>JANRMT010062813.1:22896049-23128187 GCA_026402145.1 Polypterus bichir lapradei | reverse complement strand
ATCTATCTATCTATCTATCTATCTATCTATCTATCTATCTATCTATCTGCAGCTAGCTTGCTACAGTTTCAACTAAAATGAAGAAGTTCTTTTTTAGTTGCAGAATTTAAGCAGTTATCCTTTTTTAAGTCAATGTTTTTTTGAGAATAGATAAAAAAATATTATCTTCTAATTAGTTTGCACTTAGAAAATTATTAACCTTAATAATTGTGGGGAAAAAATTAAAGATTTTACTGAATTTTACTGAACCTGAATTAGCTACTTGTTTTCTAATTGTAAACGATTCTTACACATCAGTTGTATCATCATCCCTTGCATACAATAAAAATATTCACGTGATCTATTTTTACTCATGCATTCTTGCCAAAAATAAAATATTTTTTTAAGATAATTAAAGGTAACGAATCACAAAATGTAAGACAAGGTTGATGTAAATATTCAATTGTAAAAATCTGGATAAGCCTAATGCTACCGCTGTGTTTCTTTTTATTTAATTATTTGCATTGCTTGCAACTAAATGATCTTTAGATTTAATAAACATCATCACAGGGAAAGCTCCTGGTGAGCAACTGAAGGTATAATAATACAAAGTCTTTTTTTCTTTTTTTTTTTTTTTAGAGGAAGAAATTTACTGTTGAAAGTAGTACCAGTGGTAAAAAACATGTATTTCTCACAGAAAGTTCAAAAATCTCCAAGTATCTCTTGAATCTTTGCTCAGCTCAGCACAAATTTCAAAATGAAATGAACTCTCGCCAGCTCTGCCAGCCTTCCGCTGCAGGTGAGCACAGAGGGTGGATTTTTTCTTCCCAGACATTAATGCTGGATATAAGGGGTTTAGCTGGATTTTAATGCATACAGACTATACTGGATTTAAAGGGGTTAGCTGTATTGCAATGCACAAGATAGACAGATTACATTCATAATCTACTGTTACATTAATATCCCAAGTGCAATCAGTGTCTATTGATATAATTTGACACTATTTCTTTCTTGCAGGAGGAAATATGTTGGCAACAGAAGAAAGCTTAATAAACTTTGAATCTCAGATAAAGGGACACAGGACCAGGCAGCGGCTCTCCAATTCAGAAATGGTACTGAATCATTATAGCAATAATAACTTGATGCCAAAAGACATGATCAGCAAGTCCTGTGACAATTTAAGTGTCAAAATGGATAACGAGAGTGGAGATGAGATTCATATATGGAGGTACTGAGCTTTTTTTATGCTTTCATGCCTTTCCTTTGAGGTTTTTTCATGTGTATGGAAATCATTAGTTCTGTATCAGGCAGTGTGACAAGTAATCAGCAAGACTCAGGACAAAAGCAAAAATAGTGGCAAATGAGTTGCATAGTTTTACTGATTTTCTGATTGGGCACTGATTGTGTGTAGCGTCTCAGCATACTCCTCATGGAAATATACTAAAGTAATTGGTGATTGTTTGCTTCATAAGCCAAGTGATTATATGCAAATCAATTCATTTTTTAATTCTACTACTCCACTAAAATAATCATATATTATTTTACCTCTCCACTTTTTTAAGATATTGTGTTTTTTAGTGAATATACTGTGCAGAGTACAGATTATTAGAAAAAAAAGATAGTTATAAAACATTTTTATAAAATAACAGCTTACTTACAGTATATGATTTCAAATACTTTTCATAATTTTAGGCAAAAATGTATTTCCTTAATATTCACTGGAAAGCATCAATAATGTGTTAATTATTCGCTTGTTTAAATTTACCATTTATGAAAAGAAATGCAAATAAAATTTAAATGTCATTATACTTCCTTTTGAGAGGTGCAATGGCAACATATAAGGCAGGCCAATGTAGACTTCCTTAACCCAACAACTGTCTCCGACATTCTGTTGTGTTCCCAGGCTCTGCCAGAATGTTTGAAACATGTAACAATTCCAGTTTGTTTTGGGTCTGCTTCTAAATCTGGAAGTGGGCAATGCTTGGTAATTCTTGCATGAGGGTAACTTCATGGGTATCCTCACCAGACGTTCATCCCAACTTGACCGGCTTGTCTCATTCTGAAGGAATATATGCGCTTCTCCAATATCCCCCAGATCACTTTGCTTTCTGTTTCTCTCCCTGAATAAACCTATAAGAAATCTATAGAAGTCATATTTCTCCTGTTTGTATATTAAAAAACATTTTGATTGGTACACAGTCTTGGAGACAATAGATGAGGATGATGACATCAATTGGTTAACAAAAAGCTTTGTGGACGTGGTTCCAATTCACCACCATAATCCAGTGCAATGTCTTCAGTGATGCCATTGTTTAGGTTACTGTCCATACTGTGTTTCATTTGCGCTTTGTGCTTTCACAACTGGAATAACACTTTAACTTTTTGTGAGCCATCCTATATATAACAGCAAATCCCTGTTTAAGAAGTTAGACTTTATTGTAAAATCATCTATCAGGAACTCAAAAAGGCCATGCTTTAAAAAGGCATCTGTACAGAAATATAAACCAGAAGGTGGCATGGCACTTCCTTACTTTCAGTTCTATTACTGGGCTGCAAATATTCATATAAAAATATTATAAATTAGCAATTGGAAAAACAAAAGAAATGTAAGCAATTGTTTCTAGAATGTTGTATGTTGACTTAGATAAAGGTATTAGTCAAATAATAAATAATATTAATGATATTGTTGTTCACTGAAGCTGCTTACTCTTGAACATGCTATATGCAATTGTCCATGGGTAAAACATTCCTTTCGTAGATCATCTCGTACCTTTTCCTGTTTTTCCTAATTACTTCGCTTTTCTTGATGGCCATCACAAAACACAATTTTACATGAAAGTGTATTCTTTTGAGTTGAAACAGGTAATCAGCTATGTTCCATCTAAGCTTCACTATGTTGCCTTTTGAGTTGTAGTGCCGCTCACTTCCACAGCAGTTTTGAAGAGCTGCTCAACTGTTATCAAACCTTTCACCTTCCCAAAACTCCATGGGTCAAACCCTCCTCCCAGGTCATTATTTATGTGTTAGTGCATCATGGCAATCGACATTTCACGGAGGTCCAGCACTCACCCACCCACCCCTTATTCCTCACTTGTTGTTCATGTAAAAGTACTTTACGGCACTTTATACTTCACGTCAGGAGGTCGATGGAGCGGAATGAATAACTAAAATAAGAGCCGGTCTGCATCAGGGCAAGGTCCAGTCTAGGAGAACTGTTATCAAGCATCTGCATTGCTAGGTCACAGGGTCTGGGAATGTCCTAGACTTAAACAGTTTTTTTCCAAAGATGTTTGAATATCTTAGATTTAAGGCTTGGACTTAAAATCACTTCTAATGACTTAATAGCAATACTTGCAGTAATGCCAAATGAAATAAAACCATGTTATCAAAAATCACATCACATCACACTCCTTGAACGAAGATATATTTTCCTCAAATGGAAGTATCCCAATCCACCTTGTCTAACTTAATTGGAAAATGATGTTCTAAATTATCTCAATTAGGGCAAAATCAAATGTTGTTTACAAGTATGTGCTCAGAACCTGGCCTCTGCGTAACCATTTTATTTTACTTGATGTTTTATCCTATACAAGGAACTAGTTTAGTAAGGGCTCTATATTGTTCTTGTGGAGGTTAAATTCTAAGTTTTGTGGTTTGGTTTAAAAGCAACCTGTTATGCTTGCTGTGTTATTTTCATTTGAGTTCTGTTATGTTATTATGTTTAGTGTCCAAATGAAAACAACTTAAAAAGTAAGAAAATTTCCCTTTGTGTATATAATATAAAGATTAATAATATTTGAACTTAAACCTTACTTGATAATATTATGATATTATGACTTTTTGGAAAAATATTTGTATTATATGGTAATCCTCAAAGTATATCAAAGTGAATTGCAATATCGGTGTTGTTTACACAACATTTTCAAAAAAGTCACTCCTGTTGAACATGTAAAATTATTTTATTAACAACATGAAAAACACAAAATCGGTAGCTTTCTGATAAAAGTGCCTAGTAGTGTGGTTACTGAAATGGCAGTGACAGATAGAACTTTATTTGTCCCCAGGGAAAATGATGTGAGACGTAAGTGCCACTGGTCTGTTTTCATTAGGTGCAGAGGAACAATGTAGGATGCTTTCTACAGCAGTGGCACTTTCTGTAGCCTTAAGGACAGACTGAACAGGTGACAGAGGACACCACAAAGTTAGACAGAACAGGCCTTAAGAACTCGTGGACTGACTTCATCTGGTCCTGCAGCTTTTTCTGTGTGTAACTTCCTCAGTTGTCTCCTTACTTGATTGTTAGTTATGGACAGTCCACAGTTGGTCAGAAGTGGACTTATCACTGGCCATTCCAGTTGACATGGAAGGATTTGTTGATGTGGTAGGGATGGTTGTAAATGAACAGTTCTGAATTCCACATTCTCTTCATATGTTAGTTTATATCTTGCAGGTTAAGTTTATCTATACTAATAAAAGGCAAAGCCCTCACTAACTCACTCACTCACTCACTCATTCACTCACTCACTCACTCACTCACTCACTCACTCACTCACTCACTCACTGACTCATCACTAATTCTCCAACTTCCCATGTAGGTAGAAGGCTGAAATTTGGCAGGCTCATTCCTTACAGCTTACTTACAAAAGTTAAGCAGGTTTCATTTTGAAATTCTACACGTAATGGTCATAACGGTCGATAACGGTCGACAACGTCCGCCATGTTGAACTTTCTTATTTATGGCCCCATCTTCACAAAATTTGGTAGGTGGCTTCCCTGTGCTAACCGAAACCGATGTACTTACTTATTTCGATGGTATGATGCCACTGTCGGCCGCCATATTGAACTTTCCAACGTCACCAATTTTCCAACTTCCCGTGTAGGTAGAAGAATGACCCCGTCTTCACGAAATTTGGTAGGTGGCTTCCCTGCGCTAACCAAAACCGATGTACGTACTTATTTCGGTGGTATGACGCCACTGTCGGCCGCCATATTGAATTTTCTAAACGTCACAAATTCTCCAACTTCCCGTGTAGGTAGAAGGCTGAAATTTGGCAGGCCCATTCCTTACAGCTTACTTACAAAAGTTAAGCAGGTTTCATTTCGAAATTCTACGCGTAATGGTCATAACGGTCAACGACGTCCGCCATATTGAACTTTCTTATTCATGGCCCCATCTTCACGAAATTTGGTAGGCGGCTTCCCTGCGCTAACCGAAACCAATGTACATACTTATTTCGGTGGTATGATGCCACTGTCAGCCGCCATATTGAACTTTCCAACGTCACTAATTCTCCAACTTCCCGTGTAGGTAGAAGGCTGAAATTTGGTACTTATTTCGGTGGTATGATGCCACTGTCGGCCGCCATATTAAACCTTTAACGGAAACCGATGTACGTACTTATTTCGTTAGTATGACACCACTGTTGGCCGCCATATTGAACTTTCCAACGTCACTAATTCTCAAACTTCCCGTGCAGGTAGAAGGCTGAAATTTGGCAGGCTCATTCCTTACAGCTTACTTACAAAAGTTTAGCAGGTTTCATTTAGAAATTCTACGCGTAACGGTCATAACGGTCAACAACGTCCACCATGTTGAACTTTCTTATTTACGGCCCCATCTTCACGAAATTTGGTAGGTGGCTTCCCTGAGCTAACCGAAACCAATGTACGTATTTATTTCGGTGGTATGACGCCACTGTCAGCCGCCATATTGAACTTTCCAAAGTCACTAATTCTCCAACTTCCCGTGTAGGTAGAAGGCTGAAATTTGGCAGGCTCATTCCTTACAGCTTACTTACAAAAGTTAAGCAGGTTTCATTTCGAAATTCTACGCGTAATGGTCATAATGGTCAACAACGTCCACCATGTTGAACTTTCTTATTTATGGCCCCATCTTCTCGAAATTTTATAGGCGGCTTCCCTGCACTAACCGAAACCAATGTACGTACTTATTTCGGTGGTATGATGCCACTGTCGGCCACCATATTGAACTGTTCAACAGTCTTTGTTACTTATGGGCCCATCTTCAAGAAATTTGGTACATGGGTTCCCAATGCTAACTGAATCCTACTTACGTACATATATACGTCCATAGCCTGCAGCTCAGTCACTGTGTGAGGTGGCGTTGGGTCCCCCATCCCAACGCCTCCCACGTTGTTGGCTGCCTGCCTATATAAGACAGTCCGTCGCTCCGGTCTCTACATTCCCTTCCTTGCTTCGCCACGGGATTCACGTCTCCCTACTGATAACTACAGCCTTTTTGTTTAATCCACGGCTTCTCCGCTGTTTTATTGTTTGTTTATTACAATTATAGTTATTGTATAGGTATTTTAGACTTACTTTACATTGCTCAGGTACCCATTTCCTTTATCATTCCAACCCCCATTACCATGTCTATCGAGGTGATCACTATCGATCAAAGAACTGTCACTTACTGAGTGGTTTCCATGCCCGGAGATGGCACCTGCCTTTTCCATTCTCTGTGTAACATATTGCACGGCCATATCAGGCTCACTCTTGATATCCGGAGGAACATAGTGTCTTATGTATTGAATGACTGGGACAGGTTCAAGGTGTGGACTGATGACGGTACAGGAGATAATTATACTACACAGGAGCACTATAAGAGTGAAATGCTTAAGCCCTTCACCTATGGTTCTGCATGTGAGTTGATGGCTGCCGCTGAATTGTTCGGTTGTCGCTTTCAAGTGTACCGAAATGGCCAAATATTTTACACCTTTCGACAACCGCCAATGCCTCTTAAACATCTTAGATTCACAGGTGACGATTTCAGTAGTGGACACTTTGATGTTTATGAGTGTTTAAGCTCTCAAAAGCTGGATGTGATTTTAGCGATGAAACCGGTTGTGTGCTTACAATGCTTGACAGATGCCGAATGTCACTTCAACACAACAAATCCTGCAAATACTATCGTAATTGAAACAAACCATGAAACTCAAACCGATTATGACAGCAGCAATCCAAGCTGTGAGATTTGATACAAGATTACTGTTCACATGGCCAACTGTAAGTTACATGCTCAAGAGTAAGCTCAGCGCACAGCTTGGTCATGTTACAACCGGAGGGCCGAACTGACAACATGGTATACAAAGAGATCCTTAACAAATAATTATTGGCATATTTTCCCTCAGTTTAAAAAGGTTAAATTTTCTTCTTAATAAAAATTTTAAGGCAGTACTTCGCCGCTGCGAAGCGCGGGTATTTTGCTAGTATCTTATAAACTGTATTTATTTTCTTACAGTCCTGAAATAAAGCCAAGTAAGGATCTGAAAGTTTCAACTCACAGAAAGCTGTTCCTTGGAAATGAAACTTCCAGTCAATCAGTTCAACAGCCTTTGAATGGTACAGTATGTGTTTTAAATGAAAAAGTCAAAAATCTGATATGGCCACCACATGTCTTTCTCCATATTTACAACATGAGTGCAGTATATGGTGTGTATCTTCCAAAATGTACACAAGATTCAATATCTCTGCAGTTTATTTTTCACATTTTAGTTTGCTTTAAAGGTCATGTCATGTATCATGTTAAGGTAATAAAGACATAAAAGGGGATCAGTGTTTCCTTATAATTAAAGTTTAGCTGTTTTAACTACTGTGCTTGAGAATTTTGAACTGCAATTGAACTCAGCAGTCACAAAAGCGTTTCTTTAAAAGTTCTAAATGCCAATTCCAAATTTTGTTAAACGTCTAAGCAGTAATGTGACTGTTGTTGGTATTGGCTTTCAAAAATGTGAACATTAAAAGTTCAAAGCTAGAATTCACCTAAAATCTAATCAGCTTATATGACTAACAAGGACAAGTTGTCCACAGAATTTCATAACACTTTTGGTTTTTACAAAATTATTGCTACAGACACACCAATATGCAAAGAAACAGACAAATAGATATATTGCACATCTTTCTAAAATGCCCAAGCATGCTCTATTGACATCAAAATGTGCTTTTCTGATTAAAACATTAAGTCATTTTTTTCATGAAAGTAAAACTTTCTTCATATTTGAAATATGGGAAAAATAAAAATATACCAGGAAAATGTAAGATGAATTAAATCAATTTATGTACTGTATATGTAAAACATCAAGATGTAAGATTAATTAATGTGTAAATATGTTTCATAAAACAATTGCTTCTTATCAGTCAGTAAGAAAATATTTTTCAAACCCATTTAATTCAGTGCCACAAGGAGCCAGGCATATTCTGGCAGCAATGGATTTAAAGCAGGCAACTCCCAGGAAAAGGTGATAGTCCATAACATGGCCTGCTTATGCCCTCCCACACACAGTCACCATACAGTAGAACCACAGATCAATATAAAACACACGTCTTTGGGAATGTGGGAAGAAAGTAAAGTACTTGGAAAAAAACTCACACAGACACATGGAGATGGTGCAGATTTCACACAGACAAAAAATTGCATGGGTTTCAGGCCTAGGGCACTCGGTCTGTGGGGTATCAGGACTAACCACTGCAGCGTAACATGCCATACTATCTTACCTAGTTTTTCACCCCTTTTTTTTTTTTGCATTTTATTTTACAATAACTATTTCTTCTTTGTGTGATTTAGAATCCCAAACCAATATTACAGTGCCAGAGAGAGAAATTATATGTGTAACTTTGAGGAAACATCCACAACTTGGCTTGGGTAAGTTAGTTAAAAGATTTTACTCTGCAAATTCTGGTGTGTTGCCATGGCAACAACGTGTCCAAATCTTAGTGATTTTAAAAGCGTGGGAACTGCAGCAGGTGTTTTGCTTGTCCTTCCTTGCAGAACTGAAAAAAGAAAGTGTAATGTTTTCTGTGATTTTTGAACACGAAATATCAATGAAGAATATCGAAGATTTTTCCATTACAGCCATCTGTTTACAAAAGTATTTACTAGATGTAGGTCAAATATACAGTACATGACCAAACAAAATTAAGGGAGAGAGAGATTTGGAGTGCTTCTTTTTCATGGCCTGTGGTATTATGTATATGCAATGTGCATGTGTATAGTTCCTTAAATTGAAACTGAATTCCATATAATAAACTTATACTAAAGAATATACATACATTTTTCTTAAATAAAAGTTCTAATAAAAATGTGGATAATCTAGGGCATTTGGAATCAGGATTTAAAAAAAAAGATAAATTTCCTCCATATTTATATTTCTATGCATATATTATGTGATATTTCTCCATTTGTGCTTCAGTATTATAATTTTGTTTTTTTAATATGCTACTTACCCCATATATTTTGTAGTGATGGTTGAAATAAAAACAAATTTAAGCTCAAGTTTTTCATGGAGAAAAAAACATAACGAATATTCAAGTTGAACAGGACCCAACAGTGACCAACACTGGTCAATGGCAAATAAAGTGAAAAATGACAATGGAAAATAGAAAAAAAAATTCTCATGTTACTGACATAATCCACATGTCTTTTATCTGTTCGTACTGTATGATCAGAACATGTGAAATACAAGCATATTTTTTCCTAAAATACTATTAATAGTTCTTTCTGGACAACTTAGTGTAAAAGGTAAACAAGAAAGGCACATTACCGTAATAATGACACATTTAAATTGAAGATCCACCTCTCTCCCTCATTCATTGGTCAAGTATCCTACCTTCAATTTAAAGTCACAGTATTATGAGAATGTGAATCTGTTACACTTACGTTTGTTAGCAAAAATGCATGAATTTTGCACATTCTCTGAATATGAATAGATAAAGGACCTGTGAATTATGTGACATGAGTTACATGATATTTTTTTCAATTTTCCATAGACATTTTTCACTTAGTTTGTCATCTTCCAGAGATGGTCTTCATTGGGTACTGTTTTTATGTGCTTTCTCCACAAAAACTTGAGATAAAAAAATGTGTTGGCCACCTATGTGAACTATGTGTGTTAATTACCATGTAAAAACTCATTTTTGCATGTAGTGTTCCTTTAATTAGAATAAACTGATTTAGACAGAACTAGAAATTTCATTATTGAGTAGTCAAAGTAAATGGGCAACATTCAAGAAACAACTCAGTTTTTGTTTCATGTCTATTGGCTGTTTAAAAGGATTCATAATAGTTGGTGAAGACAACACAGGGAAATTGGACCTTGGAATCTTTATTGCATCAATTATTCCTGGTGGACCAGCAGAAAGAAATGGCCAAATTAAGCCAGGTAAAAAAATATCTCTCAAGTTCCTTTACTGTGCCATACCTTCTTTAATTGTCTTGTGATTAGTCTTATTGAAGTCACAAAAAATTAGTTGATATTCTGATATTCTTCAAACGTGATCGACCTTACAGGATGTTTCTGAACCCAAATGATTAACCAAGAATGACAGAGATGTTTATGTATTATAAAAAATTAAGCGCACATAGGAGGTTGAACAATATAATACAAAATAAATTAAAGGAAAGAAAGCTACAGTCATGCAACAACTATTTGAGACTGGCCATTTGGCTGAATGTGTACAGGTCATTGCAATTGAGGCTCAGTGGGTCTGGCATGAGTCACCAGTAAGCATATTTTAACTGCTGGTGTGAAGGAGCACAAACCAGTATGGGAGTCTCAGCGGCCACATGGTGGGTCCATGCAAAGTGGTGTTTCTCAACCACTGGGTCCATTGCAGGTTGCCACTGGTGAGTCACAGTTTGCCATTTTTGGTCTACGAGTGGGTAGCTTAAGCCAGTGTTTCTCGACCATTGGGTCATGACCCTCTTTTGGGTCATAGATTTCTATCATTGGTTTGCAAGTGTCTTGCGATGTGTTTCCTAAATGATCAACAACAATGTGCAATATGTTTCCTGTTCCTAACTGAGTTTGCTTCACCAATGAGAACTCCTAATCACTCTTATTTCACCAAGGGGGTGATTTCCAATTGCTGCTAGTGGTGACTTTAAAAAGAATAAACTGGATCATTGGATATAAAGGTCAAGAAAAACTGGTGTAAGGGAAGGCAGTGTGGGCCGAATGTCTTAAGAATTTGCCACATGGAACAGCACTGATCAAAACAAACCTAAAAGGGCCCTCAAGAATTAGAAAACATATGTAACCTTGTAAGATAATAATAATAGCAAAAGATATATTACTATTTAATCTGCTGTTTCTGTCTTCCTGATGGAAGAAAAAAGTGCAAAGCATCTGCACAGATCAGAAGCAAAAAAGACCTACCAGCTGCATGAAGCACAACTCCAAAAAATGTTGTGTGGCATAGCCAGTCACTGCCCTAAGGAGTGGAACTCTGTAAGTGAAATGATATACAGTATATTTTTTATTAATTTGTAGTTTGTGGCCATTTGTTGGTTGTAGCATCAGTACAGGAAAGAAGACAGCTGAGAGGCTACTACTGTACCTCTGCAGCTTCACCGCTGCTCCTGTCACTGCTGCTATACAGAGGGTATCATTCTTTGGCTGGCAGTGCTGTTGCAAGTACATGATAGACAAAAGGCAACTAGCAGCTGCTGCTGGTCATTTCTGCATTTTTACCCTATTGTTTTTAGTTGGCACATCAACAGAAAGTACAAATGACCTCAGCTTGGTTGGCACATGACTTTGTATGCTGGCCTTTAGACTTTTGTTACACAGGCTTTGTCCTTGCCTCACATATGGGTTGTCTAGCACACTTACCTACAGAACCTTCCTCCAGCCTACTGAACTGTTGCCATCACATGCTTTCTTGACTCCAAGGTCACCTGAAATTAAGCCAAAAGGAACTTTTAAGCCTCTTTCAGGAATCACTTCTGTGTCAAATCTCTGGTCATCAAGGGTGAGCTATGTGTTGTGCAACCTCTGTACTTTGAAACCCCAGGAACACCCTCCTGGACTTTTCTCCTAGCAGTTTCACAGGGCATTCCTGACTCTGATGGATATCCAGGGTATAACGTGGAAGTCATTCCTGGAGCAAGCTCATGAGCTCCTTTGTTGTATAGCGGGTCCACAACTCACGTTAAGAGGCCAGTTTTAAAATAATGAATCACCGCACTCACGGCTTAGCGAGGGGGCGTGGTAGTGTGGCTGAAGTGGTTCCTGGGGAGCTAGTGATGTGGCCGTTTCTTACGCAAGTGCACAGGTGGGAAATCGTCCGCATCCATAATTGTTCCCGGGAACTGCTGATTGCCACAGCTGCCACGTCCTCTTCATAAATAGAAGCACGAGGCGGCTAGGGAGGGAGGAGAAGAAAAAGGAAGGAAAAAGAAAGACGGAGGTTGCAGGAAGCAGCGTGGAGAGAGAGCCGGTGCGAGCAAGCGAAGACTCGCAGGCAGCTGGACAGTTGAGCCCTAGCAGGGGTGTTTGGACAACACCTAGGGCAGTTGGAAGTGGTCGCTTCCACTGAGCATTTTATGGAGGAACGGGAGTGACCAGCAGTAGGATGGCTGGCCGCGTAAGGCCGAGAAGGCAGCGGGAGTCGGGAGGCTTGGGCGGTGAATTCCCTGACGTGAGCGTCCTGGTCGTTAGGGAAGCCAAGTCTCGATCTGGAGAGTGCTAGACTGAAGCCAGGGATCGGGAAGCTACTAGACCAGTTGAGAAAGAAGGTCAGCTGCAGGTAGGATGACTCTCCTGTTGCAAAGCCCGATGGGAGAAGCAGGGGAGCCACCAGGTAAAAAGAAGACACAAGGCTTTGTTTTTAAAAAGACTGTTTCCAGCATTGTTTTAACCTCGTTGTTGTTTTTAAAAGACTTTTTTTCTATTGGATTTTAACCTCCACTTCACTTCTGTTTTAATGAATTATTTATTTAAAGATTTGATGCACTGCATTTTTATTTGAAGACTTGTTTTATATTTGCTTATTGTTGATTTTAAATAAAAGCACTTGGCACTTTTACACCATCCCATTGCTTCATTGTAGTGCCTCACTGCCAAGCTCATCGGTAACATTACTGACGGTGACGGGTTCAAGGGCTCCCAAAAGCAAGATGGGAGCATGTAGTGAACCCGCATTGTCACATCCTTCCAATTTAATGTTAGGTTAAATTAGTATCAAGAGAGCAGTCTGGAACTGCAAGTAATCCGACTAACACTTCCTCAGCAGAATAAACTGCATGGGATCATGTATAGCATAGTGAGGCTACCTGCTGCTTTTACTGGGCTGGACTTTACATTGGTAATTCAGATTCTGGTCAATAGATGTAAGACCATATGTATGGTCTATATATGATTTGGATTTGTGTAATTCACATCAGAGTCACATATTTTAAGTATTAGGTGCAAGGCAGGACCCAACTCTGAAGGGAACATCATGCAATTACATAGCCCACTCACAAGCACACCCACATTTACACAGGGCCAATTTAGAATCACCAACCAACCTATGATGTACATTAATGAATTAATTAATGTACATGAGTTAATTCCTAGTCATGGAAAGCCAGAGCCTGAAGGTACTGGGTGAATCAATTTTCACTCTTCCTTTTTGTTTTTTACAATAGACAGAATGGAGAAAATATCAGTTTATTGTGTAAGCCACAGTTATAAAGTTATGAAGGGGCTAGAGACAATCCTATTGACACTGGGAAGCTAGGAAAAAAATAGCTCTATACAGGGGGAGCACTCTCATGCTCACTACTAGCAATTTAGAGGCATGATATTTAAAAATAACTTGAAATGAGCTTATTAACTTCCCATTCATTCACTGATTCCAATGAGTGACTAAAATTGTCAGTATGATGTTTAAAAGGTTAATCCCACTCTGAAATAATAGTTAGATGCCTGGCATTTCTGTTGTTGATCCTTAAGCATGTAAACTTCAAAAAGACTAAGAGAGAAGACAGAGAACAGCTTTAAAACTATAAAATGCTGGCATTTCTTGGTGACACCATCTGACATCAGTTATTTATGATTCAAGCAAATGACTCAAGTCGTTTTTTTTAAATCTAACTATTTGATCAGCATGGAAACTCGCCTATTTTCACATTATCTGAAGGATTTATTCCATGTGATTGTTGAAGAAAATAACCGCAAAGAATTTCACATATCTTTAAGTAGAATTGCACTGAAATACAAGGGCTTCAATAAACAAAGATTTGTGTACCTTACACTGAAGCAATAATCTTGCAAAGTCTGTTTTAAAATGAAGCATCAGGGAAGCTGCTTGCTGTAGATATACAGTATATTGGATTCTTTATTGATGCAATCATGTGCGTAAGCTCTTTCTAATGAGAAACAATGATAGAAGGAAGCATTGTTCTGTAGCAAAATTAGATAAGGAAAGTCTGCCTGCAAAGCAAGATGTGATATGTAGAGCATGTCTGTGTAGTTCTGTTAGTGTGAAATGTTTTTTTATAGTACTTTGTACAGAAAGCAAAAAAAGAAGAAGATATAGTGAAGTGAACCAAAGTTTTTAGATTTAGAGTCAAGGTAATACAAATGGTTTAGGGTTCTTTCAGGTTATTTTTTCTTTTTGGAAATAGGTAGATATTAGTGGCATTTTTTAAATAAGGGCTTAGTGGGACACAAGCCTCACCAGATGTCCTACAGAATAAGTACCTTATAGCAACTCTCAAATTTGTGTTTTCCTATTTTTCTATCACATGATCAATGTAAGCACCCATCTAGAAAAATATGACTTTTTGTACTATGTGAAACTGTCTTCATGCCAGGTGCTGCAAGCCTGTTTCCAGCTGAGGGGCTGAACCAGTTGGCCGTGCAATGCTGTCTATACCCCTCAGTGTGAGTGTGCATGTCTAACCTTAATTTTCCAGTTCAGTTACGGTGCTTAAAGGTCATTGTCCATATTCAAACAAGAACTGCCTGTTGTTGCTCTTTTTTGTTTTTTAATTGTTTGCTGGCGTTGGATGTCCAGCAAAAAACTGGCCCCATGGTTGGTGTTGCTTCTCCAGGACATGTAGTGAGCAGTTCGAGTCATGTAGTGTGTGTTGGCTGTGTATCCATTCTGTATTTTGGTAGCTTGTCCTTTTTCACTTCCAAGATGTTGCCATTTTAACTTAGGCAGTTCATATCCAATAAAATTTTCTGAATGGCAGGTAGTTGCAAGGTTTTCAATTTACTTAACATATAAATCTGTGTTGCTATATTTTATAATGATGATGATCATAATGACAGAGGGTATTTCAGTGATCTGATGACTATCAAGACAGACCAGGCACCGGCATGGTTTTGTTTAATTATTTATGTGATGTGAAAGGTGCGTGAACTTGCATGTTTCTCTAGCCCTTAGCAAAAGAAGGACATACATTGTTAGTTGGGTAAGTTAATGTAAATGTTAGAAAAGTCTATATGCCAAAAAACACACCAGATAGATAGATAGATAGATAGATAGATAGGGCTCAGTGTTATGAAAGTGTTAAATTGAAGCTCAACATTTTAGTTGTGATTGTTTTACCTTTTGGTATTTTTTCTTATATTACATCATGCACTATTGTGAGTACAAGATATGCCAGAAATGTTATCAATGCATGTGGTACTGAAGAAATTGTTAAGTGAAAGCTGTTATATGGGGAAAACAACAGCAAAGAGGTATTGGTTTGGTGCTGATTAAATTGCTAAGTGGACATTCATTTACAAATCATTTTTGTATCATACATTGAAACATTGTGTTTCAAAACTGTTTGATCCAGTTTTTTATATACAGTGCCAGCACTGAACTGGTGAATGTTTGTTGCAACAAAATTTTGATTGTTCTTTTTTCCTTCTTTATGTTATTTTAGGAGGGCGCTTAATTTCTTTAAATAAAACAAGTCTGGAAGGAGTCACGTTTAGCAGCGCAGTAGAAATTTTGCAAAACTCTCCTGAAGAAGTGGAACTTATTATTTCACAGTCAAAGAGTATGTCAATGATTTTACAAAGTCAATTCCTTATTAAAGTTTAAGAACAGCATTTGGTTGATCAAGTGACTTAGTGGGAAAAAATATTTTGTTGATATGTGGTGAGTTTGGTGCATTCCCTGAATATAAAAGAAATTAAAGTACATACAGTACAGTTTCAGAAGGCTGTTCTTCGATTAAACGTGTATTGTGAGTTACAGTGAGTGGTTAGCGTTGTGACCATCAATAGATAGACTGATAGATATCACTATCCCAAACAGCCGTCAGTGTTAACTGCTTCACCACTGTGCCTCCCTATGGTTTTTCTGTTATGTTTAAAATAATGAACTTTAAGGAGACTTATTTTTGATGAGTATTCACTAAGAACTGGATTTCACTAAATAGTAAAACTAGCTGTTATTGTATAGGTTGGCCCTTGCGATTCATGGGATTCGTAAAACAGCCCATTTGTGGGTTTGTCATCAACAACTAAGTGGAAATTATTTAATGAGTTTTGCGATCTATTACAGAAAACCACAGATGACAAAAACAGCAATTCTTAAATGGCCTGTAAATCCTACCAACATCTGGAGTACTGCGTAATTGGGCAGCTTTGGCGGTTGCTGTGAGGGCTGCTGAGTGAAAGATGAGGGCACTAGCTTTAAAAGTGAGTCATAAGAAACAGACAGGATCGCAGCTGGTGGTGTCTTTTTGTGCAGTGCTTCACTAAGCATAATTAGAATACATTTGTACCCATCAGATTTCATTTTTCCCTGAATTTATGTTCTTGCCTTGTGCCCGCTTATTCATGTGATTTCTTCTGGGCTGGAAAATGTCTTTGTCTGGGAGTGCTCCCAACTTTTACAAACCTTCACATGCTTCGGCATCAGGGTAGGACAGAACTTTCCATGACTTATAAGAGGCTGTTCACAGGGGATTTCATTTCATAACTACATCACCATGAACTGCATCTGTGAAACTGGAATGTGTTGTGAGTGTTGAACATTTTCTGCAGAGTGTTTTGTTAGATTTATTTTGTATCTGTAATATTAATCATTTTGGTTGTTTACTACCATAAATGTACACACAAATTTATTATAATAAGTTAAATTTTGTAAAAAATTATAATTCACTAAGAACTGAACTACACAGTTTGTCTAGGGGAAACCACTCATCTTTGTCTCTTCAGCCAGCCTCACACACAGAATTTGCTTGTGCAGTGATCGTTCTATTTCGCAGTTCTCTCAACTCTTTGCATCTTATTTAGTGCAATAAACTTTGAATATGCAGTAATCATGAAGCCCAAAACGTATTTGCAGATTTTCACTTTTGCAGGAGCTCTGCGCTTGTAACCACTGCAAATCACAAGAGATAAACATATTCAAACAAGAAAGGCTTCCAATATTGTAAGAGCTTTTGAATTTTAGTTTTTATTTTGTTTTGTCACTTAGGTGTATGTGAAACGCAGAATAGATGCTTAAAAAAAGACAACACTCTAAGCAGCCTTTGCAATGCTGAAAACAAGGATGTTGGTCAAAGAGTAGATCAGCATGTGTATGTGGAGGATCTTGAAAATGTTCTTACAGAAACAGTTGTGCCAAGGTCTGGAACGAAGCAACAAACACCTGTGGTGCGGATACTTGATGTGCTGGTGAGCCCCCACATTAATTTTTCCATTTTAATATTGAAAATATAAGAAATATATTACTTTTAGAACTACCTTTTAGTATTCAGTATGAACATGTATTAAGTGCCAACAATCATTATAATGGCATTTGATTCTCATCCAAAATCACTGTCTAGTTTCCATCCATCCATCCATTATCCAACCTGCTATATCCTAACTACAGGGTCACGGGGGTCTGCTGGAGCCAGTCCCAGCCAACACAGGGCACAAGGCAGGAAACAAACCCTGGGCAGGGTGCCAGCCCACTGCAGGGCACTGTCTAGTTTTTTTATTGTTAATTTGTTTTTGTTTTTTTGGTTTTTTAATTGGTTACTTAATACTGACCTTGTTATTATCCGTTTTCCTTCCAGAGTTGTTTCATAATGTAGCAACAATGAACTGGCCTCTGAGACCTTGTAATTGTAAATGTTGGTTCAAATAAAGCATATATGAATTATTCATTTTTTTGTTAAAACTTACCATTACAAGTAATACTTTATAATCAGGAAGAAGAGCAGGTATATAGATTTAAATATCTCACCCATTACAGATACCATTTTAAATGTAAATGTCATTCACTTGTTAATATGTACAGTACGAGTATGTTCTTTCATTTTATATAACTTTTAAAACTACTTTATTTTTATTGTTATTAGTATTGTTAATAATTATGACATCATCACACTGCCATTCTTCTGTAGGCACCTCCATTAATCCAAATTTTGGAAAAATGCAGGTAAATATGGTGGTGTACTATCTCTATGGCACCTCTCAAAAACAAAGTATTATTTGGATATTACTTGACTGCAACAATTGACAAATGAATACCGGTGTCCTGCCAATCCACTGTGAGCTTACCCTTGAATAAATAACCTAGTCCTAGTTTCTTTCCCCATCTAATGACCAATGGCTGACCTTGTGGCCTTGTACCAGATCATCCTGATCTCTTTCTCTCTTCAGGCATCCTTGACATTTCCTGGCTTATCTACCACCCACAATCCAGGAGAACATTACATATTTCAAACAATTCTGCAATTTTCTCTCTTCTATGTGGGTGCACCCATTTCTTATGAGGCCCTTTACTGCATCCTGGCCTGGGCTCTCTTTGGCTCAATCTTAACCAGGATGGTAAAGTCACTCAGGAATTTCCTCTCTCTTTTGCCACCTTAGGGGCTGCACTTACCCTTGGTATCCTCTTACCACTTGGGCACCTTCACAAAAAATGTAGTTTCAGTGAGATATGCAGCTAAGTAAAATATAACAAGTTTGCCTCACTAGTAGTCAGATCATTTTTAATTTCCTTGTTTCATAGGCTATTTTTTCACTGTTAAGTAATCTGCATGCTGTTAGTAATCTGCATGCTGTTGAGTTCCACACAGTTCTGGGATAAAAGGCAGCAGCAGAATAGCTGATTTATTTCCAGTTATACTGTATACTCAAGATGGTAAATCAGAAATGTAGCAGATCAGTGGATTAAAGAGAATAATATATTGTAGAATAATATAGTCAGACCTTAAGAATTTTGAGTAATTACAAATTTAGCACTAGTCCCTTGAGCTTTTGAGCTTTTCTTGAATACCTTAAAGGGTACTAGGTTAGCTAGCAAATCTAAATTAACTGCTATGTGTAAATACGTATCTCAGGGTATGAGTACGGGTGTGTGCCTTTGTGTAATCTGTGATGGTGTTTCCCCCTTTCAGCACATGTTCTTGTCTTGCACAATATCTTGCTTGAATACTTTTATGTTGGGCCTTCAATGGAAAAAGCACAGTCAAAAATATATTGGGGATTGTGTGGATAGGTGTAAATGACCAGAAAGAAAGTAGGTTGTGGGAAATTGTATACAAATTTGAGCCAAATAATACAAAAAGATAACAAATATCAACTTATAGACAGTTAGTCAAGCTCTTAAATAATGAGCAATTAAGTTACTGCCCAAAAAAATTAAGCTTAAGGGACAGGGAAATAAGGGGTACAAGACTGAAAGGTAATTTGTTTATATTAGGCAGAGGTATACAAATGTTTAGCCTCATTAATTTTTAATATGAATGACAAGTAAAATGTTCCAGGTCATTAAGCTGATGCTATTTTTTTGTCCTGGTCAGGATGGAAATCCAAGACCAGTCTATCCAGGCAATCCAAAGGCAACTGAGCTTCATTGTGTGGAACTGACAAAAATTGACGGAAGTCTTGGAATTAGTGTCACAGTAAGTATAATCTCTTTGAACATAGCTCGGTGTCTCTCGAAACACTAAGAAGTTAGGTTTTCTCAAGACTGCTGAGTATCTGGTCCTACTGTATAAACACCAATTGTACTATGCAGTAGACTGTCATTTTCAGGCAGTTAGTAACCACCCACGTGAAGAGACCCTGGGTACACTGCAAAAGATTCCTCCTTTAGAACTGTTAGATTGATTGGTGAATAAATTGGCCTGATCTTTGCAGAATTATGAACTATCTGTTCTGTTTAATCCTTTGTAAAGGACCCATACCCTCTCCATGGCTGATTGAAGTATTCTGCCAGCTACTGCCTGGATAGTCTTAGTTTCCCAATAGCCCCGAAAAGTTAGTGTAGATAATGGATGATTGTTGTTTAATAACACGTCACAAGGATGTTTCATACTAACTACAATAGTTGGTATACAGTACTTGTATAGGAGTCTGTTTTTAGTAGACCTTCTTATGGAGAGAATAATAACTATTGCAACTATTGTCAAATAAGAATGTTATAGACACACAAGAAACTTTGTATATCATCATGGAAATCCACACACTAGCCAACTTGCATCCCTGTCAGCTAATGCGATTTTTTAATACGAAAATGTCATACTGTATGTCTTCCAGTTGTAATGTTCTTTAGTGTATTTTCCATTGATGTTGCATCATATTTTTTTCAGTTTGATCAGCTTTAGTAATATTTGGTTACATCAGATTTGCCATGCACCTTCATGTTTATTTTATTGGTGGCCCGTTGTTGTGGAACAACGCTCCACAGAAAATCTTTGCTTTGCAAAACAGCCACATTGTGTTGCATTCTGCTGATGCCAGAATGTGTCTTCAGCTGCTGTCATTGTTATTTATTGCCCTCCCCTGTTACTCATTTCCCACCTTTTCTTGTCCACAGCTTTGTGTGCCTTTAAAAATTAAGTTCGCAAAGCCTTCTTAAATACACAAGAAAATAAAAAATATTGAAGAACAGTAATCTATGTATCTCTTAATTTCTTGGATTTTTTTTACAAGTTGTTAAGCTATACATCATGTTAATATCGCCATTGTGTGCATTAGTTCTAAACTCACTTTGAGGCTTTCCTTTAAATTTCTGTCAGGCATCTAAGCGTAAGTGAGCATGTAGGCCTTTTGCTCAAATGCTGTTGGGTACGCACTTAGTGTCATTAGTTGATGATTTATTTTTATAGGATTTTAATCTGGAAGCCCTAGCCACAGCCACTGTGATCAGAATGTGCTACTAAATATTAGTGTGAACTGTGACAAAAGGTTCTTCCTAGATAGAACACAGTGAAATACTTGGAGGTGAGGGAGTAAGGTTCATATAAGAAATTAAGAAGAGAGAACATAATAAAAAGGTATAAGAAAATACAATTGAAGAACAAAATCAACAAGAAAACACAGAAGTAGAAAAACAAGAAGAAATTAAAAGGTTTTAAATATTGTAAAAGTCCAAAAGGTGATTCATTTTTTATATAGTCCCTGAATTAATATGATATATTGAATCCTGAATACACATGGAAGTGGTTGTCCCTGGAAGAACACTAAACAACAAATGCAATTACAAACAACCTGCTTCCTGTTGGGCTTTCTTTAACAGCTTCTCCACTTTCCCACTTTCTTAAGCGCTAAACAGCAACTCATCATCTGAGCTACTCTAACACATTCTCCATATTTTATCCTTCCTCTAAACCAACTCTAAGCTCTGTTCAGCTCATTATCTATCTTTGTGAACACTTATGTTCTCACAGGAGAGACCCTTAAATATTATCCTGGTGTTAACTTACTGATCAAATTCAAGAGGCACTATTTGTAGCTGCATGGTCCCTTAAAATTGTTAGGCCATTGCAACTGCATGTCCTCTGGTATCTCTATATTAGTAAGTCCTGAGATGCCTTTAAGATGGAGATTAGGCAGAGCTCTTCTACTCTTTCTTGGTATTATACTTGAATCCTTAGTGGAGCTTTCTAGTCTCAGACCAGAAACAGAGGTAAGAGAGAGTGAGCTAAAGGTCAGCTGAAGAAATGGAAGCACCCTGTGGTAAACTAAGTGTTCTGTTCCATCCAGGTGTACACTTAAAATTGGCATTCATCAAATCAGGCAAGGGAAATCCTCAGGCTTAACGTGAATGCCGCTAAAATGTAGAAACTCCAGACTGCTGTGAGTGTCACAAGTGCAAGGGACTGGTGGGACATGACACTAAAGAATGTCTGCAGAACTACCCACTTTGTAATGGCTGGTGTCCAGCTTTACTGAGGAGCAGTTTTCCCTGTCAAGTCTTTTAAATAGAATCCAAGAATCAGAATTGTGAGACAGTCTGCACCTGAAGGCGACTGTGATCTGCTGTCTCCAGGGATTTATAGGGTCACCTGACGTCTTAATATATGTTAGGGATATCTAAATTGATGTCCCTTAGAAGATAATCCAGAAGTGAATCCCAATGGCTGGTTCAGGGATTTATATAGTACTGTATAGTGGACCAATTGAACGTAGTGCCCCGTAGGCAGAAGGTTGCTAATAGAGAATAAGAGAAGGACAAATATAACAGTAGTAGCAGTGTTGTTATTATCACATGTACAGAGTACGGAGAAATTATTACTTGTCTGACTAATATGCAACACTTTGCCACTCATTGGTACCATCATATACAAGATTGTGTTAAAATACAGAACTTTATAGGTGGTCTACTCTATGAGAGAATGTGATATTGGTGAGCTTCCGATTGTGAAAATATATCTTTTTTAAATATTTTGCCAGTATGGTATTGTTTTAATCTGGATCAAGAGTGGCACATAGGTTTGCCCCCATTATAAAAGTAAAAGTTCAAACATTCAGAAAATAAATATTTGTTTTTTTATTTAGCTGATGTTCAATAAGTCATAAATACTGCTTTTTTTGTTTCCTTGATTAATTAAAAATAAATCAAATATCTCATATAATGACAAAACATAATTCACGTTTTACTTGTTCTCTGTAATAAGGCTTGATAAAATTTCAAAAAGAGTGAACTATACTTTAGTTTATCCAAATTCATCTTGCTTCACTCTATCAAGTCCTTTTAAAATATTACTGCTTTACAGAAATATATACTTATTAGGGTAAACATCGCCATTTGCAACAGCTTTGTGGAGAAGGCCTTAAAGTGATCCACATGTTTACCTACATAAAGGTTTTAAAATGAAGTTGAGCTTTATCATTTGTGCTGTCTTTTCTGCTTTTAGCAGCTTGTTCAGCCACTCAAGTGTTAGTCTCTTTTGCTAATCAGTCCAACATGTATGTAATATGTGAATTGATGATGCTGCAAACAGAACAGATAAGACTATCCTGTCATTGTTTGATTTGGTTTTAGGGTGGAATCAATACAAGTGTACGTCATGGAGGGATATACATTAAAGCAGTTGTACCTGGAGGAGCTGCTCAACAAGATGGAAGAATCAAAAAGGGTAAACTGTACTGTCTATGGCTTTTCTGTTTCAATGCTGTATTAAACGTATACTCCTCCCAAAACTGATATATATTTTTTATATGTTACACCATGTTGTTTGAAGTGATGGCCAGGAAAAATTTTAATCTCATGTGTTACTACCAAATGGGGATATTAAAATGTCTGATATAATAAGAGTCCAATGCTAGACAGTAGCAATCGATAACACAAAACATATTTCATTTTACTCATGTTGCATAATCCACATGTCAAATCATCCAGTCATATGCTCACAATGTCCCAAATACATGTATTTTATTAAAAAACTGTTAAATGGACCACTTTTGCAAAATTCTCTTGTGAATGAAAATGGAACGTGTTCAGATGCACCCCAGCATTTGAATTAAAGGTCCTCCTCCCTGCCTCAGTCATTGGGTAGGAGGCCAACCTATTAACAGCTTATCCATTGGCTAACATTGTCCTTCATGTGATATCAGCAAAAACCGATGCACCAAGAGACATGTAAGATTAAACAATAAATGTTAAAGAAAACTGAGTGAAAACATGATTAGGAAGAGAATACTGGTGCATACCCAAGATGCATTGAAAAGCAGAAGATCACGTTCGGTCCCATGAGATTAGTTGAAGGGAAGTGTGTGTACAATTCAAATACTCGTTTGTGTTTGAGTGCATTCCATTTTCTTTACCAAGAGTTTTTCTGGAGGTGATTCATTTGCCAATATTTTTGTAAAAATACATGTGTTTGGGACATTATGATCACAGGACCGGACAATTTAACATAAACGTAACGTAAAGTGAGATTTTTTCATTGTCATTTTGATATTGTTTGCTGTTGTCCAATGTTGGTCATGATAGATGCCTATTATATCAAAAACATTGGTTATCTCTATTTTGCATGAAAGCTTGAGATTGAATTTTTTTCTCAGCTACCATTACATGGGGTAAGTAACATATAAAAACACCATGTGAAGGTGGAGTACTCTTTTAAATAGATTTCTGCACAGGTACACCAAAATGTAACGTAAATCTTTACAGCTACTCCGCAGAACTAATTTAAACATGCATCCACTCTGTAGTCATATAAAACTAAAAGAATTTGTTTACAAGTTAAATTCATATGAGCACAACTTTGGAGCTTGGTGTTTCAATTTCACCATTACAAAGAGCTGATTCATTTGCCAGCCACACTGGGAATAAAGCAGGCACCAGCTCTGCATAGGATGGTAGTCCATATCACTTTACATCTACATACAACAAAGTCAGTTTAGAGTTGGTTATCAATCTAATCTGCACATCTTTGACTTGTGGAAGAAAACTGGAGTAAAATAAAAACACATGTGGACACAGGATCAATTTGTAATTTCCACCTCGAAAGTGACTGGTGTAGGAATAATCATAGGACTCATGAGCCATGAGGTAGCTATGCTGACTGCTACACCTCCAAGCTACCATTACTAAGTTTTAAAATACTGAGTTTACTAGTGAAGATAATTAGATTTTTTCCTGCTGTTTAAAAATGATAAATGGGATGTTTTTAATGAATTAAGATGTTTTTGTTGCAATGTAATCCATTACTTTAAAGAAGATAAAACGCAATGGATAGACCAAACTAATGTAATCCAAAAGGATTTTATGTTCTGCTGACTAGACCATCTTAAACACTAACTCTGTTACTATAAAGAAACAGCCATGTCAGTGTTGTGCATTTTAAATATTACCACTTCATTATCATTTAATTATTTTCTTTTTAATCTGTTTAAGATATCTGAATGAGTGTGTGGAAGGTTCAGAGCTTTCTGCTTTTGCTATGCTGAGCATCTATGGGACTGCCATTTTCCTTTGCTACTCATAAAATCTTTGAGTGCAGCTGCAGCTTAACTGTACCTGGCGCAGTCTAATGGTCCTCTAGTTTTATGCAGTTCAAATTAACAAAAAATACATAATATAGCACAAAAGTATTGAGACACACCTTTTTCAATCAGACCCATTGCCACAGGTCTATAAAATCAAGCACCTAGCCATGCAGTCATTTGTGAAACAAGATGGGTCGTTCAGTGACTTCAAGTATGGTATTTTGATAGCATGCCACCTTTGCAATAAAACGATTCATGAAATTTCGTCTCTGTTGGATATTCCATGGTCAACTGTAAGTGGTGTTATTTGAATGTGGAAGCCTTTAGGAACAACAGCAACTCAGCCACAGCGGAAGACCACATAAAGTCACAGAGCAAGGTCAATGACAGATAAAGACATGGTACATAAAAGTCGACAATGCTCTGCTGATTCCATAGCTGAAGAATTTCAAACTTCCACTGGCATTAATGTAAGCACAAAAACTGTGTTATGTGAGCTTCATGGAATGGGTTTCCTTGGATGAGCAGCTCTATCCAAGCTTCACATCACCATGTTCAAAGCCAAGGGTCGGATGGAGTGGTGAAAACGTGTTCTATGGAGTGACGAATCATGCTTCTCTGTTTGGCAGTCAGATGGGCGAGTCTAGGTTTGGCGGATACCGGGAGAACGTTACTTGTCTGACTCATTGTGCCAACTGTGAAGTTTGGTGGAGGAGGGATAATGGTGTGGGGCTCTTTTCAGGGTTTGGGCTAAGCCCCTTACTTCCAGTGAAGGGCAATCTTTTCAGCATACCAAGACATTTTGGATAACGCTATGCTTACACCTTTATGGAAACAGTTTGGCGAAGGCCCTTCTCTATTCCAGCATGACTGTGCCCCAGTGCAAAAAGCAAGGTCCATAAAGACATTGTTGGATGAATTTGGTGTGGATGAACCTGACTGGCCCACACAGAGCCCTGACCTCAACCCATTCAAACACCTTTGGGATGAAGTGGAATGGAGATTGCGAGCCTTCTCATCCGGCATCATTGTCTGACCTCATAAATGCTCTACAGAATGAATGGGCACAAATTCCCACAGAAACACTCCAAAATGTTGTGGAAAGTTTTCCAAGAATAGTGGAAGATGTTATAGCTGCAAAGGGGTTCCAACACCATATTAAAACCTATGTATTTGAATGCAGTGTCATTAAAGTCCCTGTTGGTGTAATGATCAGACATCCCAATACTTTTGTCCATATTATGTGCATAGTTGAGCTAGCCTTTTAAAGTCATGGGTATTTAGCATATTGAGATAAGCCTAAAGCACTTGTAGGGGTGACCCAGTGAGAATGATAGATGCCTTGCATATTTTGGGGTATTTAATGTTAATGACATATTATTATGCTTTTTACAGTATATGGGGCTAATGTTGATCCCTACAACATTACTATTTGTGATAGTTACTTGATTGTTGTATTCATTTAAATAAAGCCTTTAATTAAGTACATTTAACTATTTTCTCACCCTTGATAATAAAGATCTCTTCACTCATTTATAAGGCACTCTTTATTTCCACAAGCATATTACATAAGGATGCTGAGTAACAATGTGTTTAATTTAGTTACAATGTATTTACTGTATGTAAACATATCCTCTAAGGAGAATGTATTATTAATGAAAAGTAGTTACATTTTCTAGGAAACGAGTTGGATAAGTATACCTCTCAGTACACCCAATTGTTTTCCTTGTGATAGGTGATCGTATGTTGGAAGTTGATGGCTTCAGTCTGCAAGCTGTTACTCATAAACAAGCTGTGGAGTGCCTGAAGAGAACTGGACAGGTGGGTTTAGTATCTTATAGTAAGACATTTTTATTGCAGTTTTAGTGGAACTAATGCTTTAAAAATGAATGACTTACACTATTTGTAAAATAAAGGGAATGACTTGAAATAGCAACTTAGGTTATAGAATGTCAGAAATACTATTTAAGATTTACTCTTTGTAGCAGGTTAACAATGATGGTGCTATGAACTGTATGGGCTATTGTTCATTAGAGGTTAACAGGAAACAGGTTAACAATGAAATAATCTTCTGTAAAAATCTGTAAAAAACAAAATATTCCTTGGCTATGTTTCACAAGCTAAAGTGATTCTCATACAATACATAATTAAAAAATTGTAAACCGGAGTGGAGACCATGCCAATTTAAATAACAACTAAGTATTTATGTAAATTAAGGCTGTTGTTCAATTAAAAAATGTAAACGTGGTTAATTGAATAATTAAAATTGAAATTAACTGCATAGTAATCACAATTTATCATTTTTCCTTCGAGCATATTAATATTTTCAATAAAATAGAAATAACTCAATGGTTAATTTTCTAATAAAAAATATGTATATTAAATTATTTCAGTTAGTTTATTGAACAGTTAATAGAAACAATACCCAACTACCACCAAACACGCACTCCCAGGGTGTTGCTATAATACATACTGTATTTTTGGACTGCTATGTTGTAAGACAACATACCTAAAGCACTAAAAATTACACAAATAAGTAAATATTTAAAAACAAAAACACAAAATCAGTTCAGCTTTTGTGCATAATTAGTGTCTGTTAAAGTTCAGGTTGTGCTTAACTGTGTGATACACACAAGTCAGCTCCACAACCAGTATCTGGTGATCAGAAGTCATTAGTTAGATTGAAAATATGTATAGATTATGCTTTTAAATAGCAAGCAATAAACTGAGAGGAATTCTAGATATGTATCTGATAGGGTTATTTATTTGGATGTTTTAAATTGTACATTGTCATAAAATGCATCATTTATGAATTATAAAATAAGTGTATCTATCTCAACCTTCAGTCCAAATGGATATAGCATGATCAAAAGTGTGAGTGAAGTATAAGGAATCAAGTGAATGCATTCTGTGTCATCTGCTATTTAGCTACTTGGAAAGGGGTGGCATAAGCACTGTTAATGTTTCAGGTCAGATATCTCTCCATGTGCAACTGATAAAGCTCCATGGCAAGAGGCAGGGCTGATCCATTAACCTTCTGTCTTTCACTCAGACCCATACCTAGAGAGGATCTTTTATTTCAAGGGGAAACTTGCACTAGCAGTCATCCCTACGTGTAGTGTTTTGCTCTAGATATTTTGCTATACTGTGCGATGTAACTTTTCTTCCCACCAATAATGCCAAAGATGACACTGATGAACAATCTCATTCACCGCACAGTGTTCGTTCGTGTGCAACTGTAGTATAACACAAAATGAAACTCATTCACTTCTCTTGTATAACTGATTTAATTTTTGTTGTACTCATGTTATTCTCTGCACTTTTAGGTGCTAGTGTATAAATGAAACAACATGAATGAAAGTATGGGTTGAATCCTGTGTCTTACTTATTCAATACGACTGTATTATATGTTCCAATATGAGATGATCCTGTACTACAAGGGATGAGTGGGGACTTTACTGGTGTGTGTTTGTGAAGACCATTATCAAGAAACAACTCATGAAATAATCACACACTATTAATTAACTTGGTTTCATTAAGTGTGATGCGCAGTCAACTTGACTGGTTCAAACTGACACATTTAAGGACTGCATTAAAAAAATAATTGCAGAAATTTTGAATGTGTTAATTGAACATATTAATGGGGATTATCAGCTCTAATATAAATATGTTTTAAATTTGCAACATGTTTTATTTTAGTGTACAAAGCAGAAAATATAGAATATACACTAAATTAACCTACTTAAACCTCAGTAATATGAAATTTTAAAAACTTAGTATACTCAATCAAATAGACAAGAACTATTTCAAACAGAAAAAAATGACTTGTAAATGAAGTGATATACAGTACATCCATCCATTTTCTGTCTTTTAATCAGAACCATGTCATGGTGGCAGCAGTCTAATCAAAGATGCCAAGACTTCCCTTTTCCCTGCCACTTTCTCCACCTATCTCGCCTCACTGATTGATACAATGTCTGTATGACTGCAGACACTGCTTCGATCCAACTGTTGATCTCCCTCTCCCTTCTTTCCTTTTGAAATCCCAAGCTACTTAAGCTCCCCCAGTTGAGGCAGCACTTTATGCCCAACTCAGAGACAACATGCTATCCTTTTTCTGTTGAGAACCATTGCCTTGGGCTTGGAGGTGCTGATTTTCATCCCAGCTGTTTTAAACTCGGCTGCAAATCACCCTGGTGCAAGTCTAAGGAAGTCCAATGAAGTCAGCAGGTCCACATACTGCAAAATCTACATTGTTCGTTCTGAATCTGAGGCTCAACCAACAGGAGGATCTTCTTTTCTAGAATCTTGGCATAGACCTTCCCAGGGAGGCTGAGGAGTGTGATCTCTCTGAAGTTTGAACACACCCTTCAGTTCTCCTTTCTTAAAGATGGAGACCACCTCCCCAGTTTGCCAGTCCAGAGGCGCTATTCCAAATCTCCATGAAATGCTAAAGAGGTATGTCAGTCAAGACAGCCCAACCACATCCAGAGCCTTTAAGAACTCAGAGCGAATATCATCTATCAGCCATTCTTCGAGTCCCCTGACTGCTTCTTCGAAGGAAGTTGTGTCGATGGGATGTAGGAGGTCCTCAATGTGCTCCTTACTCTACCCGACTATATCCCCAAGTGAGGTCAGCATGGGCTAAGCACTTCTTCTACCTCCTGGGTTGCCTGACATTTTGACAGAATCACTTCAAGTCCAACTGAAAGTCACTTTCCATGGCCAAAACAAATTCCTTCCACACTCCAGTTTTTGCTTCGACTGCCACTGCCATGCTCCACTTGGCCTGTTGGCGTCTGTCAATTGTCCCACAAGCTTGAAAGACCACCTTCTTCAATCCTAAAAGCTCACTTTACTGCTGGCGTCCACCATCGTGGTTCGGGGTTAACTCTGCAACAGGCACGAATGACCTCACATATGCTGCTCAGTGCAGCCCCCTCAGTAATGTGTCATAGAACATGGCAATTTCAGGTTCTGTGTTCCCAGTCTCCCTTGAAATGCAAAATAAATTCATCAGAAGTTGCAAGTTGAAGCTCTCCCGTATGGGGGCATCTGCCAAAAGGTCCCAGTACACGCTCACTATATGTTTGGGTCTGCCTCATCTGTACAGCATTTCCCCTGCCATCGGATTCAACTCACAACCAGGTAGTGATCAATTGACAACTCAGTTCCTGTTTTCACCCAAGTATCCATAACATATGGCCATAGATCTGATGAAATCTGATCATTGACCTATGGTCTAGTGGACTCTGGTTCCAAGTACACTTATGAACATCCTTATGCTCTAACATGGTGCTTGTTATGGACAATCTGTGACTAGCATTAAAGTCCAATAACAAAGTACCGCTTGGGTTCAGATTGGGTAGACCATTTCTCCTAATCGCACACTTCCAGATTTCACTGTTGTTGTCCATGTGAGCATTAAAGTCCTCCAGTACTGTAGAATAATAGGGTTCCCAGTGGTAGCACCTTCCATCACTACCCCAAAGGTCTCCTAGTAGGCCAAATTCTCCAATAACTAATTATTGGTGCATAAGCAAAGAGTTCCAGCCCTTCCCCTGACTTGAAATCATTGGAAGTGACTTTCTCATCCACTGGAGTAAACTTAAAACGATTTATACGTAAGTCCACACACACCCAATGCCTTTCACCCTGGGCAACTCCAGAGTGGAGTAAAGTCCAGCCCCTATCCAGGAGTTACGTTCTGGAGCTTGTGCTGTGCATTGAGGTGAATCACACTATATCTAGATAGTGCCTCTCTATCTTCTGCACTAGCTTGGGTTCCTTCCCTGCCAGAGAGGTCACACTCCATTGTCCCTAGAGTCAGTTGCATTAGTCAGGATTGGTCCGCTAAGGCACTTGCCTTTGACTGCCACCCAAGTCACAAAGCACTGGACCCTTATGGCTCCTCCTGCAGGTGGTGGGTCCATGTCGCTCCTTCATAATAAAATTACATGTAAGTAAATATGTTTCATAACATTATAAAAAAATGTTGCATATAATTTATTAGTCCCATGTCAAGCATGAATTATTAAAACTTTTTTAGTCCTTCTGTTGACATTAAAAATGGAGTTAAATACCCCTGCATTCTAGAAAATTTATATTTAAAACAAATGGAAATTAACTAACAGACCTGAAATCAATTATGTTTAATTTTCCAGAGTGCTAACACATTTCTTTAAGACTGCATTAAGCCATTAATTCTTAAAACTATTGCTCTTGTTAGTTAGTTTGTTCCTTTGAATTGCATTGATTTTTCTTAGTGTATTAAATTGTAAAACACCTTCTAGTGGTGTGTTGTGTAAAATGTGCAACTAACAATACATTTTCATTGATTCTTATAGTCCGTATATGTTAAAGTTTCCAAATGAATAGCTGAATTGATACACAATAGTTAGAGGAGAATTGTTCAGTGGTTGTCACAATGTTGCTGTTCCATGAAGTCAGCCATCTTGTACAGTGTACAGTGAATGACTCACTACTAAAGCTATACTAACTTACCAGATACATAATTTAAAACGTAAGGACATGGGAGACAAGGAAGAATTGGAGCTCCAACCTGGAGATCCCAGTTTAATGTGAGGTTTCGCCAACAAAAAGATCAGAAAAATAAAAAAAAATAAAAATTTGCATTTCATCCAAATAAGGTTTTGGTGACCTTTTATGGGGGTTTGAAAGAAATACTATGAGCTCATCATTGCTCTTGGTGCTCCTCGTCATAAGTAATGGCTCTTGGTGGTTGTCGATGGCTTTTATCCTAACTGGTTGGAATAGGTGAAGTTTGAGGAAAAATTGAAATTACACCTCTTCCGTTGGCTGTTATTCCGTTATACAAAGGAAAATGGAGAACTGGCTAAACAAACATTCCTCCATGTTATTACTGCCCTATGTTACCTTAAAACCTGTCCATGTAAGAGACTCACCATTCCTGTATGTGTGACAATAGCTAGAGCTGCAACTTTTGTAAGTAAAGCATCATCATGACAAGAAACAACACAACACTTTTTATGATTGAATAAAAACAATTTTATTAATGTTGTTGCTATTCCTCAAGTCACTAGAGGGTAGTATTCTGTAGTGTTACATATTGGTGTGGACAACCAGTTTGGTTGATTATGGGAGAAACAAGCTCAACAACTTGGTACTGCCAGAAGGAGTCATGCCTGTACAGCACCACAACTTTGGGTGGTTACTGGTAACCCAGAATTATTTGTACTCAAAAGTGATTATGGGCCCTGGCTTAAAAGGTCCTTCTTAGTACAGGGCAGTGCTGTACTGTACAGTACTGTGTTTGAAAAAAAAATTAGCACCATGTAGATACATGAAGTGGTACTGTGAAGTAAGAAACAATGATTTGCATGTAAGCCTGAAGAAATTAAAAAACGGGGAATTATGTAGGGTATTGCAAAACTGCTGTTGCAATCAACAGCCTAAGATACATTCTACTATTTGAGAAATTTTTGATTTTAATGTTCTTTCATTTTAATAGAGTTAGCTTTTGAAGCAGGCTAATTAACAAATAATAATTGAAAGCAAATACTGACCAGCGCCTCAGATTCATGGCCCCAATAGTTACAAATTGCTATAAAATGCCAAAATATATCAAATTTTCCTTGAAACGTTCTTTCATTATTAATCATGATATGCATGCAGGGTCTTTGAGAGTCTGAAGCCTATTCTAGCTCATTGGACTCAACAAAGGAAGCACCTTTGATATGCCAATTCATCCAGGGCAGCTTACCTTCATACTCCTGCACTCACTCAAGGCCGGTCATTCAGAGTCACTAGTAAACTTAGCAAGCACATCTCTGAAGTGTGGTGGAAATACCTCAGTTCCTTTCATTTTTGATAAATCATGCTTAGTGTTCTTTCTGGTTATTAGTGGCATCTATCAACTTGGTTGATACAATGAATGGAAATGATGGATTGCTTATCCTTCATCATCCTGGGGAAGCATGTTGCATTGCACTTGTATAGGTCCTTCTCTGGCATACCAGCCTATCACATTCCCATGCCATCCAGCTCTATCTTATCATAGATCCCGTCTTCCACATTGGCATTGTCCCTTCTCTTTTTGGTCTTGCTCAATCTCGACCCTTTCCCATGTCACCATTTGCCATGTGACATATAAAATATGTGTGTTTGTGCCCATTTCTATGTACACATTAAATTCTTGGACTGACACTCTGTGCAGGGATGGTTTATAACCTGCATGTGTGTATTAAACATGTAGAACCACAGGAGTGTATAAGTGAGAGGGCATGACTTCAAAATTAAATTGAAGAGAGTTTTTCTAATCAAGGCACTTATACAACAGATGCATTTAAATGATTAATTATAAATTCCTCCAAACACATACTGTCACATCAGAAAATGTGTTGAATAGATTGTTGCAAGTTTTTCACAGTTTTGTTCTGTAGACAATGATAAAGCACTGCAAAAATAAAAACTGAGAAATAATGACACTGAATATTTAAGTGGTTTATTTGCATGTCATTCTGTATAATTCTCTAATAAAAATCCAATGTCAGAGGCTGTAATGTTATATTTGGCATTGACAGCTCTCCAAAGAGTGAAAATATTTTGAATGAAATCATAAAAATAAACATACAAAGGGCACCTTTCATCGAGACGAAAATCACCATTTTTTTCAATCAAGAAGATTAGCCATAAAATTAGAATTTTTAGATTTAATCTTTCTCTGACTCCTCAGAAATCTAACAGTTTTAAAAATGAATAAAAAGTAATATTTTTTGACAGAGTAAAGCAAAAAAAACATATATTCTTTTCCTTTGTGCTTTTGTGTTAATCTTTGCTTTGAGCCCCTAATGATACTTTAAAAACTGAACATTTGACACAATCAGTCATTAATGATCAGTTACATTCCATAAGGAATATTTAAACGGCCTTCTAGCCTTCTCTGGGGCTTTCTTATATACAATACATAAAAACCAGTATGTTCACTGTGCTACTCTATGACACCAACTGGAACTGAAAACTGCAATAATTTACTAAATGAGATTTTAGTTTAATACAAACAGAGAAATTAAAGGAGGAATAAGAAGCCAAATAATAATAGCTAGCCCCTTTTCCTTGACTTCACTACAGTTTATGCTACTACACATGATAGTTTCTGTCTCTTATGTTAGACACTTGCCTGCTCCTTTATAGAACATCCCTTCCATCCATCCATCCATTATCCAACCCGCTATATCCTAACAAAGGGTCACAGTGGTCTGCTGGAGCCAACACAGGGCGCAAGGCAGGAACAAATCTCCGGGCAGGGCGCCAGCCCACCGCAGGGCACACACACACCCACACACCAAGCACACACTATTTAGAATCGCCAATGCACCTAACCTGAATGTCTTTGGACTGTGGGAGGAAACCGGAGGAAACCCACACAGACACGAGAAGAACATGCAAATTCCACGCAGGGAGGACCTGGAAAGAGAACCCAGGTCTCCTTACTGCAAGGCAGCAGCGCTGCCACTGCGCCACCATGCCGCCCATCTTCTCTAAGTTAGATAACCTCTGGAAAGAAGTGATCATTTATACTCCATTCCATGGCCCATTTCCAGATTCAGAGGCCATTGTATAAACGTTTGTGGACATTACTCAACATTGCCTCATGACACTCCTATTTCCCGGAGTACATTTAACAGCCTTGGACCTGCTGTGTTTATTGATGTAATTAGGTTGCAACAGCCCTTTATTGTTCATTTACACTTGATACTTAACTTCACGTCCCCCTTTTCTTTATCAAGACTGGTATACAGTATGCTCTGCAATAGTTTTCCTTTTCCCAAGTCATTTGCACAGGATTCAACTTTTATACTGACCTGACAATTTTCTTGTGTATAGTAGACTATTTTTCCAAAAGATCCCACCTTAGGTTTTAAACAATCCTACAGAAACTGGTGCCAGTTGACAATATTCTTTAAAGCACCCCAATTAAATAAAATAATAAATAGAACCAACAATTCGTCAAGAGCAATATGAAAGTGCAAATATTGGACATGTCTGGGAGTTGACAGACCAAACAGACTAATGATTTAAGAATTACTTCAATGTTTGTCTTTTGTATCACTTGAGATACCGTTCCAAGAAAGGGCAGGATTTACATTTCATGCTAATAAAGGTATTTCTTTTAATATTTTTCTCATGTTTTCATATTGATTTTAAATTCATACAGTAAATGTATCTTTTGCATTGTTTATACTGAAATGCTCCTACTAGTGTGTACATCATATAAATAATGTCAGTAGATGTAGCAATACCTATTAAATGCAAAAATAAATTGGCCATGCCCTGATAACAGCAGGTATTACTGTGCAGACAACATTCTAAATATGTCAAAATGAATCTGTCACAGGCCATAGGCTCATGAAATGTTTTAATTAAACATTATATATGTATACATTTTACACTTTACACTTATGCATTTTAAATTTAGATTTTTTTCATATGTAAAATCGGTGACTTAACAGTCCATTAATATTTGTTCAGTTTTTTAAAAATGTTTTGATATTAACTAAACAGCAAGGGAATAGCCAGGAATTAATTTTTGAGGGGAACGAAAAAGTACATGAATCATTCATTATTCTGTTTATGTTAAGTCAGTTGAAACTGTCATAAAATATTTTTCAGGGGAGATTTAAACCCAAAGCCCCCCCACCACCACCAATATTGCTATACAAATGCTAAATATTATGCAAATGCAAGCCCATAACATTTGTATGGCTGAAGAAGAGAGTTGCATGATCTCCTCATGCCTAAATTAATATTTTTGTGTTGTAGTATTAAGTGCTATTGTGTTGTGCCTTTAAGTTTTTTAGGCATTAATGAAAACTGGATTAAGTGGATTTGAGAATTTGTATGTATGATATGGCTGATGAGTCATAAATATGCTCTACTTTTGCAAATGCATATTCATATGAAATCCTTTGATGCTAATTTTCTCAACCATTAATTTTCACAGTTCATACCCAATTTTTTTCCAAGTACAGCATGTGCATATATATAAAAATATATATGTATAGCATTTACGCCAAGCACACCATTTAATTTTAAGCATATAACACACAAAGAAATTAACATTTTTATAAATTTTATATCTGCGGTGGGCTGGCAAACTGCCCGGGGTTTGTTTCCTGCCTCGCACCCTGTGTTGGCTGGGATTGGCTCCAGCAGACCCCCGTGACCCTGTAGTTAGGATATAGCGGGTTGGATAATGGATGGATCAGCTGACTCCATGAATTCTTTTAAAAAACAACTCAAAACTCATCTGTTCAGGAAGGCTTTTAGCTCTACTTGACTTCATTCCCCTTCTCTTAGTTTACCTCTCTGTCAAAATGCTTATGTAACCTGTGTGTGTGTGTGCTAGACCATCAATTCTGTTGTCTGTTAGGCTTTCTTTGAACTTACTGTCTTAATATTCTTTATTTATTTATTTGGTTTGTACAATGCTATACGCTGTATACCCTGCTGTTTTCTCTTATTTTCTGTAAGTGCCTTGAGCATGGGAAAGGCGCTATATAAATAAAATGTATTATTATTATTATTATTATGGATGGATGGATAAATTTTATATGCCATGTGTTTGTACATATTCCACATATACTGTTATTGACACCAGGCATGAGCTGGCGTTTTGGCCAGGGTGGTTCAAGGGTCTTTATCCAGCCAGGAAACCAATCACATGGACTGTTTGCTCCCCAATAAAACAAGTGAGTTCCTCCCTGAGCTATGGTACCTGCATGTATACCTGCAAGGCAGACTGGGAATTGTAGTCCCATTAGATAGCCCTGCTGGGTTTTATGGGTTCTGCCAGGGGGAGCTGCAGGGACAGACTGTCCCTGCTTTAAGGAACTTTTGCCTGACCTGGAAGTGCTTCCAACCTGTAGTTCAATAGCAGCAGAAGTACTCCCAAGTCTGGCATAAAGAAAGGCGCTCAGCCTCATCCAGGTGAGTCCGGAGAGGAGCTGGACAACACTTGCCTGGGAGGAATGAAGGAATTAAAAGAAAGAAAGGAAGAAAGAAAAGAAAGAGAGAGAGAGAGAGAGAAAAGGAACATGGTGATTGTGCAACTTTGGAGAAGCCTTTTTTGAGGTACAGTATTTGTAAAAATAAACCTTATGTTTGAACCTGGGACTTGTGCTATTGTTGGTGTGTTGCAGGGTTTGTGGGCTCAGTGTGTCCCCCTACAAGTAACAATACATACCTGTATATATATGCAGTACACACACTTTATGTGCACATGTGCATATAGTAATATACAGTATATGGTGTGCATGGTTACATTTGTATATATCCAGTGTGTAATACTGTATATTTTTTTTCTTTTTGTGAAAACTAATGACATCACCAAGTAAAACTGTAACAAACTAATTTGTTAGGTAGTGCGACTGGTATTGGAAAGAGGGCAGGACAAAGCAGCTGGGAGTCATGACCCAGAAACTCCAAGAGCTCATATGTCATTTGATGTCAATCATATGGGAAAAAACAACATGGCAACAGCTTCTATGGCAACGCCCTTATCTGTCAAAGTCAAGGACTACAGCTTCGTGGAGAATGGTAAGAAACCACTAGATTGACTAGATTATCACTATCATGCTATTCACAGACTTTGTTAGCATTTCTGTTTCACTTTGTCAAGAGTCTTCTCTTTTATGCTTTTTATATACTGTATACTGTACAGTAGAATGATGCTGCTACTACATTTGCATTAAAGTATTGTTTCATTCAACTAAATAGTCACACATCTTTATACTAATCACTGCACCACCATGCCATCACACCTAAATTAATTAATTATGCAGTTAGCATTTAACAGTACAGTTTCTTATAATTATGTATTTAGTAGGATTATTATTGCAAATTTGTTAGAGAAAAGTGCGACAGTTTGATGTTGCCTGTTTTAATCAGTGACCAGTCAGGCAAATAATCCAGACAGCGTGGTGGACCATGGAAGAGTTTAATAGGATATTGCTTTTAAGATAGTTATAAAGGAAATTAGCTAGAGTACCTATCCAGTTAACGGATAAAATCATTTCTTTATAATATATATTGCAATATAGCCAGCAGCAATTCTGTGTTGGCCGTGAAGTGCTGCTTTACTGTGTGCACCAATGGAAAAGTAATGAACACCCCTTTAAAATGTGTTTCACAGCACTGTAGTAGAAAGAACAAACCCTTTGAACAAATGGATATTGCTTTGATATCACTCAAAAGTATTTGTTTTGTTGTTTTTTTCTTTCATTTTTCAAATTATAAAGAATTGAGAACAAAGTGCATATTGTCAGGTGATAATGGTAAACAGCCTAGGCTGTGTATGTAAATGGATGGCAGTAAATGGTGTCTTAAATAAAAATATTGTAGTAAAAAGCTTTTAACAGAACCCTTGTTTATTTTTATTTAGTTAGAGCTATACTTATTCTACTGCTACAGGGAGCGGAATATTGATACTTTTGTATAATCATGTAACAGGAAATAACTTCCCTGGTTTATTTTTTTAATTTCAGATAATGTATTTGATATAACAATAAAGAAGAACAATAGTGGCATTGGCTTTAGTTTTCTACAGATTGACTCAACAGGATATTCAGAGGACAGTGGAAGCATTATAAGGATAAAAAGACTCTTTCCTGGACAGCCTGCTGAGGAAAGTGGCAAACTTGAAGTTGGGGATGTCATTCTCGCTGTCAATGGCGAGGCAGTGAAGAGGTTGTCTTACCAGGTATTTTTACTTGAATTATGATACCATTAAAACAAATCTTTTACCATCATCCTGAATTTAACAGTTTAGACTGGTTGTCCTAATTTTGTTCTGTGGAGAGGGCAGCTACACTGTTTCAATTGGGGTCTTATTTTTGAAATCAACAATGGGGCAGAATCACTTGTACTGTACCTGCAGTTATAGCTGTGGGTTGCATTTCAGATCAGGGCAATGACTACATTCCAGTAGCTTTACCTCTCTTTAGATTTCAATCTGTCTTTTAATAAAACAGCTTGTGTTACTCTCCTTGTTAACTGGACCTCTACTTCATTGAGAGGTATCAAGTTACCAGTATATATATACACTGATTGACTGTCGGGCACCAGTTTCAAAAATAAAGTAATAAGTTACAAATGCAATATTATGGTTGTTAAGCTTTTATCAATATCAAAATGTTATTGTGTATTTGCTTGTCAGCTTTTATCAACAACTTTGCCATCCTTTATAATTACCAAGCCATTATGAATTTCATGCATAAAATGAGAGTACCCTTCTTCAATCAGGGAAATGGACTTCTTTGATTAATGAAATGGTCTGATGCTTATTTAACTTTTGAAGTTGACAGAGGAGGCTTGTTATTGCAGCATTGTCAGCATGAATGATTTATTTCTGCTTTTATCATGATGAGAACTTTTAAAACTTAACTTGTACAGATTGTCAGTATACTGTAAGAACTCCCCTGTGGCATAATGCATCTGCTATGTTGGCATTGATTATATGAAAAAAGAATAAAAGGCAAAATAATTCTAAGCATCGCAAAGATTATTTTTCAGTCAGCCACATGTGTTTTGTGTTATAGTTTTCATACATTTCTCAAAATTGCTCACTCCTGTTCATGATCACAAAGGGACTGGAGCCTTTCCCAGCACCATCCAGAACAAAACAGGAACAAGGACCATTTCATGATGGGGCCCATTCACACACACTGCCAATTAGGTTAATGTACATATCTTTGGGGTTCAGGAGGAAAACTAGAATACCCACAGAAAACCCATCAACATGCAGACCACATTGAGGGCAACTGGGTGTAGGACTCCAGCCCCTGACACTGGATCAGTAAAATAAGAGGGACAATCACAGGACCATCATGTTGCCCTGTGCTATACAATTGCACACAAAAGTCAAAGGGAGTAAAAGTCACCTCCAAGCTTTAGCCTTTTGAAAAACTGTCACAAGTAAACAAGAAGAAATGAAGCAATTCTGTAAATGGCCCAAGAAGATAGTCAACGAGAAAGGAGGAATAGTTTGGATTTAAGTCAAGAAAAGGTACAGCAGATGTGATTTTCACCTTGAAACAGGTTATGGAAAAATAGAAGGAGAAACAGAAATAACTGCACATGGAATTTATAGATTCAGAAAAGGTTTTATGATAGAGTTCCCTGGCAAGAAACGTGGAACTATTGGAGATTGAAGAGAGCATACTGGAGATGTATGTAAGGATAGTTATAGATACGTATGAGTGTGCCTACACACAAGCGAGAAGTAGTGTTGCAATAAAAGGTTGGCAGTTAAGGTTGGGTTACATCAAGGATCACCATTTAGCCCATATCTTGTTACTCTAGTTATTGTTAGGAGAATAATGGATTAGGACCCATGGTGCATGATATTTACAGGTGACAATGTACAACGTGGCACCACTAAAAATATTGTGGAGAGGAAACCGGATAAGAGCTTTAGAGGACAGAGGCCTTAAGATTAGCAGGAAAAAGATGTAATATTTAAAATTTAATGACAAGTACAAAGTGGACTAGTTAACCTCCAGGGCGAAAGGTTTTAAAGAATCAAAAAGTTCAGATATCTAGAATCAGCAATAACAAATGATGGAGAGCTACAGTATATTCAGAAATAAACCATAGAATGTAATCAGGTTAAAAACAATAAACAAATAAAAAAACTATTAAGTGTTTAGAGTGTTATGTGACCAAAGAATGGGTGCAAGAGTAAAAGGTAAAGTGCATAAAACAATGGTCAGACCAGCATTGTAGTATGGATCAGAAACCTGGGCAGTTAAGAAGGTGCAAGAAAGGAAAACGTATGGTACAAAAATAAGGATGTTGAGATGAGTGTGTGGAATAACAAACCTGGATAAGATCAGGAATGAGAAAATCAGAGATACAGTTAAAGTTAGGGAAATCTCTACGATAATGGGGCATATAATAAGAAGAGAGGTAAACAAAGTTGTGAGAAGAATCATGGATAGCCAGGATGAAGGAGAAGAGTACAAGCAACAAGAAAGTGGACTGTGTGAAGGGGAATCTTTCAGAGAAATGGGTGTCAGGCAAAGAAGTGTACAACAGATGAGAATGGAGGAAGGAGCCCATCAAATATAGCAGCCCCACATGAAATTGGAAAAAGCTTTTGAAGAAGAAAAAGAAGTGGACAAAATTCTCTGCTGATATCAATTATGTGATACTGTAACAGTTAACATTAGCTTCTGGTGATGTTTTTGGCAAAACAAGTACTGAGTAAGCTGAAAATGGGCTTCAGGCTCTCCTTTATAGTGTAGGTTTATATCACTCTCATCTCTCTGAAGGCTATTAACATTTAATTAATTACTGCCAGTCCTCTATGAATTACAGTAGTCCTTTCAGCAATTAAAATACTCCCTATTCAATTCATTCTTTGCTAAAGTCCATTCAAAAATTTTAAATCTTCATAATGTGTTTCTTTTAGTTATTTTTTTTTTTTCTGAATGCAGGAAGTTCTTCACCTTTTACGAGGTCCGCCCACTGAAGTCAAGCTGTCTTTATGTCGACCTCTTGCTGGCGTCCTTCCAGAAATTGACTTTGCAGCTCTGGTGAGATGCTATGATTATGTGCTGTACAATAAACTAGGAGTGGATGTGGATGCTGGCATTTCTCAGGGTATAACTATTATGTATATGAAAGACAGGATGAGGTTGGCACTCAAATATGTGTCCAGGGCAATGTAATCTGCTGTTTATACATCCCATTTGTTTATTGAATGATGATAAGAGCAATACAGTATAATTAAAATTCATGTTACAGTATATGCTAGAACAGGGGTTCTCAGATTCTGTCCTCCTGACCCACTGTGGCTGCAGGTTTTTGTTCCAACCAGATTCATAATCAGTGACAACACCTGATAGCACTGATCTCATTTAAAAAGTGGGTAGCCAAAGGTCCCTGGCATTGCAAATGCTAAGATGGGACAAAGACAAACCTGAAATAGAATGAAGTGCTGGACAAAGTGCAGATATAAATAGCATAATATGATAGATGTGGTATGATCAATGATTTTCTAGCACAGTGCTTCCCAAACTCAGTCCTGGGGACCCCTGTGGTTGCAGGTTTTTGTTCCAACCAGCTTCTGTTTTTAAATGTCTCCTGAGCTAATTAAGTGAACTGTTATTTCCCAAGTTCTGTGTTTTGGGAACAATATAGAAATTAGAAAACTTTGTTTGGGGGAAAAAAATAATAAAATATACCAAGCAGTTATATGAGAATAATGTATTTTTTTTCTTTTTGACAATATTTTCATCTTGATTTTCAGTCTACTTTTCTAGGTGTTCTAATTGTTTAATTAATCCATTCTTTACTAATTAGTGAGTCTGATGCTAAAATAGTTGCAGCCTTTCACAATTCAGTGTTGTTTGCCAGCATGTCTGCTCTGCTCGTTTTTAATTGTCATTAATAAGATACAATGAAGGGGGAAAACTGCACAGGTAAAGGAGAAACTATAATGAAATCAACAAAAGAGAGTTAAGCATTTAAATCTATAGCAAAAGACGAAATAGAAATATTTCTAAATGTCTTATAAATGTAAAAATCATGCCACTGTGCTTTTCTAAATGTAGAATAAGAGAAAAAAAATACCAGCTAATTAAACCCACTCTATTTCTTTAAAGAAACGCTTTATTCAGTCTCAACCTGCTTTCACCGCCTATGGGTGATATTTAGAATACAAGGTCGTGAAGGTTGGGCGGATTCTGCAACTAGCTATACCTGGGAAAATTCAGAGATAAATTAGATAATCCATTTCATCAGGTTTCAAAGTACAATAACCCTGATCTCTTAACTCACTTTGTTATATAAAATAAAATATAATAAAAAAAAAATCATTAAAAACAACATTATGGTAGGTTTGTATGTGGAGTGATGCAATATCTGCATAATGAGCTTCCTTGGCTTTTCATTTTCACAAAAAATGGCAGCAAATATTTGATTTAATTTTTGAAAACATCAAGAAGCAAATCAACCGCAAACTTCTGTTTCTACTAAGACTCCATTGGGAATAGCACATGAACAGAATGAATTGAGAAGGTATAATGACAAAAATGGCAACTCTGAAAGCTCACATAACATGTGAAGACGGCATGTACATCGAGTGCAATCAGCAGACAGGCCCAGGGTACTCTGTGTTTTGTGAGTTATTCCTGAAGTTTTATTTACTTTTAAGCTTCATTCACTTCCTTTCATGTTACTATAATGTCTAAAGTCCTTCAAAGGAGGACACATCCTGTAGTCTTGTGCTTGCTTATCTTCTTCATCAGTAGGCCCTTAATATTTCCATTGAAGTGTGGGTGATATCGAGTAGCCCAGGTTTTGGCGGAGGTAATGAAATTGGTTGAGAGAGTGCTAAAAAATTAGGGAATGGGTACAAGTTACAGTATCAAAATGCATTCTAGTTTCATGTCTGGGAAGAGAACAACAACAACAAGAGAAGGTTCCACTCAGCAAGCACTGAGAAAGATAAAGTGTAAATAAATGGTTAGTTTCTATGGTGATGCCAATATATGAAGTAGCACAAATGGTGGCCAGGACAATTTTGATGTGAAGGCAGATCTGCATTACAGGTCCATTTGGATTCCATTGATTTTTGTGGTGGAGTTGATAGCCAGAGAAATGCAATAAGGATTACTATGGGAGTTCTTGTACCCAACTGATCTTGTGTCGATGGCAAAAATAGGAATGTAACTGAAGGTGTAGATACTGAAATGGAATGCTACTTTGGAAGCAAAAGGCCTTAAACTAAATGCAGGAAAGATCAAAGTGAAAAGACATCTAAGGAATGGAAAATGTGTGTGAATGGCTATGTGGTGTGTGCACTAGAAGTGCTGGGAGAAACTCACTAAAATGCACAGGAAGTGATCACATAAAGGACGTAGTGTTGTGAAGGGTGGTGTGCTAGTGGTGAGTACAGCCTTTGTTTATCAAAAGTGTACATCTCATTATTGTTTGGCTGCTGGTTAAGGAAAAAAGAAACAATTAAAAGTTCTGAATCTTAAAAAGCAAACCAGTTTTTAAATGATGCAAAATAAGTAATGCAATTCGATTCAGTTTACTTTTGTATAGCGCCCTTTACTGAGTGCAGACACAGAGCACTATGACAAGTTCTCAGGTAAAGTAAAAGTATATATTTTACAAATGACTAAGTACATAATGAGTTCAGATAAAGACATAAAGATTTGTTTAAACACACAGGAGAATAAATAATTAAAATCTGAAACCGATTAATATACTGTATGCAAAACCCAACATTATCTTTCCAGTTATTAATTGTTGAACTATCGACTATGGCCAGTTGACAACAGAGGAGAGGAAAACAAAAACTTCAGTCAACAGGATCCCTGGAGAAAATAAACCTCTGGGAGGCCCACATTCAATTATAACAGAGAAAGTCATTTAAAGTCAGAATCCTGGAGACCACCGCCAACTGGCTGTTCACCCCCACCAGGGCATTTTACGGTGGCCTGTGTGGGGATGTTAAATCTGATGAAGGAATCTTTCCATCTGACGATTCTAATTTTGCCAAGTGTGGGCTGGGTGGCCTTGTGGCCCCGGAACCCCTGCAATTTCTTTTTTCTCTCCAACCCTCTGAAGTTTTTTTTTTTTTTTTTTTTTGTCCTCCTGGCCATCAGACCTTACTTTATTCTTTGTTACTTAGTATTGCCTAATCTTATTTTTATATTTTTCTTTTTTCTTTCTTCATCTTGTAAAACACTTTGAGCTACATAGTCTGTATGAAAACGTGCTATATAAATAAATGTTATTGTTGTTGTAATGCTCTCAGTATCTCAGATGACATGGGCAGGAGAACAAGTTGGCAGTAGAGCAGTGGCACCAAGTGCCACTACAGGATACCAAGAAGAGAAGCAGAATAAAGGAAGCTTAGTGGCAGTTTATAAATATTATATTACTTACATTTTTAATACATACAGTATGACTAACATATAGAGATGCAATATGTACAGCAAATCAGCAGCTTTAATCAGGATATCTAAAGTCAATTATTGAGTCCTTAGTCTAGTTTTTAAAGCTGAGGCCAAAGGATCTTCTCCTATATAAGCAAGTAGACTGTTACATGTTTCTTTAGCAACAGCAATTGGTTACTTATTTAGAAATGGAGTTAACATCTGCCGCTACGGGGCCCTTCTGCATCTGACTTTGCACCCCTCTCTTAGAGGAAGTTTAGATTAATCCTGCAGAATGGCTTACACAGTGCCTAGATCCATCCATCCATTTTCCAACCCGCTGAATGCGAACATAGGGTCACGGGGGTCTGCTGGAGCCAATCCCAGCCAACACAGGGCACAAGGCAGGAATCCAATCCCGGGCAGGGTGCCAACCCACCGCAGACAGTGCCTAGACTTAAATGCTATTTAAAATTTATGGGGAAATCCCCAACATGAAGTACATACAAGAAAATGTAAGAATATTACAAAACTAGAAGGTAAAAAAATGCCTAAAACAAGAACAAAGAGTCTTTAGATGGCTACAGGAAACACTTGGAAGCTGTGTTTTTCTGCCAATGGAAGTGCTACATCTAACCTGACATGATGGCCACATATTTCCACATGCCTAATGCATTTTATAATCTGTCAATATCTAATAATTGAGAACTAAAATGGGGTATGTAAGCTGAAACTGTTCAGTGAAACATGCAATTTAACCGATGGGGCTCAAGAATTTACTTAAAACTGTATATAAATGTTGTCTCTGTTATATTGATGTGTTTGGTGTGGATTGTGTAGTTTCTAAACTTCTTCAAGACATGTTTAACTTCAAAGTATTTTGCTCTGTGTTGTTTAGGTATCCATTTATTTGTCTATCTCTCCATCCATTTTCAAATACATTACATCTACTCCAGGGTTCCATGGTAGCATTACAACAGTTAAATTTATCTGTGAGTGTAATTATTCTCAATTGAAAAACATTTCTTTCATTAGTGTTAGAATTGTACAACACTTTTTTTTCTGTGTAAAGAAAAGGATCTCAAGTTGCACGTTTTGGTTGTTAATTGACAGTTTGTTTGACTGCCATTTTCCTGGTTCTCCTAGGCTGGCCTGCTGCCACCAAACTTGAAAATATTGGAATAAAAACTTTGACAGTTGGATGCCCTTTCTGCTGAGTTGTTGAAAATGAATAAAATTCATGTTTTACAGTGTATTAGACTCATTTAAACAGTAATTCATAAGCTTGCCAGTTACGTTTTCTATCAGGGGTCTTGTTAAGTAACAAGTTCTAAAAGTAACCACAACTGCAGAGGTTAGCAATTGTTTCACAGAGAGATTTGTAAAGATACAGCGTTATAAATGCTTTTAAAATTATTAAAATATTCAGTTACTTTGTTGGTGTTGACAGTATGACATGCAGGAGATTATTTTGGTGGTCACTGTTTAAATAGTTGATGCAATTAATGTATTTAGTGCAAGCAACAAGATAAAAAGCCCCCTTTCCTGTTTAAAAGTTTAAAAACTATGCTGTACATCACTTTTTTAATCAAAAATGCAGAACTATTCAATAGACAATATACCTCATGTATAGATAAATAAAAGGCCTCTGCATAGGAATTCACATTCTTCTTTCCAGCATTTATATGCTCCAGATGTGCCCTCTAATGGACACAGAGTGAAATGCAGCAATAACATTTAGACCCTGCTTTACTGGACTGTACTATAGCTTATCGTTTCAGGTTTATAGAGTTGTTAATGTCACGTGTACAGATCACAGTGAAATTCTGACTTGCATGTGCTAATCAACATGCAACACACTGCCACTTCCATCACTAAGATTTATGAGTAGAACTAACTTACCTCCAAATTGTCTTCTTTTACATTTAAAACGTGCCTTTACGGCGGCACGGTGGTGCAGTGGGTAGTGCTGCTGCCTCGTAGTTAGGAGACCCAGGTTCACTTCCCAGGTCCTCCCTGCATGGAGTTTGCATGTTCTCCCCGTTTCTGCATGGGTTTCCTCCGGGCACTCCAGTTTTCTCCCACAGTCAAAAGACATGCAGGTTAGGTGCATTGGTGATTCTAAATTGTCCCTAGTGTGTGCTTGGTGTGTGGGTGTGTGTGTGTGCGCCTTGTGGGGGGCTGGCACCCTGCCCGGGGTTTGTTTCCTGCCTTGCGCCCTGTGTTGACTGGGATTGGCTCCAACAGACCCCCATGACCCTGTAGTTACGATATAGCGGGTTGGATAATGGTTGGATGGATGGACGTGCCTTTACAGTTATAGTTCTTGCTGAAAAGGTTTGCTTTTATGTTAGGATGTAATATTCTGAAGTAATCAGTACAGAAGAGTACAGGTAGTCAGTCTATTAGGACCTTGTAATTATAACATAAAAAAGGTTTCACAGAGTTGTGGCAGAGCATATATGCAAAAGCTCAAGTTGTTAAATTTGAGTAAATTATTCAGATAAATATTTAGTAACCTGAGTTTTTAGGTATAGAGATAATTAAGGATCAGTGGGTTCAGTTGAAGCTGTACTTCATACAGTGTAAAATAAGTGTATCCCCATAATTGTATAATGTGTAAAGTCCAACACTTTTAAATGCCACTGAAAAGCACAGCTAAAATGAAAGTATCACTTATAAGACATTCTTTCAGTATTTCAGTAGCAAGAAAACATTCAAAGAGGAGGTGTAGTATTTTAAGAATTGTATGGGGGAAGTAAAATGTAAAAATGAAAAGGAAAAAGCATGCTTTCAATTCTAATTTTATAAAATCTTTACCTGTGAAGAAACTGAACATATTCCCGTTTATTAATGAAGTATTTTACGGGGTTACAGTAAAAAAAAAATACAGCTACAATCATAAATGCCAAATAAATAGATAGGACCCTGTAGCATCTGCTTAAGAATGCTCAATGAACCCTAGTGGTTACAGATATAAACCTTTAATGTTTATTTTTCTGAACTAACTGCATTCTGTAGAAAATTGGAACCTGAAGCTAGCAAATGTTGAGATTAATAGTGTTCAGAATTATAAAAGCAATTTACAAGGTAGCATGTACAGTACATTCACAATTGAGCCTACATATGCAGTCTATTTTAGCTGTGAGGATTATTTTTGCTGTAAATAGGCTATACTGTACTTTGGAGTATTCACTTTTGAATTAATTTATTGCATTGCCAAATTGATTTTGTTTCACAATTGTTTTCTTAATTTTTATAAAGTGCATTAGGTAGTTCTCACTGTCAAGGACACAATATGGAAAGTTCTGATAAGTGACCACATCATATTACAGTCATGGACTTCCTTAAATGGAGTATGATATTATACAATACTGCAGGAGGGGATGGGTGGCCAGCTGGGGTACCATAGGTTGGCTGAACTCTGCCCTTTCCTGATTCAAAGGGCTATAGACTGCCTAGGGATTTATTTTTCCAGTATTTCTGTTAACTGGAATTTTTCCTCTCCTCATTTGTCATCTGGCCAAATCTTGTACAACCTTAGTACTATCTTACTCTTCTGTTAGCAGTGACTTTTACTAGAGTTTACTTAAAGCTTATAGATCTCTGAATTGCTTTTTATGTTACTTAGATGTGTGGGCTGATAAATGTTTTATATACCCCTTACCTTATATTTTGTACATGTTTGCATTTTCTAAGTGCTGTGAGTCTGTTCTCAGTGAAGGGAGAAAGGAGAGAGAGGTTAGGCCCATGCATTGATACAGCGCATTGCCGCACCCATCACACAACGAACCATCACAGGATCCCAAATTAGGACCTTAATGCAGCCGTGCAATGGGTGACACCTCAGCACCGCACTAGCTCGAATGGAATGGAACAATGTGAAGTTTTTTTTACAGTAGCTGGAGTGCCAATCCTGCCACGAACCCCCAGGTTTTCATTTCAAAGTTAGAGGAAGAGAGTCTTATAAAAATGAAATTAATTGTTGAGTGGCATAATTCACAATGACACATTGGACCTCTTACACATGTGCCCCAGGTTCCATTCTAAAGCGGGATATCTCCTATATGATGATTTCATATTCTCCAGTATCGTCATGATTTTATTCCAGAGATTCTTGCTTCTATCCACAGTCTAAAAACATAATATTACGTTGAATGGTAAGATTGTGAACACCATTTGATTAACTGCCATGTCCTCCAGGTCTGCTTTATACTTGCTGCTTTTATTTGGCAGTGACCTGAAAAAATATCAACAGAAAATGGATGCATGGTGTATTGATCAATATAGTATGATAATAATAGTGGTAAGATATAGTATAATAGTAATGGTGGTGCTTTTGTTAAATTCTACAGTGTATGAGCATAAATGAATTTCAAAACTAGCTCTTTTCTAACTCTGTAGTGAAGAGTGATGAATTCCTGGTGCTTTATAAGCACAATTAATATTATTTTGAGTAAACAAAAATTAATTTAAAAAAAACACTGTTCTTGTTTGTTTAATTTTACATTATACATTTTGCTTTTGCAGAGCCCAGCTCCTTCTCCAGTGAAAGAGATTAGCTCCAACTCATCGAGACATCACAAACCATCCTTAAACATACTGGAACATAAATGCTTGGTTACAGAGCAGAAAGAGAATTTAAATCTGGCTTTAGATAATTTGGCGGATGTCACCCAAAAGGATGGAAGCACAACAGACAATAATGAGATGTTAGAAGATGGAATTGTTGCCACATCCTTCTGTGTTTCAACAGAACCACAGTGTGAGCAGACTGATTCCAGTCTTGAAGAGGATAGCCCTTCCCCTACATGCACTATCCTTGCTGATGATGTAAGACAAAATTGTTACTCTGAAAATGACTTGACCCTGAATGATGTAGAAAGGTAATCATTTCTCTTGTGAATATACACCATTTTCTATGAAATACTATTCTCGATTTGTTTTTCTTGTGTATATTAAAGCAAGTCAACCAGCCAGTGGTCATCACTAGGTTAAATACTGCAGCTGAGACATACACTACATAGGACAGAAATGAAAAATTTTGTTCATTATTTAGTTTTTTTTTTTCATAACATATTTGTGCTCTTTTTTTGTGACACAGCACACTAGAAGAGAAGGATGCTATGGTTAACATTGTTGATCCAGATGCTATAGATGAAGAATATCTGACTATTAGCTCTACCTCCATTACTCCTCCAACTTGCAGCTCAGATACTCCATCCACGCTAGTCCCTACCCCACAGCCAGGAGGTCTTGCACCATCCCTTCAGTCTCCTCCTCAAATTAGGGTTGAACTTCCTTGCAACAGTAGTGATGAATGGGAAGACACAGAAGAACATGAAGAAAAGAGAAGGGTGAGATTAAACTGAATTTATACATTTGTGCAGTCTCTCTGCATCTGATCCACCATAAAAGAATTGGCCTAATTTATAATTTACCTGCTAAAGTTCAGTTGTATTAGGAGAGACAATACACTGTACTGTTGATGAAACAACATAATATGATGATGTTTTATGTTGTTACTGTATATTCCTGAGATTAACCAGGATTTTATTTTATTATTATAATCTTAAAGCATTTCTTGGGAGATGCATTTCCATATTAGAATTGCGAATCTATCTATCTATCTATCTATCTATCTATCTATCTATCTATCTATCTATCTATCTATCTATCTATCTATCTATCTCATCCTGAATTTTTGCCCACAGAATAGAGAACATAATCCACTAGATGGCACTAGAGTTGCATTCATTTTCATTTCTAAGGCCCTCACACAACTCAAAAAAAAAAATGTTAAGGCATTTTCTAAATTTAATTTTGTTATTTTCTGAACCCAGCCACAGGGGATGCACAAACCAGTGTGTTTCTTCGTGCCAGTTCCAAGCCAGGATAAATGGGGAGGGTTACGTCAGGAAGAGCATCCGGTGTAAAATTTTGCCAAATCAATATGTGAACAACAATACAGATTTCCATACTGGATTGGTCGAGCCCCAGGTTAACAACAACCGCCACCAGTACTGTTAGCCAGTAGGGTGCTAGTGGAAATTGGGCTACTGTTGGCCAAAGAAGAAGAAGGAGAAGAATAGGGGGGGGGGGCCTGGCCGGGGGGAGGGGGAGGGGAGGAAAGTAAAGAGAGTGGAACTGAGGGTATGAACTTTGAATGTTGGCAGTATGACTGGTAAAGGGAGAGAGTTAGCAGATATGATGGAGAGTAGGAAGGCTGATTTATTGTGCATGCAAGAGACTAAATGGAAGGGGAGTAAGGCCAGGTGGATTCAAATTGTTCTGTCATGGTGTGGATGGGAGGAAAAATGGGGTAGGAGTTATTCTGAAGGAACCGTATGTCAAGAGTGTTTTGGAGGTGAAAAGACTGTCAGGCAGAGTAATGATTATGAAGCTGGAAATTGGAGGTCGATAATAAATGTTGTTCATGCATATGCACCGCAAGTTGGGTGTGCAATGGGTGAGAAAGAAGATTTTTGGAGTGAGTTAGATGAAGTGATAAACAGTGTACTCAAGGGGCAGAAAGTGGTGATTGGAGTGGATTTCAATGGGCATGTTGGTGAAGGGAACAGTGGAGACAAAAAGGTGATGGGTAGGTATGGTGTCAAGGAGAGGAATGAAGAAGGTCAGAGGATAGTGGATTTTGCCAAGAGGTGGTGAATACGTATTTTAAGAAGAGGGAGGAACATAGGGTTACGTACAAGAGTGGAGGAAGATGCACACAGGTATATTAGATCCTATGCAGAACAGTTGATCTGAAGGAGATTGAAGACTGCAAAGTGGTGGCAGGGGAAAGTGTAGTTAGGCAGCATAGGATGTTGGTCTGTAGGATGACGTTGGAGATCAAGAAGAGGAAGAGAGTGAGAGCAGAGCCAAGAATCAAATGGTGGAAGTTGAAAAAGGAAGACTGCAAGGTAGGGAGGAGGTGAGACAGGCACTGGGTGGCAGTGAAGAGTTACAAGACAGCTGGGAAACTACAGCAGATATAGTAAGGGTGATAGCAAGAAGGGTGCTTGGCGTGACATCTGGAAAGAGGAAGGAGGAAAAGGAAACCTGGTGGTGGAATGAGGAAATACAGGAGAGTATACAGAGGAAGAGGATGACAAAGAAGAAGTGGGCTAGTCAGAGAGTTGCAGAAAGTAGACAAGATACAAAGAGATAAGGCGCAAGGTGAAGAGAGAGGTGGCAAAGGCTAAAGAAAAGGCGCATGATGAGTTGTATGAGAGGAGGTCCCACTAAGGAGGGAGAAAAGGACCTGTACTGATTGGCTAGACAGAGGGACCGAGCTGGGAAAGATGTGCAGCAGTTTATGGTGATAAAGGATAAAGATGGAAACGTACTCACAAGCGAGGAGAGTGTGTTGAGCAGATGGAAAGCGTACTTTGAGAAGTTGATGAATGAAGAGAACGAGACAGAGAAGAGGTTGAATGATGTGGGCATAGTGAATCAGGAAGTGCAATGGATTAGCAAGGAGGAAGTAAGGACAGCTATGAAAAGGATGAAAAATGGAAAGGCCGTTGGTCCAGATGACATACCTATGGAAGAATGGAGGTGTTTAGGAGAGATGGCAGTGGAGTTTTTAACCAGATTGTTTAATGGAATCTTGGAAAGTGAGAGGATGCCTTAGGAGTGGAGAAGAAGTGTACTGGTGCCGATATTTAAGAATAAGGGGGATGTGCAGGACTGCAGTAACTACAGGGGAATAAAATTGATGAGCCACAGCATGAAGTTATGGGAAAGAGTAATGGAAGCTAGGTTAAGAAGTGAGGTGATGATTAGTGAGCAGCAGTATGGTTTCTTGCCAAGAAAGAGCACCACAGATGCAATGTTTGCTCTGAGGATGTTGATGGAGAAGTTTAGAGAAGGCCAGAAGGAGGTGCATTGCGTCTTTGTGGACCTGGAGAAAGCATATGACAGGGTGCCTTGAGAGGAGCTGTGGTATTGTATGAGGAAGTGGGGAGTGGCAGAGAAGTACGTAAGAGTTGTACAGGATGTGTACGAGGGAAGTGTGACAGTGGTGAGGTCTGCGGTAGGAGCGACGGATGCATTCAACGTGGAGGTGGGATTACATCAGGGATCAGCTCTGAGCCCTTTCTTATTTGCAATGGTGATGGACAGGTTGACAGACGAAATTAGACAGGAGTCCCCGTGGACTATGATGTTTGCTGATTACATTGTGATCTGTAGCGATAATAGGGAGCAGGTTGAGGAGACCCTGGAGAGGTGGAGATATGCTCTAGAGAGGAGAGGAATGAAGTTCAGTAGGAACAAGACAGAATACATGTGTGTAAAAGAGAGGGAGGTTAGTGGAATGGTGAGGATGCAGGGAGTAGAGTTGGCGAAGGTGGATGAGTTTAAATATTTGGGATCAACAGTACAGAGCAATGGGGATCGTGGAAGAGAGGTGAAAAAGAGAGTGCAGGCAGGGTGGAATGGGTGGAGAACAGTGTCAGGAGTAATTTGTGACAGACAGGTATCAGCAAGAGTGACAGGGAAGGTCTGCAGGACAGTAGTGAGACCAGCTATGTTATATGGGTTGGAGATGGTGGCGCTGACCAGAAAGCAGGAGACAGCTGGAGGTAGCAGAGTTAAAGATGCTAAGATTTGTACTAAGTATGACGAGGATGGATAGGATTAGAAATGAGTACATTAGAAGGTCAGCTCAAGTTGGACGGTTGGGAGACAAAGTCAGAGAGGCGAGATTGCGTTGGTTTGGATATGTGCAGAGGAGAGATGCTGGGTATATTGGGAGTAGGATGCTAAGGATAGAGCTGCCAGGGAAGAGGAAAAGAGGAAGGCCTAAAGGAAGATTTATGGGTGTGGTGAGAGAGGACATGCAGGTGATGGGTGTAACAGAGCAAGATGCAGAGGACAGAAAGATGTGGAAGAAAATGATCCGCTGTGGCAACCCCTAACGGGAACAGCCGAAAGAAGAAGAAGAAGAATTTTATTATTTTCTGACTAGTAATCAGTTACCAAGAAGTATCTTAAAATGCTTTAGCCATACAGTTTATGTCAATGAGTATTTCATATATAACTTTCCATTTTCAATGATGAAATATTGTTACTGTAACCATTTTGATTCCCCTTAATATAAAAGTCAACTGCTCAGTGATGAAAACATTCTGTAAAAGTAGTAGTTGGCTCGCATTATGAACATTACTTAAAGATAGTGGATAAAGGCATTAGGAATCTGTTTTTCAGTAAATCCCGTGCCTTTTATTAGCACAAATCAGGTGTTTTTACACTTTTTGCTGTGATATGTCTAGTTCAGGAATCTAATTCTGAAATCAGCTTTTGAAATGATGTAGAACTTAATAGCTGTAATATTTTCTGGTCAGATTCCACTGCCATTTTGGTTATTTACAGGTACCACCATTTTGCGTCTCCCATTGTTGGGACAGTGACCCAAGCTGTTAGGGATGTGACTTCAAATGTTGGGACCTCCCAATTAGGATGCAATGGGTTAAAAGGTCATTGTTCTAAACACTTCATCATCTGAGTTTATGGTTAATGAAACCCTTTTCCAAATTTTTGTCATTTTCAAAACTGTTTTTTCATCAGTAGTTCCTGGCTTTGATTTTTGCTTAGTTTTTTGTCTCTTATTTTCATTTTGGTTATGGTGTTGATCGACTTTCTTGTTTAGACTTTTATTTCGCTTTCTGAATACTTTTTTTCTGGTCACCTTCAGTAAATACTCTTTGCTAGCATGCCTAGCTTAACAAAATGGGAGCTTCTTTTGGTTGTTCTCTGCATCTAGAAGAAGTGATAAACAGACCAAAGAATACAACATAATGCATTATATTAGACTACTGTATGTTTATGCCTTCCTTTCCTTATCTTTATTTGTTTTTGGTTCATTTGTGGGTGTTGTTATGTGGAGAATCTGATTCTCATTGTCTCATATTTTGATGAAATTTACATTTTTTTCTTGTCTTGTTTTAGTGTTTCTTAAGTACCGCCATTTTGTGCATTTTTTTTGGTAGGTTTGGCTGCTAATTGCATTGTTTTGTCAGAAGTGTGAGACATATGATGTCATTGTCACGGTAGTAAAAAGATCAGTTTTGTGCACTTTCAGGCTGTCCAAGATTGTGGATAGTCAAACTAAAACCTTGTGTGTGCCTTTTGTTATTTTCTTTTGGATTAATAGAACTTTTTAATGACTTTTGAATTTGAATTTTGTTTAACATTTTGGGGTAGTTGGTTCAACTGCTGTTTTCCGACTTTTGACCTTAAGCCTGATTCTTCCAGGGCCTTATTCATTTACTTTCATGTCTTTCCACTTTTCAGTTTCTGTCCTAAAAGCTACTCACCTCAGGTCTTTTTCTACCTGTCTTTCTCTCCCTTTTACTCAGAGTTTTAAAGAATCCAGTCATCTTTTTCTCCAGTCAGTGAGCTCCAGCCTCAACTCACAACTATCATCTTAGGAAACATTGTTTCCTCTTAGGTTAAAACCTTTCTGTTTCCATTCCAGAACATCCATTACACACACTGGTCTTACTTTTCCCATGGAAGTGTCTTTCTTCTTCATTGATGTATCAATATACATAGAAGCCATTGCTGGGCTCTATTTTTGTCCCAAATATTCCTTTCTCGCAAATCCTCACACATCAGGCAATCAACGAATGGGTATGAATCCCAGCCCTGGTACGGCCTCTTTGGAGTTTGCATGTATATGCAGTTGTTCTTCTTCTGCCACAGCCCAAAAGATGTGCATTTTATGTTGATTGGCAACTGTAAATTGGCTTTGTATGAATTAATGTGAGTATTCCCTGCAAAGACTAGAACTCTGCCTAGGACACGTTTCCACCTTGCCCCCAAAACTCTCATGATGACCTCTGGCGCCTCTGAACTGGATATACATGTTAGAAAATAAAACTGGACCTGGACCCTAACCTACACCGTAAGTGGAGTGGGCAATCATTATTTATTGAATTAATCTGCATTTCAAACCAATGACTGAAAATATTCTAGCTGGACAAACAAAGCACATTGAAATGTAAAAGGACATTTATAATGAATGTTAACTTTTGTAGTTCATATTTTTTATATATAGAACATTTTATAATTTTTACAAGCAAGAAATTAGTATAACCGTTCACATCTCTCTATTATAAAAAAAAATCTTGGGAAATCTTGGGAGAGAGACGAGACGTGATCTTCTTGGAAGACAATTTGACGTCCCACGAGATAAGGCAGTGAGACAAAAGGACAGCTGCTGTACAGGCTTTTAAATGATTGACGTGTAGCCCGACAAGCAGAACACGCACCTCGGCAGCAGCAGCACAAAGCCAGCAGCTGATCCGTCCGCATCTCCTTAGTGAACATTCAGTTCCCCACTTTCACAATACGAGCGGTAGAAATTCAAAGTGGTAGGAGCTTAGTGCCCCCGGGGGGGGTGGGGGGGGTGTTATCGAGACGTGATCGTCTCGGAGAATCACTTTTATGACACACGAAACGTGATCATCTCGGAGAGACCCTTTGACGTCACGTGAGACTAGACATTACAGCCTTAGGAAGCCCCACTTACAAACAATTTAAAACTAGTTCACAGACATCTAACTTAGCAGTTGTTGAAATGCTTTTGGCAGACACATTTCATGTGCCCTTAGCTGTTAAAACAACGACAAGCAGAGCATTCAGCTCGCCAGCAGCAGCAGCAAGACAGCAGCTGTTCCGCCCGCATCTCCTTAGCATGCATTCAACCCCCCCCCCCCCCCCCCCCCTTCACAATGCGAGCAGAAGTTATATTTCCTGCGAGAAAAAGATTTAACCCGGGGCCAAAAATAAAGGACAAATATTGTTTTTACAAAAGTTTTAAAGTAAATCTTCAATTTAAAATCTCTTTAAATTGTATATCTGGTAAACCAAACCCGGAAGTGGCCGAGCGAAGTGAGCAGGGGGCAGAGCCCCCTATTATACATTAATTAAATCTTAATGCTTAAAGTTCTGAAAGCTTAGTAAAAGACTACTGCCGTTATGTGAATGCTGTGATTGCCTACTTTTTCTTCTTTTCATATACATTACAATTGCATTAAGTCAGTTTGAATTTTAACTTGGACACAGGTAGGAATGGGCGGCATGGTGGCGCAGTGGAGAGCGCTGCTGCCTCGCAGTTAGGAGACCCGGGTTCGCTACCCGGGTCCACCCTGCATGGAGTTTGCATGTTCTCCCCGTGTCTGCATGGGTTTTCTCTGGGTACTCCGGTTTACTCCCACAGTCCAAACACATGCAGGTTAGGTGCATTGGCGACTCTAAATTGTCCTTGGTGTGTGTGTGTGCATGCCCTGCGGTGTGCTGGCGCCCTGCCCAGGGTTTGTTTCCTGCCTTGCACCCTGTGGGATTGGCTCCAGCAGACCCCCATGACTCTGTAGTTAGCATATAGCGGGTTGGATAATGGATGGCTGGACAGGTAGGAACACTTTAAAAAGTTACTACATCAATTCAGATAACAATCATTTTTGTGTCATTTTAAAAGTTTTTGGAAAAAAGTGCAAAGAATTTACTGATGCAAAGACAAGTCAGAAAAAACAATCTCAGCTAATCCCAGTGTCACAGAGCCATCAATTCTCCTTAAATGGCTACATGTCGTGTTTTTCAAATGAAATGGCTCACAGTGAAATTGCTTTGATTTTGTGTTTGGATTGCATAATACATTTGCAACTGTTATGACTGTAAAAAAAAAAAATTGTAATTGTTTTCACAGGCAATGAGTCAAGAGTTTGAGCTCTCTGTCACACTATCAAAATCACGAAGTGGCAGTTATGGATTTACTCTCGCTCGAAGTAACCTGGATGGTTGTTATTATATTCAAGATATTCTAGATAATCCAGCCAAGTCAGATGGCAGATTAAGAGCTGGAGACAGAGTGATTATGGTAAATAATACAATTCATTCCTTATGAGAGAAATTTCTTTTATTATTCTTCTTAAAAACCAGTCTTCATCTATTATGAGTACGAATCTACAATACTTTTACACCCTATCATCATGCCATGGTTGGCCTAAAAGGGAGTGGTTCTGGTTTTTTGGATAAAAAATAATGTATGTATCCATAGTGGTACTTGTAAAATACTTTTTATGTTGTTAACCAGAATATAGACATATAGGTTATTATCATATACTAGCTGTGTAAGCCCATGTTGTAAAAAGCCCAGGGTCCTAGAAACTATTGAAATCGTCAGAACAAAAATTGAAATGTAGAGATGTCAGGTAATTGAAAGGATCTACGAGGTGTGGCAGAAAAATAATGAGACTGATTTTTTATTTACCAAAGTTTTTATTTTTTTCAAACATCAATGTTATCCCCTTCAAAGTAGTTCCCTTGGGCAGCTACACACCGATGGAGACGTTGTTCCCACTGTTAGTAGCAGCGCTGGAAGTCTTCAACTGGTATGGTCTTCAGCATGTTCGTTACACTCTTTTGGATGTTTTCTGAAGTCCCGAAATGACGTCCTTTAAGGACATTTTTCAGTTTAGGAAAAAGGAAAAAGTCACACGGACTGAGGTCAGGTGAATAAGGGGGCTGGGGAACCACAGGAATGCGTTTTTTCGATTGTCCTTCTGCTCAATTGTGAGGTTTTTCGGCACCATTTTGGCACAGACCTTTCGCATGTGCAAATGTTCAGTCAAAATTTGATGAACAGTAAATCTGTTCAAATTTAATTGTTCACTCAATATTCTTAATGTTAAACGACGGTCTGATCTCAAAAGAGTGTTCACACGTTCGATGTTTTCATTGGTTTTCGAAGTTGAAGGCCTCCCTGAAAAACTTGAGCTCGGGATAAAGAATGTTCCCCATAGGCCTGTTTTAACTTTTCAAATGTCACACTTGCCGATTCTCCAAGCTTAACACAAAATTTAATGGCACAACGTTGCTCCAAATTCCGTTGTTCCATTTTGACACACAACCAAAAACACAACTTCGCTAATAGCAGTCACAAAAATCACGTAGTTAACGGAAGGAGTTGAAACTCGCACTGAGCTATGGGAGGGTACTGATACACGTGCTCTATCAAGGACAACAGCGCAGCGTTGCCAGATCGCTTGCAGTGTTGCCAGTCTCATTACTTTTCTGCCACACCTCGTATTCTGGGCATCTCTCTCCTAGGACGTTTTGTTTTGCCGACGTGCTTGCTTCGCTTGTGCATTAGTAGCTAAGCCAGTTTCTCATACCTCGGAGGTATCGTTTTAACGACGTGCTTGCATCACTTGTGTATTAACGGCTAAGTGAGTGTCTCTTTCTTCAGAGGTTTCATTTTGCCAACGTGCTCGCCTCGCTTATGTATTAGTGGCGGAAGGAAAACTAAAAGCGATACCATTTTAACAGCATGTTCGCCTATCTTGTGTATTAGCGGCTAAGAGATTGTCTCTTTCTTCGGAGGTTTCATTTTGCCGACGTGCTGGCCTCACTTGTGTATTAACAGCTAAGCGAGTTTCTGTTTCCTCGGTTGTGGAACCCTTACCCTGACTCCACGTCACACTTCCGGGCCGGACAGACATACAGACACACTTCCACATAGACGTTTATATGTAAGATATATATATATATATATATATTACTTCAAGCTGTCAAGTATATTTACAGAATTAACTAAACTTGTTAGGATACTATTTTCCCTTTTATTTCTTGTTGTACAATATGTATTAACAAAATTTCAAAAGTAAAAATGGTATTTTTTAGCAAATGATTCCATACCTTCACAAGCTGTGTGTGGGAACCTGTACATACACTGTGCATACTGTATATTAAAAGTAAGTAGTTCAAACAAGATTATTTTAAAAGATATTCCATTGTAAATATCATACAATAATGTCTGGACAAAGAATAGGCAAGAAGTAATTTCTGGGAGTGTACGGTATATTCCAGAAGTTGTTCATACTGTATTTATTCCAGCAGCAATACCAACCTCTTTTTAAAATAACACTATTAAGTATTTTGTTGAAGCTCAAAACCATTTTTATATACTTTTCTTGTATTTTTAATAATTTGTTTATTTATAGCTGTTATTAGGAAAGCGTACTCTAACAAACAAATTTTGACACTTATAATAAAGCGTAAACCAAAAATGAAAGAGGTATCTTACTTTCTAACTTTCTCTTTTCAAAGTGTCCCAAAATGAGCAGAAATCTCTTTGATGTTCCTACGTCATAAAAATGTATCCATCATCAACATGATTTTTCCAAGTTATCATTTCCAAGTTACATTCCCACATTGGGTGTCCCATGAGTTTTGATTACATACACATCAAACTTTATGCAATATCATTTAAAGAACTGTTCCACATTGCTTGGTGACCGAGATGTTTGAACAATACGTGAAACTTTACTTTAGCAACTTCCTTTTTAGTCTAATAGTATAACAGCCATCAGTGGCCATTTTATAATGTATAGCAACCAACCATCAGGATAAAACCAACTTACCCTTCCAGAACAAAACATGGGTGGGAGCATTTCCTTAGGGCTTTTCGTCCATGTTGACAAAATAGCATCAGTCAGCTTCTGCAAATGTTTTATCCACAAATTCATACTGCCAATGAAGCATTTCACTCTATCACAAAGATGATCAAATGGATTGCTCTCTAGGGACTGTGCAGGCTGTTGCCGTACACCATTGTCACTGTCACATTTATGAAATCAGCTTGTGATGATGCGTTCTTTGTGACATGGCATATTATTCGGCTGGTGGTATCAATTTTGAAAAAAGGCCATAACGAGATGTATATGTTCAGGAGTAAGTCTTTGGTATTTAGATTTTTAAAATTTTGGTTATTCTTATAGGGTGCGATGAAACATTATACCATTTCAGACTAATCCCAACCTAGAGATAGTTTGAAAATGAAGCATATTTAAGAAGCGCATGTTTAGGTGAAAACAAAGTATCTGTAAGCTCAGTGGAAATCCCCTGGCTAGTTCCTATAGGGAATACTGATAACATTCACTCAATGGATGGAATAATAGCCAAGAAACTGGGTGATTCGTAACACATTCTTGTTTCCCATGTGAAAGACCTTTGCTAAAAACTGTTAGGAATGAAAATTATATTTTAGACTGTAGTACAAATAGTAGTAGTAGTAGTAGTCATAGTAGTAGTAGTAGTATTGTCACCCATATAGTCTCAATTTCACTTGCTTGTCTACAACAAAAACATAATTTATTTATATGGTACGTTTTTATACAAACAATGTAGCTCAAAGTGCTTTACAAAGTGAAATAAAAGGAAGTTAATTTATAACATAAACAGGCAAGTTTAGGAAATAATATTTAACAGTATATAACAAAGAAAAAAATAAATTCGATTGGCCAGGGGGACAGAAAGAACAAATAAAAAAAAACCTCCAATTAGGCTGGAGAAAAAAAACAAAATCTGCAGGGGTTCCAAGGCCCAACGATCACCCAGCCCCCACTGGGCATTCTACCTAACATAGATGTTCTAAATCAGTCCTTGTAGTTTTCAGGCTTCACATGGATGAAATTGATGATGATGGTGATCATGTAGACATCTGGGACCTCTGACATTCAATCCATAAACATAGGGGGCAGCATGGTACTTTGATCAGGCGGTGGTGGTGCAGATCACCACCTCAGAAGAATCGTAAAAGACCACAAATAATAGTACAGATTAGTTAGGAATTGCAGAAACCTGAAGGAAATGATAATTCAATGCCCATATAGACTAACTGGGATACAACTAAAATGTAGCTATAAAAAAGTCATGTTAACCAAAATACAATAATTCACCATTCTCAAGCACCATGATAAATAAGAATGTATTTAATTATAACTTTATTTTATTTAATCAAAAACACTTCCCTGATGTACTCCTACCCTCGATTTAATGATCCTCTCTTTCATTGTTATCTGCCAAAATAAAGGAGTACCAATTTAAATATTGCAAAAATTGTAAGCCTTACTTGTCATTTGTATTTGAAAGGTAAATGGACAAGATTTGAGGAATATATCTCATGAGGATGCAATGTCTATTCTGAGATGTTCACCTGATAGACTCATGTTGATAGTTGGCCGGGTTGTCCAAAATCTTCGATTGCCATTGCCTTCAGAAAGCATTCCTGATATTGTCATTTTACGAAGCCCAACTGGACAGTTAGGTATGTATTGAGGATTGTCAGGTATTCTTTGTCTATTAAGTAAATTAGTTTAGTGCAAAGAAGGGAGCAGTGCTCCTTATAAACATTTTCAGTGCAAAGACTGAAAATGTTCTAATAAAGCATGTTTCACACTTGGATCTCTATCTTAAACTTGGAAAAAGTAGCATTCTACCCTGCTGTTGCATCAGTGCTAACAGTTTTATGTTTCTACTGTTCATTGAATCCGTTTACTCTGTAATAATACTCCATAGATATCTCCATAATAGTCCATATGAGCCTGTGCTAGTAATTACAGAGCAGTTGTTATTTTATTATTCTGTGTAGTCTGTATTTCAGTAAAACTAAAAACAAATTCTAATAATTTTGTAATTGAAGAACAACTTGAAAACTATGTATTATCTGGTATTCTTGATATTCAAGAACAACATAGTTTGATTTGTTTAATCCCAGATGTACTTTTGCTGTTGCAGGTTTAAAACTAACTGGAGGAATTGGCAGTAAATGGCAGGGAATTTATGTTCTAGAGATTGTTGAAGGTTCTCCTGCCAGTGAGGAAGGCAGCCTTCTACCCAATGACAAGATTCTTTATATCTGCGGAAAATGTACAATGGGGATGACTTTAGAAGATGCGGTGAAGACTTGTGAGGCAGCAACACGCAAAGTAAAAATCAAGGCCATTCGGTAAGATCCTGTCATCTTGTTACATTCACACTAGAAACATTCTTTTTTTTAAGTTAGAAGCCTTTTGTCTTTGTTGCGATGATAAAGATGTTCATGGTAAAATAGGTATATCCTGCATTTTGCAATAAGCTTTCTACTGAAAGGCTTCTTTGCATTAATTAAACAACTGATCTATCTATGTATAGCTAAGCAGAGCTTGCTATGAACCTCTGACAGCCTTCTGTCCAAGTTGCCTAATAAATAATGAAAATAGCATTTGTGCAATGGTAAAGGTAGTTATTTTTGCAAACCTGAATAGATTACTAAATGTGGAAAATTTTAAAATAGCTGTTTTTTGCCGCTAATGAAACCATCCTAACACCTTAAAGATTAACATATATCCTCACTTTCCCAAAAAAAATCCTCTGTCAGGATTGATCATTCCCACTCTATTTACAAGTGAGCCAGTTAATGAACCAGGTAACACTGGCACGTTCAAAGTCTAAAAACTGAAATAAGTGGTACTTATCACAGGGTGTCGTATCAGTTGACTCTGCAACTGATGAAAACACTGCAGACACTGGAAGTTGCCATGAATTTATTCATATTTACTCATCCTCTGTAGAGATCTGTTTTCCTGTCAAAAAAGCCAGATTGAATCCATTGTGAATCAATGCTGAATAAAACTAAAATGTGAAACTTTTATGGGGTGAAAATAATTTTTACGCACCCTATCTATCTATCTATCTATCTATCTATCTATCTATCTATCTATCTATCTATCTATCTATCTATCTATCTATCCGTCTTTTTATCTAGATGTATTGAAATTTATATATCTACATTTCAATATCAACTACACTTTGAATACACACAGTATCACCATTTCCTGATTTTTCCAAATTAAAGATTCAGCCATTCGTCTACTGAACTCACTTAATACAAATTTTGGTGTTACATAGAGGCAGAGCTCATGCTGGTAGCATTGGTACTGTGCTCAAGAATGCATTATGCCTGGTTAGATATATCCAACTTTCATTTTCAGACACAATTCTGAAATGTTTCACTTTGATTGTTAATGTAATTCCAATTTTAGTTACTAGATGGCATGATTGATACAGGTTAAATCTCTAAAGGACTTACTATTTGGTGTCCTTAGTGTTTAATAATTGGTAACAAGTAATAAATTCATGGACTGGATATCTACTATACAGTATATCTGTGAGAGAAATGGTACATAATCCATTTTTTTCTAAGGAAATAAACCTGTTTCTGAAGCAATTGTATGAGTTTTACAAAATGAAAGCTACAAAGCCTTTACCCTTTTAGATCTTATTGAAATCAATTTTAATACAGTTTTAAACCAAATAAAGGTATTTTGCATTTGTTAGTATAATTTGTAAATAATAAATGAATTTCTTGTCCTTTACTCAAAAAAGTAAAAATCAGTTGATCTCGAAATGATAATATGCATAAACTTGGATGTCACAGCTGCTTCAAGCATTTGTGTGTTGCTTACAACTTCAACGCTGTGAGAAAACGAGGTCAGCTGCAGCTGTGAGATAATATGGTCTGTTAGTGATCACATGTAAAGATGTGCAGTAAAGAGTAAACATAGTGCTGAAAATTAGTGTGTGTGCTGTGCAGTGTTTGATGTGGAAAAACAGAAGTCATTGGATGCTGCAATTGATGCACATAACATAATAATATAACATAACATAATACAACAAGAACCTTTAAAACAGAACAAAAAAGGCAAACCAATCATGTATCTCAAAAAGTCCACAGTAACATGCAGGACATAATCTGATTAGTATGTTATGCTTTTTTGTGTTTTCTGTCATAGATAATTATTAAGATTTTTTTTGTGATTTTTTGATTATTTGTATGTATGTATCATCTTTGTTAAGGAAGTTTGCTGAATAGCTCTGACTGGTCCACTACAGGAGACACTACATCCATTCTTTTGACAACTTGATGCAATATGATATGAACTACTAAGCAGTCATAACTGTTTTTGAAATAATAAACCTACTCCTTTGTCTAATATTCAGGGTGGTTACCTTGCTTAAACTCAGCCTTTGTAGTGTCTTTCAGAATTTTCTACGTTCATACGAGGGTGTGATAGGGGATCTCTGGTAATACTGCAGATTGGCTATGCTTCTTCCACCCATTTTTGTTTCTTTCAACCATTAAAATTTGTTTTTGCATGTAGAATCTCACAGTACACTACTATATACATACTGTGCAACTCTCTACAGTGCACAATTTCCTATCCTAAATAATAAACAGACAAATGTGAACACCTCAGACTTTACCATTATATCTCTGAATTAATATGGTACTTCAAAGCTGATATTTTTCCTTACATATCCTCTATGGGTTTGACACACAATAAAATAGAAGCTGCTAATCTTAACACTGCAAGGTGCATGACCATCATTTGGCATACCATCAAGGGTTAGAGATTAATGTGGTGGTTACATGAGCATTTCAGAAGTACATAGCAAAATTGCGTTCCTGACCTTTCTTGTCTACTTCCCACACTGGTGTAATATGATCACAAGGTTTAAGCTCTTACTCTCAGACTTATCACCATTGTTGGTTAATTATAATGTTATCTAGTTCAATAGTTTTATAAACATGTACATTAAAGCATGTTTTTCTGTTTTGGATGGAAATTGGAATAAAGATAATATTCATTTTAGATTAAATTACTTGGGGAAATGTCAACATTTCATTATTCTATTACCTAAGATTGATTACTTTTTTTTACTGTACATATCCTAGTTATATTGTGTGTCTTTTTGCTAATTTTGCCTTTTTTTTGCTTTTTCAGAGATGACCAACCAGTGGTGCCAAAAGGAAAACGTAATGGTAATTTCTTTTAATGTATTTTTTCACGGATAACTGTCTGTACAGAAGTTTATGGGTTGAAACTGTCTGTTTATTTTGTGCATGGCATATTGGTAAGATGTGTTAGTTCTCTGTGACACCTTATCCTGATATCTTTATAATCAATATATCTTGCAGTAAACTTTGGTTAGTAAGGCGCACATTGCAACACGTGATTAGTGCTGTTTTTTCCAAGGTTCATGGTCAAGGGCTGAAATCCTTGCCTGACAACTGTCTGTATGAATTTTGCAGCGTTCTCTGTGTCTGTGTGTGTGGTGGATCTGGGGGTCTCCAGGTACTTCGGTTTTTCTCCCAGATCCCAAAGAATATACATTTTATGTGTGAATGAGCTCTGCAATGGACCTGCCACCTCACCCATCCACAGTCAGTTCCCGAGGATGCTCCCAGGATAGAAACCCTACATAGAATTAATTAATAGATGATTAAGCTCTTGTGTTACATGTCTTTACAATGTAACATTTGCAAAATATACACATTTAATTTAGGTGTGTTGTTTAATTCATTTTAAATGCGTAAGAAAAGCCATCATATTCTCTATTCTTTTTTTTTTTTTTATAATGGGATACTTCTTTTTAATATAGTGTTACTGATATTGAGTTTGCCTTTAATACCTGCTGTGGTTGATGCTTGGACACTCAAGTGACCTAACTATAGAGACTTTCTGTGGTCTAGACGGTCAACATCATTGATGTTTATGAGGGGGACAGTAATGTCATTGAATTGCAACAGACTCACACATTGAGCTGTCACTGCATATTATCAATAGCCAGAAGTAATATTTTCAGGCTTTTTTTTACTTCTCTATATGAGGTATTTACTCTCACTGTGGTTTTCTCATTTTAGAAGGTATTTGATGATCATGTTATATGTCTGCTTCCACTTGTCAAAGTTAAAATTTACAGACTGAACATTATAAGTTCCAACATTTTATTTTTTAAATTGAAAAACACAGGCAAATATTAAGCCTTTCATTAATATTTTGCAGTTAGGTGGGGAAACTGATGTTTAAACCTCTGCACAAAGAATTTAGATTATCTCTAGATCACCCTTTGTTATGCTTCATTTAGGCATCAGGGTTTGATAAATGACTAAATGTCCTGTTTTTCAGTGTAAATTAAATAGACTGTGAATTGCATAGCTGGCATTTATTTTTTAGTGATATATCTTGTTTATTAGGAAGCCTTAAACCTAAAATTTCAATATTGCATTGTACAGTATATGGTTAACATAAACTTTAAATCAGAGCAGTTTTTTTTGGTTTGACAAATATAAGCTATTAAGTGTTAAAACAATGTTTATGTTGATTTTATTTTCAGTGCAATAAACATGACAATATTCTGAAATGATGGCTGGAGCATATCCTGGCAGCAGGGCAGGATATTAGTCAATCTTAGGACCAACTTACTGTCACTTGCACACACACAGGGCCGTCTTAACGCATGGGCATGCTGGGCAGTTGCCCGGGGGTTCCTTTGAGCATAGGGGCCCCATGCTAATCTATGTATGTTGTGACTTGCTGTCAATAAATAAATACTATACTATGCTAAGCTATAAATATTTGTTATTGTGCTACAAGTGGACACTGGCATTTGCCTCTGATTTAGTATCACGGTCACCTCTGCAACCTCACATGCGTGTATGTGTACGAATCTCACGCACTACATAATGTAAAAGTGTATATGTTAACTTCAACTCAGTCCTCTGCAGAGAAATTTCACAAATGTTTGTGTTGAACACTTGATTAATAATATATAATTCATAGTAATTTCATACTTTGCCACCTCCATCTGTATGGTTTACTAGCTGAGTATCATTTATATGTTGAAATGTTTGTGTTTTTCAAGGCACATGTTATATTGTTCACACATTTGTGTTGATTAATCTTTGCTGTAAGGCATGTTTTTTAATGTTTAAACACTGATTTTGTTGGAAGTAACAATACAATAAATAAATGTTTAATTTTATTGACCATTTACATTTTTATTCTTGTGAGTGGTTGTGTAGGTAGGGGCCCCAGTGCACTGCTTTGCCTGGGGGCCTATAATGCTTTTAAGATGGCCTTTTACACACATAGTCAAGTTAGAATCACCAGTTAGCCTAAAATACATGTGGTTATGGATATGGGAGAACACAATACAATAATATGATGCAACTTATTTTGTGCATAATGCTCTTCACTGGATGCAGGCACAGAGCAATGTGAACATATTCTCAGGTAAAATACAAGTATAGATTATATTAATTACTAAATACAAAATTAGTACATATAAAAATATAGATTTGTGAAAAACAACATAAATGTAAACGAAAGTAGCTGTCCATTAATTAATTGATTAAATATGCCTACTAAGCCCCGTCCGGGGTTTGTTCCTGCCTTACGCCCAGTGCTGGCTGGGATTGGCTCCAGCAGAGCCCCGTGACCCTGTGTTAGGATATAGCAGGTTGGTAGATGATGATGATGATGAGTTGATAAAGGAGAATATTCAAATTGTAAAACAGAACGTCAAAGACAAAGTCAGTCACAGTGACAGTCCTGGAGACCTCGGACAATTAGCCACCTACCCTGTCCATGCTGGGCCATCAAATCTGAAGAGAGAACCTTTCCTTCCAATGATTCCAACACCTCCATCACATGAGATGACTTTTCCATACGCAGGAGAGCAGCTTGGTATTAGAGCAGTGGCACCAAGTGCCAGACCAACATACCGAAAAGAGAAACAGAATAGAGGAGGGTTAGAACTGGAATTTAAATATTGCATTACTTATATTTCTTTTCAGTTTACTAATAAACAGAAATGCTGTATGCACAGCTAATCAGCAGCTCTAGACAGGGTATGCATGACTAAAGTAGTGAGTCTTCAGCCTGGATTTAAAAGCTGAGACTTGATGGACATCTCCTATATAGACAAACAGATCATTCCACGGCTTTGGGGATCTGTAACTAGAAGCTCAACATTCCACTGTTGTTTTATTAATTCTTAGAATCTTAAGTAGGCTGTCATCTTGAGATTTCAATACACGCTGTAGTTTGTAAGTAATGATAATAGTTCCTTGGCTACTTAAGGCTTCATATGTTTAACACTAGAATTACCAGAGCCTATGAAAAAACTCGTCATCCATCCCACCTTAAATCGCTTCACACCTTTCCATCAGCATCTTTTGTCCTTTAAATGTGTTGATAAGCAGCAAACAGCAAGCAGCCTGCTATCACATCCCCCACCGGCGCACAGTTTTCTCAGCTCGTCTGTTTACCTGTGTGTCAGTTGCTTAGAGTTGTATAGAGTGAGAAGTCAAGCAAAATGACACATTTTATAAATACTATATCGTTATTCGGAACACTTGCATTTCATGTGTGTTCCATGTCTACAACGATCTATGTAAACACATTGTTAAAACAGAAACATTTTTCATGTTTTAGTAATAATTGACAAAATATAGACATGAAGTGTATAATGTGTGAAGCCTGAATTCCAAATATCAAAGGAACACTTTCACAAATGGTACAAATATAACAGAAAAAGTGTGTTTTTGTTCAAAAATATAACTGCAGAAAAAGTTCCATTGACACACATTTGCTGCGACTGCTTCGGTGGCGCAACAGTATCAACTGTTGACTGGTAATCAAAACTTCACGGGTTCGATCCTGGACGAGTCAGTTTTGAGAAGTGAGCTGCTCGTATTCTTACTATTTTAGAATAAAAACATACATTTGATTCCAGTCTGTAACAGCCAGTGTAATTTATGATATTTATAAAGGTTAGCTTTTTTTTTTTTTCATTTTTATTCTCTCACCCGCGTTCACGATCCCAAAACCCCACCCCCCGCTATACACGCTATAACAAAGGTGAACTCAGATCATGACGACTGTTCTACAACAGAGCAAGAATGCACTTGTACCATCGCTGTACTTTGTATATGTACATGGGAAGCTGTGCACTCTACTTGTGACTTTATGCTGTAGGAAGTAAGTAAATAAATAAAGGTAAATAGGTAAGTAACATTTGATCTGGCTCTTACCATACAACGTACAGTGACGGCAGCTTCCACCTGCAGCTATAGACTCTTTAGTACGCAATAGACTCTACACGCTTGTGTTTAGATCTGGACAGTGTATGTGCCCCAAAAAAAAGTCTAACTGCATTCTCATACCATTGCTTGCGTACTAAAGTGTCAGCAGGCACTTTTCGTGGCATTACACATATTTTTTCAGCATGCCCTCTGCACTCTACTTGTGACTTTACGCTGTAGGAAGTAAGTAAATAACTCAAGGTAAATAACATTTGATCTGGCTCTTATGTAAGTAACATATAAATGTTAATGTTTTGGGCAGATGCACCATCCTTACATACACCGTCCTTTGTATTTAAGAGCCAGATCGAATGTTATTTACATATTTACCTTTATTTATTTACTTACTTCCTACAGTGTAAACTCACAAGTAGAGTGCAGAGCTTCCCAAGTACATATACAAATTACAGCAATGGCTCCGATGTAGAACTATAGTCATGATCTGACTTGACCTCTGTTATAGCGCATCTATCTGAAAACAGCAGTGTATGCGGGGTTTGGTTGGGATCGTGAACGCGGCTGAGAGAATAAAACTGAATAAAAAAGAAACAAAGCTAACCTTTACAAGTATCATAAATTACACCAGCTGTTACAGACTGGAATCAAATATATGTTTTTATTCTAAAATAGTAAAAATACGAGCAGCTCACTTCTCAAAACGGACTCGTCCGGGATCGAACCCATGAAGTTTTGATTACCAATCAACAGTTGATACCGTTGCGCCACCGAAGCAATCGTAGCAAATGCGTGTCAATGTCGCACCCTAACGTTTTTCTGCAGTTATATTTTTGAATAAAAATGCACTTGTTCTATTATATTTGTTCCTTTTGTGAAAGTGTTCCTTTGATATTTGGAATTCAGGCTTCACACATTATACACTTCAGGTCTACATTTTGTCAATTATTACTAAAACTTGAAAAACGTTTCTGTTTTAACAATGTGTTTACATAAATCATTGTAGACACGGAACACACATGAGAAGGTGAGAAGCGATTTAAGGTGGGACGGATCTACAAGTTTTTTCGTAGGCTCTGGTAATTCTAGTGTTAAAGGATGATTTTGAAATCAGCCCTAAGCTTAACTGGGAGCCAGTACAAGCACTGGTGTTATGTGTTCATATAGAATAGCCTGACTTACTAAAGGAAAACCTACAAAGAGGTGGAGAAAATGTGTAAACTTCACACAGACAATAACCAGCCATGGGAAAGAAACATATGATGCTGTGTTCATACGGCAGCACCACTAGTTACTCCATAATTGTGTTTCCTTGGTGCATGAAACAGAGTGATCAAAATGTCCTAGTGCTTTTAGTGCAATTTATTTTACCATCCAATAAAGTTTATGTGTGGTGACAGTTACATAACTGTAGCTTGTTTACAGGAAATTTTTAATCAGATGGTGCTACTAAAAGTCTATAATGTGTAATGCTCATTGTGACATAGCATTATGGTGTTAAAAATGTGTTTTATATTTAATTACTTTATCTTCAAAATATAAATCTTCAGATTTATGCAATTTTTATTTAATATAATTAGTATTATGCTGGCTAATTCAATCTATTTTACGCAATGTCAGGGTCATTATATCCTTTAGTAAGAAAGTAAAGTTTTAAACAAATACATCTTTCCTTCTCTTTAACCTTGCCTTGGGCTAATTAACCGCAGTAGCTGTCAGATGCTTTGGCTGTCTTTTATTTGAAAAGTGGTGGCTGCATGGCTGAAAAGAATACAGTTTTAGGAGCAAGATTTCATTCTAGTCAAAAGTGACATGGACGAGACAAAAAGCTACTGTAACGCCTGCCAAAGAATGCACAGCTTCAACTGACGCTTGATCGGCTGGGTCGACGTTTAGAGTGTCTTGTCACTTTCAATTAGAGGCACCTCTGTTTGCTTCCATAATATTGAATGCTGCTCTTTATTCTCCACTGGTATTGAAATCATTAAGGTAAATAGAAGTAACAAATATTTCCTGCTGAGCTATTCGTAATGTTTTTATTTGCCAGAAACAAATAATAATAATTATGTGTTAAAAGAAGCACCTTACTCATAGTGAATTTTGTGCTTCTTATGTTTTCATTTATATAAAATGCTTGTTGTGAAATCACACAATACTAGATGTAAGACTGCATTCAATATCTTATTTTTTACTTCTGAAATCACTTGAGTTCAAATTACCATTATCTGAGTGGAGTTTACGTATTCTTCATGGGTTTGTCTGGGTTTTTCCTTTGATAATTCTTCACACATCCTAAAGATTCTTGTGTTGAGCTGATTGGTAAATATAAATTGACCTTTTGGTGTTGGCTTCGTCTTGATTTTTACCCTGTGAGTATACACTCCAGCTACCCATGACCCTGTGTTGAACAAAGAGTGACTGAATATTTATTCATATTTTATTTCTAATATGATAGTAAACAACTTAAACATTATGCTCTCTGGAACCCATCAACAATGAACTTTTATTTGATATATTCTATAAAGAAGGCCATCCCAGAAGTAACAAAGGAAATGCACCTATGCCAAATCGTTATACAATTATTTGTATTTTTTTCACCAAGTACTGGTCAGATGCATAGAGAATCAGTCAGCAACTGAGTACTGTAACTTTTAGGCCAGATTCCTACAAACACGCACTACTCATTTGTAAAGTTTTAATCCTGTCTTAAAATGAAAAGGTTATTTTCAAACTTGTCACATTATCTGGTATATATACTGTACACTAAAGAATCTAACACCTTGTGTGGTTTTCTGCGTATGTGATTCACAATGAATGGTTTTAGACTTTATACTTGGATTTCCTCCAGCCTCACAAAACATTTTAGAAGAGATTTAATCAGGATGCCCTCTTGCACACTATTGTCTTCAGTGGGACAATATTGGCAGTTTTATTGCAAGCAGAACCAATCCAGGACTACAGTAGTTCATGTTTTGTTTTTATGGCATTTTTCTGAAGGATCTTTAAATAATCCATTTAATTTTATGGTGTGATTTTTTTTTTTTTTCTTGACTCAAATATTGAAGTTACACTGACAAGAATGACTCAGCATGGCAGATGGTACAGTCACTAACCGCCTGTGTTATCATGCAAACCTACAGCTGAAGCTTTTTTCTTTGGGCCCCATATCAGTTCGCATTTCAGCAAAGACAAGTGTAGTAACTAAAGGAAATTAAGATAATGGTTAAATAGCACTTATGTATTATGCTTCATGAATATGCTGATTGGAAGCACAACTTGGCAGTTTCACGTGTCTTTCCAATCAAAGAAAAATAAAATCTAGTGATTGTGCTCTTTACAATTCATTTTATTTATTTATTTTTTTTACTTCATCAGCATTTCATGGCATCACTTTACATAATAGCTCATCAGATCTGATCGGTAATAATAGGAGATTTTATTTCATTTTCTTTTCTGTCTACACCTAGGATTATTTGAATGGAAACGTGAAATTAAACTTTTCCCTCGGTTTGAAGAACAGAAACCTACAGAGCAAGAAGAGCAAAGTGAAGACAGTAAGGATTACAGGCTCTTTCTTTTATTGTCTCTGTTCCGTAGGATCATTTTTCTGTTGACAGACGGAGCTTGTTGAAGACAGTGGCACTTTATAACAAGATTAATTATTAGCAAGCTCATCACCTCCACTGGAGTATTAAAGTGCATTCTTTATACATGATCTATTAACCTTAGTGATTTAGCTCAGGCAAGTGGCTTTCAGAGTTGCTGGGAAACAGCTACCCGTGAGGTAAAGCGAGGAAAGAATAATATATAATATCGTGAAAAGCAACTGGCTGATCAGTAATCTGAGGCGCTCAAGAGTCCTGGACATCACAGCACATATGAAATGATATTGGTATGACATAATTATGCATGTCTGTAACTAGACATTTGTCAATTTCAAGGTTTCTTTCTATACTTTTTACTATGTATTATGGTTTTTAATGGAATGTTATTGTTAAGTATGCACATGAATGTATATTTTGAAGGTTTTCGTTATTAATTGTTTAGTTGATTATGAAGCTTCTGTTTGTACTCAGGGATAAGTAATACAGCAAATAGAATGGCACTTTTGGCACAAAGATGTGATATTGAAAGAGGTATTCTCATTTTAGATGCTTCTAAAACTTTCCTTGAGTAGTGTTTTCTAACACACTGCAGTACAAGTACAACAATACATACATTTACACTGTACAGTATATTGAAACAGTATATAATGACAGGTATACTTTTTCTTGCAGCAAAACAAGCATCTGTAGATGAACCAAAACACAGACGCAGATTATCTGGAACTTCAGAAGAAGAGGCAAGTAGTTGTTATTTATATAGTTTTAAGCTTTTTTGACCTCTCACTGCAGATTGCATGTTGCTCTTAGTAAAGTATATTGAATGTATTTCCGGTATAAATATTTTACTTCTCTTCAGTGCTCTACTATCCTCTTGCCTGGAATCATTAACTCTGCGCACGTTTCTCATTGTTCAGGGAACCTTCTAAGGCAGATTATTTGTACTTATGTACACATCTACTGTGTATACTGTGGCTGAACAATGTGTAACAAGACCTGCCCTTCTTTAAGATTTACAGCTGACATGGATTCTCAGTAGCCTGTTAGGTGAACTTCGTTCTTTATCTTTATAGACTTGCCTAGTTCACATTGAGCTCCAAAAGCCGGAAAAAGGAGGCTTCGGTTTTTCATTAGTAGGAGGAGGCAGTGGCATTGCACTCAGAGTCAAAGCCATCAGTCCCGGAAGCTTGGCTGATCTAGATGGACGGCTGAAAACTGGAGACATTTTAATAGAGGTATGGCTAGCAATGTAGATTTTCAGTGTTCTATTTGTGCTCATGTGGCCTTCCTCCATGGAATCTAACCACCATTCATGGTTAAAAGCATGTTTTCATTTTGAATACCCTTCATGAATTAGAATAAGTGAGTGTTTGTTGCTGTGATTGAATGACCTTCTAGTTATTGAGTGATTTCTGTCATGCACCACATGCTTCTAGGGTGGGCTGTGAATTGGGTTAGGCAAAACTGAAAATTGGTGGTAGAGGAAATAGCCTGCCTTTATTAATGATGTTCATAATATGCACTATCATAATGCATTTTACAATTGATTAACATTTTTTCATAAGTATGGAAATAATTATTATCCATTCAGTAAATTAATTAGAATTTCTAAAAAAATTCCATTTTTAGTCACGTTGCCTACCTTTATGTTGTGCAAAATCTAAGAAGAAATACTGATTAGTTATAAATGCAAAAATGAAACTGCTTATGTGTTGTGGTGGACTGGGAAATCCACTGAAGCTGCAGTAAAAGAAGAACCAGATTGTAGTGTTTAGGGCATTAAACTGTCCCATCGTTCAGTCGTCACCAATGATTTACTGCATCACTGTCCATTAACATGTAATGGCTCACTTTGCTAAAGATATATATAAACAATTGTGATTTGTCCCTTTGTATTAGAGTGTAAGAATAAAGAATAATCTAAAAAACAATTGTGATTTGTCCCTTTGTATTAAAGCGTAAGAATAAAGAATAATCTAAAAAACAATTGTGATTTGTCCCTTTGTATTAGAGCATGAGAATAAAGAATAATCTAAACTTTAAATTAAAGGTTTAGTTTTACTAAGAGACAGAAAAATTCAAACATGTATCGTGTGTTTGTACGGTAAGACAGTCAGATGTGAAGCTTTAATATTAAAAAAACAAATACAGCATGCAAAATATATTCCATTCATTTTTAAAACCCACAGAAACAATTTTGAAATTTTGAGGGTGAGGAGAGAATTATTATTGAGGGAAACAATTTATGTTGGTGGCAACTGCTGCAGACCTTTCAGCATGTAGAATGAGTCTATGGTATGGAAAAAATATATAACAAGGAATTCTCAAATGTTTTATGTTAACATAATTTTGTTATAATTACCATCATTCCTAATTGTTTGACATTCCTTTAAAATTATAATGTCTTATAAATTACCTTAATGTTTCCTCTTAAGGTCAATGGTGATATTGTAGCTGGCCTGAGTCAAAGTAAAGTTGTTGAAATTTTACGAAAATCAGAAGGATTTGTGCAGCTGACTGTCAGTAGAAATATAGAGGCAGGAGGTCACGACATGCAGGCAAGATGCAGAAAAAAGGCTGAACAATTTGGTGAGTGTTAAGAAGAAAATATCCCTCTGTCTTGCTCTGTCAATCTTTAGGGTCAGCCAAAAACTATCAATATCTATATTTATGTTTTAAATGTTTTATTCTGTAAGTTGTTGTGACTCAGGTTCAAACTGGCCGGGTTAGTTTTTTTCACCTGATACTGTTATTAACTTACTAACTCCAGCTTACGTCACTTATTACACAGAGCCAGCTCTGGCTGTCAATGGTGAACGTGCCCTTGACGTGGTTCTGACAAACAGGAGTGTGACCAGTGGACTAAGTGTGTTTATACCTAAGCAGATTATGTCAGGAAGTGATGCCCAAATAAATTGCATTCATTTTTATGTATGTTGTGGAGACTTTTTGACTTACCTTAGTGTGTGTGTGTGTAGGATTTATGCTCTAAAATAGAAACCACCAGCAATGACTGTAGAGCCTCCACAAATACCTGACTAGACATGTAAAAGAACCCAGCGAGGAATGACAGTATTTATAACTGCCTTTACTGATTACTTGGTGCCCAACCAATAATTACTCTATGTTTTAAGTTTTCCAGTTCTTAATTCCAAAATAGCCTTTAAGCCACTGTCTAGCATGGCAATGGGGGTCATAGTTTGAGTCATAGTCCCCGTGTAAGCTTGCTTTTCATTTTGTGACAGAACAGGACTGAAAACTCATCATTAAATGAATGATCTGAGTGCTCTGGTTTCCTTCCATATTCCAAAGACTTGCAGGTTTAGTGGATTAGTGATGCTAAATTGGCCTTAGTGTGTGTACTCATTTTGAGCATGAAAGTATGTGTACGCAAAAAAACAGGAAAATGTACATGCCAAAAAAAATCCAATTTATAGAATCTGGTGTATGCAATTTACTCTTTGTAAATCACAATTATATTGTAAATATACAAACGCAAATATTCTTTGAACCCTGCCCTGTTGCAACCCTGAAACACCCATATATGGACTATGCTAGTCAACTTCGTACGTATGCAGTCACAAAGCTGCAGAACTTCATTGGCTGGTAGAGCAGCCTCTCACCTGATGCATGGAGACACTGCCACCAGCATTTCAGGAATCCTATGCTGCACTCCAACAACTAAGTGCACAAGAGCTTGCACAGCATTATAGGGCCTCTCCTTCACGCTCTGGGGGTCAAGGAAAGGAGTAAGGCACCAGTGACTGAGCAGGTAGTTTCCATTACCTGGTGCATGTAATAACATGATTGCTATTACAATGAATAGTATAGGCCATATGAAACACTGAGGGTTCAGCCCGTTATCTTACCAACAAGCCAGCCATCACATACAGTAGAGGCCAAAACTTTGGACACACCTCCTCATTCAATGTGTTTTCTTTATTTTCATGACTGAAGGCATCAAAACTATGAATGAACACATGTGGAGTTATGTACTTAACAAAAAAGGTGAAATAACTGAAAACATGTTTTATATTCTAGTTTCTTCAAAATAGCCACCCTTTGCTCTGATTACTGCTTTGCACACTCTTGGCATTCTCTCGATGAGCTTCAACAGGTAGTCACCTGAAATGGTTTTCACTTCACAGGTGTGCCTTATCAGGGTTATTTAGTGGGATTGCTTGCTTTATCAATGGGGTTGGGACCAGCAGTTGTGTTGTGCAGAAGTCAGGTTAGTTGGACGATCATTTATTTTTCAACAGGACAATGACCCCAAACACACCTCCAGGCTGTGTAAGGGCTATTTGACCAAGAAGGAGAGTGATGGAGTGCTGTAAATGGTCATGAAAATAAAGAAAACACATTGAATGAGGAGGTGTGTCCAAACTTTTGGCCTGTACTGTATGCCACCATCAACAAGTTGTCTGACAAAGCTACTTTGCCACCAATTAAATTAATCATGGGTTGACTCAGGGCACCAAGTTACAAAGTTTCTCAGTCTTATCTTGCCATCACAGTTGACTTGTACATGAATAAAAGCAACTTCATTCTGGCTAGGTGCCCTTATTACAATGACTGCATTCAGTTGCTCTGATTACATTAGAAAAATTGGACACTTCTGCCAACTGTCTTTTTTTTTTTGGCAAAAACATGCTATGTTGTATACATGTATACCAACACAATACAGAAATTAAATGTTGCGTCTCGTCAGTCAGTTAATGGCTTCCATCACAGTGGGCATGATACGGTGAAGCTTGGCTGAGATATTCCTGAACTGTTAGATAATTCCCTGAGAAATGTCAACAGGTAGCCAATATAAACTGCCAAAAAAATAAAAATGTTCTTCAGTGTAAATATGCAGCACTGGCCCTCTTTAAAAAGGAACTAAAATAGAGTATATGTATCATAAACAATACATCACTTTTGTGATTTAATATGTTTGTCACATCAATGCATATAATAATAACAGCTCAGTAACTTGAATTATTATATGTGTGAGTTGTCATTTATCTGGTTTGGCTGCATTTCCATACAAGGGTGTCATCATTTCCCAGTTTCTCCAAAATATTGCACATTGGTCAGAGTTGCTTTAAATATATGCAAGTTATTCCGTTAAGTTTTTTTTATTTATTTTTTTTTTTTTAATAAATCCTGTGTATGTGTATGCACATTTCTGGCCTCTTTTTTGTGCTTATGCAAGTTTTATAAATCTGACTCCAGGTGTTGTTCCAACTTGCACCCTATGCTTGCTGGGATAAGCTTTAGCTTCCTCGTGACCTTGAACATGATAAAGTGGGATCAAAAGGTGGATGGATGGATGGACAGATGATGGATTCAAGTTCATATACAAATATGCTGCAAGTTTTTAAACTACAGTGGTGCCAAAATGACAATAGTCTTTAAAATAATATTAAAAGTAGAGAAGCATATATTCAAACAATTTTGTGGTTGTAATGTATCTGAGAAATCTTGTGGTAAGTCCTGAACTGGGATGTTTACACAGGTCAGCCACATTTGTTGCAGTCAAAGTATTTACCAAGAAATCATCAATAAATGTGAGAGATTGATCAGTAAGTAAAACAGTGGAATACATCCTTTTTCTTGCAGAAAGATGTGTTGCTGCTTATTGAATTAACATGTTCTCTTATTGTAGACATAAGCTAGTTTCTGTTTTTTTCGTTTGGTTGCAAATATTCCTCTAAAACTGCATTGAATTTTTGAGTAGATTTGATTAAATTGTTTGTGAAAAAATACATAAAACTTAAAAAATATAATGAAAAGTTTGCAGATTTTTACACAGATTTGTATGTGTACTGTGAGAGACGGCCGGCATCCTTACCCGGCCGTGACGCCCATGAAGTGGAAAGATGGGGGAAGGCAGCTTCTGTAGGGCACTGCCTCTCCCGAACCACTAGGTGGCAGCCCCCCTGTGTTGTAGTAGTGCCCCAGATTCCAGAATTACAGATTACAGAAGATGCCCCATCCTTCCACCTCATAGCCTTCATGGACGTCCTGGCTGGTTAAGGATGCGGCTGTCCCTCACAGCACATTCACACACAGAAAACCAATTATTTTTCTCCTTATTACATTTGAAAATAATTTGTGGAATATTTTTCAGTAACTTTCTTGCCGTTTTCCTTTTTAATACTCAGCTAGTGCATACAGCAAGGAAGAAGACAAAGAATCTCCTTTACAAATCAACGGTCAAAAACATTTAAAAACAGTGCAAGTGATGCAGAGAGATTCTGAGGTAAGATCTGAATGAATACAAACCAATGTGACCCTCTTTACTGATTTAAACAGACATGATGCATTCCTTTCATGTTTTACTAAACATAAGTAGCTAAAATTTAAACAAATCTCTAGGAAATTCAATCCTCTGCTAGACTTGATAAATTCCCCTGAATCACTGACCTTAAATTTAAATGTTATAGATTTGTAAATAGGAGGTTGTGCACCAAGATCAGACAACCTTTTGGTTCTATTATTTTTATATTCATTCATTTCTTCTTCTGTTATCATTAAACGGTAACTCAGTCAAAGTTATTGAACTTGTTTTTTTTTTTTTTTCAGATTTACCAGTTAACTTAGTAATAGGATGTCTGCTAATTCCCTTGTTTGCTGTTGTTTTCAATGAAAATGATTAGAACAGTTATCGAGTTAGACTGTTAGTTAGACTGAAGTTGCGACGCTTTGATAGCATCAACCTCACAAGTAAAAAATCTGCTGGTTAGCTCAGCCGAATTTGTCACATCCCCTTTCAGTGTCAGTCAGACCTGTGATTGTGACACCCTACAAACCTAGGTTAGGGACAAAAGGCTCAGCCTTGTCATGGTAACAAAGATGAAGAAAGTGTTCTTTGCCAAGGACAGAGAGGTGTGGAAGAATTTAATCTGCAAATCTGTTACAATACTACAAAAGAGTGAGGTTTGGGAGCTCGTCACAGGTAACTTCATAATACTTCCACCAATGTACCTTTGTGATCTATTATTGTATATATTTGTTTTTAATCTTTACTAGATGCAGACCTTGTCTCGATTTTCAGTAACCTGGTACTTTACATAGCATCTGTCAAAGCATTCACTGTCACAAAGAATAACAGATAGAAAGGCCAGAATTGTTTCAAATTATTAATGTTCAGCTGTTCAGTTAGCAAAAGCAACCGGAGTCCAATGAATCTCCCATTTCTTCTTGCTACATGTCATAAAATGCCTCAGCTCCTCTCTGTATTTGCTTTGTTTGCCTTGTTTGCTGATTTCTTCATTTACATAACATGGCATTCTCAGAATGGTTACACCACTTCAAGGGTGCTGAAGCCTTTCCCATAAGTACTGTGCTCAGGACAGCAAACAGACATAGCTGGGGCACAAGTTCAGCACAGTTTCCACTTATGCACACTCTTAAGGAAAATACTTTTTAAATAAAAGTGGTTGTGAATCTCCATTAGAAATTTAATCTAAGATCCTTTATTACAGGATCTACATTCGAAGATCCTAATGAGGCCTGGCACATGCATTGCTTAATGACAAAGCAATAGTCTTCAATAAATTAGGTTCTTTTACATAATGCAGCTAAAATGCATTTTGGTTTACACCAATCAACATACGGATAAATGGTATATTCTTCTAACTCACCCATGTCTTAATATTATCTATAGGTCCCAAAATAGTTAAATAGTTAATTAATAGTTAGTTTGGCACGCATAGATTCACCTCTAAGAAGAAATGTATTTAATAATGATTATCTCATCATTTCCTTGGTAAATTGTTCAGGAAAAAATATTTTAGTTACACAGGAAAGGCACACTCAGAACACTCATAAATTCACATAGAAATAATAAAGTACACAAGGATGTGCTACTGGGTTTTTATGCCACTACATTACAGTCACACAAGGCCTACTAAGAGTCCTTAGTTAACCCACACTTTGTCTTTAAGGATGTGGGACTTAAACTGGAGCACCCAAAAGAAAATCCAGCAGCCATGAGAACAACATTCAGACTCTACACAGACAATGACTGGACAAAGAATTCAAAGCCTTGTCACTCTGTCCATAAAACAGAAGCGCTAACCAATGCACCAGTGTCCCACCCTTCCTCATCACATGTATCAAGCAATTTATATGGGTTATTTGATTGAGCAGATGTTATGTTTGGTTATTCTTTCTGTTGTAAAATAGACTTTTATTTTTTCCTTTTAACAACTGAAGGATTTTGCTTAACTTATATTATGACATTTTTACACACCACATTTATTTTAAATATGTCGTGGCCACCAGGGGTGCACCAGCTCCTCAAACCTGACACAAGCATACACAGGCAGAAGTCTCGGGCAACACATACGTTTTTATTTGGCTGTGGGAAACGCTTTCAATTGTTTCCCACCTGCAGTGCACAATATAAAAGCACAGTATTAGCACCAAGCACATTTTTCTTCTTTTCTTTTCTTTTTTCTGTCTTTCTTCTGCCACCACTTCTCCTCTGACAAGCTTCATCCTCCTCCTTCCAACAATTGCTCCCTGAATGAAAGCATGCTGCTCCTTTTATGCTGCACCTGGGAGTACTCCAGGAGGTTCATTAGTGAGGTCCAGAAACACTCCTAGGTGTGGCGGAATCCCGACAAAGTAGGGGTCTGCAGCCCCTCCGACAGCCCCCACAGAACCCAACATGGCTGTGCCATACTCCAGTCCCTATGGTGCCTTGTGGGAAACCAAGGTACTGCTGCATCCCAGTGGGGCAGCCATCTAACAGTCTGGGGGTGGCAGTGCCCTGTACATATCTGCTCTCCCGGTCCTTCCTTTAAGGCCCTAACTATTCGTCACAATGCCAACGATTCATATTATCCTTTTTTTTTTTTTATTAATTTTATTACAATCCATACAAAGCAATCAAGTTTTTACAAAGAGAAAAAATTAAGAACAGATCGATCCCCACCCCTGAGAGAGAGAGCAAGCCAAATTCATATTCATATTCATATTATCCTAAACCGCCTCAATTCCTGACAAACGTGCTTGAAAGAGTGTAACTTGAGAATTGTATTTATAAATAAATATGCATAAATAAATTATAAATTACAAGTTCAAGCCAAAAGATGCCGAATAAAACCTTTGGGCTTAAATGCTGCATTCATATTTATTATATCTTTATGTATAAGTTTCTAAACACTCCTCTATTTATTTCATTCTAAATTGAAATTAACATTAATTCCTTAGAAAAAAGGCTACAATGGCATAATTAAAAAGAAAAGAATTTCTCTAAGGCAAGAATACTTACTTACATTTTTTATTTCATCATTTCCAGATTCAGGATGGTGTTGCTTCTGATATTTCTGTGTTTCCCACTCCAGTCTTAAACCCTCGAACTGAAATCATTGTTAAAGATAAACTGTTACCAAAAAATGACAGGTATACAGAATAAAAATATTTGTTCTTTGTATGAATTTATTTTTTGTAATTTGCACTGGATATTTAAGTGATTGGTGCTGCACTTGTTATATACTTTCGAAACTGAACACCAGATGTCAGCAGTGTACTATAACAGGTTGTGTGTCTTTCACCTTTTGTTTTTATAATTGCTATTGTGTAGCTTTTCACTCATCAATCCTAATTTTCTGTGCAGCTGTATGCACATTATAAATACTATTGCTTCATTACAGTACACCTTTTGTGCAGGCTTTGTAATGTGATTGCCTTCCATCTTTTGCACTGTCCAAACCCATCTTCAGTTAATCATACCCAGTTGGCATGCTGGACAGTTCTATTACCCACATACAGCTCTCTTTTTTCAAATATTGATTTGTATATAACATGATATCTTAAGCATACACACTGTTTGTTCACATCTAAGTAAAAGCAGGTACAAAATTACATTCTCTTACTTAAAATGTGTATGAACATGATGAAATTCTAACAAATTTAAACTATACATTGGTCATAATTTGTTCTGAAAGTACAAATAAGTTATAACTATTCAAGAAACTTCACAAAAAAAGATAAACCTGTTTTCTATGGTTTAATGTAAATGATGGAATATACAGTTGCATTCAGCTGTCCATTATCAAGACCTGTTATTTTAATTTGAAGTGTTTGGGGGGGAGTTAGCGCTGTAGTTTATTACAGCATGCATCCATATATAAAGACATACTCACCCTGAGCCAGTTAGGAAGTCTGGGAGAATTTGTATAGAAGGAGCTGTGAGGCAGAAGTGAAATTTCACATTCTTGCATACACATTCATAACTTTGTGTTTGTGAAGTGCATATTTCATATATCAGTACAGATAATCCTGTACACATATAGTGCTTCTATTATTTGTGCATATTTGATAAAAATATCCTTAATAATGTGTTCAGTTTCATACTTTCTATATTCATTTGTTAAAATGGTTAAAAATTGTTAAAATTTGTTAAAACCTGCATTACATTACTATTATGGACTCGGCTTTATTAAAAACAGTAGTTGTCCTTCTGCTTTTTTGTATAAAGAGCAAAATTGTGTGATAGATAGTTTCAAGATTCTCATACTTCTTCCCCTGAAGCTTAGATTCTCAGGAGCACAAAGGCCAGACTCCCAGCCGTCAGTACAGACCTCATGAGGATTCTGATGGTTGGAGCAGTGATGATGAGTCCCTTGATCCATCTGGGCAGGAATTTCTTCCAGCTACAGGTATGGCTGCAGTCAAAAACAGTGCTAACAGGTGCTGTAATCCAGGTGTTAAAATACAGGTGGGTATTAGCTGACCACATAGTAATCAAGAAGGCATACTTTATTTTCCAAAGCAGATTTAAATTAATTCTAAGGCAGAACATTTGGACATCACTTAAACGTAGGATTTATTTATTGTTTTTGCTTTTAAAATATAAGCAAATGTGCATTAACAACTTTTTAGCCACTAATGTTCATTCCCAGCATTCTATTCTTCATAATATATTAAAAAAATATATAATATCCTTTTCAGATACCCTAAATTATATATGGTAGGTCTAGATGTATTCATATAATAAAAAAAATGCTGTCTGTTGTAACAGGAGAAATATCTTTGATTCCAAGGAGTAATAACTATGAAAAACATAACAAAAGAACAATATATAGTAATAACCTTGATTAATGAAACCTCTGAAAAAAGTTCATTGACAACAAAGCTGGCATAAAGTGTGCTGTGCTGCATGTGCACTTAAATGCTGTCATTGTGTAATTTCTTTGCACAGAATAGTCATCGTTTGCTGTTGATATTGTGTGTACTGTACAGCACAAAGTTATGTAATGTCCAGGTTCCAAACCTGGGAGAGATCCGTATCTCAGGTGGCCAACAATTATCAGAGTGGACAGGGTTACCTGGAGAGGCAATAAAAAGCAGCTCCTGTGAATGTGGAAATGGTGGACGCAGAAAGAGTTCTTAAGAGAGGCATTTAATAGAAGATTGCTCCTCCTCTGCTAAAACCACTGGCCTGAGTTTGTGGCTGCCACTGATCCTCACGGAGCTGGGGAAAGTGCGGCAGATGATGTTACCCCTGACCCTAGACGGGCCATGTGAAGCAGAGATGGTAGCATCTATATGTAGGCTCATGGTGCAGTAGCCGGGAACGCGTGAAGCAGCAGAACATTGGAGTGGTGTTGCAGAGTGGCCAAAGAAAAAGGCATTGCTTTTGACAGTGAATGTTGCCTGACCAACAATGTTGAATGCTAAGTCCATTCCTTTATCTCTCGCACATTACAGTTATTATTAGTGCCTAGTTATTTTATGTGTACTGTAGCTAAATACACATTTTTTTTAAATAAAAAATATAATTTCCCCAGTATGACTTAAAAACATAAAGCAGTTTTGTTTAGAAACTAAGATGCAGATTATAAATAGATAGGAAGCTTGAGTAAAGAAATGTCATGCAGCAGAATAATTGGGATTAGCGGATGGTGATAAAAGGAGCCAGTGCAGAGTGTGGGAGAGGTGGTGTAGATTGAGTGCACTTACCTGCAAGCACTTCAGAGAGTCTTCTCCATTGCTAAAGTTCATTAATCTAAGTGTGTGAGGCAACCAGTGAGTCTTCTTAAATATTTCTGTCTGGGATCGTCTCACACCAGTCTCATCAACTTTTGATGAAGGGGAAGATAGGTGTTTTATATCAAAACTACAAATGAAAAGCATAAAATTAAGGTAAGAATTGTATCACAAAATGACTACTTAGACTTCATCGTAAAAACAGTGATTTTTTTTTTCTGAAAGGAGAGCATAAAACATTAATAATTGACAGCTGACATTTATTTTAAAAAGACAAACAATAACAAAGCTTCATGGTAGTACATATTGTTCTCATTTCCTCTGGATGATTTCAGGTCTACAAACTTAACAGGCACTGTTAAAAAACTGCGTATGCTATTGCTGGTTAATGTGAATGCATGGGTAGGACCAAATCTGTAATGATTAGTAAATATGGGTGGAGTCCAATGTTTGACCCCCACCCACATTCAGCCATGCCCCATTCTGACAGCTGCAGCGAGAGGTACTTGAAAACAAAGAGCTCACAGTGGACCAGTTCCTGACACCTCTGAGCCATTGCCCCAAACTTTCCTCCTAATTCCACTTTCAGTGAGCATTCTGCTGTAAGGTGCTGTCAATATCCTATGTTGGGACAATTATTCTTTTGCTAACAAACCAATGTGTCCTTAAACTCCTGAACCCTCAGTAGACGTTAAAAGACAAGGTTGCCAAGGCAGCTTTCCTACCACCCATTATTAAAAAAAGCAACACAGTCCCATCTCTCTATGTTGCTGCACATATGCTGCTCTTTAATAGTTGGGCCCATAGTAATAGGGTGTTGTATCATGTTAGCCATTATGGATGTAGTGAGAAGTCAAGCAAAATTACACCTTTTATTGGCTAACTAAAGGTAGACACTTACTACCCAGATAATGTTCACCAACTAGTTGTTTAAATGCAATTCTGGAAGAAGTAGTACAGTTTGCTGTAGAGGTAGACAAGAATCGGCACAGTCCATGTGTGCACTGTCACTGTATACTAAAACCTAACCTAGGATGCTATGGAAACATGCTTATGGCTGTTAATATGTGATGTTAAAAAAAAGTTAATTGTAAGGATGAGGATGCTAATGTTTAGTGAAAGATTGACCAGTTGCTAAAGGACAACTTTTTAATGGCATAGCAATTAGCATTGTGTCTCTTTGTATTGTATTTTCTCCCTGCCTGCTTTCATACCATGAAAATAGTGGCTTCTTGTGTAAATGTCCCACCCTGAAATGTGTAAGAATGAAATGTCCTGTAAAACAAGTGATGAAGTGCATTTTCTGTGGCACAGCACTAAGATGTTCTGTTGAAGCCTTTTTCCATTTCTTTCATATTCCATGCTCACTTAATTTTTTTTTCCATTTCGTTTTGAGTAGAGTTCACCTGAACACAAAGCAGAGTGGATTATACAGTATCTGTGGCCAACTTCCTTACAATAATGCAGCTAAGATATACGTTCAAGTTCAAAGTTTATTGTCATGTGCACAGTAAGGAAACACGTTTCCCTGTACAATGAAATTCTTTCTTTGCTGTCCACACCAAATGACAAAACCAACATATAGAAGTATAAAGTGTAACTGTGCAGGTAGGTGTGTGATGGACAAGTGAAATACAGTTGTGTGAGGTAGATAGAATGAGGTGAACCATGGTTATAAACTCCAGTTAGGTATTTAGGAGTCTAATTGCCTTGGGAAAGAAAGAGTTCATTAGCCTGGAAGTGCGGCATTTCATACTTCTATACCTCCTGCCTGAGGGTAGAAGTTTGAACAGTTCGTGTTGGGGGTGGGTGGGGTCCCTGAGAATCGAGGCAATTCTCCTGCAGACTCTGCAGTTGTAGATGCTCTGCAGAGAGGGCAGAGGGGTCCTGGTGATCTTCTCAGTAGTCTTTACCACTCTCTGCAGGCGTTTGCGGTCCATAGCAGTAGTGTTGCTGTACCACACGGTGATGCAGCTGGTAAAGATGCTCTCAACAATTTATATGACACAGTCATGCTATGTAATGATAGTACTGTAGGTATTTCTGTACGTAGGATGCAGAGAAACATTTACAGGAGTTCGCTAAAAATGTGCCTTATGCATTTTCAGGATGTGATTGAAGCAAAAAGAGTTTTTAACTTATTTTTTTCCTAGTGTATATGATATAATGTCACCTGATAAAATTATTTTAAAATGTAGTTATCTGAGCAGTAATTATCTATGTGCTTGTACAACCACTGCATAATATTAGAATAAATACAGGTAAACATTGAAATAATAAAATGTAAAAACAAAATATCTTGCATTTTTAATACAAGGCCACAATCTGTATGGCCTCCCTAACAATAATAAACTGATGCAAATTCACTTTGGTACACTGCTGCATATACTGTATATGATTTAAGCTTTTTTTTTTTAATAAATCTTAGTATTCATCAATTGATTTTGACCAGATCTTCTAGTGCTTTGACTGATATACACCCCAAGACCATGACAGAGCCAACACTGTGCTTCACAAAAAGTTGTTGATGGGCATCAATTTACATCTCGGCAACTTTTCTTTTGACATAACTTGTGTATTTTTTATAATGTAAATTTTATATTTTGAGCTCAATGAGCAAAGAAAACAACCAGGAATCAAAGAAAAACAAATTGTAACAACAGTAGGCAATAACAGCCCTCCCCGACCAACAAAATTGCTCTGTTAAAGGGGTACATGTATAAATTTGTTGATGCCTGTGTAGACCAGTGACAGAAGCCAGAAAACACAGAATTAAGCATGAAATTTATAAGGGGTGAAGTATAGATGAGGAACTCATTTAACACTAGAAACCCTGAACCCTATGAAAAAACTCGTAATCCCGGCCCACCTTAAATCTTTAGACCTTAAGTTTTTACTTGAAAACAGCAGTGTCAGATTGGGGAGAGCGTGAACATGACTGAGAGAATAAAACTGAAAAAAAAATGTTAATCTTTACAAGTACCATACATTTACCCTGGCTGTTACAAACTCAGATCAAATGTATGTTTTTATTGTATAACAGTAACAATAAGAGAAGAGCAGCTCACTACTCAAAATGTTAATTTTGGGAAGCAGCCAGGATCGAACCTGCAACCTTTTAATTGTGAGTCTGCAGTTCTTACCACTGTACTACCAAAGCAGTCATGCCAATGATGTACACTAACCCAATTTTTTTTCTTCAGTTATATTCATGAATAAAAGCACACATGTTTTGTTATACTTGTAACTTTTGTGAAAGTGTTTATTTGATATTTGGACTTCAGTCTTCACGCATTATACACTTCACATCAAAATGTTGTCGTTAGTACTAAAACATGTTTGTCTTTTAGGTATGTGTTCAACATTTCTTGCATTTCCTGTTGTCCTACACTTACGTAGATCTTTGTAGACATGGAACACACATGAAATGCATATGTTCCAAATAACAATATATTATTTACCCTGTACAGCTCCAGGTACCTCACTCCCGTATAAACAAGGCTTGAGCTAGGAGAGTTTTTTTCCCTTTTTTTGGCAGTGGAGGGATGGGATAGCAGGCTGCCTGCTGCTTGTGCTGATCGACACATTTACAAAACAAAAGACACTGAATGGAGAGGTGCGAATGGATTTAAGGTGGGCTGGGATTACGAGTTTTTTTGTTGGCTTCAGGTATTCTAGTGTTAAACTGAGTATGCTGATGCTAGTATTTTTAGAGGATGCACAGATTCTGTGAAGTATAACTTTTCACAGGAAGAGTGGTCATGCTGCCAGATTGAAAATAAGAGCGGAAGTCTAGGAGAGGGATTGCAGAGTATATTCGAAAACCATTTGCTTTAAGGACTGATCTGATTTGAAGATGGAAAAAGAAAGATGAAGTGGGATGTGATGAATAGAAAACCTTGGCCTGAGAATTTAAAAAGTTCTGAGTTCAAAGTCATTATAAATGTCATCAAGCATCATATAGTGTCAATCAACCCTTAGTTTAAGAGATGAGTTTGCCTCCAAAACAAAGGGGAGGATGCTGGGAGATGGGGCTATGACTGTGCCAAGATGTTCCTCAACTTTATGCCAAATATACTGATGTCTTTTTAAGCCAAACATTTTTGATTTGGATTCATTTCTCTATAAAGCTTTCTGTTACTAGTTGTTGCCTCATGGTTTATAAACCTTTGTGTGCTGCGGTCTCTTTTGATTGTTACTTTTGTTTTGCTGCAACATGCACTGCACAGCCATTTCTTTAGGATATATTTTGCAAAAATTAAGAGTGCCAAAGGCAATTTCTTTTAAGATGTTTTTACCAGATGATTCTTCAAAATCCTGAAAAAGTACTTATTTGAATTCCCTCCTTCCTTCAAGAAAGTGAACTTTAAATCTTCTTTCAATAGATTTTCAGTCTTTTAAGTTTTCAGATTTCATTATAACATTTCAAACACCACATCTTAAAACTTGAGTTTTGTGTGCTATTGCTTGCTGGCCATATATAGCCTTATTGATACAAAGGTATGATTTCAATCTGTCACACAGTGTTAACTTAGCCATTTACAAACCGCTCCCCTTAGTATTTGTGGTCTCCATCTAATATGCCAATTTCTTTATTAAACTGCACCACTAACTCACTTAGTTTGGCTAATCACTACCTCATTGATTTGAATCAGATGTGCTACTGGTGGAACTTAATAAAAGCATGGAATAGGTGGTGTGCCTTAACAAAGAGTCTGGGGTCTATATCTTGCCTTAGCCATCTTGTAACATTTGTTATAGGTCATGTTATTTTTTTATATCTATGATTTTTCTTTTATATTTATTCACAATATCAAAATGCTATATACTGTATTGTTTTTTATGATCTAGTAAACATTTGCTACCTAGAAAACTGGCTTTAAAAATAAAATGATTTACTTGGATGGCCTAAGACAGGGGTCCCCAAATCCGGTTTTGGAGGATTTCAGTGGCTTCAGGTTTTCATTCTAACCCTTTTCTTAATTAGTGACCTGTGTTTACTGCTAATTAATATTTTTTGAATTCATTTTAATTTACTTGCTCTTGAAGACTCAGACCTCTTAATTGTTTCTTTTTCCTTAATTAGCTAACAAACAATAATGAGATACAAAATGAACCAAAACATGACCAGCAAACTGTGTCCATCATGTAATATCTGAAAATAAAAAAAGGTGAAGGTCTCAGAAATGTTGATCTGCTCAGATCCCCCAAACATTTTAACAGTGCTCTTAGAGAAGTGAAAATCAACAATTTATGAAATGTATGCTATTGTATAATAAGAGCAGCGACAAGCCATGGGATTAAAGAACAGGTTTAATTTACAACAAGATTCTGCACCTAATTAAGCAACTGGTTGGAGGGAAATTGGTTGGAGTTTGAGGCCCTGACTTAGTTGGTCTTCTGTTGGCTCACTCACTTCACGTTTAATTTGTGTTTGAGTGCCATTAAAGAAAGAAATGAAGCAATTCAGAGAAACATGTATGTTTAACGTGACTTTTCCACTGTTAAGTATAATCACAAGCTTGCTCTCTGTCTAATCTTTGCAGTTCAAAATCTCAGCTGTTCTTTGAGCACTGCCTTCGTGAGGCGTTGGATTGGTTTAGAAATGTGTACTCAGTGAGCCGTCCAATTGTTCCTACTCACTTTTAAACACAATTCACTCATGGTTGTGTCCAGACGTATATAGTATGTATCTGGCTTCAGCAAAACTAGTCTGTAGATAACCAGTACACTGTAAATTAAATACTAAAGCTTCAACTGATGAAACTGTTATTATTGACAGAGACACATACCATTTAGTCGGCAATCCCAACTGTAAGGTGCAATGAGGACCTTGGTGTCACATCTCTCGATGAGAAAATAAAAATCTTAGATCTTTTGAAAGATCTAATGTCTCTTAATGAAGTCATTATTCCCAGAACAATACTATGTTATAGTATAACAACTATTATTTTATAGTACAACTATTTACATAGCATTTACATTTTATTAGGTATTAAAAATAATCAAGAGATGATTTTTAATGTACAGGAGGATGTGCAAATTTAGAATAGCTCACAAATATATCTTCATTACAAATAGCATATATGTTTTTCAAAATGTGTGTAATTTCAATATCTTATTTTATTGTAACATGTCAAGTTGTCCTAACTTTAAGGTGAAGCCATTGTTTCTGCTGAAGAAATCAACAGCTTCTTCAAGATAATGCCATCTGGAAATGGTCGATATTCTGGATCCAATCTCAAGTCTGTGATCCAAATTCTTCAGCAACAAATTGAAGAGCAGAAGCCACTTAAGGAGTTCACAGTAATTTTAAATTATTTATTGTCTTATTTAAATTGTGAATGGAAGACATAAGGAGTTCGTAACACATGGGCTGCAACCCAAGGCTGGATCTCATCATTGTCTTTAGAGGGCTGCGACCAAGACTATTTGGAAGAGGAACAGCTCAGCCTGTTAGGACAGTCTTCTGTTCCCCAAATGTTTTATTTGAAAATGGATTAAAGTATAGCAGCACGTGCAGTCAGACTTTTTTTTAATCATGATGATGGGAGAAACCCTCATCCCAAATTACTTTGCAGGGGTCACATAAAAATTGAACATATTAAGGGTCAGCTATTCCAAAAGAACCCCTCAATTAGATAATAAATAATGTCAGAGCCACATTAACAAAATAAATAAATGTACCTATATAATAAAATGTAAACAAAATGTATGTGTCACTTGTACTTCATTTGAATTGCTACATGAATCATTTGTTTGTTTATTTTTCAGGCTTTAGAACATTTAAAACCAATTGACAGCTGTCTGATAGGAAAATCTCCGGAGAACAGAGAAAAAAACAGATACAGAGACATTCTGCCATGTGAGTCATTTTTGATGTGAGATTTAGGTCACCGCATGGAAGTTTTAATGGTGTAAAATGTCTGTTTATCAAGGACAGTCAATGGAGTTTTCTGGTCCTTCCTGTTAGTGGTCTCTCTGAAAAAATCACTTCCAGCAGATATAAATCATATAACTTTAATATTAAACAACAAATAGAATACAGCCTGCCAAACACCACTATCAGTTATATTCATGAACAATATAAGCATCTCTGACATTAACAGAAATTTAGTGAAGTTGTTTCACCCAAGTGAAGATTTTTTTTTTTTTTAGCTAACTGCGGTCAATAGTTAAATGAAAGTAGAAAGTAATCCTTATGTAAAATCATAATCCTCGAAATGATGTTTATAAGGAACATTTCATTCACAAATCATCTTCAATACATGTATACTCTGTATGTATGTCCTTGGATATTTTCACATATTACTGATATACAGGGAATTTAATTTTGCTTTTTTGACACACTGATCAACAGAAAAAAGTCAACGTGAAAACAGATCTTATGGTTGGTCTAAATTAATTAAAAAATATAAAATACAAAATAACTGATCACATAAGTATTTGCTCCCTTTTTTATGACACACCTAAATATTCAGTGGTTTAACCAATTGGTTTTAGATGTCAAATAGTTAGTAGATGACATGTTTGCGGTTGATTATAGTCTAAATGCACCTGAATCTGGAAAGTGCAGTTTGTGGTGAGTCACACTGTTTGACAAGTTAGTCAGGAAGAGTAATAAGTTACTTTTCACTTATTACTCTTTTACAGAGTTATAATGTTGCTTTACTTATTACTTAGTACCAAAAGTAATTAGTTACATTACTCGTTATACTACTATATTACTTTCGAAGCCCCCATTCCCCTGTAATAGGGTCTTACAACTACCTTTCTTTTAAAAATGAATCCACTTTATTGGAACAATTAACCGTGTAGAGAAGGAGTCAACAATCAAACTGCATAACCACAAACATTTCAGCCAGTGTGGAAAATTAAAAATACTGTATATAAATTAAACTACTAGTTTCTCCTGACTTTTTAACTAAAGTATTCTTACAGTAGAAAGTAGTTTAACAGCTTTATCAAACATTTACAAAGCATTAACCATTGCTTCATAATTAGGCTAACATCATGTCTAGCCTCCAGTTTTGTTACCTCTGTCTGACACATTAAACATGGTCCCAATGTTCAGAAGTGAAACAATGATTGTCATACAAGCGTCTCAAACCCCTTATCAGACATTATGTTCCTTCTTGGGATGAGCACTAAACCTCCTAAACTGAAAAGCCATTCCACAGGTGCGCTACAGGGAGTCGGAGTGTTGTACAGTAATCCCTCGCTATATCGCGCTTCGACTTTCGCGGCTTCACTCTATCGCGGATTTTATATGAAAGCATAACTAAATATATAACGCGGATTTTTCGCTGCTTCGCGGGTTCTGCGGACAATGTGTCTTTTTACTTCCTGTATATGCTTCCTCAGTTGGTTTGCCCAGTTGATTTCATACAAGGGACGCTATTGGCGGATGGCTGAGAAGCTAACCAATCAGAGCACGCAGTTAAGTTCTCCTGACTGAGAAGCTAACCAATCAGAGCACGCAGGAGCTATGCAGTGTTAACCAGGAAGTCTCATCTCGCTCATTCAGCATCAACGTGCTTCGCTGTGTAAAGAGTTGTGCTCTTCAGTGTTTATCTTTGTGCATAGTCAAGCCTTTCATTATGGCTCCAAAACAATCTGCTACTGCTTCAGGTGCCGTGCCCAAGCGCAAGAAGAAGATGTTAACGATTGCCGAAAAGGTAAACGTTTTGGATTTGTTGAAGGCTACGATTCTTTTTATTTAAAAAGTAGGAAAGGAATATAAGATCTACGGCCGCAGCGTCCTTTTAACCAGGGTGCAAAACGAGTTGTAAGTGGATGTAATAAGGCAGTAGTCTGGATGGAATCTGCTTTAGGGATTTGGATTGAAGACTGCCAGAAGAAGAACAACGGCAGTGCTACACAATCGCCTGAAGTGGCTCCTTTACAAGGGCTGTAACGCTCTCCTTTGTTGTGCAGTAAAATTAAACTCATTGTTATCGGACAAGTCATCGTGTCATTGTTGGTGAGTAACCATAATTAATTTTCTTCTTACAGTGCTTAGTACATGTATGTACGTTTAGTGTCACTGTACACACATTTACTGTATACTATTTTTCTTGCAATGTACGTATTTATTGCTGGTGACCTGTCTATCGTAATGGCTGTAACATATGTGATATCGGAGACACTCAATATCTTTAAAATAATATTTAGGTTTTACTGTATATAAACAGTGTGTGTTTATATACATAATTTCAATGAATCTTACCTAATATCTAAGAGAATACAAAGGGATTATGCTGTATAACGCTGCGGGGAATATTTATAAACAGTGCGGGAGAGTTTATAAGGGCTTAAAATATATAAAAATAACCATACAAACATATGGTTTCTACTTCGCGGATTTTCACCTATCGCGGGGGGGTCTGGAACGCAACCCCCGCGATGGAGGAGGGATTACTGTACTTCATGTACCTGGTTAAGATGTTTGAGAACTGATTCAGAGAATCAATCTCATAACTGCATGACCTCAAATAATCTATAACTTTTTTTCTGCTGAGTAGCTGGCCTCAGGCTCGGTCTCAAATGCAAAAAAGTCTTTTTCGTCATGGCTGGCTGACATCATGGACACAGAGGCAGGCTCCTTGGCAGGAGCAATTGCATGATACTCTGCTGTCAGAAGCTCCCTTGCAATTTCTCTCCTACCTTCATCTCTCAGTCATCAGAGCTTGAACTTCTGACAGCTGGCAGCTGCAAGAAGTGCATCTCTGCTATCTAGCAAAACAAGTCTGGATGGCTCTTTGTTGTTATGTTCACAGTAATGCATTGAAACGAGAGTGTCTCAACAGTGAAAATAGAAAACATATCCTCTACAATATACTCAGTGAAGAGCTTATTTAAATCCCGTCCACTTAGCTTTTCTTCACCAGAGTGTACTGTTCTGAAATCCAGTTTTGGTTGTTTAGCTGGAGTACATGGATCACTGGTTGTAAAGGCCTCCCTGTCAGCACCAGTGTTTTTTCCCACAAATTTCATATTTCTGCTGTGCTGCCATGTCAGATGCTTTAATAAATTTGTCATTGTGTTTTTCGCTGTGGAAAGCATTTTGCCGCTGGGACAAAATTTATAACGAACAACAATGTTTTTTGCTTATCTTTGACTGAGATTTACTCAAAACAATGATAATACTTCAAATTTTTGAAAGTATTCCTCTCTCCCTCATATTCTGTCATTGTTGGGCTTTTTAGGTAGAACTGCTCTGGTCTAACATGGATGAACTTTATAATAAACTAATGTACATAGGACCAAAATAAAATAAAAAAAATTGTGTTCTGGTAATGCAGTGTTAGTTGGATTAGTAACTGTAATATTATTGCTGTTTTAGAAATTGTAATCCCTTACACTACTCGTTACTGGGGAAAGTAATAATTAATTACAGTAGCGCATTACTGCCTAACACGGGTGAGTCAACATTGTGGCCTAACCAATGCAATAAAGGCAAAGTAATACTCCAGGGAACTCTGTGAAAAGGTGATTGAAAAGCACAAGTCAGGGGATGAAGACAAGAAAGTCTCCATGCCATTGATATCCCTTGGAGTCCAGTTAAATCCCTTATTAAAGTGATTGTTTAAGAAGAAGACTAGTAACAGGGCTACCAAGAGATCTATGGTAACTTAGAAGGAATTACAAAGTGTCTGAAAATGGAGAGACGGTGAAGACAACAACTGTTGCTTGGGTGCTTCACCAGTCCCAGCTTTATGGGAGAGTGGCAAAGAGAAAGCTACTGTTAAAAAACACAGAGCAGAGAGTTTGTCAAAAGGCACAGGGATGCTTTGAAGTTTGCTGGAAGAAAGTTCTACAAGTATGTCCTGATGAGACCTAAACGGAGCTTTTTAGCTATCACACTAAAGGCCATGTTGTGCACAAGTGAAACACTGCATATTAACAAAAAACACCATTCCTACCATTTAGCACAGTGGTGGTAGCATCAAGTGGTCAGAATGCTTTCCAGCAGCAGGCTTTGAAAGGCTTTTGAGATAAAGGGGTAAATTAATACAGAAAAATACAAGGAAATCCTGATGCAGTCCACAAGGAATATATGCCTTGGGAGAAAATTTGTTTTTCACCAAGATATATGACCCCAAGCAAAAAGCCAAATCTACACAGGAGTGGTCTAAAAACAACTGTCCTCGAGTAGCCGAGTCAAAGTCCAGATCTCCAATCACTTGAGAATTTATGACTGGATGTGAAAAAAGCTATTCACTCTCAATCCCTATGCAGCCTGACAGAACTTGAGAAGTTTTGCCAAGACAAATGGTGAAAAATTGCAGTGTCCAGATGTGCAAAGACTCAAGGCTGTCATGGCTGACAAAGGTTCGTCTACTTAATACTGACTCGAAGAGGTGAATACTTAGGTGGTCAATTATATATAGCATAAATAGTCTTTTCATGTTGATCAGTGTCAGAAAAAAAACTATTTAATTCCACTGCAATTCAAGGTTGTATAACATTAAGATATGAAAACTTCCAAAGGGGTGAATAATTTTTATAGGCACTGTATATATAACACTTAAATAAAAGCATCTTCTCCATCCATACTACAACCTCGGAAATTCACAACTCTTTACTTCTTCCTCCATGCACAACTACCCTTCCCTGGGTGACGTGGACAGCACGACCCAACCTGGGAAAACTTCTGGGGTCAAATCATTGTCTCCAGGTAGCATTTCCAGGTCACGCAGAACTACCTTGGAACAGTGGATTCACCTCCCAACAGCTGCCCTGGCAGCACCTATGGAACCCAACAGGGCAGCCCAATAGAACCACAATTCTCATACTGTCCAATGGGCATCCAGACAGGGGTTCTTTAAGAAGGATGCTGCCACCTGTGATAAGAAGGAATGACATGAACATGGGAGGTAATCTCCCACTGTCTCTCATTTCTTCTGGTCTTACTGCTGGGTAAAAGGTTGCTGCCAGTATGCCAGTCTCAGCATATCCTCTGTTATAGTGGCCCTCCATGCCAGTTACTTGGCTGATGCAGGGAATGCTACACCATCCTGGTATGAGAATGGTTTCGACCCTGGCCAGGATGCCAGTCAATCCATAACAATATCTCAATCATTTCTCATTATCCACAGGGGTCTTCCTAAAAAAACCCATAGATATTGAAGCATTGATCCTATAGGAAAAACTGGTTATATTCCACTGTGACACCATCTCGGGGGAAGAACCAGCAGCAGGTAAACAGGCCTGCTCTTGCCCTTTGAAACTCTGTAGTTATCCTTCCACAGGTTCATCTGTAGAAACACTGTTACAACTTTTACTTCCTCTATAGTCAAGTTTGATGGTCTTCTAGGTGCTCTGCCAAAGGCTGTGTGTAATGATCAGTGCAGTCGATCTGAGGAGCTCATTAAACCATCCAATTGAGAGTATCAAAGGGAGGTTGGCAAAAAGGACAGGGACTTAATTAGTGCAAGATTATGACCCACATTTACTGGGAATTCCTTGTTCATAAAAAGTAATTTCCAGCCCCTGTCCCCTTAGTAAATGGAGTTCAGCAGCTTTCCTATACCTCTAGGTGCACGGTAGAAACATATTGATCCATTCAGTGTAGTGCACAAGCAGCCCCAGGAATCTAAGGGCATCACGGACCTGTGACTGTTCACACACATGTCACCCATGCAGGATAGGCCTCTTGGAATTTTTTTCTACTTCTTATGGCTGTGAATACAACCCCATGATGCCCATCACATCCCCATCCCCTGGCCGAAAGTGAGGATCTTATCCACGAATAGGTGGATTTGGACCCCAGGTGTCGAGAAATAGTTTAAACTTTTATGATGGCTCATAAGTGAATCTGCGGGAATGGAGACCATGTATAGTGAGGATTTACTGTACATATACAAGTTTATGTTTTTTTTCTCATTAATATCTTTTTGTTATTTTGGATTTATATTATTATAACACACTTATTGGATGAATGCTTAGAGAGACTACTAGAACAGCACAATTTGCTTTTGAAAACTGCACATAAGCAGATGAAAGTTCTAGAAGTGAAGGAAGCCAGTAGCACCCTATTATAGTAACTGTATTGCTGCCTATAGCCAGCTCTGAAACCCCAAAACAAAACTCTCCATTCCCCACCAACCACAGCATGTCAGCATGCATTTTTGTTTGGCTTGTCACAAAAAATCTTTAGACTTTGTTTATCAATTAGAATGCAGCAGCCATTAAATCGTACAGCAGGTTACACTGGGCTGAAAGAAACATACTGCCAATTTATTGTATAGATGGCTTTTCAGTAACTTTAAATGCCAATACAAGTAACTTTTGTGTTGAGAAATAAATTACAAAAATCCCAATTTCAATACTTATCACATTTCCTGGGCATCAACTACTACAGGCAAAATTCCGTTACAACGAATATCTTTACAATGAAATTTCATTACAACAAAGTATTTTTATGGTCCCGACATCTTCCTCATATGACACGAGTCTATAGAAATCTTGTTAATACGAAGTCCATTCAGCAGATACTTTCATTACAACGAAGTGCCCAAAAGACCTTGAAATGCCTGGATGAATCATCCGCAGAGCAGTTAGTTCTGTGGCTGCAGCTCAGTTGTGCACAACGATCCCCCAAACAGAAACATTGTAATTTTTTTTTCTTCCTTCAAACTTTCCTAGTACTGATTTTTTTTTTTTTTTTTTTGCCTTTTTTGTTTCCTGCGGTTTTCAGTGATACCTTTTGCTTATTGCTCGTCAACATTTGAAAAACATCCATTAGAATTTAACTCATTGTCATCCTCCTATAGAAACGGCAGACACGAAAAAACTATAACAGTTCATATTAGAAATAAAAACTTTCAATTTTTGCAGCTCTCAATTGCAGCAAAAAGAAAAAAGATGTTGCCAGTGAATTCGGAATTTCACCATCAATGCTGTCAACTTTCTTGAAAGACCGGGCAAAAAAAGAAGAAAAATCTCGGGTTGCAAACGTATGTGAACTGCTGCATTTGAAGATGTCGAAAAAGCAGTTTTTATGTGGTTCAGTGATGCTCGTTCAAGAAACATTCCTATTAATGCGGCACTCATTTAAGAAAATGTGAGGTTTGTAAACTCTCTTGGGACCTCCCCCAACTAGACAGCACGCCGAAGAGTGTCCTGAAGTCCGATTTCCGCGTCTATGGAAGACTGTTTATCTTTTGCCGTGGCAACAGCAGGCTCAAAGCTATTCTGTGTCTCTCAGCTATGCTGCGTCTCTCCTCCAAAGCAAACAGAAAAGATATCGATGGGTGATGCAAGGAACATTGTAAATGCAGGTAACAGGATTACTTGATCACTGATCTAGCCATGACACTGCCTGACTGCTGCGTCTGTGTATAACAGAGTGGCAGATTACGCTACAATAAATAAGTGTGCTGTTCCTGTTTCAAGCTGAATAAAGCTGGTTTTGCTAAAGTACTGAGTCTAAGCCTCGTGTTTTGGGGTGCAAGACAGGGACTTATAGCGCGACCCCGGTCTTTTATGATTTGCTTCTGTGTCGCTTCACTGCAGTACTATGAGCCTGCTGTTGCCTTTCCCCAGCAACGGACAAACAAACAACATCTTCCACAGATGCTGTAATCGCACTTCGGGACGCACTTCAGCATGTCGTTCCCTTTGAGGTGTGGGAGGGGTGGGGTACGCGGGGTCTCAAAAGAGTTCAGAAATCTCACAATATGAAGAAGAAAAGGATGATTCGGTTCCTGATTGATAACTGTGCTGCCCACAACATGCTTCCACATTTAGATAATGTTCGCATTGAATTCTTCCTACACAGTTGCACAGCAGTGCTTCAGCCATTTAATTTAGGCATTATTCGCACCCTGAATGTATATTATCGCAAAGAAATGCTGAGAAATATTCTCGTCAGCATAACTTGTAGGCAGGATTATTTCGAAAGAAGCTATTGAAATGATTGCAAACGCCTGGGCGCAAGTTAAAGAAAGCACTATAGTAACAAATACAGAATCTCATTACAACAAAATTTTCTTTACACCAAAATATTTTTTAGGTCCCAGGGAGTTCGTTGTAATGGAATTTTACCTGTATATTCACTGAAAAAAGTATAACCTCCATTCAACTTAAAATAATTAAGTTGATTCACACTTAATATTTTCAATCTGAACCAATATAATTCTTTTTATCTTATTGAACCCACAATTTTTAAGTTGAGGCAAATCATTTAGAGTGATTGGGTGCAATTCACTTCTTTTGTACTGAAGTAAATCTATTTTTTAAGTTGTTACAATTTAAAATGGTTTATTGGTCATAACCTGCTATTAGAAATATTATGAACATAACACATTCCAATGCTGTACTTTTAACATTTATTTAAAAATCAAGTACAAATACACAAGCATTTTGCAGTGTAAATCTTAAATATACAACAAAAAATTATTATACGTTTCTACAGCTTTCTTGAAAGTAGGTTTTATTACAAGTTCTTATACTTAAAATTAACAGTTGAGAAACAAGGTTACTTACCAGAAATCCTCCGTTATGAAAGTCTGTTGCTGAAAATGACCAGACCTGTATAGCCACGTCCACTCCACTCGGGAAAGTGTTATTCTTTTTAGGCAGTTTGAAAGCCAGCATGCTGGAAAGTTTGAGCGGAAGAATATACAAACGGCCCCTCCCACACAGCACACGAACAACCTGAAATTTTAGGTTATACGAAATAGGATTTTTATGTTCCCTCCACTGTAACTTACTTTGGTACAGACAAATTTTTTTACTTTGATTGAGATCTGAAACTAAATATTTCAAGCTACAACACTAAATGACTAATCTTAAGTTGTTTGAAAGAGAAAATTTACATTGAATGAACAACATCAATGTTATACTTTTTTCAGTGTAGTAGTATACATTTTTGTAAGTTTCAATACTTGCTGATCATAGTGCCAGAAAAATGGTAACTTGTTGATAGAACTGGCAAGTAAGAATTTTACTGAACTCTGCATGTGTGACAATAAATCTGTACCTGAAATCTTAGGTTGGAAGCCCTTTGCCCCACTGCCACATGACAAACTACCTGGATTGGGATCCGAGTGCAGCGGATGACACTTCAGCACCACACTGGAACAGTGTGAGGTTTTTTATGGTGGCTGTAGTGCCAATCCTGCTGCCAACCCCCAAGTTTTTCCTGTAATTTTGAGGATACATGGAGACTGAGCAAAATGTATTTTTATGATTTTCCTGAATTACCACTAGTCTGTAATTACTTAATAATCAATTAATTAGATTTGTAAGCAATTCAACTACTGAACGGAAAAGAATTCAGTCATAGAATACTGCAGATTGTCAAACAGTAGAATAATGTCTTAGAATTTGTTGACATTTATAATGCAAAGCATTCAGTTCATTCTTCCAAGAAGATAATGAAGCAAGTATAAGAGACATTAAGCTCTTTGTTGTGAAAGGTATGATGTGACCGTTTTTTCATCACTCTTGTGAAAAACGTAACATAAAATACAGTTATAAAGTAATCCTTGTCCTCCTCCAGTCTGATAGCTAACAATACAAGTTCTGTCCCCAGCCTGACTCGTTAGTGTCAGATAAATGTTTTACCTCAAAAAATAGAGATTTTACACACAATACATTTCATTATATAACTTAAACACCAGAGGTCCTGCTCCACTGGATACATCATGTATTTATTATTTTAGCACTAACTGGCAGTCTGTTTTGAATAAAGCATATGACTTGGCTAAGTTTGAGGCCTTTGACTTAATATGTTATTATTTTTGGGAACAGTTCAAAATGTGCAAATGTCTCTTTGAACTTTGATACCTCCCAGGGAAGACAAGGTCTTGTCTGCTGTGTTCCAAATATGGCTCTTTTTTAACTTTTCCGTTGAAACAATAAAAAATTAGCACTGAAATTCAATTTAAATAAAAGTGCACTTACAGCTCTTTTTTTTTTCTTCTACAGTCCCCAATAGAAAGCCATCGCCAATAAGGGGCCCTGGGCTTTAACCAAGATTAGTTTGTTAATTGGAGACATTGGCTCATATTTTATTCATAGTGGTTTGGTAAATAAATTATGCATGATGCCACAAAGGAAATTGGGGGTGAGCAAGAAATGAAGGGTGAAGCTCTGTGCACATGCGGTGCTGGCATGTCTGCAGGCTTATAAACGTCAGAGCCAAACAGAACCTGGATTCAAGAGATTAGACTCCAGGAAAGAAAGTTTGGCCGTTGACTGAACAGTAAAATATTCCTTCCAAAGACTCAGCTATAACTTGCTATAAGTTTTTTTTTCAACTGAAAGCACATACTGCATAGTGTGAGGATAACAAATAACAATACATTTTATTTATAGAGCACCTTCCCAACAAAATATTTTGCAATTTCAACTCCACAGTACAATTTTTTACATACTGTATGTTTTTTACTATTATGGCAAAAGCAAGTTAAGTGACATGTTTAGGCTCAGAGGTGAGAATTAAAGTGGCATTGCTTTAATTCTCTGGCCAATATGTGACACTGGATATTTAGTTTTACATCGAAATATAGAAGTGTGAATGAAATATAACAGAAGAGAGACCAGTGTGCACCTGCAAGAGAACAAGCTGAAGTTGACAAAACGTCTGCACTCCATTTTGACTTCATAAAAAATGCAGAAAATGATGATTATCTCTCTATTATATAAAAAATCCTGCAACGAGACAAGTCTTTTTGGAAAAGATTTTTTCAAGTCCCACAAGATGAGACTTTTGACATGAGATTTTTTCAGGCCACACCCTCCTCTCAACCATATTCAAACATGCACACGGTCCAATCACATGTCATTCTTGTGAATGCTTTTGACAGGCACATTTCCTGCTCTCTCAGCTCTTATAAATTTTGATGTTTTCCTTACTTTAAGTTTTCAATTAAAGAAGAAGTATTATGTCCAAATGTTACTGAAAAATTTCATCCCAAAGGGATATCAACAGAAGAAATGAGTCCACGAGCAATCCTAGCTCTGAGAATCAATGAAGTCGAATTAACATGAAAATTGTCGATCGGTTACATGGCAAATTGGTTAAGTGCATATCAAAGTAGAAGAAGATCTACGACCGGGCAGCATGGTGGCGCAGTGGTAGCGCTGCTGCCTCACAGTAAGGAGACCTGGGTGGAGTTTGCATTATTCTCCCCGTGTATGTGTGGGCTTCCTCTAAGTGTTCCAGTTTCATCCCACAGTCCAAAGACAAGCAGGTTAGGTGCATTGGCGATTCTAAATTGTCCATAGTGTGTGCTTGGTGTGTGTGTGTGTGTGTGTGCGCCCTGCGGTGGGCTGGAGCCCTGCCCGGGGTTTGTTTCCTGCCTTGCGCCCTGTGTTGGCTGGGATTGGCTCCAGCAGACCCCTGTGACCCTGTAGTTGGGATATAGCAGGTTGGATAATGGATAGATGGATATCTACAACCATTAACGGTGTCCAGTCTTCCACCGTCCAAATTACTGTTGAAAGAAGGATATATCCAGGAAAGGTAATGTAGTACATCTTCCCCAGATAACATTAGACAACAAAGGAGATCTTGATATTCCATTCATATTAAAACATTAACCATTTCCCGTTAGAATAGATTTTGCAAAGACAATTAACAAATCACAGGGACAAACATTCAAAAAAGTCGGTTTATTTATTAGAGAGAAAGAAACGAAATTCTCTCACATGCAGTTATACGTTGTGTTGTCACGATGTAAGTCCAAACACAAACTCAAAATAGTTTCTAACAATGAAATGCTCTGTCATTTTTGGTACATCCATCCTTCATCCAACCCGCTATATCCTAACTACAGGATCACAGGGGTCTGCTGGAGCCAATCCCAGCCAACACAGGGCACAAGGCAGGAAACAAACCCTGGGCAGGGTGCCAGCCCACAGTGTAGTTTAATTCTGTACAGTTGAAATCCAATCATGCATTTAATTGGAGTCTTTAAGGTTTAACATTGAAACATCCTCAACTGTATGGTGATGCATGTTAGTGATGTGCCACTTTTTCTCAATGCATTTCATAATATTTACAGGTATTGAATCCTAAAGTCAATCTCAGCTTGTAGGAAGAAATAATACTTTAGTTCTTATTTATAAATGTTTTTATCAGCCACTGATATCTGAAATTTATGTTTGCATGACAATTTATGAATTCATGTTTATAAGTCCTGCCTTGCGCCCTGTGTTGGCTGGGATTGGCTCCAGCAGACCCCCATGACCCTGTAGTTAGGATATAGCGGGTTGGATGATGGATGGATGGATGTTTATGAAGTATTGGCTGCCCAATTATATTCTACAGTATGTCACAGTTACTTTTTCTTTTTCAAATTGTCCCCTATTATAGAAATTTCTCTTGTTTTGTCCTCAGATGACGAAACTCGAGTCCTAGTTGGCAAAAAGCAAGATTACATCAATGCAAGCTACATACGCATGTCAATGGGCACACAGCAGTATTACTACATCTCTTCTCAAGGCCCTCTGCCTGGCACATGTGATATTTTCTGGCAAATGGTTTGGGAAAATAAATCAAATGTTATTGCCATGATGACTCAAGAAGTGGAGCGTGGAAGAGTCAAGTGTCATAAATACTGGCCTGACAGACTAAATGAGCCAAAAGAGACAAACAAGTACCAGCTTATTTTGGAAAATTTTCAGATTCAAGACTACTTTCAAATTAGCATCATTAGAATGACTGATAAAAAGGTAAGTGATTGTATGTGTGTAGATTAAATTTTATCCATTCATTTTTTTACCTGAATCCACTTGTTCCATTACAGAGTCATGGGGTGCTGGAGTCATTTCTGTCAATATTGGTGGCAATCCTATTATGATAAGCTAGTCCATCGTAGAGAACACTCACCAATTTCAAATCAGTTTAGGAACACCAGTTCACGTGTAGTTTTTGAGATGTTGGGGCCTACTGAATACCTGGGAGAAAAGTTATATGAGTAGAGAGGGATTTTACAAATGCCACAAAGTAATTAGTGCAGGATGGTGATATAATAGCACTATCTAGTGATATGTTTGTAGCATCATTATTGTCACATGTACAGAATACATTCAAATTAGTTTTTTGCATGTCCTAAGCAACATGCAATAAGTTGTTACATTCAAATGTAATGTATTTATGCTAAATGCCCCTAAAAGTACAGTATACTGTACTTTAATGATAAGAAAATGATAATCTCTGCAATATTAACTTTTAATTAAATGGATTCTGCTTTTGAATCATGATGTAAGAATATAGTGTCACGGGTTATCTACCAAACAGTCAGGAGTATTGTATTGTGAAGTCTGCATCGCCATACGTATTGTAGATGCATTGAAGGAAACCTTCAGCCCAAGTGAAGTTGCAGTCCTCGCCACAAAAAAAATTCAACATTATTATAATGAAGTTTAAAAACGGCATTTGTAGTTTTTCGATTTTTCAGGACCTTGATCATTATGATTTTGTACAGAGGAAACCAAGCATTTCATAGACATTTTTTGTTTCTTGAGCACAGTGCTTTGCCCATTAGAAAATGCAAAAATTTGTCAGTGGAGGTAGCTGTGTGTCCAGGATTATAGTGTTAAACCCCAACTTATGGTTTTGATTTTCTTTTCTTTTCATTTTTTTTTTAATTAATAAGAAAACCATGTCTGCCTTGCTTGATATGAGAGTACACTACTAGTGTGACCCATAAATAAATTTTTACTTCAGAGTTAATTATTTAAAATATATGTTTATATAAAATATAAAGTGTTTTTCTATGTAGTGGGATTTATTATTAAGTTCATTTATAGTATAACTGAAAAAAGTTTGATGTTTGAGTTTATGTCTAAGGCAAACTCTGTCTTGGGGACCCTCTGTGGCTGCAGGTTTTTGTTCTAACCAGCTTCTTTTTTTTAATTGGACTCCTGGGCAAATTAAGTGATGTGTTATTTCCCAGATTTTGTGTTTTGGAAACAACGTCCATCCATCCATTATCCAACTCGCCATATCCTAACTACAAGGTCACAGGGTGGGAACAACATAAAAATTAAAAAACTAGGTTTGTTTAAAAAAAGATAAAATTTATTAAAATGTACTAAGCAGTTACATGGAAATATTTTTTTTTTCGTTTTAATATTTTCATCTTGATTTTCATTCTACTTTTCCAGGTGTTCCAATTGTTTAATCAATCTATTATTTACTAATTAGTGGGTCTGACGCTAAAGTAGTTGCAGCCTTTCCCGATTCAGTGTTGTTTGCCTGGGTGTCTCCTCTGCTCATTTTTCTTCTTCTTCTTCTTTTGGCTGCTCCCGTTAGAAGTCACCACAGCGGAGCATCTTCTTCCATATCTTTTTGTCCTCTACATCTTGTTCTGTTACTTCCATCACCTGCATGTCCTTTCTCACCACATCCATAAACCTTTGCATAGGCCTTCCTGTTTTCCTCTTCCCAGGCAACTCTATCCTTAGCATCCTTCTCCCAATATACCCAACATCTCTCCTCTGCACATGTTCAAACCAACGCAATCTCGCCTCTCTGACTTTGTCTCCCAACCGTCCAACTTGAGCTGACCCTCTAATGAAATCATTTCTAATCCTATCCATCCTCATCACGCCCAATGCAAATCTTAACATCTTTAACTCTGCCACCTCCAGTTCTCCTGCTTTCTGGTCAGTGCCATGGTCTCCAACCCATAAACCATAGCTGGTCTCATTACCATCCTGTAGACCTTCCCTTTTACTCTAGCTGATACCCGTCTGTCACAAATCACTCCTGACACTCTTATCCACCCACTCCACCCTGCCTGCAGTCTCTTTTTCACCTCTCTTCCACAATCCCCATTACTCTGTACTGTTGATCCCAAGTATTTAAACTCATCCACCTTCGCCAACTCTACTCCCTGCATCCTCACCATTCCACTGACCTCCCTCTTATTTACACACATGTATTCTGTTTTGTTCCTACTGACCTTCATTTCTCTCCTCTCTAGAGCATATCTCCACCTCTACAGGGTCTCCTCAACCTGCTCCCTACTATCGCTACAGATCACAATGTGATCACCAAACATCATAGTCCATGGGGTCTCCTGTCTAATCTCGTCTGTCAACCTGTCCATCACCATTGCAAATAAGAAAGGGCTCAGAGCTGATCCAGATGTAATCCCACCTCCACCTTGAATTCATCCGTCACTCCTACCTCAGACTTCACCACTGTCACACTTCCCTCGTACATATCCTGTAAAACTCTTACATAGTTCTCTCCCACTTCCGACTTCCTCATACAATACCACAGCTCCTCTCGAGGCACCCTGTCATATGCTTTCTCCAGGTCCACAAAGATGCAATGCAACTCCTTCTGGCCTTCTCTAAACTTCTCCATCAACATCCTCAGAGCAAACATTGCATCTGTGGTGCTCTTTCTTGGCTCTTCTCATTTTTAATTGTCATTATTAAGACTCAATGAAGGGGGAAAACTGCACAAAATATAATGAAATCAACAAAAGAATGTTAAGGATTTAAATCTATAGCAAAAATAGAAATATTTCTAAATGTGTTATAAATGTAAAAATCATTCTGCTATGCTTTTCACAATGTAGAATAAGAAAAGAGGGAAAAATGCAGTGCCAGCTAATTAAATGAGATCAGTGTTATCAGTTGTTGTCACTTATTGTGTATCTGTTTGAAACAAAAACCTGCAGCCACAGCGGGCCCCCAAGACCGAGTTTGAGAACCCCTGACCTAAGGGGTTCCCCTGTTATTTTGGGCTTCTTTTTAATCCTTAAGTTGTGTTTTAGACTGGACAAATCCACTTTGTGAAGCATTTAAAATTCACAACATGGCCAGACCATGGGACGCCACAGTCATCCGAGCATCTTGTCAAGTTTGTTCGCTATATGAGGTCTATTCATCGATCTGGTCCAATAATCGTCCACTGCAGTGCTGGGATTGGAAGGAGTGGAGTCCTCCTCTGCATCGACATCATCCTAAGTCTGGTTGAAAAAGATTTCGAAGTAAGTACAACTCATTTCCACAGAACACTGGGATCAGTCCAGCCAAGATTCCAGTCACTGTTCTTGTTTTCTTAGTGACCATTCATAGTTGTTTTCTAGATAGAAGAGTTTTCTAAACGAATAAATGCAGTAAATAACCACCAACTGTACATTTATACATGCCTTATTGTAATTGTTACCTAATTGTGAACTGAGCAAGACAAAGTGTCACACAAGTTAGGTTTTGAAGAGTGTAGTCATGTACACCATCCTTCATATTCAGTTTTATTTTTGCTCAGAATCATGCAAAAGCGGGGGAAGCAAGCTGCTTTTGAAAGCCATACTGAAGACACCACATATTTTTCACAATTTATTTGGAAATGCCATGTGACAGGACCTCAAATACAGTACTTGATCTACAATGGTGTGGGTTTGTGAATTGGAGCAGAAGACACTGTACATATGTATATCTAGAATTAAACCTGTGGCTAGTTTCCATGATGTAACACTACTTTCTCATCACTAGAGCACATAGTTACCACAGTTTGTTTTTTTATTTTGATAGATAGTGATAGCCATGATTTTGTATCCTCCACAACTCTTTTACAACATCACACTATTTCTGACATGCAATACTTTCTGCCAGCCTATTTTATTGTTATACCAAACATAACAGTACTTTTCTTTGTAATGCTGATTATATCATTTCAGGTACAGAGTACAGTATTCTGGAAAGATCATTAAAATGCAAAAAGATGACTCAGAATTGATCTGCACACGTCTGCAAAACTAACATAAAAATCTTTATAAATCCCTCAGAAGCTTTGCATAGTTCCACTAATAATGACACGTAAACGGAAGCTACTGTAAATTACTGTATGTTGCGGAGATCTTTATATAGACAACATCTTTGCATCCTATGAACAATTATATTCCTAATTTAACATTCCAGCTATACATTTCTTTGACTATCTTCAAATTAGGAACTTTGCTAAACAGAACCTGCCCAATTTTCCTCATCTTGCACCCTTGTCCATGCTGGAAAAAATATTGCTCAATATCAAGGACTTAGACACCATCTCTGCAATATATAAAATCATTTTACAGTCCCTCCCTTTCAAAGATCCAAGAGGACACTGGAAAAAAGATCTCTTAATCAATATATCAGAAAAGAAGTGGAAAGTAGCAATGCAGAGACTTCACTCGAGCTCCATATGCGCAAAGCATACAATTATTCAACTCAAAATTATATATCGAGCACATCTGTCTCCTGCGGTGGGTTGGCACCCTGCCCAGGATTGGTTCCTGCCTTTTGCCCTGTGTTGGCTGGGATTGGCTCCAGCAGACCCCCATGACCCTGTTCGGATTCAGCGGGTTGGATAATGGATGGATGGACATCTGTCTCGCCTGAAACTCTCCAAAATGTTTCCAGGGCAGGATCCAACCTGTGAATGCTGCAATCAAGTCCCAGCCTCATTGGGTCACATGTTTTGGGCCTGTAGCAAATTAATATCATTCTGGACCAAAATTTTTAACTACCTTTCAGACAGCCTTGGTCTCACAATCCCTCCTAACCCATTAACAGCTGTGTTTGGTGTCCTTCCAGATGGGTTTAAAGTGGAGAAGGACAAACAAACTGTGATTGCATTCACTACACTTTTAGCACGCAGACTTATTTTGCTAAACTAGAAGAATCCTAATTCTCCTCTTTTAAGTCAGTGGGAAACCGATGTTTTATACTATCTGAAATTGGAAAAAATCAAATACTCAGTTAAAGGATCTGTACAGATTTTTTTCAAAACATGGCAGGATCTAATCAATAATATTTTAGAATAAGCTCTTAAAGCATAGAGGAAGCAATTATTTCTGCATTTCTGTTTCTTCTCCATTCTTCTCTATTGGCTTATCAAACTCATTAATTTAGGTATGTTTACAAGCCTTAAGTTTTACACCATTGGTCATGCTCTCTCTCTCTCTGGGGTGGGGGTCGACTTGTTCTCAATCCTACTTTTTGTAAAAATTGATTGATTTGTATGGAATGATTACAATAAAATTAATAAAAAAATAAATAAATTACTGTATATTGTAATGAACTTCTTTTTTTTTTCCACAGGTCAATGTCAGTGATATCGTAAGGGACATGCGACTCCAAAGATATGGAATGATACAAACTAAGGTACACTATGAAGTATTCAAGATTCTGTTTAGTTAATAATGAACTCCTTATTTTCTTGTAAAGTATTGTTAGTCAAACATGATTGTCATTGCCTGATATGAATGATAATGTATTTGGGGAACTCACCCTTACTGTAACAATGATGCAGTGAACCAACACAAAAGGCTTAATTTACAGTGCAAGATCCTCTTATACTGTATAATCCATCAGTACAATGCATAAGAATGCAATGGATATTCTGACTTTCTATTTAACTGTTGCACATTTTAGATGTGATTAGTTTCTCAGTGTAGTAAATTATGCAGGCAATGCTCTATGCACAATGTACGCAGTGGCTTGTAGATACTTCGGTGCACTTTGATTAATCCCCAGTCATGTCTGTCATTGCAAATCCACATGAATTTCAAGAGCTTTGTTAGTCAGATAGACTGCTTTAGCTGTGTTTTCAGCCCAGGAAAGATCACTTTGTGAAAGAAAAAAAAAATTTGGCCCTAAACCAGCCTTTGTTTATGCAGCTTTTCTTTTAGAGTTTTCTCTCTTGCCTCTGCATGTACCAATCATTGTCATTTACACTAGGAGTTTCAAATAAAATCTGCAGAAACTGCAGGATGCATGGACTCAAGCTTGAGAAATACTGCTTGGGTAAAACATGTGGATAATTGGGCTTAATATAAATCCTTATTTAATAACTGTGCCATTTTCATGTTTTGTACTTCCTACCCATTCATACATCCATGTTCAAACCTGCGTATTCATTTCAGGGCAATGAGAAGAAAAAGCCTATCCAGTAGCCCTGACTGTACGGCAGGAACCAACCCTGGTTGTGGCACCAGTTCATCAACAAGTGTGCTCACTAACACTCACTAACATGGGTCTAGTTTAGAGTTATGGCTCATTTATACTTCACGCTCAGAATACGCATCATGGCTGCCGCGCATTCCCAGCGTTCATTTGATGCGTCCTCTGAGCAGGTCCTCAGAAATTAATGCGACACATGCGCGAGTTGCAGTACCAGCAAAAAGTCGGTGGGCACTTGAGTGATAAAAGTTGGAATGTGACATCAGAGTCTCTGTTTACTGTCTACATGTGACAGAAAGCCTCTATGTGAATCCTCTGGGATTGATGTGCGCTCTTCGATGTTTGATGAATGGTTTGATGTGGTGAAGCAAAATGCCGACATACAGATGCATTCATGGTGCTTTTATATTCAAGCGTCGCATATTTTCCGATCGTAATGACACGATACATTTTAAAAGTCTCACATACCATCTTTTGTGCCATCTTTTTTTTTCTGGGGCTTCCTCCTGACCTGACAGCAGTGGCAAGCAGCAATAGATCACCACTCAGAACACATTAAATGTATGATATTCCAACTTTCTGCACATTTAGAATCCTTAGATTTATACGTGATATCAATATCATGATGAAATGCATTAAAGTATGTATGTTACATTTTACAGATAAATTGTTAATTTCATTTAAATAATGAGTACTGTTAATAATTACACACATGGGAGTAACACGGTGGCAGAGCAGTAGCACTGCTGTCTCACAGGGAGTTACGTTCTTTGTATTCCCTGCCTGGAGTTTACATGTTTTCCTGCTGGGTTCCACAGTGTACTCCAGTTTCCTTCCAAAGATATCCAGATTTGGTGACACTAAAATAACTTCAGTGTATGTGAGCGCTTGTATTCATCTTGCAATGAGCTGATGCCCCGTCTAGTAATTGTTTCTGCCTCGGGGCCAATGCTTGCTGGAAAGGACACATCCCTGGATTGATGGATTTAATCATTAAACATCCTTTTCAGAGATATTGCGGTAAGGTGTCATTGGAATTTAATGGGTGTTCCAGGCAATTCACAACACCTCGAAGCCGAACCTGTTCTCACCGTGATAATATCTAGCACTGCCACCTGGTGGATTCTTCCATATTTAAGTAAAGTACGCACGCAAGTATAAACAGTACAACGCTTGCGTAGCAGGAGCGTCCACTGCAGCATGTTTTGCATCGCGTGAAGCATAAATCTGGCCTAAGATGTCCAATGCATGTGCATATACAATAACTACTTTTTTTTTCTTCTTTCGTCTAATATTGATGAGCTGCTTGGCGAGTGGCTTCCTGTAAAAACGCTACTTTTTTTATTTTTAACCAGCCATTTACAAGCATTCGCATTCATTTCAACAATAGAAAACCCCCAAAAACTGTTGCATTCAGTAGGTTTCTAAACTGCATGCTGCTATAATGCTTAGGTGTGAATAGTATTATCGAAAACAAAGGAAAGTAACTTTACAAGTGGTTTAGGAGCGTTCTGGTCTAGTGCTAGAACGCAGGAGAATGCTAAGGTGTGAATGGGCCCTAATGGATGACTGTCTGAATAAAATGATATTTTTAAGCCACCAGTTGTAGCTTACAATCTCTACTAATATCTAACATTTTATCTAGTAGAAAGTTTAGAAGGAATAGATAAAGAATGCATATTTTAGAAACAATACAAATTAAAATGAACCAAAATCAGTCAAGATAACTGATAAACAGACTTCTGCATTGTTCAAAAACTTTTTTACTTATCATTTGTAACAGTTTTCCAAGTTCTTTCTGAAGGCAAAATGATCCTTTAATTAAATGAAACAAACCAATTAAAAGCAAGGATTTATATTAAGATGTTTATGTGAATTTGACCAAATATCATATTGATTGATTACTCTTTATATTATACTAGCTGGCCCAGTCCATGATGCTGTACATTGTAGATTATGGGCCCAGCTCTTGTCATTGAAATGAAGTTAACAGAGTGTAACTGCAGTGCACAATACCCACGACACTGCTCACAACCTGCTCATTCTCAACACACCAATTCCAAGGTGTTTGTCCTATGTAGTAACATTAAATGCATAGCATTTTTCATTCCAATACATGGTGCTGATGCTATAGGTTTATAAAGGAAATTTTAGATAGCCTTTTTTAATTTCTGTACAGTGGGAAGTAGCTGGAGTCAAAATTCAGTTCCTGTTTGTCCTCTTTATTATTTATTTGTTGTTTACACAATTTATTCCTGCTCTCATTTTGATAAATTGATGAGGGCAGATCATTATCTCAGCTGAAATTAGTACTCCCTCCACCATTCTTTATTTCCTTTTTGTTTATTCAAAATTACCTTTTATAGTGTTAGTTTGACTGTTGCCTTAATTGCTATAGAATCCTCAACAGATGTGCTAATTTTTGCAATGTATGTACCATTGTTATTTGTTAACATGTCTGGTTTTTTTGGTTGTTTTAGAATTACTTTTCAAATTTTTATACATTTTCTGTCATGTTTGAAATTGTTCCATTCATTTAAATGTCCTTGTGCTTTGTGGGTGGAGCTCCAGGAGGCGGAGCTACTCTGACATCACCACTCCTGAGCCCTCCCTCTGGCTATTGGGGCTCCTTTATACCATCAGCAATACATCTAAATATTGCCTGACTGGGACTTTCTTATAAAATGTTCTTCCTTTTTAGTAATCTTGGTGTGTGCTCAGACCATAGTGTGTGTGTGTGTGTGTGTGTGTGTGTGCGTGTGTGTGTGTGTGTGTGTGTAATATGTATTTATTTATTTAAAGAGCTTCTGTAAAAAGCCAAACTTCTACCTGGGGAGAAATAAAGTTCTGTTTAACTAGAGCATAAAAGGCCCAGTATCAAGAGAGCAGTGATTATGATGGATTTTTGAGCATTGCTGTTTTCTTTAGATTTTCCACCTTTCTTAATTTGTTTTGCTCCTGTCCCTGGTTTTCTCTTCTGGATTGCATATTTGTACTTTTTTTGCTTAGGATTGCCTTTTAGGCAATTCCTACTTCTATTTTTGCTTTTTTGAGAATTTTTCTGCATTTTTCCATGTTTTTTCTAGAAATCCTTTATTTACAAAGATTCTTTCATTGGCTATGTTCTTATAAGGCAAAGATTATCAGTCGTCTTCCTCCTTATGCAGCTTTTGATATGTTTTGAGTCTTTTTTTAGTTATTTGATCCAGTTTCTCCTGCAGTTAGCCATTTTGAGACTAGCTGGAGGTTGGGTGGGCAGGCTGTTTAGGTTGTGACCTTGCCTTTATGGCCCTTTTAGGAGGACTGAATTCCCCTTTTCTATGTCTGGGACTCTGGAAATTTCTTGAGAGGTCATGACCCTGATTTTACTGTAAAGGAATAAAAGGTCTTCCAAGGCAACCTTTGCCTATCCAAGTTGATAAAGTCCCTTTTGAATTGTGTCTCAGAAAATCTTTGTGTGGCAATCTCTTGTACCGAACTTTGCCATTGCTTTTTATCTCTGATTTAGGCCTTTGTTTTGGCTTGACACATGGATCTCTTTGATTTTTCCAGTTTTAACCCCTTGTCAGTTCTTAAGTTCTTCTGATCACATTCAAATAATAGGTGTGTTGCAACCATCAATGCTGATTGTGACCAACAACGTGTTACTGTCAGACAGACAGAAATCGGCTTATGTTTTATTGATGACCGTATTCAAAATAACCTATGACAAAGGATGAGTAAAATAATCCAAAAACAGGAAGACACATCCTACTGCATAGAATATATTGCCATTAATGTAAATAGTATCTTGAACTAATATGCAGACAGACCTCAAAAACACAAGGAGAAGGTAATGGGATACTTAACTAAAGCAAAAGCTAGACAAGACGTGTAGAAAGCAAAAGATCAATGTGGAGTCTTGAGCCTTGATTTGAATGTCTGTATCAGGGGTCCTCAATCACAGTCTTGGAGGGCCGCAGTGGCTGCAGGTTTTTGTTCTAACCCTTAATTAGAAAGAAATTCTTGCCAATAATTTATTTTCATGGCTTGCTAGTGCTTTAACTCTGTCAGGTAATTCTCATATCCTAGATTTTCTTCCTCTTTCAAAGGATATCATCCAAATGATTTGAAGGCTAAAATGGATGAGTAATTCTCAGTCCTTCACTTTTTTTCTTCACAAGTATTTAATTAAACCCAATAATGCATGATAAATACACACATGTGTAAATGGAAACAAGCTAAATGCTGGTTTCTTTTGTCATTTGCATCTTATTGCTAATAAGGAGCAATTCAAAACGAAGACTACAGCTGTTTAAGACTAAAATAAGCAATAAGGGTTCAAAATCTTAACGAGCGAGACAACTAAAGTGTAGAAGTGGTACTTGTGCTTCTTATTAAGCAAAAACCTGGAGCCACTGCGGCCCTCCAGGACCGTGATTGAGGACCCCTGGTCTATATATTTAGATCTTCATGGAAAGTCAGAGTCTGCAAAAGAAGCTGGCAATTTATTAATGAAAGGAGAAACCACTAGTAAGATATACAGTAAGATACTAGTAAGATATACAATATATGCAATATCCACAGTCATGAGGTTTAGAAAGTTGTTTATAAGCATTGATGAAAGATTAAATATTTATTATTCTTTTTTTTTCAGGATCAGTACCTTTTCTGCTATAAAGTCTTACTGGAAGTTCTTCAACGCATTCAGCTGCTTCAGGACAATGAACAACATTGACCATTTTCCATTTAATTGATTTTATATACAAGAACATTTGTAATATCAGTTTGCCTGTTTGCACTTGCCCAAAAACCCATTAAATAAACAGAGGTACAGCAGTAATAAATAAGGAATAGCAACATAAACCATTTAAAATGCATACAGCGTGTAGCTCAGAAAAACCATGACACACAAAAAAACATACAATACTGAGAGAGGTATTCCATTCAGAGATCCCTCCCGTGAGCTGTCACCTTTATAAATACAAGTCAGGTTGCCAACCCAATGAACCTGAACAGGCATTTCTCTCTTGGCATCCACATCAAGTTCTGGGTCAGGCTATTGCTGTCAGCAAAAAGCAGAATCCATGTGTCCTATCACATTGTACTTCTGTTCCCATCTTTGTTGATTTCACACTTCAGCCAGACAATTGGCAGCAGAGGCCAGCAACCCCATCATCTGATTTTCACAAGATAAACACTCACAGACGTCCGCCCTCCTTCGGGAGGATCACTGCAAATGTCTCACTCAAAAAAAACCAAGACGGGCAAGTCTGCTTTCTTGGCAGGGTGACACAAGACTGGCTCATCATAATGTAAACACCACAGATGTATTTTTTTTCCTGCATATTATATATTGCATAAGACTATAAAAGGGTGAAAACCAAGGGAATTTGAAATGTCATCATCTTGGACTTAGAGCCATTGTATTACTGAATCATTTTAAATTATTTTTGTAAGTATGTATTTTATAGATTGTAAATCATTTGTTAACTGATTATTTTTTGTTTGAACATACTGAGTAATGATATCCAGAGTTGATATACAGTTGCAGGTGTATCATATTTTTATATTTACTGATTTTTTTTTTCCTTCTTCTTTTAGAATATTTGTTTTGCATTAAATAACAATATAAAAATGTGAATGAATATCACCACCAACTTAATGCTGTCTTGTTAGAGGAAATGTTCTCAATGCATTAAGTAGTTATGTAATATTAATTTTAAATATATAGTGTAGGCCTACAGCAGCTGAGGGATAAACTTCTTAGGCTTGATCACTCGCTTGGTATTGAGATATTTGGAGGTGGTATTCAAAGTCTAACTAAGTACTTCCTATAAGGCACTTCTGTGGGATGTTTCAAATGTACTGAAGGGCTGCTGGCAGCTGTTTACAGACCAGCAGCCAGAGACTAATGCGTGCTTTCTCAAAGGTAAGCTCTCCAGTAGCGACCTACCCCAGACTGACATTGCATCTCACCCATGTCACTACATGAAAGGAGTTTCCTCTAACAGTGGAAATAATTCACTTGAGTGTGTGGGCGCATGTGCAAAACCTTTCTTTTCTACTTATGTTATACTTTTCCTACTGTACACGTTACACAGAAATGAAGAATATCCTGCAAAATGTAAGGGAAATCATTAAATAAATTACATTTCCTTATGTTTCTTTTCAGTATTGCCACAGAAGCTTACTTTTTGGTGTTTTTTAATTCTAAAGAGAACTATAAAATTAAACCAAGACCCAGCAGTCTCTAGGCTGTCCTTATGTTACATTAGGCCTTTATGTTTTACTTAAAGATCAAGAAGTGATGCTCTCAAGTCATTCTGAGCAGAGTGTCTGTTGTTTCACTGCCTTACTGTTCCGTTCGCCTGACTCATTGTGTGTCTCATGAAAGCCATACAAGAAGCCTGCAGACACACTCAAGGCACGGCTTAAATATTACTCTCTTGTAGTGGAAGTGATGCCCTGGGGCTTTACAGAGCAAAAATGGACTTGGCTTCCATTTTTTATGGTCTGCCTTTATGGAAAGCCTGTATTTCAGGGAGGCAGGAGATGATTCCTACACTTTGTGTTGTGTTTTCCTTCCACCATGGGATCTTCAAAAGGCAAGTTTTTAGGTGGTCAGTTATTATTTTTTCTTAGGTGGGTAGTTTTATTTACAAACAGATGCCCATCCGCCAAATTTGCAAACCCATTTTATCTTGATCAGGGTCACAAGAGAGTTGGAGCCTGTCCCAGCAAGCACCAGGCGCAAGGCAGGATTAGTCCCTGTACAGGGTGCCAGTCTATCACAGGGTGCTCATGCACACATACACACCATACCACACAGACACTAGACCCAATTCAGTATTGCCAATGTACCTAATCTGCATGTCTTTGGAATGTGGAAGGAAAGTGGAGCACCTTGAGACACAGGGAGAACATGCAAACTCTACGCAGGGAGCGACCTGCCCTCTTTACTGTGAGGCATCAGCACTACCACTGTGCCACCTTGTTCCCTAAAACATGCCAGCTGAAATCCTTCATAATCGTGCAGTGTTTAAGAGCACTCGATGAATTCTATCAGAAACTTAATAGTAATGATGCCCCATAGGTAAACTTGTTTTCTGACCCACTGATAAAACTGACTTAGTATACTGGGACCACCGCACAAACATTCATGGCTGCTGTTGTAAACACTCTTTCTAATTGAGTATTAAACTTTGTTAAATGTTTTCTCTTATTGAGACTACGCTCTACAGGGTGGTCCAGATCTAATTATGCAGACCCAGATCGTCTGGATGACTTTGATTTATTCGGGGACGATTCCAGTTTGGCGCAAAGACGATTCTTCATGTCGTCAGTTCGCACACTTCTCAATGGTCGGTGATTTTCTATGTAATAAACGTAATACGTTATAGCGTAATGAAAACTGCATAATTAGATCTGTACCACCCTATACTGTGCTAGGCAATGGAAGAAGACCGTATTTTGTGCCTTAAAAGTTCAAAATGTATTATTACTGTAAGGCGAACCACTGTTGCTGTCCAGTAATTCTGTCAACAAATGCAATTGTATAATGACATGCACTTTCAGAACTGGAACAGTCATTCAAAATGGAAACTTCTGTGTTGATGTATAGCACAATGTTCTTTTAAATAAAAGTTGAAAAACTGTTGTCTTATTTCATTACGAAAGGGCAGAGCAGACTCTTTTTCCTAAGGAGACTTTTTCCTGCTTGTGGATTACTTTCTTTCTGACTTGACTTTTGGATTATGCGACATGAGTAATGTGAGGTTTTCATAGATGTTGTTATATTGTTTGCTATTGTCCAGGCTACATGGTGGGTAAGTAACATACAAAAAAATATCACTTCTGGTTGGAGTATTCCTTGAAATAAGAGGTACTAGGGTGTTGTACCGTGTTAGCCAATATGAATGTAGTGAGAAGTCAAGTAAAATTACACCTTTTATTGGCTAACTAGAAAGATTACAATATGAAAGCTTTCCAGACAACTGAGGCGCCTTCTTCAAGCAAGATGTAAATAAGAAGGAAACATTCATTAATACAGTATAGAGTATATAAAAAGAACTGTGCTTCTTGGGGCCTGGTAGAAGATGTAATGAATTAATACTGCATGTGTATTAGACATTCAATATATACTTGTTAAAATGTTAAATGGTATACTGTACTGTGAAACTGGTGAGGACTGAATTGATGCTGGTTATCTTCATGCAGAAATACATGTGCTATTACTGTTTTTATGAAATGCCATGCTTTACATTCTGCCAAAGTCACAACTAATTTCTCCCAATGTTTGTAACCATTTATTCTGACCAAGAACAGTTTTGAAGAACTGTTAACAAGGGTTTTGTGTAAATACTCCAGCGGGTTGGCATGTTAGCACAGCTTTCCGTGCTGCTGCTTCGCGACTCTAGTCTTTAGTGACCCGTATCACGTGCTGTATGTGTGGAGTTTTGCTCGTTCTCGCAGTGTTTGTGTATGTCTCGTCAAGGCCCTTCAGTTGCATTGTACTTAGAAAAAATGTCACCACACTAGCTTGATTGGTGACTTGCAAGTGTGGGTGGTCATGGACATGTGTGTGTCCACCACTGAGCTGGTGTCTCATTCAAGATTCACCACTGCCTGGAACTCAGTGCTGTCAAGCTCTTAAGATCCCAGTCTCTCAGTTATAGAAGAGAGAGATATAAGGCAGTACAACTTTGTTGTTAATAAATAAATGTTTTGAAGAAAGTATTTTTATTTTTTACTCATAAATTTTTCTTCAACTATAATTATTCATATCCTTATTATAATCAGCAGTTGCTTGAAAAGAAATTGATACCCATTTGTGCATGGCATCATGCCATTAAATATAGTTTTCCTTATTATAAGAATTATTGATTTATCAAAAAATGTGTATATTTTTTATCTTACTTTAAGAAATCTTGTCAAATAAATTTTGCTTACCCCATTGGCAGATGTTTTTTGCTGAACAAAAGTAAAACAACACCCATTTAGTCAGTCAGTCATTGTCCAACCCGCTATATCCTAACTACAGGGTCACGGGGGTCTGCTGGAGCCAATCCCAGCCAACATAGGGCACAAGGCAGGAACCAACCCCGGGCAGGGCGCCAGCTCACTGCAGGGCACTCACACACACACAGCACACACTAAGGACAATTTAGGATCGCCAATGCACCTAACCTGCATGTCTTTGGACTGTGGGAGGAAACCGGAGTACCCGAAGGAAACCCACGCAGACATGGGGAGAACATGCAAACTCCACGCATCGGGGACCTGGGAAGCGAACACAGGTCTCTTTTACTGCGAGGCAGCAGCGCTACCACTGTGCCACCGTGCTGCCCGACCCCATTTATACCCATGTATATTTTTTTTGTTTAGTTTTTGTATATGCATTTTTTTTCCAGTGTGTTACTCTGGATGGCTAAAGAGCCCAATCCTTGAATTTGGGACAGCAGGGGCAGACGGTTCTGTTTGGAAGTGGCTTCCCTAAATCTCTGTTCTTCTTTCCATCTTTCTTTTGCCATCTTTTGTCTGCCTGATCAGAGAGGTACTTGGTCTCAACATGAAGCACTAGTTGATAAATAATTCAGTAAGCTAAAGGATGTTCCATGGCTAGGATCTCCAAGCAAAGCTAATGTTCACCTTTGGAGGGTAGGCCTTTAAACCTCTTAATCTGGCATCCCTATGTTCTCTGGCCTCAGATTAGCTGGGATTAGACACTTGCTTGAGAAGATGGGACTCTGCCAATCTGATTAACTAGTCCACCTAATAAAGTTTGTTGTTCAGGATCATGCATTTGAAGATAGTTGTCTTTGCAGTGAGGCCAGTGGAATCTTCATATGCTCATAGTTGACATGAATGATCTTCTGGGGCAGTGTTGATCCACTTTTTTGGGGATTTTCAGGTAGCAACCAAAGTAACAGTAACACACGTCTCAGGACTGTACATTACGGCAGTACTACAAACAACATTTAGTATCCGTCCCTAGGTAATGGTTCACAAAAACCTTCACGGTAAAGCTTCCAAAAAGAGATGCTAGCCCAGTTGATTCTGTGGTGTACTTCCTTTTGAATGGCTGTCTTTTATGGTAGCTGCTGCTGATGTAAAGAATATTTTCAGCAATTGTCATCATTACTTCACAGAAGGTGATCAGCAATGGCTCAGTTAGAGGTTTGATTTGGTAAAGGATTTTTTTTTTTCCCCCAAAGTTAAAATGTAAAAAAGAAATTACCAGACTTTTTCCTGTCACTTGTAGTCATTCTAGTGAACTGTGAGACATGTAGTTTTTCTGATGGAACGACATCTGTTTTGCTAATTATGATCATAATCTTGATAATCGCAATCCTAAAGATGTGATGTCGCAAATCAGCCATGGGGCTCAGACTTGGTGGCAGCAGTTTTAATGTGCAGGATTCAAGAAACAGGACAGGGCAGTTGCTAGATTACAACATTGTAATGTGTTTTCCCGCAGAGAAGATGCAGTAATTTGCCGATGGTGTTTTTTCGTGGGTCTGCATGTAGAAAATATGTAGCATGTCACATTTTCAAAACATGTACTTCGTTCCTTCAAGGTTATATGAACAAGAGCTATAAAACGTAATGATTTTATTGGTGTGCTGTAGAGTAACTGCAATGAAATGCATACATACTAACTATATTTCTTATTTTCTGCCCCAAGCTACTTTAAAAAACAAAGTTTGAAATTGCATTTGAAATAAACTTTAGTATCAGTTTCTCAAACCTGTGTTTGTTTTGCTCCTCTATAATTGGATGGTTGGTACAGTTTGCAAAGTAGCTAACGTCAAGGCAGCAGCATGAAACAGTCGACGTCACTGCAGCGTATTCGCTCCAACGCCTTGGGCTGAAGTCTGGGCCTTGCAGATGCTCCCATTTTTTTTTTTTTTTTTTCTGTTTTTTCTTCCACAATCCAAAGATGAGCGTGTTAGGTTTAATGGGGACTGTAAATTGAGTATCAGAGTTGACGTGCCCTTAGGTGGACTGGTATCCCACCAAGCACTGACCACTGTCCCTGCTTAAAGGAATATTCCATTCTGTTTTATATGTTATTTACTCCATAAGGTCCATGGTAATGGTTGACAAAAAAGTTTAATGTCATGTTTTCATGGATAATGGAGATAACAAAATTTCTCCTACAATTGGCATCTATTGAGACCAATGCTTGACCACAGCAAACAATATACAAACGTTCATGAAAGAATCTCCCATCAAGCCACATCAAGTCATTCAGTTGTATTCTCAGAATTGGCAAAACCCATGCACTTTTGGGTAAAATACTGTTAAATAAATATTTCCAGAAAATTAGGGCAGTGCATGCAGAGGAAATGTGGTCATGCAGGATTAAGCTTGCGGATGGAACACCCGCCTAATCCCCTTGTTCATTGGTCAAGAGTCCTGTCTTCAATTCAGAGTGTCTTCTATCATTTTTGGGCGGAGTATTCCTTAAAAACAATTATTGGATGGATAAATACACTTAGGAGCAGTGGGAAGGGATGCATTGCATCTGCCGTGTCAGTTGTTATTCATTATTGAAGTTTTGTGATCTCATAGCTATAAACGTTATTTAGTGCTAACTAGTGCTATAAATAAACATAATGGCAGTTGTTGGAGTATTGTCAACAATGCTTTTACAGTGTAATTGTTTATTTTTTGCCATCTTCTCTTTTAAACCTTAATTACATTAGTTTTGAGATTTTGTGAACTGTTAATAAGAAATGTTCATTTAAAGTAGAAAGATAGCAAGGCCAAGGTTTTCATCAACAGAAATCAAATTTATTCAGTTTAAGGATTTTTCCTTAATATTCATGCATCTTCTGTGCTCCTAAAATGAAGAGAAGAGACGTTATCAACAGTTAGAAATACTGTGGGATTGCCTGCTGTAAGCACAGCTGCACCTTTTTAGGTATTAACTTTATTTTATACCACCATGTGGTAGACATAAAGCTATAAACCACTGAAACAAAAAAAACATTTTTGGTGTTTAGTGTGACATGAGCTGACTTTCCTAAGCAAATACACCACATGGCCAAGGGTTTGTGGACACCTGACCAACACACCTATATGTGCTTGTTGAACATCCTATTCCAAAATTTTGGACATTAGTATGGAGTTGCCCCAGTTATCTATAATAACAGCCTTCACTCTTTTGGAAAGGCGTTCCCTTTGATTTCCTAATGTGTTGTGGGGCGGGGGTATTTGTGCCCATTCAGCCAAAAAAGCCTTGGTGAGATGTTGATGTTGGACGTGAAGACCTGCTTCACAATCATCATTCCAATCCATTCCAAAGGTGTTCAGTAGGGTTGAGGTCAAAGCTCTGAGCAGGCCACTCAAGTTCCTCCACGTCTTTATGGACCTGCCGTTGTGCACAGGGGCGCAATCATGCTGGAGCAGAAATGGGCCTTACCCAAACTGTTGCCACAAAGTTGGAAACCCATGATTGTCTAAAATGTCTTTGCAGGCTCATTCATTAGCAGTCTCATTCACTGAAACCACGGGGCCTAGCCCAAACCCAGACAAACAGCCCCAGACCATTATGTTTTCTCCTCCAAAATTTCCAGCAGTGGTTCTCAATCCGTGGGCTGCGAACCAAAGGTGGGCCGTGACAGGGAATATGGTGGGCCGCGCTAAAGTCTCAAATCAGTACTAAAATTAGACAAAAAGTTAGAGGAAACAAGAAAATAATCCGCATTTTTATGCATTGTTAGCGGCAGACTGTACGTACGGATGCAAGCTGCAAGATTTTAGGACTTAGAGACGCTTTGTTTAATTTAGTTATTTTAGTACTTTAGTAGGATCAAAATGCAGCTGTAGCTGTTAACACTGGCTGATGCAAGCGATGACACAAGAGATTTTTTTTGAAACGTAAGCCTTCGACTTCACACCAAGAAACAGACAGTAATGGCAGCGAAAGCGGTTATGATCAAGACGACACTAAAGTTGTTACTTGTAAGAAAACTAAATATGCTCAAAAATATGATGTGGAATATATTTAATATGGTTTCGTTCCATCAGCAAATGACCAAAATCTGCCGATGTGCGTTATTTGTTTGCAAATCCTCTTGAACGAAGCTATGAAGCCGACGAAATTGTGTTGTCATCTTACTACAAGACATCCAGATCTACAGAATAAAACCAAAGAATACACTAAACAGAAGACAGTGTTAAAAACAAGAGTTACTCTCAACGAAAAAACTGTTAAAGCATCCTACTTGATTGCTCAGAGAATCGCAAAAGCAAAGAAACCACACACTATTGGAGAAGATCTTATCATGCCGGCTGCTCTTGAGATTTGCGATGTATTGTTTGGCTCAGAATATGCTACAAAACTGAAAAGCATTCCCATCTCGAATGATACTGTCCGCAGAAGAATTTCTGAAATGTCGGGGAACATTGTCACACAGTTAACTGAACGGTTACAGTATACGATTCAATTAGATAAATCAACTGATATCGCTGCCGAAGCACAGCTGCTTGTTTATGTTCGCTATTGTTGGCAAAATGTTATGGAAGAGGAATTTCTTTTTTGCAAGTTATTGCCATCAAGAATGATGGCGGATGAAATATTTTGTGTTATAAATGAATTTTTCACAACTTTTGGCCTGCAGTGGACGAACTGCATCGGTGTTTGCACCGACGGTGCTGCCACAATGACTGGTCGCAACAATGGTGTTGTAGCCCGCATAAAGCAAGTGTCTCCCGAAATTGTAGACACTCATTGCATGATCCATTGTGAAGCATTGGCTTCAAAGAATTTGCACGAAACTCTGGGATCTGTACTCGATGACTGTGTACGGATTGTAAACTTCATTAAAACTAGAACAGTGAACAGTCGATTATTTGCTCATATTTGTATCGAGGCAGATGCAGAACACAATCATCTCCTATTGCACTCGGCTATTCGTTGGCTATCCAGAGGGAAAATTCTCACAAGGGTGTTTGAACTTTGTTTCAAATTGTTGCAGTTTTTGACCGAACACAATCTCGACCTGGCCAGTAAGGTCGCAGATACTGAGTGGCTTGCCATACTGGCATACCTTGCTGACATTTTTAGTCTTTTGAACAGTCTGAACACATCACTGCAGGGTAAAGATGCCAGTTTACTCAAGACATAAGACAAAGTGGCAGCTTTTAAGAAGAAGCTACGACTTTGGCGCACGGGACTGGAAAGCAATTCACACGACATGTTTCAGTTATTTTGTGAATTTATAGGGAGCAATTAAGTCAACGGCGAGATGCTGAAACGGGTCACTGGTGTAATAAAACAGCATCTGACATCTCTTGCTGAATATTTTGACAAATACTTCATGTCCGAAGACATTGAAGCTTTTGACTGGATTCGTAATCCTTTTCAGTGTGCATCCTCTGAATTAACCGGTCGTGCACAAGATGAATTAGCGGAGCTGTCTAGCGATCGCACATTACAAATCAAATTTGACGATCCTACTATGGATATCTCTTCCTTTTGGTGCATAGTTTCGCTTGAATATCCGTTGTTGTCAGCACTACAGATGAAAGTTCTTATACCTTTTTCAAAAACTTATTTGTGAGAAGTTTCATTTTCTGCATTGACTGTCATGAAAACAAAATATCGGTCAAGAATGAACGTGGAAGATGATCTTCGAGTGTGTTTATCAAAAATTTCAGCCAGAATTGACATGCTATGTAAGCCCAAACCGCATCATCTTTGACAACTTTACTAACGTAAATGAAAATAAAATAAAGCAGATAATGATTATCGTTGTCTCTCTATTTATTATTGTATTTGTGTAGCAAGCAATGAGCAACTAAACATGTAAAGAAGAAATTACATAATACTGTATATTAGTAATATTTACCCCCAATCACTAAACGCATGAACAATAGATTATATGCCAGCGAAGGCTAACATGTAGGCCGCAAAAATGTTTGAATTGTTAATGTGGGCCTTGCGTAAACAGGGCCTGAGAACCACTGCTTTACACTAAGCACAATGAAGGTAGCATTCTCCTGGCATCTGCCAAACCCAGATTCGTCCATCAGACTACCAGATAGTGAAGCCTGATTCATCTCCAAGGAACACGTTTCCACCATTTACAACTAGGTTCTTGGAAGCCTTCAATGCTGCAGGATTTTTTGCAGCCCTCCCCAGATCTGAGCCTCGACACACTCCTGTCTCTAAGCTTTGAAGGAAATTCCTTGAGCCTCTTGGCTTGGTTTTTGTCAGCTGTGGACTTTATTTAGAGAAGTGTGTGCTTTTCCCAGTCATGTCCAATCACTTGAATTGACCACAGGTGTAGGTGTGGAAACATCTCAATGATGGTCAATAAAATGGAATGCACCTGAGCTAAATTTCAAGTGTCATTCCAAAGGGCCTGAATAATTGTGTCATTTTGATTTTTCATTTTTTTTTATTTTTAATACAGTTCAAGGAATTTTTAATATCCTGTTTTCGCTATTATTCTGATTTATTGAGTGTTGCTTGATGAGGGAAAAATGAATTTCAATGATTTTAGCTAAAGACTGCAACATTGCAAATCATGAAAAAGTGAGGAGGTCTGAATACGTTTTGTCTTAAGAAATAATTGGGTTAAGTGTGTTAACCAAAAGGAAGATTAGATGGACAGGTTTTGGAAACAGGGGCAGGCCTTTCATCCCAAATATGGAGTGTAACAGCACCTCGCCTGTCCTGTAGTGATGGGGCATCTGGTAACAAACACTTTGTACAATTCACAGGCTGCCCTGGGCCAGAACCTGTAGATGGCAGTGTTGATGTAAGGCAGGATCCAGAATTCAGTGGGGCAGCACTCACAATCTTACCTACCCTTACACTCGCACAGACAGAATTGACATTTATCTAATGCGCATGTTTATGGGATGTGAGAGGAAGGCTGGGGATAAAGAGAATGTTCAGGTAGCATAATGGCAAAGAACAGCCTAGAATCTAAACTGAATCTGAAAAGGCAATGCTAGCTAAGATCAGAATAAATTACACCATGTTATGGCTATAAGGACATTTTCTGTGTGGACCTTGGAGTTGGAAATGAAAGTGAACAACGTTTTTTTTTTTTTTAAATTCCTTCATAATGCTAAGTGTTGCTAAATGTATGCTAGATCAGCTATGTTTTAATCATAAACATCTACCATACCTTTTGCATTTCCTTTAGCGTGTGATCATTCTCCATCTGTAAGGCTCGGTGATGGATTAACTTCCAGTAACTGCTCTCCTTTGCATTCTGGTACTAAAAAAATGAAATACAAGAATTCACAGAATAGAAATTAATAATAATTGTTTGGTTCTGCTTAAATCCCAGTTGTACCAAATCATGAGATTGAAGTATATAAAACCTGTCCTCATGGGAAGTTATTTTCAATTACTATGCAAAGGAACAAACCCAAATGAAAGGCAGCCATTATCACTTGTTAGGAATTTATGAACACAATTCCTGGGCCTTTTGACTCGGCACAAACTATAATAGCGCATTTTAACTGCCAAGCCATAAACTTGGAGATGCTTGGAAATGAAGCAATGTGAACATGTGGGTTTGGGCAAATTACTGCGATTTGAGATCCAGTGATGAGAGCAGCAACTAATGGGCAAGCGTATCTTGGCTTGGCCTTCTGCAGTATTTCTGACAGTAATCCATGCATCCATCCATTTTCCCAACCCACTTATCCTGAGTAGGGGCATGGGGAAACTGGAGCCTATCCAAGCATGCATCAATGCCAAAGAGATGGATCAAAATGTGGTTCTAGATGAAGATTAACTCTTGGCCAAATCCCATTGAGCTTTCTGGCTTTGACTGTCTGGCTCTGTTACATCAGTGATCACTTTCCAATTGCACTTCAAGTGTCACCTTTTCTCTCTTGCATTCTTTCAGTTATACCTATTGATGTATTTTAACTTGACCCTTCTGTAAGTCAGCGTTATGATCTGCCAAGCTCTTTAAACACATGATGAAGGGAGCCTCAAAAATCTACCCTCAGACTTCAACTGAGGCCTATGAATCAAAACAGGCCACTTCCTAAATTCAAGAAAAAGGCTAATGGCCTGCACAGGACCAAAAAAAAAAATAGGGAAGGCCTTAGTATCAAAAGTCTCGTTAGGAAATACGCTCAAACCTTGTGGAAGAAAGTTATTTTATACTCTAAAGATTTATTTAACAAACATTCAAAACTGTTACGACACATTAGTGTCAGATAATATTGTGAACACCTAAGCTGACCAGGAGACAGAAGTGACAATGTCAGAGCCATGAAAGACACTCATGAAGGCAACCAAACCCAATGGGCGAAAAGAAGAGCAAAGTCAAAGATGAAAAAGAGTTCAAGATGTGAACGCCAAATTGAGCAGTGGGCCTACTTTGAAGAGAAACTAAGCCATGCTAAAAGATGTTCTCTTTCTCCAACCGAGGGATGATTCCCAACAGAATGCTGCTGTATTTATACCGCAGTTCTAGTGACTTCATCAAAGTGCCGACTGTAGCTATGTAATGCATTCGTGTAAACAAAGAATAAAACAAAAGATAAATCAACACACATAAAAAACCTCCGTAATGAATTCTCCTTAAACAAACCCACAAAATAACTCCAAATTTTGATGTGACAAAAACTGGAATAAAAACTGAGAGGGAAACAAAGCAAGGTTGGAGTAAGATCCCCCACAGGCCCCAGGGTGTCACAGCCCCCTTTAGGCAAAAGTATAAACTCACATATTATGAGCATCACATACAGTAAGTCAACGATAAATTCCCTACAGCGTTGAAATAGAAAACTCCTTCAGAAGTTTATATCGGGTCAAATTCAGGGTCCTTCTTGGTCCATTCCTGAATCATAATGAATACAAGAAGCTAATTAATGAGGGAAACATCACAATTACAGGAAATCAGCTTTTTTTTTATGATAGCCCAGCTAATGAACATCAGTTGAAGATCGTTAAAAGACTTTGTGGAAACACTGAAAATTAGATACTGGCATTGAGTAAACGACCATATAAGGAATTCTCCATTCTTGTTTGTCATTTTAGCGTGCATCGTATCTCCTGCAGTGGTCTTCTTCTCTTCCACATTGTCACTCACATCTCCATCACTGTTGTGGGACTGCACATTAGTGCTAAAGCATCTGGAAGCAGCCATATGTACTGCTGTCTGACCACTTGTAAGGTCAGGCTCCTCAGTCTCAACTGCAGTATTTACAGCTAGTCTGCTCTGATCACATCATACACACCAGTATTGTTCTTTTAAAGGCATTTTATTTTGTTTTGATCTTAATGGCTTATAATTATGAAGACCAAAGTGGGGTAGTGTGTGTGCTGGATAGTGGCTTGCCATGGGTGTCTGTCAGTGGAAACGCGGACTTTTCCTGTTATTAGGCTTTTTTTTCCCCCTTGGTCTCAAATTGAAATGCAATACATCAGCTTTGCTTTTAATTATGACACGCGAATCTGTTGATATGAATTTAAATGCTGAATTTTAAACTGACACAAAAAGTGTTCCCTACAGTGAAAAGCAATCAATTATTTTGTTGATATGTTATGACAACACCGTGCAAAAATTAAATTGCCCACTTGCATTTCAATGTAGTAAACACATTGGATTGCAGTTACTTTTGGCACAAATAGTCCTTCATAGAATCCCACAGAATTTGGTTTGCCTTGAATTTGGTGAAATTGTGGAAATGTTTGTGAACTTCAGCAAAATGCTTTAAAGTCAATGAGTAGTTTTGAGTGGATTATAATGCTGCAATGGTCTTGAGTGTCCTTAATGGCTACAGAAATGTCTTCTAACTATGCTGGACTACTTATTGTAGCCAAAAATGTCACCTGATCTACTGTATGAGGTAACCGTGCTAACCAATGCATCACCGTACCTGCCTAAAATGAAATTAAAAGAATTAAATATCAGAACCGTACATTATCTTGAAGTCAGTGGCAACATGAGCAGAAAGCATGAATTCATTAAGGCTTTCCCCACAAACTTGATTGCAGGTATTCACCTCTCTCTGAAAAGTACATTTTGTTTATTGTTCCCCAGATGCCTGTGACCATTCACTGCTACTACAACCAAAGTGCAACACTAAAGCTTCATTCCTTTCTGTTTGTGTCAAATACATGGTAATATATTATTTACATATTTATATGGTAATGTAAATACTAGGTAATGCTTTTAAAGGGGTGGGCTCAGTATTGAACACCGTCTACTACACTATTTTGGCAACTTATTCCATAGAGAACCATAGACTCATGGAATAAGTTACCAAGTAGTGTGGTGGACAGTATAACTTTGGTGACCTACAAAAGTCAACTTGATGTTATTTTGAGCTTTGTTGGGTTGTTCTCGTCTAGATTCCCATAATGTTCAATACATCACAGGTCACATACAAGTACAAACAAAAAGACATTACATTTAAGACACGAATACTGTTTTGTGTTGAAAAGTATTGTGTCTTGTGTTGAAAAGTATTTCCAAAATGTTCCAGTAAATTTTATCCCGTTGCTAGGATCAGTGTTATAAACTCATGTGGCTGCTATAGCTTTGTGATGTTACACTGGCCTTGCAAAGCATCATGGGGCACTGGGGAAAAAGTTCATCTAAGCTGGCTGCACTGCAAATTTAAAGGAAAATATCTAACAAACAAAATCACTGGTTAACACAGCATGCTCAATGCAACAAACACTTTGGGGGATTTTGCCAGTCAATACTAGACATGGAGGTATGTTGTAGTTTACTGCTTTTCTGGATTTGAGTAAAAAAAAAAATTATAATTTATAATACAGTCTTTCCAGATCCTCCTTGGTGATTCAGGGTGTAGAGATGGAAACATGCACTCCCACAGTGATCATCTCTAGCACCACTACTCACTTTAAAAATGTAAGAAATATATGAATAAAATGTGCCCATGACTTTGAAATACAGAATTGTGCAGACACTGAATATGGAGCTCAGTTTAAACAAATGAAAATGTTTTCATGCAAATGGAAAACCTCTGATAAAATTTTCCGTCTAGATACTAGTACACTGTATGCAAAACATAACGCCTAATACAATTGTTAACATTTCCAACTAGAATATACACAGAATAATTTAAAAACCCAAAGATAATGTTCTATCTATCTATCTATCTATCTATCTATCTATCTATCTATCTATCTATCTATCTATTATACAGGGACAAATTTCTTGGTGTTTTGTCACATACGTGCAATTGGGAAACAACCTAAGGGTTCATTTGGCTGTAAGTCCACCCCTGGCCAAAAGTTGGTGCTGTTACCTAATGTTTATGCTCTTTTTTCTGCCACCAACATTCACAGGCAGTCTATTGCTAGACTTGCATCTGAAAAGATGTTATTGCTAAATTAATGTTAATAATTTTGTTATTTTTGTTCCTCCAGTTATATGGGGTTTGCCTATGGGGCCCCCAAATGTTAAAGCTCTATCTTATGTCTTTTTATTACAGTACAGACTTAACATCTACAGAGGATATCTTTAAGTGCCACTATATTGTGCATTTGTAAGTACTTAAGAGATCTGATGAAGCTTGATTGATTAGCTGAGTTGTGCAAACATCTCATTCACGTGTCGTTTACAAATCCTCAAGGATTCTGCCTTAGCTACATACAGCAGCTCGGTAGTTTGTTCCAGATGATGTACGTTCCCCTTAATTATCGCTGGTGTTACCAAATATGTGATTCCATATTCAGTTGAGGGTGGCACAGTGGGTAGCGCTGCTGCCTCGCAGTTAGGAAACCTGGGTTCGCTTCCCGGGTCCTCCCTGTGTGGAGTTTGTATGTTCTGCCCATGTCTGCGTGGGTTTCCGTCCAAAGACATAGGTGCATTGGCGATTCTAAATTGTGCTTGGTGTGTGTGTGTGTCCTGTGGTGGGCTGGCACCCTGCCCGGGGTTTGTTTCCTGCCTTGTGCCCTGTGTTGGCTGGGATTGGCTCCAGCAGACCCTGTAGTTTGTAAATAGTGGGTTGGATAATGAATGGATATTCAGTTGAAAGAGTTTGGCTGAATCAGTTTTATCAAAGCCATTAAGAATTTTGAAGATCTGGATTAGGTCTACACGCAGCCTTCTCTGTTCAAGACTAAACAGATTAATCTCCCTTAGTCTGTCACAGTACAACAAGGCCTTTGGTTATGGGATACATTTGGCTGCTGTTGTCTGCACATCTTCTGGAGTCTCATTGTTAATCTGAAAAAAAGTTAGATTTTCTAGTTTTCCTCTTTTCACCACAACATGCAGGCATTTTAAAAAGTCTAGATAAAAGGATCAGACCTATTCTAGGAAGAACTGACATGAGTTAGTGTATGATTCAAAATGAGCAGATCATTTTAATTTAAACAAATAGAGATGGAAAAGGGACATCGAATACAACTGTCAAACGTGAAGTTTGTTACTTTTAACATCAATTCCTCAAATAAAAATCAAGCACACACTGTCTGAAGGAAGCCTGGGTTTTGTAAAGGATCCATTGTTGACTTTGAGCAAACTGTTGTGAAGTAACATGAAACAAGTGAATAACTTGAAATTATGTAAGGAAAGCGAAACCTTTGGGTACAGCGCAGACTTAGAAACTTGTTGGCAGTAAAATGAAGAGAGTGGTGTGGTGAAGCATAGCCATTATTCTCTTTGATTATCTGACAACCTTAACTTTGATAGTTTGCTTTTTCTTCTTTGTAGACAGTGAGATGTTAAACACTATACAGTGGAACCTCGGTTCACGAACGTCTCTGAACACGTACAAATCGGGTTATGACCAGAAAGTCTGCCAAACTTTTGCATCTGTTCACGAACACACACTTGGTTGACAAACAAGCCAGTTTCCCTTTCGGTTCATATGCGCCGATGATTTCCGCACGTGTTCAGTCTCTCCCTGTGCATTCGCTGTGAACTCTTTGTGCTCTATTTCGTTTTGCTTCCAGTTTGTACATGCCGATGATTTCTGCATGTGTTCAGTCTCTCCCTGTACTGTACATTGTTCTCGGTGCATCACGCAGAGGGACTCTCCCTCAAAACTGTAACCTCCTCCCAACCCAGCTTCCTACTGTGGTATAGCGGGTCCAAAGCTCCCGTCAAAAAGGCCAGTTTTAATAAATAATCACCGCGCTCGTGGCTTAGCGGTGTGTGGCCAAAGCGGTTCCTGAGGAGTTCGTGATGTGGGCGTTTCTCAGCTAAGTGCATAGGTGAGAAGCGGTCCGCATCCGTAATTGTTCCCAGGAGCTGCTGATTACCACAACTACCACGCCTCTTCATCAATAGAAGCGCGAGTCAGCTAAAGGGAAAAAGAAGAGAACAGGAAAGAGCAGGAGGTTGCAGGAGAAGGCAGGAAGCAGGAGGAGAAAGCCGGTGCAGGAGAGAGAGAGAGAGAGAGGGAGAGAGAGAGCGAGCGAGCGAGTGCAGGCTTGCAAGCATCTGAGCTGGGAGCCTGGGTGTTTGTCTCAGTGTTATTCAATGTTTTTACATTTAGTTTACTATTACGTTGTGCATTCTATGGTATAATTAACTATTTTTGTGCTTAAAAATCTTTAAAGAAAATATATTTACATACAGTTCGTACGGTCTGGAACGGATTAATTGTATTTACATTCAATCCTATGGGGGAAATTACTTCGGATCACGACCAAATCGGGTTACGACCAAAGTTTTGGAACGAGTTTTGGTCGTGACCCAAGGTTTCACTGTATATCCACATTATTATAACAAATGAAAAGGATGCAGGCAATTTGATTCCTCGCCCTGACATTCGTCTGGTATCTGTACAAGTGTTTCTGTGGTTTCCCAAACACCAGCTTGTCCAGGTAATTGGCTGCCCTAAAATGGCCCTGCATGCGTAGTCTCAGGTTCCTGTTGGAGTTCTCTGCCCAGTACTCCCAAGATCCTGCCTTGACAACTTTGAACTGGATCTAGCGGGTTCACAAATTGTTTAAACATGGCTGGACAGTTTATAGACTGTATTTGATATCTTAAAGAAATGTTATTTTGCAGAATATTTAGGTGCATCAAGGACCAAATTAGTTCCCAAAGTTATTCTTTCAAAGTTTAAATATAAAAGTAAACATTTTGTCAAAGCATGTCACACAATATGACAATTGAAAGACTTTGCTTCCCCTTCCCTGAAGATCTGACTAAAATCTCAGGTGACATTTTTGTTGGTCAACCCAATAATTGTGAACAAGCTGAATATGAGCAAAACAGAAAGTGGTTTTTACTTCATAAAGATCCATTATCTCACTAGCAGTGCATACTCACCATAAGTAGCTTTGCTTTTTCTTTGTTCATCTGCCATCTAAGCTGATCTTCTTGTGTTTGAGCAAATGCCATACTTCTCCTGATCTACGAAATTAAAAATAAGCTACCCGTTGGCCTTTCACATTGAAAAAAAATGCATAGTGAGATCTGAGATTTGTTTTTTGTCATTCAACCATATAAAATAAAATTCAGTGCGATTCTTACTTGATTAAGGTTTCCTTCTCTCAGTCTCAATAGCTTGTACTGGATGTCGTCCACTCTGTTTTTCTGTTTTCGCCATTCATACTCTGCTGTGCGAATCTGGTTGGACATCGCATGCTCCGTCTCTGCACCTCTGCTCACGACTTTCTGGGGAGAACATTAATCCGTGAATAAATTGTTTGAAACACAGGGACTTCTTATGAATCTCCAAACACATCCTAGGACTTTCCTAATGGGTCATCATAAACTTTAAATGAACATGCAGATAGATAAATAAAATAGAGGTGGAGAAGGAGTTCAGGAAGTGTACAATGATGAGTAAGAACACAAATAACAAATTAGCGTGTCCTGTAATAAGCTTTAAATCCACTCTGGAAAAATCATCTGCTGTATATCTTCATCCTTTTTGTAAAATGTTTTTTTTTTTTTCTATACTCGCTTTCCTTTACCTAAATGTGCATTTCTGGCCTTAGGAATTTGTAAACTTGCTAACTGCCTCAAATCTGGGACAAGTTCAAGAAGAAGGCTAAACATACAGCCGTGTGACTGGCTGGAAGAAGACTTGAAGGAGGTTGGCATAAATTGAAAGGCCGTGAAAATTGGAGGTTGTAGAAAAAACGAACACCAAGTAAAAGGCTAGGAAGAAGAACAAGACAAAGAAGAACAAGAAGAAGAAGCTATTTGGTGCAAATTGTACACTTTGTGAACAGCTACAGAAGAAACTAAATTGATGGCAAATTGTATATCTAAATATCTAAAAGAATAAAAGTTACAGTTTCGTTCCACTAACTGGACACATGAGTTAGTGTAGCCAAGTCTTACTAAACAATGCTTTAAGAGCGTGACGTGCGATACATAATGTGCTGTACGCAAGGCGCAGTCCCATGACGTGAGTGTGCGCAGCCGTAAGTCTCTGCAAGAGTTGCACTCGGAGAAATAACAAAAAAAGTTTCTTTGAAGTTCAATGGCATTTCTTCATACCATAACATCACGATTTAGGATATCATTAGTGGAAAGTAATGCACTTTGTGCAAAAGTTTATTTTTTAATGAAAAGTAGCTAATAACATAATACTTTATTTGACAATGGTATGAAACCGTGGCATGTTTGCCAGCTGTATAGCATGTTGTGCAGGTTTTGGTGCCAGGTGCAGTATGTTTATTTGTACAGTATATGCTTTTTGAAATGTTCTACATTTAAAGTTCCTGTGTCTTAAAGACTTTAAACCAAATCAAGAAAACCTGTTAATTTACTCTGTTCATAAGGTTAAAATATCTTTGTGAAGGTGCATATGGTGATCTGAACTTTGTATTGATTGTTCTTCACATGTATGTTTGTAAGTTAACAGTCGCAGTTGTTGTAAGGCAGGGTGTTGCCATCCATATGTATGCTGTAAAAAATAACTAATGGTGGGGTTTTCTGTATTTTCCATTCACCAAGAACCCACTGCTGTATTTCATGTACTGTTTTAAGTTGTTTTTTTGATTCACCTAATGACCACTATTCTAATATGAAGCAGAAATCAGAATAAAGCTTTGTGTCCTGTGGGTCTGAGTGTGACAGGGCAGTTTACATTAGTACTGTAATAGCACTTGGCTTTTTATTATTTCAGAGGTGCTTTATTATACTAATTTTTCAAACGTTTTTACACCTTTACATTTTGCAATAACAGGCCCATTTTCGAGATACAATAGCAGTTCATGAAGTATTTTTTCATCAGTTTGTGTGCACTTTGTTTTTCTGTCTCTAATTAAAGCAAGAATGTTGCAGTTCAACACTGTAAAAAAAATGAAGCTGCACTGCTGTGTACAACTAGTTAGATTTCGTCTTAATGTACTCAACAATTTATTTATCAGAGTCAGCCTTGTGACCCTGAATTTTATAAGAAGAAATGGAAAATGGATGGCAGGATAATAATAACCTTTATAAATATTTGAACTTTATAACTTCTTTTTAATCTTGCCAAAAAACATTACAGCTATTGATGTCTGAATCGACTTTGCCTTTCCAATTGCCCTGAATGGGATGGTATGATACCCATCTATCTATCCATCCATCCATCCATCCATCCATCCATTCATGCTTGTACACATCACGAAGCATGAGAATATAGCTTTTTACATTGATACTGTTTAATCAAGGACAAATGGCTAACTGCGGCAAACTGGAGTATTGATTCAAAGCCTATCGAGTAACAGTCCTCCATAGCGTAACCCAGAAACTGGCCAGTAAGAAGCGAGTAAAGCAGTAAGTGCTTTCTTTAGCATTTATGTCAAACACCTCATTAGCTAACACTTTTTCAAACTATCTACTGTATATTTAATATCTACATTTTACATTTAATAACTGATAACAATCCTGTCATTAGTAAAGCATTTGCTGCATGCAGACCCCAAGCTGAAGTCCGCCACATTGTCTAAAATGGGACGAGCAGAGCAGTGTTGACCTGGACACCACAAGGCCCTTTTTAAAGTCTAGATAATTTTTGGTTATTTTATTAGTTAGCCATACCCTGTGAAATGGCAGATCGCTTACAGTCCTTCCTTATGGAAAATTACATTTGGATTTGGCATCACTCTAATTTAGAGGCCATGTTATATTTGTTCCTGCATGTGATGTTCTGCAGAAAGGTTTAATCCTTCAGTGCTTTACTTTCAATGAATCATCTATTATTTCTTCCTTTTAAATAGCCTACTGTATGCACTGATTCTAAGTTGCTCTAAAATGAAAACATTCTTGTTTGCTTTAAGAGTGCTGACACGAGCGTGTCTTACTTCCATAAATTTAATCCCATGCTCTTGTTCCTTGTGCTCGGCGCCTCCTTTGGATTTGGGGTCTAATCCGCTCTTCTTCTGAGGTCTCGACATGGAAGTGAGTTTTGGCATAACAGCCTCTCCCTCTCTCCCTCTTACAATAAAGGGGTGTCTGTATCTGGTTGAATCCACAAATCCATCTGGACCACATTTGCGCTCTTGTTCTCTAGCAAATAAGCACAAATGTTTCCAATTAAAGCTGTGAACAATAATAGCGTGTTGTGTCATTGATAGTACGCTTGCAAATACAGTGAAAATGATTTATACCTCTTTAGACAGAGCTTATTTCATACACTTTATCAATTACTGGATTTATCTGAGCCACAGCATTGTACTCTTTCAAACCTTTGCCTAGTAGTTTTGGATGAATGTGACATGAGCTAAGGGTTACTGGTAACAGTAAACCTCTCTCTTTCAATGCTAGATAATCATTTTTATGATCTTCTTCGATACAAGACAAGTAACATATGAATGCAATTTTTTTTTTGCTGGAATCACCTTCTCTATATTTGGAACACATCCAGCAAAATTAAAGCTAAAAAACGGGCCTGAAAATGTTTAAGAGAAAACCATGTAGAAAAGATGAATTATGGAAATCTCATGATCTGTATCTCTTGTTAGCCAAGCAATTACAAACGTCATGGAACTAATCATTTAGAAAAGTATTGTGTGTCTCTGCTGTTACACACAGATATGGTCAAAATATTGCATGCATATGTCTGTGCATTGGCTGTTGCTGCCTCCTATTTCTAGGATGGGGCAGGCAGTTAGAGGATCTGGTCTTCTTGTGGTTAAACTTTTATGATGACCTCATCCTGCACAATACACGTCCTTTTCATTTTATCAATTTATCATCATAGTTCACTCCGCCACTTTGTGCTAAAAAAAAGGGAAACATCTGCAAGGAGGTCTGAGGACTCATCGTGTCTTTTTCTGATGTCTCTTCTGGAAGTAGCCGAAAGTGCATCAGTCCACATATTCCTAGGAGTATTCCTCAGGTGACCAAGTGAGCTAGCTAAACCCATAAACGTCAAAAAGGGAATCTGCCCCTTCTGGTTAAAAAGTTCCGGTGTATTAACAAGAAAAGGTGAATCTCAAGGAGTTAATCAATTCTGTCCGTCCATTTTTATATCCTACCCCCATTTTTGTTTTTAGCCAGAAGGAGCCACAGCCTATATTAGCCAGTCTGGTCCATCAACTAACATGAAGGTGGCCATAAGAGTCACCATCCGTCTTAGCTAAATGTCTTTGATTGCAAGTGTGCCCAAATGCTGTAAGGTTCAGCGGCGCTGTTACTGCTGTGTATTGCCTCTCCTAGGTAGTTTGTATTACTGTAAGTCAAAATTGTGTCAGGGCTACAGTTATGAAGAAGTTAGTCAGCTACCTACCAGATGATGACTTATGGTTGAGGGTGCTCAGTTCAGTCTGTTAACTAAATTTTATGGTGTTATCATACTGAACATTATTACAAAATTCTCAGTTTCTGTGCTTGAGGAAATAGAAACAGTAAGACAGCGGCTTAGCACAGTGGAAAGACCTTCATTCTGCATAAGTTGCTCTAGGGTTGGAGTGTAAGGTGTGTAAGGCGACAATTGCACACTGACCTAGTCACAGAAAGGGGCTCTATATCAAGTAAGAACATCCATGTCCATTGAGGAAAAAAATGTTTATAAACAGCAATATAAAGCACTGCAATTAATGTATAAAACCCTGCCATTTCATGGGTAAGTGATGGCATGAGTACAGCTCCCCTCTAGCGATTTCTACATAAAATCACTCTTAATTTTTGGAAAATAAGTAAAAAAAAAAACAAACATCTAGCCCAAAATTGACTAATAGTGGTGCACACGCCAATCAAGGGCAGATCTACCACCAGGGCCTTCTGAGTGCATGCCCTGGGTTCTGTGATGGCAAGTGGTCTTTTCAACAAGACCTCGAATCAATGAAATGGTTGTGTATTTACAAGTAGAAATGAGCAAGTGAGATAATCTAACCCATAAAAACTCGCGGAAATGATCAAGTCTCTGTGAGTCGAAATGACCAAGGGGATGGTCAAGTCTCTGCACCGAAATCAAAAGTGAGAAATACAACGATGCATTAAATGGCCTAGTGTCTGAGTGCTGTATTGTTCAAAGACACTCTGTTAAAAAGCTAAGTCACTCAGGGACCTGTCTGGGTCTTGGTCCTGCCTTGACGCCAACCCTAGCACTTACATTTGTGCTAAAATTACAGATCCAAACATTTCAGTTGATGACATGTGCAGCCCCATTATTTAGAAATGCAATAATGTCCAGAAAGTTTGAAATCTTCTGTTCGTCCATTCAGTTTCTGGACAGCTTCGTCCAATTCAGTGTTTCAGGGATCTCATTTATAAAACTTTGCATGGGTTCAAGTATGAAAATACGCCTATGCCAAACAGCAAGAAAATGTGTTTGTCCAACAAAATAACGATTTATAAAACCTGGTGTAGGAGCATCTCTGATTGCAATTTACCTCTATAAATCAGAATCATGTTGTGAATGTGCGTTTGTGAACAAGCCTCGAACCACCTAGATGCCACCCTGAAGGACCCACATATGGACTGTGCTAATCAGCCTCATACATATGCAGTCACAATGCTGCAGAACTTCATGTGCTGGTAGAGAAACCTTCTTCCTGACACATCTGATTGCACAAAGAGCATGAGCGGCATTGTAGCGCCTCCCCTCTGCATTCTGGGCATCAGGGAATGGCGTAAGGTACCAGCATCTGGGCGGGTAGTCACTATCACCTTTGACAAATAATGGTGTAATTGCTATTACAATCAATACTACAGGTCATATGAAACACTGAGGGTTCAGCCAGTTACCTTGCCAATAAGCCAGACACCATGTACAGCACCATCACACTACTGTACCTCAAAATAAATGATTTACAGGTTGACCCATGCAGGCCACCGAGTCATGATATTTATCAGTCTCGTCTTGTTATCACTGATGAATTGTACATGAAATGGAATGTCACTGCTTACAGCAAAAGCAGCTTCATTCTTGCTAGGTGCCTTTATTACAATATCAGCCAGCTATTACTATAACGCATGTTGACATGACAAACATATTAAGCCTCAGAAGTGAGGAATATCATGTACAGATTCTATTTTAGTTCCCTTTTAAGACAGCCAATGCTGCATACTTGCACTGAAAAACTGGGCTTTCCATCAGTTGATATCGGTTACCTGTTGTCAACACGGCAGGAGTATCTCAGCCAAGCTTCACTCCGTCATGCCCGATGTGCTGCAAGCCATTAACTGACTAGCTAGCGAGGGGATCCATTCAGTTTCTGTAAGGTGTGTGTATTCATACATAAAATATAACATATTTTTGGCAACATAACAAAGCAATCTGCAGCAGTGTCTGGTTCTCCTAATTTAATTCGGAGCAACTTACTGCACCCATATGAATTATTATACACGTGCGTTGGTTTGGCTGCATTTTCCTACTTGATTGAGGGTGGCACCGTTTCTCACTTTCTCCGAAATGTTGCATACGCATGGGTCAGAGCTGCCATAAATATATGCAGGTTTTCCTGTCAAAGTTTTCTGTTATAAATCCTGACTTTTGTATGGGAAGTTGTATATGCTTAATTTGGGCCTCTTTCTGTACATACACAAGTTTTATACATCTTACCCCTGGTGCCTATCCCAGTAGGACTGGGTGAAAGGCAGGAACAAACCCTTGACAAGGCCTCCTTCCATCATAGGGTACATTGATGCATCACCTACACTCAGTCCTACAGGCCCATTTGAGAACTTCATGCTTGAAAATTAATCTAAAATCTACTACTTTCTGATTTAGACTTTATAAAATTTTATTATTTTATTTTTTTCAGATTGTCATCCTCCGTTATCCTTAATTCTCTCAGTTTTTACTTGTGAAGCCCAGTTGCCCAGCACCTACCTATATCACTTAGGGACATTTGTTCACACAGAGACATGTTAGACATAACCAGCTTAACTTTGGTATCTAAAAAATGCAGAATATCCACCTCGATACAGGGAGCGCATACATGAAGTGAGCAGGGCTGGCATTTGAATCCACCCTAATGGAGCCAACTAACCACTGAGCCACCTGACACATATACCAACAACAGATAAAGGAATCTAAATAACAAATAAAAATGAAAGTCAGATTGGCTGTAACGATGTGCTCATGTTATTAACTTTTTAAAAATGTCATCTACTTAGCTAACAAACACCCAGAGAGTTACTGATAATGGAAATGCATCTCTCTCCTGTAGTACCCTAACAAATCCCTCTGCTGATAAAAGCCGATTAGTCAATTTGTTCAATCGAAAGGAGGCCACAAATTCCTAAAGAAATCTTAAGCTTAAGAGTTCAAGTGTGAAATCCTTTCGGTAAACATTGGGTCAATAGCATTGGAAATAAGCCTTGCACTTGCAATTTGTTCAAAACAGACAACACATTCCTTTTGGAGTTATTTTCTAGGCAGTCACAAAAAAAATGAAGCAACATACAAAAGGAACCGAGTGTACTCCTTGGCCATTTCATCGCGGCTCTGCATCAGCCCATTGAACCGTTCAGACTGCTGGATTAATTTATACCGCTGGCTCATCTTTGATCTTCTTCTTGTGTTTTCATACTTATAAATGGAGATCTGGACTGAAGCAGGAACAAAAAAACAAGTGAGAAATTATTGACTTATATTTAATTTAAGTGGGATGTTAATTTAAAAGGATCACATCATAATAGCTTTGATTAATACGTCGTCAATAAACATTAGCAGAGTATTAGCTCACGTACATTTAAAGATGTCAATAAACAATAATTCGTGTATTGGTAACAATTTATAATAACCTTCATTAAACAGTCATTAAATAACCTTAATTAATGCTTCTTTCGCCTTTACCAGTCATTTATTTAGAAGTTGTTTTGCTTTAATTAATCTAAAGTTGTAACTATTCATCTATTGTAAAGATCTGAAAATAAGACAAAGAATAACAGATGATTCATTGTTTCCAAGTTATTAAAAAAAGTCATTTAAAATCAATTATATTCATTTTGTCCATAAATTAGATACCTGTGTTAGACAATCTGAAGATTGCTGGCAAACAGGATTTTAAATCTGGTAGGGAATATCATTTGATTGTATAAAACAAGACTTTGTTGTTTGCCACAATGTATGAAGTATTTAGTTTTGACTTGTGGTTTTTCCCTACACTGGAGTAAGCAGAATGAATGCCTTATTACAGGCAATTAGGCACAAAACAGTTCCACTTGTTAATACATTTTGTGCTCCTCTGTCTCAGTTTTCTCTAAATACTTCCTATTGCACTTCACAGCCTACTTGTTTGTAGTTTAATTTTAAATACTGTTTCAAATAGTCCCTTTAATTTGATTCTGTTATTTTGTTAAATTGTTAAATATTAACTGGATGTCCTGCACACTCAGCCTGAGTAAAGTGCTGCCAAGATGTCTGGAGCACAGTCCCCATTTAAATCAGCCAGTTAAAGACAGCAAATCCCCTCAAAGGAGCACCGAGTGGTCTTACCTTGAAATGGAATGACAAACTACTCCAACTTTGATTTGGCACTTCAGCCTGCTACTTATCGTCTCCGACTTGTGAGTTTGTTTTCTGTTTCTTCTTTTGTCTGTCTCCCATGGCGTCACCCTGGTGACAGCACATTAATGTACAGAAGAGCAATTCATCAAGCCATGAAAGGAGCTCCAGAAATTGGGGGGGGTGGGTTCCTTTGGGGGGGGAAAGGGGGGGATGCTCTCCAATATTAAATCTGAAAAGTCGAGAAGCACACCGTTTGATGAGTGAATGTAACTTTTTTTGTTGTGGCTGAAAGTCCACTTGCTGTTTTTCTTTTACTTTGCTGTGGAGAAGAAAGGCGCATTCCACAGCTGTAATTTACAGCCAAGGGCGTTTTGTCTGACGGCAGGAGTTTTTTTTTTTTTGTTGTTTGTATCTTTTTAAAAGGCAACGGCTTTCTCCTGCCTTTACTTTGTTGAGTTTTTAATTATTGTTTTACTAAAGAGCTATTTTCTGGCTGAGATAAACTGTTCTCATGGGTAATGTCCTCTAACGCCAGGTGCCCCGGCCAGTTTCTTGTGTATCTTACACAAGACATCATTTTCCCCAAAGCATTACTGTGTTTTTTTTTTTTTTGATTTTTGGAAATCTTTTTTAGTTTCATGTTATGCACAGTATGCAAGACCATTGCAAACGGACACTCCAACCACTAAGATGAATGGTAATCAATATCCATGCAAACTTTGTGATGATTTCTCTGGCCTGTTTTCCACCATTCATGCTGTTTTAAGATCAAGTCACTCTGAGGGTGAAATGGACTAATAAAACATTAAGAAAGGAAAGCTGGAATGGCAGCTGGAAGTTTGAGAGAAATTGTAAGGTAACGGGATGGACAAGCCAATAAAGTAATAAGACAGAATCAAACAAGAACTCAAAAAAACTGACAGCAATTCAAAGTATGTGGAGCTTTCCTATCAGAATAAGACTCTACAGTATATTAATTATGATGGACTCACTTGAATTGTTGTGGGGTGCTGTTAACTTTACTGTTATTGCTTATTTTTGATTGTTGTGTCCCCAATGCGGATTCACACTTCTTTTGTATGCCTATAGCCTAAAGCCATTAAGATGTTTTCTGACTCGTCGCACCCCACCCACGCTCTGTTCACTTTCCTTCACTACATGGCTTAAGCCGAATCACATTACACAGGCGTTTGTCGTGGGGGATGTCAGATTTGCTGATAGCTGATCTCATCACTGCACCATGTCAAATTACATGGGAAAAGTCAGAGCCCATGTCACACTTATTGACTGAGTTCCGACCTTCCCGCTTGCCCATTTTTCTGACAGCCAATAACATGCTGCATGATGAAGCTGGTGCTGTAATGCTGCTGCATGAAGGGTTAAAAGCTTAAGTATGTCTCTGCCTTATTTATTATTTTTTCCTTTCTGTTTTAGTACATAAAACATAAGACATCAGTCAGCCAATCATCTCTTCTGTCTGTGAAGTTTAAAATGTGAGTGTTCTTTATTCTTTGTTGCTGTTCTGTACTTCTCTCTGAACACTCATTCGTTCTCAACTCCTGCACGCAAGAAGCCTACCTAATGACCAAAGAGAAAATCAAACCTGTTTGATTTTTTCCTAAATAGTGTAATAATAGTTGAAAACATGCATAAAGGTTTGGGGAATGCTACCTCCTGTACTTGAGAATAGCAATGTGTCTTTCAGACAAGAGTTCAAAGTGGAACCATTATACGCAAGTAAGATGGCCAATTTTTAGTCAAAGAGGAAGAGGAAGGATCTTGTGGAAACCAGAACAGAAAATGACATCATCAGGAGGCATGCTCCTGGGAGGTGGAAGTGATGTCATTAGGATTAGGATCAGTGATGTCATCTTCTGAGGGTCTGCAGAGGGAAAAAAAGAGAAAGCATCAGAGGGCAGCACCAACCCCTGGCCCAGCTGAGAAATATCTCGTAAAAGATCTCCCATGCGCATGTGTGTGACACCACCAGTCAGAGACTAGGTGATCTCAGTCATTGGGTATGTCACATTAGACGATGGCTTCATGGGAGTGCACTGCTGAATACCTCCGACTGGCTAAGATTATGTGAATGAAGACTATAACTGAAAATTGTTGGAAATGTTGTCTAAAGTGACAAAGATTTTAGGCTAATCAAGATCAGTACTAGCAGATTTCATAATAGTACTTATTCACCAGCTGTCAGATGCATTAAATTAATGAATTAATCTTCACTTTTTTTGTACAATAATGTGACAAGTATGGCTAGGTGTGTTAAAATGCTTTTTTGGGGGTTGTAGAGGACTGATGATTACTGTGGTCCTTATTTTCAATGTTTGTTTTAATACTTTATAAAGTTCTATCCATCTGTCTATTACTAGCCATGTTAAATCTGTCAAAGACCAGAAATGGTATAATTTAAAAATATTTGATGTCTTTTGCCCTTTGTGTACCTTCAGTGCCTTTCCTCTGTATCCATGTTTGTCTGAACCTCTCTTGACATCTCTTAACATCCCCTCTAGTAATGCCTGCTTCTCATTCTCTGTCATTTAGAGGTGCCTTGCTCCCCTCCCGTTCGCTTATATACTTCCTGTATTTGAAGGTGACTCTAAGCAGGCCTCCTACGTTTTAACACCCCCTCGTGTGTCTCACACTCACACTTCCTCTTTAAACCAGCCAAACTGACCAATCAAATTGCTAGCAGGGACCAGACACACACAGACCTTTGTGCTGTATTATATATTAGATATAGTGCCTCTTCTCTTTATCTATCTATCAGTCTATCTATTTCTATGGGTTTCACCAAATTTCCATGTAACTAATGTCTTTGTAGTGATCCATCAAAATAAAAATATGCTATAGGTAGGTACATACTACAACAATAAATGTGTACTTGCCTCTACCATAATTCATGTTAGAAAGTGGTAATGCCAAGTGTGACCTTTAGGAGGCATTGTAACACCCCTAACCCAAGATACAACCTCACAAACACAAGTCCCAGAGTCAAAATAAAAGGCTTATTAGAATTATAATATCTTACAAAGGCTTCCTCTTAATATTTGCACAAATATAACACAATACTTGATTCTCTTTCACTTTATTCTGCACTCTTCCCAAGTGAGTTTTGTCCATCCTCACCACCCAACCCCAACTTGCCTGGATGAGGCAGAGTACTTCCGGTGCTATGACATGATCCATTGGAAGCACTCCAGGTCAGGCGGAATCCCTGCAGCATACCCACCCATGGAACCCAACAGTTTCTGGTATGCCCTTTGGGTATCTGAATGGATACCTAAGCTCAGGGGCACTGCCATGTTGCATATCAGGGGAGAAAGTATCCACAAACTGTTGTCTCCTTTGGTTCTTCTATTGTACTGGACTCCTGACCAGGTAAGGATCCTGGTTCCATCCCTGTTCCACATATGCCATCCAATATATCCAAGTTACCCCGTTGCTAGGCTGACAGCTCCTGTGTATACTGTTATAAGGCACACTAAATGTATGTTGATCCCAGTTTCAAACCTACACTGATAATTTTTATTTCCAAAAACCAAAAGGTAAACCAAAACTCAAGATTCGTCCATCCATTTTTAGGTTGCTTAATTAAATTTAAGGTTGAGGGAAATCAGAACATTGCTGTGAAAGTAGAAAATGAAAACCAAATCACTCCAAAATGGCTTCTGTTTAGTGAAAGGCCATTTCTTGTTTGGAAAGAAGTACTGAAATATCAGTTCTCCCATTCAAGGTATGCATGTGACACCTCTTCTAGGGTTTGTGTGTGCATATTATTGCCACAAAATGGTAAGTATAAATGTAAAATGTAAATGTAAAGAAAAATGTAACAAAGCAATGAATATTAAATAATTCATATTCACCTGAATGAACACGTGGAGAAGTTCCAAATCCCAAATAGAAAGGAACTAGTGAGTTGTAGCGGGTTGGATAATGGATGGATAGATAGTGAGTTGTGAGGTAGCAACGATACCAACTGAGCAACCATGCAACTCCATCAACAGCACTGTATTAGGCAGAACGTTTTTTCAGCATTGCATTAACGTTTGTGTGTCTGGTAGAAGGCTGTAGCGTCTGGAGCAGGAAGTAACCCTGATCAGGGTGCCAGGTCGCCACAGGGACTCTTGCATATGTGCCCACATTATTCTCTTGTCACATTTTATTTGTGAACACAGCCTCAAGATAGGAAGTTTTAAGACCAGCATAGTGAGTTACTTGTCTGGTGGCCAACACCACGTTGCCCTGAGGTTCGTCGTGTTTGTGTGTATCTTGCACACAACTCAATTAGAGTGTTGGTGCCTTAAAGGAACACTCTAACCAGAGAGATCACCTATTATATCAGAAACGTTGTTATTTCAGTTCTGCATAAAAATCTGAGATTATTGTTTTTTCTTAGCTATCACTACACAGTACAGTACATGGGGTGCATAACATATACAAGCAATCAAATGTGTGGGTTCAGTATTCCTTTAAATATTACCTCACAAGTATAAACATCTGAAGATATTATGTGCTACTTTAAACACCGTGAATATTTTAAAGTCACATTTACCAAATGTTAATAGGGCTAAATAGGGTTAATGGGGTTTGCTAAATGTTGTAGGGCTCTTCCTGAACCAAACCACCCACTCTTTTAATGTGGAGATTCTACAAGTTTATTTGCTTTATTTGCTATTGCAACTTTCAAATAGGCATAACCTTCAAGGCCAGCTAACATTTTAAGCCTTTTGATTTTATTGAAAGAACACTTGACCCCACGCACTTAAATAAGCAATGATATTGAAAAGGAGTAAAATACAAAATAATCTGTATTTGTCAACCACTGCTAAATGAAAACACACAGAACATTTTCTTCTGGCACAGTTAGAAATAAGTTTACAAGTGCATTAGCGAGTCAGACACTGATATGTCCCTGTTTGGCATGACTGATGCCACCTGGCAACATCTTTGGCATTAATTGATGTTAACAAGAACTGCAGCCAGCCAAGTGCAAGCTGCCAGAACACGCAATTAACGTTAGGAAATAAGCAAGGTCTCCTTGCATAGACATGGGCTTTACACTCTGAGGTTGTTAATACAAAGTGAAAATGGCATGAAAACACTAAAAATCTTAAATAAGGGTTTAAATAAAAAAATAAAGATAACAGGTAAAAAATAATAATTCCCTTCCATACCAAAACAAGCAAGAGATTTTCCCATGCCAAGGGCGCAAAGATGAGTTGAAAAGTTGGGTTTATCATAGCCTCTTTGGCCATTGTGCCTTTTCTTACTTGCAGGGTCTTCCCCAGATCTGCTGACAGTGGTTGGTTTCTGCTTTTCATCCACACCCACAGTGAAATAACAAATTGTCAGAAATTCTAATTTCAATAGTGTTGAGTGCCAAACTCATGATCAGCTAGGAATCAATGACAAAGTGTATATAAACTGAATTCCTGCCTCTACATCCAAGGTGTGGAAGAGCTTGACAACAGCTTCTTGACTGAATTCAGTTGATCACATTTTCACTGTCCCTGTGACCCTGTGTTAGGATATAGCGGGTTGGACGATGGATGGATGGATGGACATTTTCACTGTTCTTCTTTCATATTTTAAAGGATTGAAAATGATGCTATTAAAGCAGCATTTCTCAACTTTAAGTATTTGTGACCCGAGTTTTCATAACAGTTTTAATCGCGCCCCCCCCCCTAAAATTTTTTTGAAATGTAGATTCACATTTTATTATACCTACTTAACTTTTATCGACATTTATCTAACTCTATGTTTATTGTTCTAGTATCAGAATGTAGTTTAAGTTAATATGATGTTTTTTTCATATTTTTGATTCTTGTTTTCTTTTTTTCACATCTTCGCGCCCCCCTTTTTGTTACTTCGTGCCCCCCTAGGGGGCCCGCCCCACAGGTTGAGAACCACTGTATTAAAGTTTTAACTGAGACCCCAAAAATCAACTGCATTACACCTCAGCTAGCTTTGTTTTGGGTGCACAATCATCTTTAAATTTCACAGTTAGCTCAAAGGATGTGACTTCTACCCATCTATCCACTGTCTAAAATTGCTTTTTCCATTGCATTCTGGCAGGAAGCAGTGGAGTATCCAGGCAGTGTGGTGAAAAATCAGGAAGCTGTTCTGGATGGAGTGCTTGAACACCACGGAGTCACTCGTATTGGACCAGCAAAGAGACTGACATCCTCATCTTTGAAAAGCAGAAGAAAACCAAAATATTTACACAAATCCAATGGGGACATGGGTAGAACATGGGTAGAACATCCAAAGTTCGTGCCGAGATGAGGCTGGGATAACTGCGTGTTATGTGATTTATGAAATGCACTTCCTACTTACTGTTTGTAGGTAAAGTCAAGTCAAGCTAGCTAATTTTGACTGCATTGTTGTGCATTGTTGCTGCAACCCTTTAATATTTTAACAACACTAGGGGGCTCTGCCCCCTGCTCATTTTGCTCACCAACCCCCAGGTGGGCGCTATGCACCAGCCACTTCGCGTCTCTGCTGCTTGCGTATGTGGCTTTCACTTTCACCAAACAACAAATCTTTTAATTCTCGTGGATATGCCTCTTCATTGGGAAGAAACACTACTTTTCCCTGATGGCAACACAAATTAGACAATCTACAAGTCTCCGACTTAAAGTTTAAAGCCAAACAATATCTACAGTACATACTTCTGTCATATCACCTATGTCCAAATATTCAATCTCTTTTCGCTGTTCCATTATTTCACCGAGTAATAATTTCCGTATGTTAGCGCTAATGCGATCTTTACTCTCACGTTTTTGAGACTTTCAATTTTTTGTACTTTCATAATCTCTAACTTGCTCTGCATGTGTATCGCGCCAAAGTTTTTGAACCTGTTTACGATGTTCTACTTTGCCTTCTACTCTTTCTCTTTTATTTCCAGCCCCGCTTGGAGCTGAGAGCACAGGAACTGTGTCTGACAATAGCATTCACATGAATGAGAAGTGAGTGGACCGTGGGCGTGGTTGTAAATGTTTGTGGGGAGAGCGGGACTTGTCAAAATCTCTTGGCAAAAAGTCTCGTCTCGTGGGACCTGTAATTATCTCTCGAGGGAGTTGAAATAGTCTCCGAGAAAGTCTCATCTCAGGATTTCATTTTATAATAGAGAGATATTTTTAATATTACCAAAGTAAAGTGGTATGTCTTTGGGATAAATGCAATCAGAAAAGATGATTCCCATGTATTGTCCGCACTGCAGATATGTTGTTGTTGTCTTTAGATTTTTTGATTGCCATCTCTTGGCTGACACACTGGGTCAAATTTGTGACATTTAACAAGAAAAACTACAGAAATATTGTACTTATTTTTTGGCACTATGGTGACATGGAGATTAGTGCTGCTGCCCCATGGATCCAGTGCACTATGTTCAGTCCCTAAGGCCAGGTATGATCTGTGTGGAGCTTGCATGTTCTTCCCATGTCTATGTGGCCTTTCTTCCCTCATCCCCAAGAAGTAAGTGACAGGGCAACTAGTGGCTCTAAATTAACTGTCATTGAACATGGACCATTAGTGCCCTGCTCTTGATGATTCTGGCTGAGACTCCAGCATTCTGTAACCCTGAATTGGATTGTAGAATTTAAGTTTTAGAATTGAATGTGGCATATTCTTGTTTTTCTTCCAGCTGGTTTAATTTTTTTTATTATCTAGCTTGCTGTAGCCATTTTGGAAAGGCATACATGCCTTGGCTAGAATAAAGACCAACGCCTCACGATTATTTAGGATATGCAGTTTGTGAAATTGGTTCTTTTTGGCACCTGCCTCTGCTTCCACAGCACCAGTCTATGTGACTTTTCAGCACTGCTTGACTGTTAGGAGCCTGACACAAGTACACAAAAACACAATGTCTTTTAATACTGCAGTAACAGGGAATTGCACATTTTAAGTTAAAAGTAAACAATTTGATGAATAGATGAACATTAGAAAATTTGAACAAAAATCCTTCATTCAGCCCAAGAAAGTTCACCAGTCCTATTCACTTCATTTCTCCAAAATAACATCAAGTCTTATTTTCTGTGTGAAAAAACTTCCTAATGTCTGTGTGAAAATTACCTTTAACAAGTTTCCAACTGTGTCCCATAGTTCCTGTTGATCTCATTTTAAAGTAACAGTCTTGATCCACTGTACTAATTCCCTTCATAATTTTAAACACTTCAATCACATCACCTCTTAATCTCCTTTAGCTGAAACTGAAAAGGCTCTTTAAATCTTTCCTCACTTGTAGCCCTAGAATCAGCCCTTCTTCTCTGGACTTTTTCTAGTGCTGCTTTGTCCATTTTGAGGCTTGGAGACCAAACTGCACACAGTACTCCAGATGAGGTCTCGCTATAAAACTTGAGCATAACCTCCTTGGACTTGTATTCTGCACATCAGGGTGCTATATTATCTAACATTCTGTTAGTCTTCTTATGGCTTCTGAACCCTATCTGGAAGTTGATAGTGCGGAGTTCACTGTGACTCCTAAATCCTTTCTATAAGGTGTACTTTTGATTTTCAGACCTCCCATTATGTATTCAAACCTAACATTTTTACTTCCTACATGTAATACTTTATATTTACTTACATGGAATTTCATCTGCTACAAATCTGCCCAAACCTGTATGCTGTCCATGTCCTTATGTAATGATTCAACAGATTGCAGATTATCTGCCAATCCATCCAGCTTGGTATTTGCAAATTTAACCAGCTTGTTCCTTAAATTCAGATTTAAATCATTTATGTATATATATTAAAAATAGGGCGGCATGGTGGCGCAGTGGGTAGCGCTGCTGCCTCGCAGTTAGGTGACCCGGGTTCGCTTTCCTGTGTGGAGTTTGCATGTTCTCCCCGTGTCTGCGTTGGGTTTCCTCCGGTTAATCCTGGTACTCTGGCTTCCTCCCACAGTCCAAAGACATGCAGGTTAGGTGCATTGACAATTCTAAATTGTCCCTAGTGTGTGCTTGGTGTGTGTGTGGATTGGCTGGCCGAGCAACGTTACAGCCGCGGAATGGCCAAATGGGGAGGCAGCTTGACGGATGAGGTCTCCAGCACTCTAAAAATATCAAAATCTTATTATGTGATATCATCTACTGTTAAATTCTGCTCTGTACTTCTAAAATTTTTATTATTATGCTGTATTAAGGATTTGTTCTGTTCTGTATACTTGTATTGAACCCCTTCTTTTGACACCCACTGCACGCCCAACCTACCTGGAAAGGGGTCTCTCTTTGAACTGCCTTTCCCGAGGTTTCTTCCATTTTTCCCTACAAGGTTTTTTTTTTGGGAGTTTTTTCTTGTCTTCTTAGAGAGTCAAGGCTGGGGGGCTGTCAAGAGGCAGGGCCTGTTAAAGCCCATTGTGGCACTTCCTGTGTGAATTTGGGCTATACAAAAATAAACTGTATTGTATTGTATTGTATTGTGTGTGTGTGCGTGCATGCGCCCTGCAGTGGGCTGGTGCCCTGCCTGGGGTTTGTTTCCTGCCTTGCGCCCTGTGTTGGCTGGGACTGGCTCCAGCAGACCCCCGTGACCCTGTAGTTAGGATCTAGTGGGTTGGATAATGAATGGATGGATATTAAAAATAGTATTGGCCATAGCACTGACCCCCGAAGGATACCACTCCTAACATCACATGATTCTGATAGGGCTACTCGTACCATCACCCTCTGCTTCCTGTATCTGAGCCAATTCTGCACCCATCAACCTACACACTACACTCTGAAACCCCAATTCTTTTAGTCTGATGCCCAAGCCCTCATGTGGCACCTTATCAAATGCTTTCTGAAAGTTAAGATAAATAATATCATATGCGGCTCTTTGATTGTGTCCTTTTGATGCTTCCCCATACAAGTCTAGCATGTTAGTAAAACACGACCTCCAACTTCTGAATTCATGTTGACTGTTCAGTTTATCTCCTGTTCTCACCCCATGATGCTCAATCTTATCTTTAATAGTTCCTTCCATTAATTTACCTGTGATGCACGTTAAGCTTACTGGCCTATAGTTACTTGGATCTGCTTCATCATCCTTTTTATACAAAAAGATGATATTTGCTAGCCTCCGATCTCAAATAATTTCTACAGTGTACTGAGATTTTTGAAAACATGTGTCAAGGGTTTCTATATGTATTCACTAACCTCCTTAAGCAGTCAGGGATAAACGTTATCTGGTCCTAGTGATCTGTTTGATTTCAGCCTATTTAATCTAAGAAGTAATTCTGCCTCTACAAATTGCAAAATACTCAGTGTCTCCTTAGTAGTCCCTGTTACTGATGGTCCAGAGGTTATTTATTTGGCCACTTAAATATAAATGTTTTTGTCATTTTGTCATAAATCTCCTCAATAACACCATACCAGAATGCATCAGATAAAATATTGTTCTGAGACATCACCAATTATACTACTGTATTCACTGAGGTTTTATTAATGTTCACGGATTCATCTATTCATTTTGAAACTCGTCAAATTCAGTTTAGGGTCATAGATTGCCACAGCCTACCCAAGCAGCATGGTACGTAAGGCAGGGACCAACCCAAAACAGAGCGTCATTTCAGCTCCAGAAACATTCACTCACGTGGGCCCAATTTAGGATCATGAATTAACCCAACATGAATGTCTTGCTTTTATTGATATTATAGCAATAAAAACAGAAATGTACAGTACTAGGAAAATTTGTATGGTGCCTCTGATTGCGGAATCACTTTTGGAAGGCCGATGTTCCCAATTCTGAAATGGGAAGAATGGCTAAAAAAAGTGTGTTGTCTCAAAATGCTTTCTGTATTTTCTAGCATAAAGAATTCCACACGTGGTGCTCAGGGCTTCACCACAAATCAGATCGGGTTCAGCCTGCAGCCTAGAAGACTCAATGGCAGCTCCTTGAACCACTAATGTCCACTGCTCTGCCAAACTCTACTGGTATAGAAGAAGGCACCAGTGAAGATGAAAGGACTGTAAATGACGGCATGGCTCTACTCTGTGCACCTTAACGTTCATTTTAATTTTCAATTTTTTTATTAATTGCATATTTGCACCTGACATCAATTATGTAACTTTACTGTCAGGTCTATTAAAACAGGAAAAAAAGAAAGATGGTTATTACTTAAGAAGTTCTCAAATTAGAAAACTATTACATGTGGTTAGATGTTCAGCTGGTTGGAGGAAGATCATTTGTCTTCATCAAATATAGCTATCCTTGAACAACTGAGCAGAAGCATGTAATTGAAAAATGATAAGAAATGCGATTGTTGGGAGCTATAATCATTTATAACACTGAGCATGATGAGCCTTGGGAGCCATTTGTATTCATTAATGTAAATCCAAATTAGGGATTTTCGATTAACATGTGACTTTGACAGGCAGCGGGGCTGGGTTTCTGGAGACAGCCTGATGAGGCCTTTAATGTGGGTCACTTGTTCAATGCACATTAACTGTTAAGTTAGTGCTAGAGGCTTGATTTCCACCTCTCGGTTCTTTAGCTGATTAGAAATGAGGCATTCAAACTGATGGCTCCTGAGTGTTGAAACAGAACTGAACGCAGCCTAACAATTACATTTACAATACCGTGCCAAGCATGGCCCAAGGGGCCAGATGTAAGCATATTAACTGCAGCCATGTAATCAAAAACGTTGTATGTCTAGGAACGGTAGAAAAACATATTTTAGATGTCAGATGAACCGATAAGCCTAATCAAAAATGGACCCTTGAAAACATGAAATATGAATTTTACATATAAAGAAATGCAAAAAAAGTCATGCCAGATTAATTAAGTAGATTGCTGCTTCCAAAAGTACTGGCTCCACATCTGTTTTTTACACATTAATTCAAAACACAACTTTTGTGACTTTGATCGAAGCAAATTGTATTCAGTAATTAATTTGTGTATTTCCTTCCTTATTTGAATGACCCAAAATCAGAAGGTTTGGGGTTAGGCTTCAAGTCAAATAGCCAGTAGGGGTCATTGGCAGCTTGACAAGTAAGTGCTGCCTGAAAATTCCAGGACACCGGGTTCAAACCCAAGCCCTGTCACAGAGTGTGTTTACATGCACGCTGAATAACTTAGTTATTCACAGAAATCTGGTTTCTAAAATGCCATATGAACTCTTATTCTGGTTAAAGAAATTGGGATGTTTGTCTCCGAGAAGCCAGGTTAACAAATGTAGATTTCTCCATGAGTAACTCGGTTATGTGACCATGTAAACCCTTAACCAGTGTCACAAGAATAGAACAGAGACATAAAAAAGGTTTGGGGCAGCCACCCATATATTGTTTCCTGGCTGCAAAAATAGGAATAATTGTTGTATAGATGTGTACAGATCAGAGTCCAGAACAGAACTGACTTTGTGGCCAAAAGAAGGCCAGCAGAGGAAATGACATCATCAATGGGGCTGGAACCAGTAGTAGCATCATCAGGCCTGGGATTAGAGATGACGCCACAGTGGGCCCGGAACCGGAAGTGACATCATCAGGGTCAGGCAGAATTTCCCGTAACTGGTCTGCAGAGAAGTGAGATAAAGATTTAGTGCACTCTGCCACCTCCTGGTCTGGCATGAAATTACTCTCATTCAGGCCCTTTTGTTGCCTCCCATGCGTGACACCGGATTACTGTTAAGGATTTTGTAGAATGCGCATGTCTGTTGCATTCTTTTCCTATATATAAATGTTAGCTTTGCACACGTTTTCAAAGGCGCCTACGTGATCAATTTCCTAAGACAAAATGCTTGGGCGATGACATTATTGCTTTACCTGGTTGAAGAATTCTATTTTAGTATTTCATAAATCGCTAAATTTATGTTGATGGGCTGAATGTGTAGTGCTAAGCTCAGCAGCACAATCTCGATAGCAGTGAGGTAACACATTAAAAGTGATGTGTCTTACATAGTCTGATTACTTTTGAAAGCGACAAGCAACTTAACACAATGCTTACTGAAGTAAAAATACCTGAAATTTTATTATGCCAGCAGCACTGGGTGAAAATCAATAAGCACACATACTGGTATGCCAGTCCTTTGCAGGGCTCAATCGCACAGCCAAGCAGATAAGAAAGTGCTGCATACAATCCAGTAGCAGAAGCCTACTAATAGGCAGTGTCAGTTTAGATTTAATCTAGCTGTTCGCTCTAGATATGTTTAAACAGTGTAGTTGGGCGACACATAGGCCAGTGTTCATACTTCAAATCATCGGGGGCTCAGGTCGAGGATGAAGAAATGGGAAGGGTGTTATTTACATTGTCGCACATGAAGGAATAAACATATTTATAAAACAGAAGAAAATAATTACAGGACGCATACTTGTTTTCGGATTCATGGTGGTCATAGATTATGTTAAAAATACTTTAAAAAATGGATTGAAGATTAGAGGGTTTTACCAAAAGAGAACACCATTTATGGACTTGTGCATGTAAATGGAGGATTTTAAGAGACCTGGTTTCTGCCTTATCCGGGTTACTCACCTTCTCCCGGTTTTGTCTGTGCATATAAACACACTCAGTGTCTGGCTGGAGTTTCACTGTTATTCCTGTGTCCAAATGGCTCCTTACCAGGCCCAGTATTAGTTGATTTGGCTTACAGTGGCCTTATACCCAATGCTTCTAGAATAGGGTCCTTAGTGAGATGGGATGGAGGAATGAGTGGTGGTGATGTGAGTGAGCGAGTGTGCCGTGTAATGGCCTGCTGCCTAGTGCTCAAAGGGTAGAATTTGCATCCCTGGGAGCTTATTATTTTGTAATAACTCTGTTTGGGTTGGCCGTACAACATTCCCTATGAACATGTGGAAACATGGTGTGTCTGTGCTCATAATGGTAAAGGGAAAAGGTTTGACTTTCATCAGTCAGCATCTCATGTTTTCTAGGAGTAAACATCCACTCTCCATTTGCACCAAAGGAGAGCTGTAAGCCGTGATCTGTTTTTTATCGGCTGAAGGTATACCAGACCAAAACCCAGAGAAGGATTTCTTCCCAATCTGGAGACAGTGTTGCACCATGGCCAATTGTTTACAAATGGATTGAGAAGTTCAGAAATGGTCATACAAGTGTTAAGCATAAAGAAGGAGTGGAATGCCTGTCCATGTCCACTACTGAATGACACAAATGATCAAGTCTGCACCATGTGTCTCATGAAACAAAGAGGATTTTGGCATCAGTGCACCTTCAGTCCAAAAAAAACTGAATCACTGTTTGCCATTATCTTTTGGTGCAAATGGAGAGCAGAGCAGCCATGTTTACAACTACGAAACAACAAAAGAAACGGACTGAACAAGATTGAAATTTTACCACTGTGACCGCAGACATACCGTGTTTCCTCATGTGTGTGGGCAAAGCTGTACAACCAACCCAAACTTTACGATCACATAAGTTTATATATGATTTATCATTGTGTTTGTTAAATAAATGGTGGAATGAGTGTGATTGTGTGAGTTACAGGGCACTAAAATCAACTGTCTTCTCCTCCAGGGTTGGTTTACACCTCACATTTGATGAATAGACTTCAGCCCCCTGAGACCTTGAGCTGGACTGAGCAGTTTTGAGAACGTTATGTTCTGTTATTATTGTTATTGTTATCGTTATTTTTGCTTTATCAGACCGTGATCTTCAGCTCTCTCTGGATCAGTTCGCAGCTGAGTGTGAAGCGGCTGGGATGGGAATCAGCACCTCCAAATCTGAGACCATGGTCCTCAGCCGAAAAAGGGTGGAGTGCCCTCTCAGGATTGGGAGTGAGATCCTGCCCCAAGTGGAGGAGTTCAAGTATCTTGGGGTCTTGTTCACGAGTGAGGGAAGAATGGAGTGTGAGATCGACAGGCAGATCGGTGCGGCGTCCGCAGTGATGCGGGCTCTGCATCGGTCTGTCATGGTGAAAAAGGAGCTGAGCCATAAGGCAAAGCTCTCAATTTACCAGTCGATCTACGTTCCTACCCTCACCTATGGTTATGAGCTATGGGTAGTGACCAAAAGAATGAGATCGCGAATACAAGCGGCTGAAATGAGTTTCCTCCGCAGGGTGTCTGGGCTTTCCCTTAAAAATAAGGGGAGGGGCTCAGAGTAGAGCCACTGCTCCTCTGCATCGAGAGGAGTCAGATGAAGAGGCTCGAGCATCTGATCAGGATGCCTCCTGGACGCCTCCCTGGTGAGGTGTTCCGGGCACGTTCAACTGGGAGGAGGCCCCAGGGAAGACCCAGGACACGCTGGAGGGACTATGTCTCCTGACTGGCCTGGGAATGCCTGGGAAGAGCTAGAAGAAGTGGCCGAGGAGAAGTCTGGGCATCACTGCTCAAGCTGCTGCCCCCGCGACCTGATTTCGGATAAGCGGAAGAGGATGGATGGATGGATGGATGGATGGATGGATGGATGGATGGATATGTTGTGTTACTAAATGAGTGGATGGATGCGTGTTAATGTTTCAGCGAGTGGGCCCTGTAATCGCCTTGTGCCCAGTGTTCCCATGATTGAGTCCTCATCTGAATGAACCTGCTGTTCATCTGCATCTGTGTATGTTGATTTATTCTTTACTTATCATTTTTTGTGGTTTTATTCATTGATATGCTTGCTTATTTCTACTTTTTTTGTTGTTTTTAACTTCTCGGAAAGAAGTTGTATGAAAATGTGGTATACAAAAAAAAAAAATGTTGTTTGATTAAGCATTACAGAGCCCACTTTAGCAGAGACACACCGGGACAGCATTCAATGTTGCACTTATCATAGGAGTTAGGAAGCTGCCAACCTAGAAGAAGATCGATGTGCCAGGCCAAGCTCCAACCATCATCCTGCCCCTGGGGTCCACTGGAGTATTTGACACCAATGGGCCCTCCGTCCATTGTCTTGCAACCATATGGAAATCATCAGGCACCTTTAGAGAGTCACTAATGGATGCACTGGCGCTGTTATTCCTTCCGTGTCATCTCAGCTTCTCATTAAATGCTGTTTTCCCCACCTGGGAGCCCAACTCTCAGTTCCCTCTCAGTTTTTTTCTATTACCTCATGTTCAGGAAGTGAGTGTGGATGAGTGTGACCGGATGCTTCCAGGATAGGCTCTGAACCCCCTACGACTCTGCGAGCGGGTCTGATAATGAATAGATAGGTGGAATAAGTACAGTTTAGGATAATGGTCGGAATCATGCAGAACAGTTCTAAATATTTTTATGGGATTTCCTACCAGCTACCCACAATGGAAAAGTGACAAATTTCACACCTAATAGTGATAATCCCCACCTCTGTACACAACTAAAGAAATGAAGTGTGATGTCAGAGTATGCCTTCCGCTTCACTTTTAGTTAGGAAAAGTTACCTCTTTATTACTTCAATAAAAATGGCCTTACTGGCAAGGGACACATTTCTGAAGGGGCCCCGCATTTTGGTTTTTGTCAAGCGAGACCTGAAGGATATTAGATTGCAGAAAAACATAAATTGACCGGATGTCAAAAGTATTTGCTTTATTTTTTAATACAGCACAGCCCAGTTAAAATTGGTTTCCTTGGACTACATAAATACAAATCTAATTATCTGCGGTTTTATTTACAGTGTTATTTCAATTCGGCAGTTGAGTAATGGGAAATAGTGTGATAGCCATAGCAGCATCTGATTGCATTTTAGGAGAAACACTTGAGAATAACAAAAGGACTTGTCTGCCTGTTTTTTAGAAGACTTGGAAATAAAATTAGAATTGAATTTTTCTTTTGTCACTTAGATATGGAAACCATGCTTGACTCATGACCACATGTACAGATAGAGATATAAACAAGAAAAGATAAGACTGACGGGGGCAGAAGGAGGTACAGTAACAGCCGAGGATCATTTTACAGTGCAGTTTGGTCATTATTCTGTATGTCTTCACTAAAACAAATAATGAGATGCTTGGGGCTGACTTGGTAAGGAAGCAATCTGATGTGATTTTCAGCCAAAAAATCCACAGTGTGCAGCATTTCAAGCAGAACAAGCAGTGATAGTCTGGGACGTGGCTTTCTAAATGTACTCTGACTCGACGTATTGTGGGATTCTAACTTACTGGAGCACAATGCGACCACATGCTAATTTAAAAGGCAGGGTAGACATTTTTAGTGCAGGATTTAGCTTCGGATGTGAAAGTAGGTCGCTGTCATACTGATGAAGTGAAGACCCCTGACATGTCCAGTACCGCCAATGTCATTAACTGAATTGAAATGCTTATCACTTGGAGAGCTCAGATAGCGAAGGATTTTCAATTACCAGTTAGCATCCTCTGTCAGAGTGGAAAAGGAGTATCTTCATCAGCTGTACGCTGCCAAAGTTCATTTATCTTCATCATGACAACTGACAGACTCACTTCTGAATACATCGCTTGGAACTGCAAAGTAAGAAAGAAAAAAATGTTAAATAATAGCATGTGGTGTGCTGATATGCATTACTTCCCTACAGTTTCACAGACCCAGATTTGATTTTCTATGTCTGTGTAGTTTGCACATTCTCTACACTCGGGTTCACTTGGGTTCCCTCATACATCCCAAAAATGTTGACATCTGGCAGCTCAAAATGTGTGAAAATTTAGAGCAAATGCGTGTGTCCTTTTTGAGCATGCCCTGTGATGGACTGGTGTGCCACCCAGAGCTGATTCTTGCTTTGTACCCAGTGTTTTTGGCACAGGTGTGTGGCTCCTAAAAAGTGCATGGATAGGCAGCTATGTGGATGGACTCTTAACATGAGTCAACTCATTCGTCTAGAACTACACTTTTAAAAATAAAGGTGCCAGAGTGGTTCTTCAGAGTAATGCCATACGGGAACCATTTTTGGTTTCTAAAAGAACCATCCTCATACAGGTTCCAGAAAGATCCTTTCTTAGTGCCCGCAGGAAGCACTTCCGAGTCAGGCAGATTCGTCCCAAAGTAGGGACAGTAGGTTCTTGCAGCAGCCTATAGAACCCAACAGAGTTGCCCCATGGGACTACGATTCCCAACAGGCTTTATGGGTATCCATAGGGGTACTGTATCCCAGGGCTGCTACCATTGTCGGGGTAGCAAATGTGCTGAGCTGGCGATTCTTCATGATTACTTTTATAGGTATACAAGCCTTTTATTAAGGTTTTTTTAATAATAATAATAACAATAATAATAATAATAATAATTAATAATTCTTTGCATTTATATAGCGCTTTTATCACTACTCAAAGCGCTTAGCAATTGGAGGTTAAGGGCCTTGCTCAAGGGCCCAACAAAGCAGAGTCCCTTTTGGCATTTACAGGATTCGAACCGGCAATCTTCCGATTGTCAGTGCAGATCCCTAGCCCTAACCTTTTAGCACTATATATTTTTGTAAAAAGGGTAACTAGTTTGGCACCTCCTTAACTAGAATAGTAAATAATGCTAGCAAGAAAAGGAAACAGTCACTTACAGTATGAAGAGGTGAAGGGAAAAGTAATGGAGCTACGTAAGTGTCCCCTCTGTAAGGAGAAGTGAATAAACAGAATCAGAATCACTTGTATTCGCCAGTACTTAATGTACAGGAATTTCACTTAGTAGATTTGGAGCTGCTTATAACAGAATCCTTTCAGCTTAATGTTGGAGGGTTTCTTTTCTGGTTGGATGGTTTCTTGTTTTTGTTCAAGTCAAGTTTTGACTTTGCGTGCTTCTTGCGCTCTGACAGTTGCGCTATGATGAGAGGTGCGTATATCTGGTGCTTTTGTGATTAGTTATATATAAAGATTGTTTAAAAGTCTATAATATACTTTGAATTATATTTGAATGTTGTATGGGTTTTAGTGTTTGTTACTGTGTATTTATTTTGTTTTATTTTTGTTTCAAATTTTAGTGAAGTGTAGCGTATGCTTACATTTTTAAAGTTTTTTTTTTTCCTTTTTCCCTCAGAGTGACTAAATAGGCTACACGAAATGTTATATTTTATTTTTTTTACTAATGAAACACGTATGTGAGTGGAAAGATTTGTGTTTTAAATTGTACCTGTTGTCCTTTATTTCCTGATAAGTTTGTTAATTAACATGTTTTGTTTTTTCTCTATTTTAATATTTTTAAAGTGCATCTCTCGCGCTCTGACAGTTAAACCTTAGCACTATGATGAGAGAGTGCTTGAATAGGCTACACAAAATGCTTCATAGTTTTTACTTTACTGCGTTCTTAAAAAAATGCTTGACAGAATTCTGTGGCACTGAGACATTTTTTGAGTATTTTATCTATTAAGGAAATTCAAAGTGGTCTTTTTTGACCAACACTTCAAACTTTGTGGATGTGTTCAGCATCGCATCCACACACTGACAGCGGCTCGGCTGTGTAGATTCCAGACTCACAGTTGAAATTGCAAACATAAGTCAATGTACTGTGGATTCCACTGACAACTACTTTTTGTGATTTAGTGCCTTATGCACATTTGTTTTGATATACAGTAAATATTATAGAACTACATGGTTTATTTATTTATGAAGTGTTGTTCCACACTTTATCAGAGGTTGTCTTGAGACTAATATTTAAGAGTGAAATGTATGTAAAAAAGCTGAATCTACTGTCTCCTCATTCATAAAAAAGTCCAAGACACAATGGTGTTTGCTGGTTTTTTGAGTCTGTGCCTGTACAAGAAAACTGATGGATATTGTGTGGCCTGGGTTAGACTTGGGATTCCCGACCTGAATAAGCTTCTCAGTCCAGCCCTGGTAGTGTGTATGCACACGCACACACAGACATGTACGTACACTCTACATACACACATCTTCATACAGAATATGGCAGAACACATGAATATGCAAAGATGACAAGCTAAACTACTGGTTTGAGAGGGCTATGGCTCTAGGAAAGAAACTATTGAGGTGTCTGTTAGTTTTAGTTTTCATTGACTTGAAGCGTTTACCAGAGGGTAGTTTTTGGAACAAGGGATGAGCCGGGTGAGCCGGTTATCCTTTTGACATGGTTAGTCGTTCAGGATGTACACAGGTCTGCAACAAATGGAAGAGCACAGCCAATTATTTTCTCAGCAGACCTCACAATATATAATTTACGCTATAATTGCTGAAACAAACCAGACAACAATGGAGAATGTGATTACACTTTCAATTATGACTTTGTAAAACTGAACTAGGATTGGCTGGGAAATATTTCATTTCTTTAGTTGGCGTAAAAAGTACAACCGCTGCTGAGCCTTCTTAGGAAGTGGGGTTGATGTCCCAGCTAAAAGTGTTTGTGATTGTGTGTGCCCAAACATTTGGAGGATTCTGTCATATTGACTGCAGAATCATTAACTTCTTGTGGGAGAGATTGTAACTGCTTTTTGTGAAAGTCAATGACCATTTCCACTGTCTTGGTGGTATTGAGGACCAGGTTATTGGTAGCACAACAAGACACAGGAAGTTGTTTCGTTACTATTAGTAATTAGTCCAGTAATGATAGTAGAACTCAGTATTTATGTTACACTAAAAAGAAGCCCATGGCTGCATCAACTGCAGATTATAATGAAGACACTATAATGTGCCAGCCAAGTGCCACAATGAGCTGCTATTCATTATGGTCTGTTGCAACCAACAATTTCTGCTTAACAAATTGATTTTAACTCTCCATCTCAAAACGCTTATGTTTAAGAAATATGAACTGCAGTTAGCCATAAACTCTGCCACAACAAACAGCTGTTGTAAATAATAAGACAAAAATAAGATAGTTGCACCCTTTAATATGTTTGGTGAGGATGGAAAGATTGCCACAAAATTAGCAACAATTCATTATTTTAAGTGGATGTCTAAGACTCGCAACCAACAAAGGTTGCTTAACCAGAATAACCTGTCTCGGTTGGAAGCAGCAGATTTTGAGGATGACAGGATTTAAATAACAGTGTCTTGTGGACGCAGGGCAGAAGTGACCCCTCGCATCCTCTGAGTGTCCTCCTGCACTGGAAAAGAAGTGAGGGACTGTGCCCCACTTCTATGCTTACTCCTGTATTCTGCTTGACAGGCATGTGTGACACACCAGGCACACTTGAGTGGGTGACATGGCGCAAAGATACAAGTTTTCTATGGCTAGAGTTGGAATCTGGGGTCTATGAAAGCTATCTTAGCTCTGTTTTTAACTACATGATAATGTAAAATGCTACAGTCTGAAAAAACATAGTATGTTATGTACTAATATACAGTATGTCATTACATTTTATTACCACATGACTCCTTGTTATAAAGAGGGTAGGTGGGGAGCATGCACTGATAGCACGTTGTCGCAACCACCACATGCCGAAGCACCTGGATTGGGACCCGAGTGCAGCAGGTGACACCTCAGCACCACACTGGAACAGTGTAGGACTCCCCAAGTTCTCCATTTAAGTTGTAGGACCTGCTTACAGGGATGGATGCAGATTAACATCATACTCAGGACGGAGCAATTGCGGGTTAAGGGCCTTGCTCAAGGGCCCAACAGAATAGAGTCTCTTCTAGTGTTTACTGGATTTGTAATAAAATATATTATTATAAAATATTCAATATATAAAAACATAATATCTGTCTATTTGATGTAGTTAATAAACTGTGGTGGACGGCCAGGACCCATGCCAGGCCGGGATGCCTGGAAGGACCGGGAAAGGAACAATACCTTCCTTGGACCACAGGAGGGGGGGCCCGGACAGTTGTGGAGCCCTAGAGGCCAGCACTTCCGTAAGAAATTCCAGGGACACCCGGAGTGCTTCGGAGTACACCAAGAAGTGCCGTCAGAAGTTCATCGGAGAGCACCTGGAGCACATCCGGGTGAATATAAAAGAGGCCGCCTCCCTCAAGTGAGAGAGTCGAGTCGGGAGGAAGAAGGCGAAGCTCGGGAGGAGAGGTGGGAAGTCCAGAGAGGAGAGAAAGGACTGAGCAGAAGGTGTTTGGTGCAAGAGCACTGTGTTGTGTGCCGGACTGAATTAATTAAAACGTGTGTGTTGGACCATTCGGTGTCTGTCTGTCTGTGTCCGGGGCTGGCTTACCACAAAACAAAAACTTTCATAAAATGGTTCCAATATTTTAAAATGGCTAACAAAGTTCCCGAACATATAAAAGTTTTAGGCCATGCATAGGTTTTCTATTATGTTATTATCATTATTAAAAAATAAGGGATGCACACAAAAGGCCTTTCAAGAACATAGGCTGTAGTACTAGGGTGTTGTACCGTGTTAGCCATTTTGGATGTAATAAGAAGTCAAGCAAAATGTCACCTTTTATTGACTAACTATAAAGATTACAATATGCAAGCTTTCAAGGCAACTCAGGTCCCTTCTTCAGGCAAGATGTAAACAATGATGTAACCTTTTTAGTTAGCCAATAAAAGATGTCATTTTGCTTGACTTCTCAAGAACATAGCCTTAAAGCCCAATGTCTGCTGCAAAAAAGCAGGTCTTTAAGAGTGCCTGATGCCAAAGCCTAAGGTAACGATCAGTAGGCAGGCAGCCATTAAGGGGCTACAGGGTGCCTTTAACTTTTCAAATGTATATTTTTGAAAGATATATAAACTCTGCTTAAAGGTGACAGACAGCAATACCAAATATTGGAAACGTAACATTAATCTCTTCCATTCACTGTGCCTAGGGTTACCATACATCCAGGTCTCCCCAGAAATATCTTCTTTTTAGGTGCCAATCTGGGTGGATTTTACAAAACTGTCACTTTGTCTGGGTTTGTCACACTACAGCCCATCATTCCCAACTGACTTTACTTGTTTTAAATTCATCTCCATATTTTTAACTTTTACTTATCACATAATTCTTAACAAACATCAGGTGAATCCATAGTGGCCATGCTTTATTGTAAATCAGTGGTTATCAAAGAGGTAAAAGCAAACTTTTTGTATTTTTCTGTCCTCTTTTTGGCTTAGGAATAAAGTAACCCTACCTGTGACAACATGTGACAGGCATTTGAAGAGACCTTGAGGCCAGTTTTATGAGAGGAGAAGCCCACATTATTCCAGACATGAGCTGGAGCTCTATTCACTTTTGTTGCCAGACAAGTGGATGAGCCATTCACTTGATAAGGAGGCCATTACTATGTTTGTTTAGGCCAGACAGGGATTTTAAATATTTATTGTTTGCTTTTGTTTTGCTTTGATGTTTTTTAATTCCCTTCTGTTCCAACGTACTTAAATTTGGAGTGGTCTCCCCTGGACTTTCTCGTATACTCAGATATGGGGATGGATATTTGAGGAGTAAACCTCAAGACAATGATTATATTTTAATATTATTTACATTAAAGAACCATCAACAACAAATCAAATCAAATTAATAATATATTGAACAATTATTATAAATGTAAAGTTGAATAGTTCATACTCTGCAGCTGCATGAATAAAAAAGTAACACTTCCGGTTAGCAGAAATAGGCCAAAAGTTGAAAGAAATTTACTTTTTGTACCTAATACCTGTATGCAAAATTTGGTTGACTTAAGTGAAAGTGTACTCCAGTTATCATGTTTAGATACACACACACACACACACACACACACACACACACACAGACATAATTTCAAAAATGATATTTTCAGACTCAGCGGTATGAAACGTCGAGATTCATCAAAATATAATTTTTGGATGATTACAATACTTTACCTATGAGAAAGTAAACCAGACTCAAGGAGGTCTAAAAATCTCTGTCATTTTCTTGTAAAAGTCCTCCTTATTTTCCTTTAGTTTTAAAAGTCTCTCTGCCTCAATGGAGATTATCGCCAAGAAAAACATCTAGCAACAAGCACCTGTTGGGCTCACATGCGCCCCCTTCAGTGCGCCATGGTACTGTCTGCCTCATCCTGTGCCTTTTCACTGCAGTTTTATATCTGATCAGCAAGACTAAATTTGTCACACACATTCATTAAAGATATTAGCCAGACTGTGGAAAGTCAGGGTGTATAATAAACGTGTCTGCAAACATATTGGCGACATACAGAGAAACAGGAACAAGCACACACCAATTGCATGCATTAACCCAGTGTGTGAGGGATAGCGCAGTCCGAGGAGAGGTGATGCTCGTCACTCACACACCTCACGTTTCTCACCTGTATTTGAACAGGAAATGCGCAAATTCAGTGATTTTGGCTATAAAAATTATCAAAGTTATTGGAATCATACAGAAAACAAACTTATAGCAGTGGCAGTGGGCAAATTTATTTTATGTTATCATTTTTAGTTTTTTTTAACTTTTCATGATGACCCTCCCCTGACCGCACGTACCTGCAGTAAGGTGGCAGCAGAGATACATGGTGTTCTTCTGATGGAAACCTTTGGGGACTACAAAAATAAGGCTGCATGTGTTTGTGGACCCTTCGTGTCTATAACTTTAGGTTCACCAGACGTGATAATGTTTATACAGTATTTCCAAAATGGTTTTGTAATTTGAATAGAATATTCCATCCATCTATTTTCTATACCAGGGGTGTCGAAATCTAGGCCTGGAGGGCCGCAGTGGCTGCAGGTTGTCATTCCAACCCTTTTCCTAATCGGTGACCAGTTTTCACTGCTAATTAACTCCTTTTCCCTTCAGTTTAATAACCCCGTTTTTATGGATTCAGTCCTCTGAATTGATTCCTTTCTTCATTAAATGGCAGCCAAACAGAAATGAGACGTGAAATGAGCCGACAGATGACCAGCTAAACTGGGGCTTCAAATTCCAACCAATTTCACTCCAATCTCTTTCTAAATGAGAAGCTGATTATTGCTGTTAATTAAACTTGTTATTTAATTCCATGGCTTCTGACAGCTCTCATTCTGCCACAGCAGACATTTCCAAAACTGTTGTTTTTCTTCTTTTTCTAAGAACGGCGGCATAATGTTTTGGTGACCTCGGAAATGTCTTACTGAGACATTCACCTTTCTTTATTTTCAGATATTGTGTGATGAGCACAGGTGAGCTGGTCATATGGTGGCCTGTTTTGTGTCTCATTATTGTTTGGCTGCTAAATAAGGAAAAACAAACAACTATAAGGCCTGAGTTAAGTTAATTAAAAGAAGTAATCAGCAGCAAAAAGTGGTCACTAATTAAGAAGATGGTAAGAATGAAAACCTGCATCCACTGCGGTCCTCCAGGACTGGAGTTCGACACCCCTGTTCTATACCCATTCTCTTAATTTGCAGACCTATAAATATCTGGGAGTGCAGCTAGATGACAAATTGGACTGGACTGCCAATACTGATGCTCTATGTAAGTAAGGTCAGAGCCGACTATACTTTCTTAGAAGGTTGGCGTCCTTCAACATCTGCAATAAGATGCTGCAGATGTTCTACCAGACGGTTGTTGCAAGTGCCCTCTTCTACACGGTAGTGTGCTGGGGAGGCAGCATAAAGATGAAAGACACCTCACGCCTGGACAAACTTGTTAGGAAGGCAGGCTGTATTGTACAAGTAAAGTTGGACAGTTTAACATCTGTGGCAGAGCGACGGGCATTAAGCAAACTCCTGTCAATCATGAAGAATCCACTGCATCCACTGAACAGTGTCATCTCCAGGCAGAGGAGTAGCTTCAGTGACAGACTTTAGTCATTGTCTTGCTCCACTGACAGACTGAGGAGATCGTTCCTCCCCCACACTATGCGACTCTTCAATTCCATCCAGGGGAGTAAATGCTAACATTACTCAAAGTTATTTTCTGCTTTTACATGCATTTTTATTACTATTTAATTTAATATTGTTTTTTGTATCAGTATACTGCTGCTGGATTCCCCCTTGGGATTAATAAAGTATCTATCTATCTATCTATCTATCTATCTATCTATCTATCTATCTAATGGCATTTTATGGTTCTTTACTCGGTTGTGTGATTCCTCATAGAACGATTGCTTGACAAAGCATCATTTCATTCTGGGAAGAGTTCTTTGCATATGAAGTTTGTTCTTTTTGTTTTGAGAAACTTTCTAATATGCAGAAAAAACTGAAATCTTTAATGTATGGTAGGCTGCCTAGCAGGACATTAACAGATTAAGAAAACTTGGACTTGGCCTGTGGTATTATATGCAGCAAGAGTCCTTTTAAAATCATGAACCATTGGTATTTCACAAATCTCTTACCATCTATTCATGGTAATTTACTGTATGGATCCTGTTACATATCTAAATAAATAAACATTCTTTCTGGAACCTGTCATACAGATGGATTTTTTAGGAACCAAGAATGGTTCCCCTATGGCATTGCTCTGAACAACCGCTCTGACACCTTTGTTTTTAAAAGTGCAGTTTATCCTGAGCAGGGTCGCAGGAGCCTCTCCCAGCAAGCATGGGGTCAATTTAGCATTCTCAATCTTGGACTGCGGGAGAAAGCACATATGTACAGGGAGAGAACGTGTAAACTCCACACAGGAGACGTGAACCTTGGTCTCATTACTGTTAGGCAGCAGCACTACTACTGTGCGACCCAATAGAGCAGTCAATAAATAAATTAACAAACGTATTACTAAACTATTGCTGCTAATGAATTAATTTTCTATCTTGGCAGAAAAAAGATTTTTTTTTAAGATCCTTGCCTCCTTACCTGGGTGTGCAAGAGTAAACCATGAGAGAGCCCCGAAATTTCTCAAGTTATGTGCATGAAAGGGGCTTACAATAGATGGCATCTTTTTTATTTCAAATGATGAAACGATGAAAGAACACAGTGTATCAAATAAATAAATATCAAAAAAGCCATCTGCCTCATTGGGCCTAGCACAGCATTTTTTGGACCCATCCTGTAAGTTGCTTTGGGTCAGACACCAGCCAATCATAGACCATCCTTTATCAAAGCCACTTGGCTTTTTTAGATCATTCCTTTACTCGTTTTATTTTCCAAACCTGCTTAACAAAGGCTGCCCTCTTAGAATTGGCCACCTGGCAGGAGGTAAGGCAAGATCACATCTGTAGAGACTTCAGTTTGATTGCATGTAAGGATGCTACTTTTCTACTAATTATATGTTGTGACCTGTAGGGGGTGTTGAACTCCAGATACAAACACACACAGACCACACGCTCCGGGTGCAAATACAAGGTTTATTACAGTAAATACCTCAAAATAGGCTTCTTGTTAAACACAACAACAATTCTCCCTTATCTTTCTTTCTTCTCTTTTTCTCTTGCTCCACATTTCCCAGGCAAGCATTCTCCTTCTTCGTCACCCAACACCAACTTGCCTGGATGAGGCCGAGTGGCTCCTCTTAAGTGAGATCTGGGAGTATTTCCACTGCCATGGCATGGCCTGTAAGAAGCAGTTCCTGGTCACGTGGAAGCCCCACAAGGTAGAGATCATGGATTATTGCAGCATCCCCTGGAAGTACTCACATAACCCAGCAGATCTGCTCCATGGGACAACAGTTCCCAGCATGCTTTGTTAATGTCCATACTGGTAGCGCTGCTCAAGGAGGCTACCACCTAACATGGAGGGGGGAGCATGTGACCCTGACAGTTTGTCTTCCCCTTTTCTTCTATCACACTGGCCTTCCGGCCAGGTAATGTTCCTGGGTTCAACCCAGCTGGGATGCTAGTGTACCCACTTCAATACCAGCATCTTCTATCAGTTTCCTGGCTAAGGCAGGGAATACACTGTCACTCTTCTTGCCTATTTACCCTTGGGGCTTCCCAGCTAGGTAAGGAAAGGGAGTCCATCCTGTCAGGAACACTAGTCACTGCATGCCATCCGTTACAATATCCATGTTATGTGCACTCGTATGCATTTATTTTTTATTGCTTATTCATTGTTATTCTTACCTAACTGAATTTGTTTATCTTTTCTGGTAACATTCTCTTTGACATCTTGTAAAGCACTTTGAGCTACATTCTTTGTATGAAATGTGCTATATAAATAAATGTAGTTGTTGGATGTTGGATGGGGAGACATTTCATTGCAGGCTCCATTTTTGAGCACAAGTACTCTAATTAAAATGATTTAAATTCCTTGTTGCCAAGTTAAAATCCTGTCCTGTTAGTATTTGTACAACTCAGTTGGATCAACTTCAAATCACTAATTATCTGATATGCAAATCTTTGGGATGATGGATAAGAGAAAGGTTATATCCATACTACTAAATTTTCACTTAAAATCAAAATGATCTCCGTCCATAGTAGTGTTTCACATTGTTGAGTGGGGAGCCATTTCAACAACCACTAATGTGCGGCAGCCATTTTATGCCAGTGCACGCACCACACATTAGCTATTAGGTGATGTGGGGGTTAGAGATAGCTAGCCAACTGGAGACAGGGGATGATTACAGGGCCAGAATGACTAGGCTGAGGTGGGCAATTCATCCAGGACATTGGGATACACCATGCTCTTTAAGCAGGATGCCCAGGGATCTTTCATGACTACATAGAGCCAGGACCCCATTACATCTCATTCCAAGAACAGAGCCATTTTTATAGCAATGTCCCTGCCACATTCATACCACAAGGTAAGTACCCAATGCTGGCCTCACCACCTCTTCCAGCAGCAACTCAAGCTTTTTCTTGATATTCTCCTTTTGAAGCACTGGCTGGGCCCAAACATGCTTACTTTTAGGTGGATCACCTTTTCTGAAGTGCAGGTGGTATGGCTTCTGGGTTTGTGGAAGTGTGGCAGAGCAGTTTGGTGTGTTGATGAGTGTTGATGAGTTTGCATATGTGTGCAAACATGCGCGGTTTCGCTAGTTTTCTCATTAGCACTATGGGGTGTATAATTAAGACCTGCGGCCATGTAAAATGAGCTTGAGAAGGTTAGCGTGGAGGACACTCGCAGAAACTACAAGGTAATAGCAGGAGAAGGTGTTAGTGTGTAGGAGAGGAGGAGGCAGGGCAATCAAGACCATGAGTGAGTGAAGTCGATGGCCCTCTAGGGGTGTCCCCTCTGAGCAATTGTGTAGGAATGAGGACATGGAATGAGGCCTCCTAGAGATCCAGAAAGTGCTTGGAAGATGGAGGTCCAACTGCATGCATCTTTGGTCAATGCTGATGGAAGAGGGAAGGGACCGGAGTCAGGAGAAGGTGAGTACAGCTGTCAGCATTTCCTCCTCTAGCTGTGAGGACCTGCTGGGGTGAGCTGGGGAGTTGTTGTGAGGTTGCCACATTTGGCCTGCTGAGGATCACAACCTGGCAACTTGGAAAGTTTTATAATTTCATTTTACAGTATTTGTTGTTCATTTTAACCTCCACATGAGCACTCATTTTATTATGGGCTTTTATTTAAGAAACTGCTCTTTATTTATTGTTTGGAGAAAAAATAAAAGCACTGTGCACTTTTGCACAAAATTCGGTGGCGTATGTGCCCTCGTTGCACTGGTTCATCTTGGTTTATGACTATCTATGGTCTCGGGTTCAAAGATGATCGGCAGTTGCAGCCTACCCTGGCCGGCATAAATAGTTGTCCTAATTTTGGTTTAAAATATTTCAGAGGATTTTGTTTTACTGATCTATGCCATCTAAAATCTTGACTTGGTACATTTAAATCCACAGACACATATTCATGTGAATATTTTCCTTTAACAGGTAAAAAGATTGCATGTACTGTTAACTCTTCTTGGCATTAGTTTACTTTTAACAAATAAAACAGTTTACATTTAAATGCTGTCATAATGGAATATAATAAAGCTGATTTCATCATTATGTAAAAAATGTAAACAGTCCATCTTAATCCAAATTAAGCTTAGGAGGGATGGTACTGGGCATAATTATGCCAGTTCATCTCTGAGACTTCTGAGCACATGCTCTTCATACCCATCAGGCCAATTTAGAGCTGAAAATGAACTGAACCTGAAAACCCACAAAGATACACAGAAAATGTAACAACGATTTGCAGTCAATGGCCTGCTGAGAGATTTGATTCAAGGTCACCGAATCCGACAGCACCAACCACCGCAGCGCCCAACACAGCACACGGTTAAAGAGCCGATTGTTAATAAGCAGCCCTGAGAATGTTTGACTCACTTACTGATAACACCAGTCCAAATTTATTATGTTGTTTTACCAAGTGAAAAAAATATGTCATCCATGGCCTTCATTTGAAAGCTCTATTATTGGAGGATATCAACCTACAGCAAAAGCAAATATACATTACACTGAAATTGCATATTTTCTGAAACTGAGAAGGCCCTTTGTAAGAATTAAAAGCAACAAATCAACGGTTGCTGAATTTTGTCTGTGACAGAGCGGGTGCGGAGGTCACAGGTTAACTTGTGACGGTTTGCAAAAGACAGCAGTATCTTCTTTCCCTCGGAGGGAACTTTATGGCTCAAATAGTACAGCATCTCCATAGTAAAAGAAAACACAAAGCATGAAGCAATTATAGGTTTATGTCACAGGGATGCATGACCTGCTGACATAAATTTCTATTTAACAGATTACTAAAACATATTTATTAAGAATGAATATACATTTAGATCTCTTTGACAAAGTGGTATTTATTCACAATTTGAGCCTGTTTTAATAGTATTATCCCGTTAAAAAAGACCAATTTATGGTCACCAGGGACCAGAGACTATCCTGGTAACAATGAGCACAGAAATCTAGCATCTGTCCATCGATGGGCACATTTTACACTATAATTATAAAATATTAATCTGTAATCTATAATCTGTGTCACTTCTCAGTATCTTGATGTGGGACTGCTCTCCTGCCCATAGAAACATCATCTCAGATACGGGGAGCTCTGGAATCTTCAGACAGAAGGATCCTTTTATCAGATTGGATGGCCCAGCACAGACTCCACTACAGAATGCCCAGGGGGGCAAGGGTGGCCTGTTGGTCGAGGTCTGCAGGACACTGACTGTGTCTGACTTCTTTTTTTTACAAATATCATTTTCTACGTTGCCAACTGGCCATAGCTCATCAATTAACTAATGGACAGAGTTTTTTTGGTTTCCATTGATGTTGATCTGTTTCTACTTGGTTTTCTGTGCATTTTAACAAATCTGTATCTTATACTGTATGTACTAATTCTGAATTTAATAATTAGCATAATCCACTAACAACTGTGTTTGGTGGGTTCCCAGGTGGGCTTAAAGTGGAGAAGGACAAACAAATTGTAATTGTCTTTATTTTGCTATTAGCACGTAGACTTGTCTTGCTCAACTGGAAGAATCCTATCTTGCCTATTTTAAGTCAGTGGGTAACTGATGTTATATACTATTTGAAACTAGAAAAAGTCAAATTCTCACAAACTTTTTCAAAACTTGGCAGGAACTAATCAGTAACATTTTAGAATAAGCATTTATATTGAGGAAGCAGATTCTCTCCCCTCTTTTTTATTCTGTTTATTTCAATTCATGTATTCATTTACTTTTCCTACTATTAAAGTTTTACTCTGCCAGCCTAGCTCTCTTTCTCATGGGTGGGGGTTGATTTGTTTCGAACCTAGTTTTGTTAAACTTGACTTGCTTGTATGGAATGTTATCTGATTTAAATAAAATTAATAAAATTAAAAAAAAAAAAAAAATAGTATAATCCATACCTGCATTTTGCTTGAGAATTTGTCACAGTGATCTGAGCCTGCTCTCGGTGAAGGGCACGATACAAAAACCAATTGCATTTTATTGTAAAATGTATAATAATAATAATAATAATAATAATTATGTATGTTTATATTTATCAAGTTATCTTTCAAAGCTGCAGGGAACTCGCAGCCAAACTAACATCTGCTGAAAGACACAGACCTGCAAGGGCAGATGCCACTCCTTTGCATGGCACACAGTCACACACCAAATGGCCAAATTACAATCACCAGTTAGCCTGACAGCCAAGTCCTGACTATGTGCGAGGAATATTTGAGATAAGCGACTAGAACAGACAAAGAAGGCACGGATGGTGACCAGGCTGAAAACCAAACCTATGGAGTAGTGAGGCGGCAGTGCTAACCACTGTGCCATAGGGCCACCCTACTAGATAACAGTAGTCGGCTTCTCAAATTTCTTTTTATTTTATTTAAACAATTCACATCTTCCTTATTGGCAAGAGAACTGATATTACCAAAAACAGCCTGAGGACATCACTTTGTGCTCTGACCAAAATCCAATTAAAGCTTTAATTGGCCTTTTTTCATCTCTTACCCAGTGGGGAAAAGAGTTGCTCTTATGAAGATACACTGACATTTCTTGAGTAGCCCAGAAAAAGTGAATGAAAAAACGATTTAAATTTCAAAAGACTCCATGGACATTCTCCTGGGAGTCTTGGGTGTCCCTTGACCCCTGGTAGAAAACCGCTGCCCTGGAGCATCTCAACATGGGAAGTGTCAAGTGTTACATTTCTAGCAGGCAGCTTTGATCGCTGTGACTGAAGTCCCAAAATCTGTTTATATGGTGGCCAGCAGGTGGCATTCAAAGCTGTTTTTAGGCTTAATTGCAGCACTTATTTTAGTCATAATACATTTTTGTTTGAAGTTTTTTATGTGGCTTATTAAACATCATTTATTATTCATTGCAGTAAGCACATTACACACTTACAGTTCATGATTGCTGAAGACAAATATAGTTTTAATCTAAAAATAATATTCACCCATTGGAAACAGAGAAGAGATGTGCCATGACACCATTTTGAGTTATTATGGGAACAGTGTTGTTCAGGCGCCTGTGTGCAATGAGATCCAGCTTTATCAACAGTTTCCCATCCTGACGACTATTTTTTTCCCCTGTTTTTTTATATTGATTTGAGAGCTCCACCGTCCAATCTGGGCAGACACGATTAATCTGTTGGAGCTGTTCTTGTGCTTGCATTCGAGATATTGATGGCACTTACTTAAGCCAACGGAAGTCTCCCACCAGCTCTCATTTTAATGATGCGTGTCCCTGGGGTCAAGCAACACTGTGCAGAAAGAACCAAGAATGCAGCAATTACAAGCCCCAAAATAGAAGTTCATGAATGACGTGGCATAAGTTATCTGAAAGGCCACCTCTGACAAAAAGACAAAAAAGAAAAACAGTGACTTTGCAATGATGAATGTACATTTATATAAACTAAAATATGCTGTGTAAAACCGGGTGACAGTAGAATTAGGAAAAGCCTTTGAAAACAATTCAGGATTGTTTCTCTTAAGATGCTTGGATTGGCAAAGGCACCCTTGACCTTTCATTTCCAGAGGACACTTCATTACACTGGGGTTACATTCCCTTGGGTTTTATCTGCTGCAGCCTGAGAGAATCAATGGCATCTCATTGACAGTACGGGAAAGTGAAGCTCTAAAGCACTCCCATTAGCACTTAGCTCTTAAGTGGGCCCCACACAGAGAGGAGGGACGCTGCCAATAGTTGTGTAATTTTACTTAACAGCTGTACAGATGTTAAAAGGGGTATGGAGATGCAAAGCACAAGAGAAGACGTGCACATCTGAATCACGATGATACCATCTACAGCCAGTGACGCTAGCAGAGATATCTTGTATACCACACGCAATGATATTTATAGACAAAAACTCTACTGTATTTTTTTATCATTTACATTTTCAGCCATATTGTTGCACTCTATGCAGTCTGACCCGACAGCAACTGGTGCATGAGAGGGAGCAAATCCAGCTGGCATCAGTCCATCACAGAGCATGTACCCATGCCTGTCTGCGCGGGTACATGTCCTATCACTTCAGCTGCCAACTAACATATCAGCACATCTGAAATGGGAGATAAAAAAGTTCTCAGTATCTGCTACGTGATCACTGGGAGAACATTAACACCAAAACTAAAATTGCACCAGCAGCAACTTTGTTTTGTGGTATTTTTCATTTTTTTGTTTACCATATTTATGTTATTTTGGGGGGGGGGGGGGGATTGTAATTCTGCCCTGCTTCATTTATGTATAACTAGCCGTCCCCCGTGGCTCCACCAACCTAGAAATGAAACAGGACTGTGAGGAGGACCCTACCTGGCTCCCTACTCCTGATGTCAAGCTTCCTCCTACCCTCGGCCCGAAGCCTCTGTCTTGGATTAGCACAAGTAAATCACTCCTGCAAGCGAACTATGATTCTTAGTGTGATGAGAGAAGTCGCAAAATCAACCAGAATGTTCAAGCAAATTCTAGGAAAAAGCCTGATCTAAAGTAGTTCTGTCATTTTCTAGCTAAGTGGATATAAGATAAGTAAGATAAGGCCAGAGGCTGGCACATACAGTAAGTGAGGAGGCCCCCTCCCCTCGGCCCGCTGCGTCTGTCTCTGATTCACACAAATAAATCAGTACCACAAGCGAACTACGTTACTTAACAAGGAGAGAGATGTTGCACAATCAACCAGAATGCTCCAGAAAATTATAGAAAAAAAAAATGATCTAAATCCGTTAAGATGTTCTCTCGTGAAAATTAGATAGACACACAGACAGACAGACAAATATTAGATTTTATATATATACATATATATATATATATATAGAGAGAGAGAGAGAGAGAGACAGAGAGACAGAGAGAGAGAGCGAGAGAGAGAGAGAGAGAGAAGACATTTCGGGTTAAACTTGAAAATGATTTTTATATTTTATGATTTTGTGTCCCACGCCAGGGACAGTGTTAGCTGAGGAGTTAGTTAGTCACTCCTTAAAACAGGTACTGTATGTAAGGGTGACCTCAGGGAGGGACAGAAATCAAAAGCTTTCAGTACACAGCATGAGAGCAGGACATCATGATCATTTTGACCTTTTGGGTTTTAAGCAGACATCATACATTTACCACAGATATAACTTTCTTGTAGTGAGCAAATGAAAACACTTTTTTAACAGCATTTCTTATCATTGTGAAGCAGGAGTCACCAAATATTGGGATGTTAAAATTAGATTAAATAAACTTTATTAATCCCATGGGGAAATTAGCCTATTAATAGGGACTGTGAAGTGGGATTACACTGTCAGAACAAGAGGAACTGGTGACCCAACTGTGCATTAAAGATACCAAACCCTTCCCATCTTCCACCTCTTTGTGGTTTTCCAAACTGCCTCTGCCAGGATAATCATTCTCATTAAACGGAAGTTAAGCTGCCTGAGCATTCAGGGAAGAGCACCTAGTTAAAGCGTATAAATGGTAGACACTGGAGCTTAAATAAATTACCAGAACATACAAGAGCTGTCTAGGAGACAGACGTTAAGTAGGTTAGAGAGAGCAAGCTTGTAACTATTTGCCATCTGTTTGTTTCAAGTAGTAACAAAGAAAATTGGTTGCACTGAATTATTTAAGTACCCAGTGAAATCACCAATAAAATATTGGTCTAAATATATACATTTATAGGGATATTAATGTGGCATGAACAGATAAGTGGGGTGAGAAAGAGTATAGGAGTCAGGTGGAGAACTTTGTTATTTGGTGCAAAAAGAATTTTCTGCATCTTCACATCAGCAAAACCAAGGAACTGGTTATTGACTTTCACCACACCAAAGAGCCTAATCAGGGAGTGAATGTAGAGGTGGTCCACTCCTACAAGTATTTGAGGGTCCACATCAATGACAGGATGTACCGGTCTCATAACAAAGATGAACTATATAAGAAAGGGCAGAACAGGCTGTTCTTCAGAAGACCACATTCCTTTAATGTAGGAAGTGACATCCTTCATATCAGTGGCGTACGGTGAGGTTCATGGCTGGTGAGGCACTGACTCCTTCAGAGTCAGATTTACAAATATATGAACCCAAAAGAGTAACTTACTCACTATGCAGTTGGCAGCATGCACATTGGCTACTGGTTATGTTTCATATCTCATCAGCATTCTTTACACACACATAGATAGGTAAGGTACATATTTGGCTAAGAAAGAATGTTACATATATAGCAGCGAGAGAGAGAGAGCGGAGAGAGCACATTTGCTCTACACCCTCCATGTGTTCTAAATTTCCTGTTGCAATTCCACAATTCATACTCATTCAGTACAAATGACAGTAATGAGTGGTGTACCAAAAAACCAGATTTTAATTTTGACCTTGATTGAAATATGAAGTTGTTTTTAAAAGCTTTTAATTCTGGTGTTTCAATCAGTTTTAATACAGACTGTTCAACAAAAGGATAACAAGATAAACAAAAGAATATTTTAGTTAAGGTCAAAATTTAGTTTTTAAATATTGGATTGTTTTTTTACTTAGTCTGGTCCCATTTTTTTTAATAAAATTTAAAACCGTTTATGGTCTTACCTTTATTTGTAAATGAGGTCCATGCATCTATCCTTCTCTATGAAAATTTCTGTCACTTTCTTGTAAAAGTCCTTCTCATTTTCCTTTCGTTTTAAAGTTTTAAAAATCTTAACCTTCCATTTTGGCAGTCAGTCGGAATAAAAAATAAAAGTAAAAATGGACCGCCGCAGTGCACTTGACTTTCTCATATCGCTAGCTTATTGGCCCCGACAGCCTCTGCATAGAAGAACAGCAGCAACGAGCACCTGTTGGGCTCACATCAGTGCGGCACGGTACTGTCTTGCTTACCTTGTGCCTTTTCACTGTGGTTTTATGTCTGAACAGTAAGACTAGATATGTCACACACATTCATTAAAGATATTAGCCAGAATGTAAAAAGTCAGGGTGTATAATAAACGTGTCTGCAAACATTATATTGGTGACATACAGAGAGACAGCAACAGGCACGCACCAATTCCAACCCAGTGTGTGAGGGATAGCGGAGTCCGAGGTGAGGCTCGGCACATCGCTACCACACCTCACGTTACTCCCCTGTATTTGAACAGGAAATGTGCCAATTCCGCGATTTTGACTGTAAAATTGATAAAAGTTATTGGAATCATACAGAAAACAAACTTATAGCACATACCAGTGGACAAATTTATTTTATGTTATCATTATTCGTTTTTTTACTTTTCATGATGTTCCCCTAACCGCACGTCCATGCTTCACATCTTCTATAACTTTGTGATGACCAGTGTGATTTTCAACACTGTGGTGTGCTGGGCTGGTAACATCACTTCAAGAGATGCCAACTAAATGAACAAGTTAATTAAAAGGGCAGGTTCATTTATAGGATGCCCTCTGGACCACCTTTAGGTCTTAGCATAGGAGAGAAATCGAGTGCCATTATGAACAATGCTGCACATCCTCTCTCTGACTCACTAACACTGAGGACTTTCAGACAACGGATTATTCAGCAAAACTGTGTCAAGAAGTGCCACTGGGGCTCCTTTATACCAACAGCAATATGTCTGCATAATGCCCCAGTGGGACTGTTGCAGCAAAGTCAGGGTTTCTTCTGTTTCTTTTTAATGTTTTCTTCCTTTTTTGTCATTCTGGTGTGTGTTCAGACCACAATGTGTGTATGTATTTATCTATTTATTTATTTAAAGAGCTTCTGTAAAAAGCCAAAATTTCTCTCTGGGGACAAATAAATTTCTGTCTATCAGAGTACAGTGAAACACTTACTTGCATGTACTAATCAACGTCACCACTCTGCAGAAAAAAAAATATATATATATATACAGGTAACACATGGCCAGTGTGGTGGAGCTTTGATGCATTCTGCTGTATCTTGTACATGGCATTGTCTTTTTTAATTCAAAATCTTAATATTTGTCTCTGTTTATGTTCATTCTTTAAAGAGTATTTGCAGTTCCATTAAAAGATATGGCTCTGTCAATTATCTGCTTTAACAGTGGAACGTAATGTATACAGTATTTAGAAGAGACCGTGCCAAGCACACTGACCTACAGTTTCTTATACAGATCATTCAGCACTTCTCACATTATTCACCACACAGAGAGCCTATAAAACTTGAGAATATTTCAGAGTCAGGCAGACAGAGTTGGGCTGCTATGTGGTAGGTGGGAATGTACTTCGTCTCCAGCGGACACAGTGTGGGGTGTTCAGATATGATATTTGCAATGCACTTCTTTTTGAAATTTTTAAAATACTATTCATCTACAGATGTAGAAAATTGAAGAATTGCTCCTGCTCATGTAGATCTATTCATTACAGTCACTGTACCCAACTGCAACTCCAACAGTGAGGAGTTTGTTAGGATTTAGTACTGTTTTAAGTTGATATATGCACTTTTATTATTTTTCATCTATTAGATTTCTGATTTTTCACCATTTGCTTTGTTGGTTACATTTCAAATGTACATTTTACATTCCTAGCTGTGATTAATCCCGGTTTTTGACATCCCTGATCCCATTCATTTCATTTCTGAGCATTTTATTTTGATTTGTTTAAAATGGCATTGTTGTTTTCTATTTTGTTTTTTTTTTTATGGTTGCCACCGTTTGTGTTTGTTGTTGCAAGGCTATGGCCTTATTGTTCAAAGGTTGTTATGCCCATTGCTATTCCAGTGATACGGAAGTCACATAATGTATCGGGTAATCTAATTCAGCCTATAAAAGATGGCGGCTCAGAATTGAGGGCAAAAGAAAAAATAACAAATATTAATGGAATTAGGAGAATAGTCAGGTTAGTGATAAAACTTTGCTTCATATCACCAAGCAACAACTTTCACTTTGTGCTTTGGTTTTGATGATTGGTTCTTTTTTTTGGCTTTACCTAACCATTATTCTGTTTTGTTAGGTCCTTCTATTCATTTTTTCATCCTTCCTAATCATTTCTAAGCACTTGTTTTAATGATGGGCGATCACAACCTGGAATCGAATGCTGATGATACCAATGATGCACACAACAAACTACCTCAGAGTGGATTTTAATCGGCCATGTGTACCTTTGCTGTATGCAGATATTTGATGGCACATGCAACACTCTACATTCAAACATATTTGCTACTAGAATAAATAAACAAAATCTGTCAGGGTTTGTCTTGGGGTCTACTGTTAATATCAAGTTAGTTTAAAGACGAGGAAAGGAATTTTCACTGAAGAGCATACATAGTGACTGAAATTTAGTCTCGGCCTAAACTAATAGGATTAAGAGCTTTCTTTTTGTAAACAATTAGATAGGTCTGTTATAATTTAGTTTTTTTGACGAGGAATATTCCAGGTGCATTATTTGTGAGTTTGGAAAGTGACTTGTTATTATTTTATTTTCTTGCTGGTGTCATCACTGATGCATACTTTTTGCATTCACATTACTTCTGTGATCTCTTTTGAATTAGGAACGAAGTCCATTGCTGATGATAAGACTGATGACAGCACTGCGTATAATGTGATAATTACGAGAGCTATTTGGGACAACATTATGGTGATTTAAGTATCTATGTCTCTGGATAAAAACAAGCAATCTACTTCATGAATCTCAATTGTTATTTAGGGCAAGGCTTTTTAAAGGCACTGAAGGCCTTTTTGGCTTATTTTACATGCTGAGCTTTCCCATGATGTTTGGTTATAAACTTGGCCCAAATCTTTGACTACTGCTACCCCTCATAATTTCATATTCCTGTCTACTTTCTACAAAATATCCCTTAATCTTTGAGAAGTAACTAGATGAACATACCCTAGGAATTATATAAAACCAACATACTGTATGGTAGCTAGGTGAACATGCCCTAGGAAATATAGAAAAAAAACAACATACTGTATGGTAAGTCCATCCCATAAGGTCAGATCATAGGGGAACACATCATTTCCAGGCACATGACCTAAAACCAGCATAAAAGGGGGACTCCATTTGGGAGGTTTAGTTTACTTCTGGCATTCACAAAGAAACAAACTTTACCAATGATGGCTCTAAGGAGTAATATTTATGTGGAAAAGAAGCGCTACTCCATTACCGAGAGCATAGCTTGTTTTAAACACTCGGCCACATTGAGGAGAAAACTAGATTTCCTTTAGTTAAACTAGGAGTCTTCGCCCCCTGCTCGCTTCGCTCGCCAACCCCCGTGTTTGGTTTTCCGGGTACACACTTGTAAGATTTTTTTTTCTTTGAATTGTTGCTATTTCATTAGTTTCACTTTTATTTCAGAACTTCTGTAAAAACAATATTTAGAATCTTTCATGTCCCAATATGCTGAATCTTTTAAATGAGGTCTGTGAGAGTGTTTAATGACTTTGTACACTAATTTAGGATAGGTTTCTCTGTTTGGAATTTCAGCACAGACAAAACTATCCACATCATCAGCAGTTAATAATTTTTTTTGCAAAGTAACCAATAAATGTATGCGAGTTAAGCCCCCTTTTTGAAATTCTCCAACTTAAACTAATTTCCTTTTGTTTGCGTCAATGCGATCTGTACTATCTTTTTTTTGATACCGTAGTGACTGACATAATAAAGTGTCACAAAAGTTCTACTTTAACAATCGCCGACTGCGTAACCCCAAACACAACTTTCTAGCATCCTCTCCAACCCCGCCTCCCCCTTACCGCATCAATCAGCACCCTGCTATCAGTCTTCCGTGCTGTACTCTGCCCTCCCTCGATCAGACCTAACAGTCACTTAAAACAAAAAAGGCTTCAGCTTGGCTGGGACGCTACAATACTTTTGAATTTTACTGCTTTCATGTTCTGTACCTTTCTCTGCATGTGTATCGCGCCTTGGGTCTCTTTTCTCCGCGCTGCTCTTTCTTCTTTGCTGAGAGCACAGGATCTGTGTGTGCCACGTGACTTTACATGACTGAATATTTTGCTGGCTGTCCGTGCTCTTATTTGATAAGAAGGGCGTGTCTTGCAAGAATCTTATGTTCCACGTCCCCGCGAGACTGCCCTGGGACAATCTATTGGCACCAAGTCTCATGTTTACGGACCCCGTGAGACGCTCCGTGGCCAGTTTTTTTTGTCTTGTGAGTCATTTAAGTGTCTTGCGAGAACTTCCGAGAAGATCACGTATCGCCACCTTGCTTTTCCATTCCAGGATATTTTTTTTATATATAGAGAGATAGATCCCAGCTTTGATAAGTAGGAGAGAACAGAGGCTTGGACTGAATGATATGCTTTGTCCATATGTTAAAACTGTTTTAATAAAATCTTGCCTGTATCTGGGGTGGAAACTCTTCTGGAAGTGATGTGTTCCCCCTGTTCGGCCTTGCTTGCTTCAGCCATGGGCACTTTCCTTTATCTGGGACATCGATAGTCATGAACTGAGGGTAAACCAGCTCAAGTGAGCAGACAAGTGAAACTTTAAAATCAAAGGAATGATAATTTACTAAAACAAGGAGAATTAACAGTATCAAAAAAATATGCAAAACATAGCTCACATAAATAAATTTATAATATCTGTGCCATAAATCAAAGTCAATGCTTCAGAGTGTTAAGTAATAAATCCAATACATAATTTAAAATCCCAAAGTGAGGAGGTAAAACCCTTTAATTTTTTTCCTTTTCTCTTCCAGCCCTTGTCAGGACAATGAGAGCCCATGGACTGCAGCTCGTCACATTCTGGTACACCACGCAGACCCAAACTACCACCACCTTTGGTTGCTGCAGCTCCCAGGGTGCTTTGCTGTTACAGTGCCCAGTTTTTCCAAACTTCCCACCTTCTGTTTATTCCCGTGGTCTTTGTTTCTCATCTGCTGAACAAAGCCACGGCACAGCCCCTCCACACAGCCCTCAGTCTTGCTATCTCTTTAGGCTGTCAACAAAGCTGGTGCTGCCCTTCCTATTCTCTCTCTTATGATACTCCTCCATCCAACGATCACTATTCACCTCATATTCCAAAAACACATTATCCTCCTTCCTGCGCTAACCAGCTCCCCATCATACAGTTGAACCTCATCTAGTGCCTGCTACTTATCTCATCGATGCTGCGTCATGGTAGTTATCAATTAAACTGGTGCGCGCATTCCCGTGAGCACCTTGCAACAGCACAAGCTAAAACATCGGGAATCGCAAAATCATTAAAATTACTAATACATTAATCCATTAACACACACCCCTGAACTCGTTTAACCACATGACCTCAAAGGAGTCTCAGATGGATATACTGTTTTAATATTTTAAATGCTTAATAATTATTGTGCAGCAGGGAAAATTTGGTGCAAATTAAGCAAAAATTAAAACGTGAAAGAGTACAAAGCATAGTATTTTCTCACAGCATGGTGCGGAGGCTGTATTACTGCCTGAAGGACGAAAGACATTAGTTTTTTTAATTTTCAGAAGAGAAGAGCCACTCATTCAGATAAGGCGACTCTGCTGGTCTTTTCAGACCTGCTGCACCCCCCTCCCCCTCTCTTCTTTCACCCTCCAGACAAGGTCTTCAGTATCCTTTTGAAGCACTTTGGGACAATGGACTTTAATTAAAACTGACAAGGTGCATTAAGCAGAAAGGCATTCTGTTGAGTTCTTTTGCAACAACTGCAATTGATTAAAAATAGGTAACAGGAGAACGGTGACAGAAAGGGTTGAAAGGCCAGTGATTCTTGCTTCTGACGCAGCATGAGTAGCAACAAAAATGCAGGAAGCCGTCAGATCTAATACAAAAATCATGTTGGTGTGGAGAAGTCCAGCAAAGGTTTATGTTGTCATATAACCCACCTTGATTCAAGAATTACGATTTAACACAACAGACTAAATTTTCATTGTAACAAAAACTCACACTGCGGTTAAATGACTACTAAATATTAGACACAGCCGTGTATCTGTTGTCCTTTTAGTCTTCCATCTGCAAACCGAAATGTCTGCCTAACTAAATATCTCCGGAGTCAACTTTTGGTCCAGTGACAGCTTAAAGGCTTTATCCGTCTAGCCACTAATCAGTTTTCTGAATTTGTTTCTTCATTCAGGATCACAAGGAATGAATGGAGATGAAATCAAGCCGTAAAAACACCCAAGGTGAGATGCTAGAGGCAACACAGTACTTATAATGTACTCTCCATGCAAATTTAATGGCTTCTGAGGATCTTGACGCCACTTCTTCGGACTGTGGGAGGACCCTGAAATGAAGTTTAATAAGGTGAAGTTACACGCCATTGTATCATTAAATTGGACGAGATCTGAAAATGTTGCCACCGTTACTTTTTTTACTTGAGTGAGTCATGAACGACTTGGCATTGGTTATCACTGCTGAAAAGATCTGTTGCCATCCATTCCTCTAAAAAAGCTTCATTCTCTCTGTACATCTCCGGTCAAGCTCAGGTTACCAGGTCATTATTGGTAGCGCCAACACATTTCTTATCACTTATTTGTCTTTTCCACATTTGACAAAGAATAATTTGACAATAGGTGCTCATCCATTTGTGCATTTTCTATTTTACCAGACTGAACATCACAGTTGGCACTATAATAGATTTAACAAATCCAATAAAACAGTGAATTGTAGCAATCCATGGGATGAATGTGGAGGTGATGTTGGAATGGACTGGTACTCGTTTGTGGCTCTATTGATGCGGCTCTGTCTCACTGTGCTCAGCCTGTGAGTCCCCACTCCTGTCTCTCCATCCCAGCTTTACTCTCGTTATCTTCATTTATAGCCCATGCTGCGTCAGAGTCTATCTCTGTTCACATAGGTCAGAGGTTACAGTTCTGTCTCATTATACCACTCAGTGAATCGATCCAATGCCATGATCCGTCCCAAGAAACTAGTCACCAACTTCAATGAAGTTTAGTCAAGAACAGTGTACAAAGTGCTTGTGTCTAAATAGGTGAGTGCCCCCTTTCCACCTTCTTTCAACACACTGCATAGGTCTCTCTCAAATCTGCTAAGAGGATACTACAATATTGTCATTTTACAACAAACATGGTTACAAATGCAGACCAGAGCAATGAGAACTTCACCCAAAACAACACAAGAGTGCTGGTTTGTACTGTTACTCAGCCCAAAGCCAAGTATCTATCAACCACATGCAAGGTGGCACTCGTAAGCATGCAGCAGCCTAACACACAGCACTGAATGCTATTCAATACAAAGGAGGAAAATAAAATAAAACAAAATGAAAAATGAGAACAACTCATCAGTAGCTTAGCCTCGTACCGCATACAGCTAAGTGGGCCACTACAATACTAAATGTGCTGTTGATGCATTGTCATCTTAATATTTAGCAAGCAAAACACACCACACTAAAGAAAAACTACAGCAAAGCAGATGCATTGTATTGCTGGGTGAAAACACAAAAAACAAAGGCAGATGTTAAGCCACTAAGCTTACCATTAGAAGAGCTGAATCAGACGAGTCAGGGAACTAAATCTCTGCAGCAGTCGTGAGATCAAAATCACAATGCTTTGCTGTACTGGATAATTGTCACATTTTACTGTTTTGCCAAATAGTACTTTTTATTCAGTTCATTTTAATAGAGGCAAACTTGTCTGGATTGGGAGTCCCTAGCTCCTTGAACTGTACATATTGTACTGTTCAAGAAATGTGATCCATCCATCCACTTTCCAACCTGCTGAATCTGAACACAGGGGTCTGCTGGAGCCAATCCTAGCCAACCCACCACAGGACACACACAAACACCAAGCACACACTAGGGCCAATTTAGAATCGCCAATCCACCTAACCTGCATGTCTTTGGACTATGGGAGGAAACCCACACAGACAACATGCAAACTCCCCACAGGGAGGACCCGGGAAGTGAACCCAGGTCTCCTAACTGCAAGGCAGCAGCGCTACCACTGCACCACCGTGCCACCCGAAATGTGATCCATGATGTCTTTATTTCCCATCATATATCTTTATCATATTGATGTCTGCCACTCATTATTCCAAACTTAACAAATTCTACTTATTTAATATGGACTTTGAGTTTTATACTGTTAAGTAACTTGTGAAGATACATGCTGGTAATTGCACAATATAAAATCATTTGCTTGATTAACCAGTACCTATTTAAATGACAATTTTGATAATGTGGGGTGACATTGGATCACTCTGTATACCCAGAAAGACACTACAAAGTCATGAGGAGTAATTAGAATGGCGTTCATTATAAGGGTCAAAATATACAAGGAAGGATTACACAGAATGGGTGGTCATAAAGAAGAAAACACTCTGGGTTTTCCTAATGCTTTTTTATTCTGACCATCACTCTGCGGGTGGCTTGGCCATTTACATAAATAAACACAGTCCCTCGGTTCGACTGCCCAGCCTTCCTCTCTCAACAGTCTTCCTCTCCACCAGGTGAGCCCAGGCCTCTTCTAGTCTCACAAGTCCAAGCTCACCTGACCGAAGACAGGATAGCTGTTCTAAGCCTGAACTCCAGACTAATTCTGGTGTCATTTTTGTTCTGCTGGTCAACGCTAACCTTATTAAAACACTCAACAATTTCTGCAAATACACTTCCCAGATGTCTTTACAGGATCACTTCAGCGGGGTACTGTTGGGCTAATGCAAGTTTACAGGGCATCCCCAGCTGTGGTTCCACTGTTATGGCATCCCAGACAGTTAAAGGAATCTCACTCAGAAAACATGACACCCAACAGTTCTATCTACCATCTTTTTTGTATTTACATCGAGTGCTATAATGCTATAATGCTATAAAAATGTGAAGGTAAAGAGTCTAGAGATTCAGATGAAGAAGAAGAGAACAAATATGGATTTCCAGGCAAATGATGTTCAAGCTTCCGTACAAGCAGCACACAACATCTTTGACGGGATATGTGAGCCTGATGAATGTCAAGATAAAGTTAAGCTTCTCAAAGCAATGACAACCAGAAGAGCGATCCAATGAAAGCACTACGGCAAAACTGTACAGAAAAGAGAAATACATAACAAAATCAATACAAAAACTGAATAAAAATAATGTTAACCAGCTGCTGATCCTCATGAGAGGATTTTGTTTGTTCTTTCTATTAAAATATAAAACATGAGTTGGGGTGCCATGTGACTTTAAAATGAATGTGCCAGCAGTGCAGTGTACAGAAAGTGAAGGAACAGCAACTAAGAGATGTTTATTTCCTAATTTCCTGCTTTATGCTTAACAACATTTAAAAAATAAAAACAACAACTCCATAATGCCACTCTGCCACTTATGAATGAGTGCAAGGGTTAAAGCAGAAAGGTGGACAAATTCAGGGAAGTTAGAGTTCAGCTTTAACATTTTTAATATGTCCAGTAGGTGGCGGAAATTGGCTAAAATGTATTACTGTTCTGAAAAATAAATGTAACATTTTTTTAATTCAAATTTTTATAGCACTTCCATTTGCCCAGATCATTGCACACATTTACAACTATGGAATAAATAAAATGAGATACAAAAATTAAAGGGAATAAAACAAAATTCTAAACATAGGAATATTCAAATAGTGCATGAACATCTTTCTACAGATGTTTCAGTAAAAAATTAATTGTGTCTAAACTTTGTAATGAGATATGAAAAATCTATGGCCCTGTACTCGGCAACGGCACTGAAAAATAAAAACGTGTCAAATATGGGGAAATAAAATCTCTCTTTTAATTGACAGACTTCAAAGGATAAGTAGACGGCTACAAAGTGCTGTACAGCATAATAACAAAGCTGGAGGCGAAAACCTGAGTATCAGTTATTTGAACTGAACCGTTCTGTGTAATCGCTGCCAGAGTAAACCAAAAGCCAACTACAATACGAAGAATCTGTGCAAACAGCATTTATCTTTTAACGCTTGTGATTGAAATGAATTATTCATCAAACAAGTGGGCGACAAGTTCAACACATTGCTCCCTCTGAATACTGGGGGCACAGTTTTCACTTGCGCACAGTGTCGGGTTAAAATCGGATATTTGGGGCTGTGGGTGCTACACATCTAAGAACGCAAAGATCTTATTAAGTCAGTAAAGCTTTGGTCTTCGTTATTAATTCATGCTAGACTTTTTCTATAATAATTACTGAAGATGTGAGGATGTTAAATGTATAATTCTACTCAAATCAGTTCTGGAAACATGCCACGCAAATCAATGACAATTTCAAATAAAAAAACACATCCATTAACATGTCATTAGACAATAAATACCACACCACTGGAATAATTTAAAAATACAGTAAATTAGATCAAGCTGATATTTTAAAATGATTTCTTCATCAAGAATGTGGAGACACCAATAAAAAATTGTTAATATAGATTTTGTACAATGTGACAGATTGGGGGCGCTGTCGTTCCCTTGAACCCTCAGACCAGACGCCAGACACCAGATAAAAGTCCAAATTATGAATTTATTCATACAATAATGTGCACAAGCACCTTCACCTCCACTATTCTCAATACTAAACAATAAATCAACAATACACAAACAATAATCCTCCACTCCCAGACGCATTGTCACCCTTCCTCCCAACTCAGCTCTCTGCTGGGATCTCCCACAATCCTTTTTTAGCTCTTAACCCGGAAGTGCTTCAGATCCCTCAGTCCATGTGATTCCCCAGCACTTCCGGGTCAGGTGAAAAGTCCTTTTTTTTCTTCAGCCCGGAAATACTTTATTTCTTCCGTCCTCGCGACTGGGAAGTACTTCCGGGCTATATGGAAAATACAAGTCCTTGAGCCTCCCTGCAGAGTCCTCTGGCAGCCCCCATGGTATCCAGCAGGGCTGAGAAGGAAAACTCCAAAGTCCATGATGCCCTGCTGGAATTTGGGGCATCTCCACGTTGCAGGGAGGGCTCCATCTGGAGGCTTGGGGGAATTGGTCAGGATAAACTGCCGGCCATTGTCCACAACATATACAGAGTAAGTCAAAATTATGTTAACACTAATGGTACTGCTATGTATATACTTATATACAATTTATGTGCCACATATGGTACATGTGTATGAACATGCTGCGGTGGGCTAGCGCTCTGCTCTGGGTTTGTTCCTGCCTTGCGCCCTGTGTTGGCTGGGATTGGCTCCAGCAGAACCCCCGTGACCCTGTGTTAGGATATAGCGGGTTGCATGATGGATAGATGGATGGATGTATGATCATGATGGCAAACAGGTTGAGACATTCCTGTAAATCATCTTGCACATATGAAGTATGCTCTGTGAATAAATTGTTTCCACCATTCAAATGTTAACATAATCTTGACTCACCCTGTATTAGAAATTTTTTATTTGCATTGAAAACAGATACATGGAAAAAGCTACCAAGTAGTGTGGTGGATGGCAGCACTTCAGGGACCTACAAAATTTAACTTAATATGTTGAAAAAATTGTATGAGTAAAACGTATGAGATTTCTGGGCCTGAATGGTCTGCTCTTGTCAAAAGTGTGCAAATATCTTCATGTCTCCTCATCAGTGGTTTCAGGAATTGAAAAGTTTTAAAATCCCATCATACCATCATTGTCTTAAATTGTTAAGTACTGATCTCTTACTAGGAACGACAAAAGCTGATTTTTCTTTAAACCCAAATATTGCATTTGTACGTTTAACAAAGTTTAGTTATTTGTGTAGATGGGTGGGTGTTTTTTTTCCCCATTTATCTTATGTATGCTAAATGCTATTTTTAGTAAAATATTTTTACTGTAAGGAAAATGGAGTGGTTTGATTTGGAGTAACATTTAGAAAACCTAAAATTTCCATATGCTTAATTTACAGAAATAATACAGTTTCCATTGAATTTAAGAGGTTTTTTCCTTCAAAAGAATGACAAAAATAATTCAAGTTACATATGAATTCAGACAAAAAAAAGTGATCATTATGAACAACGCTGCACATCCTCTCTCTGACACACTAACACTGAGGGCTTTCAGCCAATGATTCATGCAGCAGAAGTGTGTCAGGAAACACTACTGGGGGTCCTCTATACCAGCAGCAATATTTCTGCATAATGTCTCACTGGGACTGACAAGGCAGAAGTTTTTCATTCTTTTAATTTTCTTTCCCTTTAGTCAATCTAGTGTGCTTTTGAGAAGAAGGATTTGTCATAAAATAGTATTTTTTACTAATCGAGCTTCTGTAAAAAGCCAAATTTGTCTCCTAGGGACATATATTTCCAAGTCAATGTGAAGGCTGACTCTGCGTTATGGCACAGAGGGTCTTTATGTCGGGTTCCATTTTTGATAACTTTAAGTGCAGTTGGGTTTCTACATTCGATCTGTTTCTGCCTGTATTATTTAAGGTAGGATGAAGGTTACCAACTGTCTGAAACAACAGCTTTCCACTGCCAATTAATAATAATGAACACTAAAAAGTGTCAGATATGTTTGTTTTATTATTAATTATACGCAATCTTGCCCAGTCATATCCAAAGAATGGCTAAAGGAAAGAAAGCAAAGGTTTTTGTGTTTATTAAATGGTGACCCGGTTGTTATTGCTAGATGTCCTGCTCGTCATGCACACTGCTTCTCTATTAATGTCTCTGCTCTTGTGAGCCGAAAATGTGTTAATTTTGGGCCCGACTCGAATCCAGAATTGCGGTATTCCTTGGCTGGATTGTAACCATCAACAATGCCATGTCTGACTTGTCCTCTTATTTCAAGGTGGACAGCTCCTAGTACTTCATTTATGAATAAAAGCTGACAAGTCCAGAGTTAAACAACAATCCTTTGATTCTCGTTTGTGTGGCACTGCATTTCAGATCTCAATTAGGCCTCACCCAACACCCCTCTGCAAAAGCACACAATACCCCTTTTGATATTACAGTAGATAGAAGCAGCACACGGCACTACCTGAATAAGTAATGTCATTTTATCTGCTAGTTCGACTTTAGTCTCTTCAGGTGTTTCACTTTCTCTGTGCCAGCAGGTGACACTGGTGTGCAAACTGTAGAACACGGAAAAGAAAACACTGGGACCCCCAGGGTTAAAATGTTTTGGATTTGAAAGTAATGTTCTGTATGGTCCTAGAGAGAAACTATGGAAAATTTGGTCTAAATCAGTTAAACGGTGTAAGATTGTATAGGGAACATACAGAGAGAGAGAGAGAGAAAGAGACAGACATTCTATTTTAATATATTTGTCTTTGTTCATCTTTGCATTTGTATTAATATTACAAATTTCTAAGACTTGTGAATGATGGTAGATCAAATAGCATATTCAATGTTTTTACCTGTGTCATTCCACTTTATTACACATAATTTATGGACTTATTTGTTTTGATTTCTTTGTATGTATGGATTACTTGGGTTGTTACCGACATCTGGTGTAAATTTCATGTCAATATTCCCATTAGAATTATATTTACTGAGAAAAATGTTGACGCGTTGAATACATATTTTCCCCAATGTAAATTTACCAAAACTAAAAATATTAAACTGTCAATGAACCACACCAAAAAGATAGATAAAGATAGAGAGAGAAGAACAGTGATGTGTTAGGAACAGAGACAGAGCACTTTACCTGTTAAGATGCTCTCTTTTGCAAAGTAGCATTAGCCTTGGCGTGTTTTCCAGGGAATCCTGGTCCTAGATTAGACTACCTCAAGCAGGTGGAGAATAAGGAAAGTGTTATCTCGGATCCCATGTGAGCACTTGGAGACTTTGAATCAGGATGGGCACTAAACACAGAAGAGGAGAGAAGTCTTGCAGCAAAGGCCCTGTTAGATGGAGTGGTGGATATGAAGCACAGCCAAGGATGGGGTTTGGTCGCTTTGCAACCAAAGTTCTGTTTAAAGACTATTTTTTTCTTTTTTTTTGCATTTTGTGATGGTAGTAAAACCATCATTGGGTCCTTTGCTGGATACGGTGAGCTGGAAGAACCAACAATAGTCAGTATTTAACCAAATATAATACAGCATTGAGTTGACAGAATCCTCATAAGACTCTTAATGTTAGTGCATAATTCCAATAAGAATCAAATTTTTAGATTTCATACAATGCCTTCATTTCCGACTTGGGGGAGTCATCTTCTTTAACGGACTAGCTGCTTTAGATGTCAGGTGATGGGCAGTTCTCATTCTGCGCTTGTGTGGCTACGCACACCTCTTGGGCTGCTAAAAGCCAGCAAACACTTGATTTCGCAACAGTCAAGAGTAACGAAACAGAAAAGGGGGAGAACAGTCGCAATGCGGGGATGGCAGAAGTTTTACTTTACTTGTTTGTGAATTTTGTGTTTTGTTGTTTTAAGGGTTTAGAAGTAATCCCCGAAGGATGTGTGAACTGTAAGTAAGTTAGTTTATGTGTAGGAATAAAGTGAGAAAAAGGGGATAGATCCCTCCCTCTTTTCAGAATATGAGTCCATTGCCTTTAGGCGAGTGTGTAGGAAATGCTTGAAAAGCCCCTGTACTATTAGTTCGTCAGTCAGTGGTGAAGATAGGTGTCGCTATTGTGCGTATTGCAAAGTTATTTTTCCCCATGCTGTTGACTGTTTTATAGGTATTCTTCAAGCTTTTTAATCCAGGGTGCCTCTTAGATTTTTGAGAGAGCTTCAGCACTGGAGTGAGAGATTTTGGCTGCTATGGAGCCATTAGATCAATTATCTGACTTTTTTACTTTCTCGTATATTAAGTACAGGGAAAGTATTGTAACCGTCCAAAAATTCCATTTTGAGATTTTAATGAATCTCAACGTTTTAGACCTCTCCAAGTCTAAACATAACATTTTTGGAAGTATGTCTGTGTGTGTGTGTGTCTGTATGTAAACATGATAACTTGAGTACGCTTTCCAGTTTTGGGCCATTTCCGCTAACCGGCTTTGCAGCTGCAGAGTCCGATTTATTCAACTTTACTTTTATAATAATTGTTCAATATATTATTAATTTGATTTGTTGTTGATGGTTCTTTAATGTACATAATATATAATCATTATCTTGAGGTTTACTCCTCAAATATCCATCCCCATATCTGAGTAAACGAGAAAGTCTAGGGGAGACCACTCCCGATTTTTTCTTTCTTCATCCATCCATCCATTATCCAACCCTCTGAATCCGAACACAGGGATTCATGGGGGTCTACTGGAGCCAATCCCAGCCAACACAGGTCGCAAGGCAGGAACTAATCCCGGGCAGGTTGCCAAACCACCGCAGATTTTTTCTTTCTACCATTATCTTTTTTTTGGCACCTTTGGACTATGTGTATTTTCATAGCCCTCGTCTGTAACTACTGTGCATGAAAGTTTTCAACTATTTATTGAATTTGTCCTTTTTTTTGGATACAACTATTTTGTTTTGCTTGATTGTAGCATATTATTTTTATGGATTATTTACCTTTTAATGACACCTTTTTGTTCTTTATCTCACCAATAATTACTGGATTATGACTCTTCCTACAATAAATATCGGTGACTTTGGTTTCAAAATACTTTGTGCTTTATCTGTGTTCTGGGGCATCTCGGCTATGAACTACTAGCAGGCACTGATTTAAGACAGTGTATCAACAGCTGCTTGTGTACCACCACCCTTACCACAGGTTGAGAACTCTGCTCTATCACAATGGTTCCCAAACTCCCTGTGCTGTGGCTGCAGGTTTTTGTTCAAACCAATTTCTGTTTATCATTGGACTCTTAGCCTAATTAAGTGAGTTATTATTTCTTAGTTTCTGCATTTTGGAGTCAATGTAGAAATTACAAACTAAGTTTGGTGGATTTTTATTAAAATGTAATAAGCAGTTATATGCAGAATATGCATTTTTTTAAAGTCGTTAACAGTATTTTCAACCGAATTTTAATTCTGCTTTTCCAGGTGTTCTGGTTATTTTATTGATTATTTACTAATTAGAGCAGGGGTGGGCAAAGTCATTCCTGGAGGGCCGCAGTGGCTGCAGGTTTTTGTTCCAACCCAGTTACTTAATCAGAAGCACTTATTGCTCAAGTAACGCTTCTTCATTTTAGTTGTCTTGCTCATTAAGATTTTGAACCCTTATTGCCTATTTTAGTCTTAAAAATCTGTATTCTTGGTTTTTAATTACTCCTTATTAGCAATAAGATGCAAATGACAAAAGAAACTAGAATTTCTCCATTTACTGTAACTTGTTTCCACTTAGACCTGTGTGTATTTAATGTGCACCATTTGGTTTAATTAAATACTTAGAAAGAAAGTGAAGAGAAAAAAGTAAAGGGCTGAGAATTACTCCTCAATTTTAGACTTCATATAATTTGGACGATATCCTTAGAAAGAAAACAAAATCTAGGATATGAGAATGACTTGACATGGTAGATTTAAAGCATTAACAAGTCATGAAATTAAATTATTGGCAAGGATTATTTTCTAATTAAGAAACTGGGTTGGAACAAAAACCTGCAGCCTCTGCGGCCCTCCAGGACTGACTTTGCCCACCCCTGAATTAGAGGGTCTGACACTGAAGTCATTGCAGCTTCCCTCATCCTGGGTGTCTGCTGTGCTGGTTGCTAATTGTCACTATTAGGGTTAAATGAAGGCAGCAAACTACACAGGAAAAGGGGAGAATAATAGGAAAACAACAAAAGAGAGTTAAGCATTTATAGCTTGAAAAAAACCAAAAATATTTCTAAATGTCTTATAAATGTAAAAACCATACTGTTGTATTTTTCTAAATGCAGAATAAGAGAACATTAAAAAAGACCAGCTAATTAAATGAGATCAGTTGTTATTGATTATTGTCACTGATTGTGAATCTGGTTGGAACAAAAACCTGCAGCCACAATGGGTCCCCAGGACCGAGTTTGGAAACCACTGGTCTAGACAATAAATGCTGTTCAATATGTGACCACGCACACTGCCATAACAAAGTGAAAAACTCTTAATGAACAGCTCACCCTGGGAAGGACAGGCTTAGTAGGGTCTTATTGCCACGTGTACAGAGTTTAGTGAAAGTCTTATTTGCATGTGCTAATCAACATGAAGCACGTTGCCAATCTCTGGAGCCATGATTAGCGAATATAAATACCTTACCTCAAACATCTTGTCTTGATTATCTGAAATAACTATCTTACCTCAAAGGTTCTGTCTTCTTTACTTGAAAAATCTCAGAATATACTTGTTGATAATATTAAAGGCTTGGTGGAGACAAACACACACTTGATTATCCAGAGGTGTCCAGTTTAGATCCTGCAGGGCTGCAGCATCTGCAGGTTTTCAGTTTTTGTTGCTAATTAACCTTTTCATTAATTTTAATCAACTTGTTTTTAAGACCCAGACCTCTTAATTATTCCATCCATCTATCCATCCTCTTCCGCTTATCCGTGGTCATGGGCTCACCACCTATGGGAGGGGCCAAGGAGGTCAGGTGCAGTGTGAGTTGGGTGGTGGCCGAAGGCAGGGACCTTGGCGGTCTGATCCTCGGCTACAGAAACTGGCTCTTAATTGTTCCATATTGTTAATTAGGAACCAAACTAAAATGAGATACAAAATGAGCCAACATACGACCAGCTAACCTGTGCCCATTGAACAAGGTGAAGGTCTCAATAATGTTGATCTTCTCAGTTCCACAAAACAGTTTGACAGTGTTCTTAGAAAAAAAGAAAATTAACAGTTTTGGAAATGTCTGCTGTGGAAGAATGTGAACACCAGCAAGCCATGGAATTTAATTAACAACAAGAAATGACTTCTAATTAAGAAACTGGTTGGAATGAAATTGGTTTGAGTTTCAGGCCCCAACTTTGCTGGTCATCTGTTGGCTCCATCCATCCATCCATTTTCCAACCCGCTGAATCCGAACACAGGGTCACGGGGGTCTGCTGGAGCCAATCCCAGCCAACACAGGGCACAAGGCAGGAACCAATCCCGGGCAGGGTGCCATCCCACCGCAGCATCTGTTGGCTCACTTCACGTTATTTTGATTGGCTGCCATTTAAGGATAAAAGAAGCAATTCAGAGGACTGAATCTTAAAAAACAAGGCAATTCAAATTAAGGGACAGAAATTGGAAATGGATTAAGAAAGTTGCAAGAAGGAAAACCTGCAGCCACCATGGCCCTCCAGCATTGGAGTTGGACATCCCTGGTGTGATACCATTCGCAGACTAACAAAAGCACCTCTCCAAATTAAAAAAAAAGTAATAATTGAAGAATTCCTTGGTCTGACATTTAAGAAGAATGCTGTTGAAATGAATAAAACTAAATTTAAGAATTGAATTAATGTTCAGTGTTTAGTGCTGCGACTTTGTAGCTCCAGGACAGTAGGTTCAATTCCAAGCCAGTATCTGTGTAGATTGTGCACATTTTTCCTGTACTTGTGTGTATTTTCTCTGTGTATTTACATCTGAAAGAGATGGAAGACCCAGTCCATGTGAATGTGGAGGACTACACCACATCTCTGTCTTGGCCGCCTGGGAAACTGAGCAGACATTGAATAGGATCTCACAGTACTGTCCATATCCTCTGCTACAGTTGATTCTTCCCTGTCTATTCTCATCTACTCTCCCCATACTTCCAGAAGTGTAAAAGTGCCAATGCTTCAGCCTATAGACTTCTAGAAAGGTGCTAACATCGAGATCCACAAATGTGTGACAGTGAAATAAATGTGAGAATTTCCAGAAATTACCTATAACCATTGTTGTAATTAGAATTCAACAAAATATTGCTGTATTAAATTGTAGCCATTATTTTTTTAATTCTGTCATTTTCAAAACGTTCCGTCAGATCTTCACAACAAACTGCATCATCTGTCACTGTTACTGCAGCAGGCACAATTCATTAGAATTTGTCAACTGTTTTGTACATCTCACTCACTACAAGCGATCTGAAGGCACAGTGAGCCAAAAAGCACAGGTGAAAAACAGACATGCACAGAGTCGAAAAAATGTCGTTATTATTTTTTTTTGGTTTGTGTTCAACTTAAAAAGAATGTTTTTTGTTGTCTAAAAATTTTAAAAATATTTATTTTAATATGTTAATATGTAATTATAACATAAGCATACCACTTAAAGCACAAAAGAGCTTACCCTTTGGCTTTTCGTTTTAGTTTAATTTCCAAATAAATTTTTTTTTTTAAATTTTGCTTTTGCTCACAGACAGATTGCATCCTTTTTACTTATTTTCAATTTAAGCTTCCACATTTTATAACATATAAAAGCATATAAAACAGGTGTCATGGTTCACACTGCTTACATGGAAGGTCTTACCCCAGAGCTCAGGGAAAACTGAGGAGGGATAAAGATGAAGGACTCCAAATTCTTCAAAGTATTTTCTTGTTTCCTTCCAGGAAGGAATCAGCGGACAGGTGCCCAGGAAAACAGCAGGCAACCCAACTGTGAGGTTGGAGACGAAAGGCAACAAGTCACATCAACTCACATGACCTAAAAGAGTCACAAAAGGAGAGCTACAGAAGAAGAGTTCAAGTTACTTCTGGCAGGAACAGGGGAGAAAAACTCCTGCATGGACAGATCTAAGGCGTTTCACCCATCGTTAACCGGAGAACAGGCTGTTTTATAGACTGAGCTACAATCAAGACTGGAATGTGTTTGCTACAATTATACGGTTCTGAGACTTGACAACATGAAGATTGCAGAGACTCTGACTAAAAGTAATCCTTGTCTCTTTGAGGAATTTGTTTAAATTAAAGCATCTTTGGGTCTGGGATGGTGCTGTGCACTTCACTACAAAACAACACAAAAAGGGCAGGAAACCTTTAAAAACTCAAGCCAGACAAAAGAAACTTCTTTAATTAAAAATATGAAGATAATTAAAGGAATCAAAAACAAGCACAAATTCAACATATTTAAAATGCTAAATTAAATGCAAAATTGCAAAATAAAAAAATATATCAAGATGCAAAAAATAAAGAGGGAAATTACCAAATTACAAATAAAAAAGGCTGAAGTTCTAAACAAAATATTTATAAATTGTTGAGCAAAAAAAAAAAAAAAAAAATCCAAACTTCAAAATTTTAAGATTAAGCAAAGTTATATGACTTAATGGTCAGAAACCAATCGATGCCTTGCTAAGCCGAGCTATACGTAAGCTGATGTCACACTACATAACTTCTAGTCGTGGGGTATGTGGGATGTGCAGTTGCTGATCTCGTCGCTGGACCTTCTTAGTTTACATGACTGAAAATTGTCATATTTGCTGACTAAGTGGCACTCTTCCAATACACCCCTTTTCTGACAGCCAATAATATGCTGTCTTATGGAGTCAGTGCTGTAGGGAGGTTTAACAACTATGGTGAGTTCAGCCACAATCCTGGTCCTTTTTTGCTTTGTTCCGTCTGCTCATGGAACATAAAATATGAGATGTCAGACAGACAAAACTCTATGTTTGTGAGGTCCAAGGCCCATGTTTTTCCTTGTTCCTTGTTGCAGCACTATACTTCCTGATGAGCATTCATTCATTGTCAGCTCTCAGGCACACACAGCCCACTTCTACAATTAAAGACAAATATAAACCTGTTTGATTTTTATTGGAGCGAGCCACAGGGTATGTCAGATTATGCAACTAGTTTAACGGGAGCTGGCTGCTGACTTCCTCCGACTCACTAAGATTATACAAATGAAGACTATTATTACAAAAATTGCTGGCACAGCCATCTTATGTGACATGGTTTTAAACTAAGGGGATCAGGCCAACATAAAACTCAGTTACTGCTACTGTATCAAATGAGTCTGATTACAGAACTTGTAGTCCATTTAAGGTCTCACCCTTCCCTTATCAAAAACACATACACACTTAATTACATTAAAAAACAAAGACCTAAATGAACAAAAAAGTGAACAATAACAATAGAATTATTAACTACTAGCCATGCCCAGCGGCTCTGCCCATGTAGAAGTGAAACAGGACAAACTTTAAAAATCAATAAACAAATAGGTATTGCTAGCTAAATGGAGGCAAGGTACACTCCAAAATGTGGCCAGAGGTAGACTGACTAGAAAGGAAGCTGGCACATGAGTGAGTAGGGCACCGCCTGGCTCCCTATTCCTAATATCATGCTTCCCTCTCCCCTCAGCCTGCAGCCTCTGTCTCAGAATAGCACAAATATTTCACTCCTGCAAGCTCGATGAGAGAAGCTGCAAAATCAACCGAAATGTTCAACCAAATTAGAGAAAAGAAATTATTTAAATCCATTAAGTAGTTTTCTCGCTCACTCGCTAGCTAAGCAGAGGTAAGGAGCGCCCCGAGGCTGGAGTATGAGTGAGGAAGCCTCCTCTTGGTCAGCTATGTCTCTCTCGGATTTGTGCAAATAAATCGGTACCACAAGCGAACTATGATTGTTAACTCGATGAGAGAGGTCGCAAAATCAACCAGAATGTTCAAGTAAATTGTAGAAAAAAGCCCAAATTAAATCCGTTAAGTAGTTCTCTCGTGAAAAGCAGACAGACATACAGGCAGATGGACCGACAGACATTGGATTTTATATATAGAGAGAAATTCAGACTAAATGAGGATGATTCAGAAAAAAGTAACAATGACAAAATACAAAAGATGCAAACTCCAGGAAGAGACCCACAACAGAACAGATGATATAATTACAGGCCCTGCAGAAGTGCCCACCCAAGAACTGACTCCTGCTCAGTGCCCTGTGCTGATGGGCTCCAGCTCATAAGATCCTGATAACAATCCTGATGAGTTTATGGAAACAATTCTGTGTGATTTAAAATCAATTGGACAAGATGAGGCAAACAAAATGATGATCTACACATCACTCAGGTTTAAAACCACATGCATTTCAGATCAGGTCATCCACCTGAAGTTAAGTATGCTGGGCCCGGCCAGTACTTGGATGGGAGACCATCTAAGAAAAGCTTGGGTTGCTGCTGGAAGAAGTGCTTTGAGGCCAGCAGGGGGCGCTTACCCTTTGGTTTGAATGTGGATCCCAATGTCCCAGTGCATGATGGGGGCACTGTGCTGTAAAAAGTGGAGTTGTCCTTTGGATGAAATTTCAAACCAAGGTCCTGTCTCTCTGTGGTCATGAAAGATTCCATGGCATTGTTTGCAAACAATAAGGTGTATCCCGATGTCCAGGTTTAAAAGCCCTCAATGGCCTAATAATTCTGGCCCCCTAATCATTCCCTGTCTCTAATTGGCTATCTCTCTCCCATGACTTCACCATCTAACAGCTAATGTATGATGAGCGTACTGCCATAGAAATGGCTGCTGTTTCATCATCCAGGTGGAAGCTACACATTAGTGATTGTTCCCCACTTTCTATGTATTGAGTAGTGTGAAAAGTGTTACGGTATATAAATGTAAAGAATTATTATTATTATTATTAATAGTCCAAACATGAAATTGGCCACTTTAACTGGGTAATCTCAATGCACGTGGTAGATATAGGAGAGTCTCAGTTAAGAGCACCTCTGTAAGTGACTATAAATGAATAATCAGCTTATGAAAACAAAGTGCTATTGTGGCATATTGTTTAGGACCCCCTTGTCTTTCCAGGTTTATTTTTCCCCAGAATGATGGTAACTGGAGTGTTTACTTTTTTCACTTTAGCTACTAAAACTCTGCATTACTGTTCATTCAAACAGAGTCATGGACTTATGTTTGCAAATACTGCATGCTTATGTATATCTCTGCGACCAGATTATATTTACTGTACATATTGTTTCTTTTTCATCAGTACTTGCATGCGTTTTTTTTTTACTGAAGATGGCTATACAAGAATATTGTAAATTACATTCAATAATCCTTCATTAGGTAACAGACATCTAGGTCTTATTAAGCAGGCTCTTCTTTGCGTATCCCACTTTACTGCCTTTTAACCTTTTTAGAATTTTATTTGCTTTCAGCGGAGCTGCATATTGATCACAGCTTCATGTGGAGTGATTTGGTTAAGGCAGGGTCATTTTTAACACCTCTTAAACGTTGCCTCTCACCTCTCAGTCCTTTATTATTGATAGGATTACTTGTAGTGTAGCAAATGTGTTACGGAATTTTTTCACATTCACCTTGCAGAAAAAATCAGTATGCACTATGTACTTTAGAAAAATGTTAACTGTCAAGAAGTTGTTTCATGTACAATATGTGGTTGATGGAATTTAAGAAATATTTTAATTGCTTTTACAGAAAACTTAAACTCAATAATGTTCATTTATTTAACTTTCCCTGTTTTGGCAAAAGCATTTGCATGGGTCTGCTCTTCTACTTTCACAATATGGATTCTTACAAGAGCACTTTGTCACACGTAGCAAGTTTTGACATCTCGTTAAGAGGTTGCTTGTTAGACCATTTACCAACCTCCAAATGCGAACACTTTTCACGAAACAGCACTTAGAAAATGTCTAAAACTGTGACATGTCACGCAGTAGTGATGTTAACAAGGTTAATTGTCTGAAATGGCAAAGGGCCCTTTTATTCTGTGTATACACATTTTCCCCAGGCCACTTTGGAGTTGACAACAGAGTATTCTGCTCATGCCAACTTGGGAAACACTTTTTAGAACCTTTCTCATTTGTTTAATGTCAGTGGGAAGCCACTTATTGTGTAGTGATTACTTTGGAGTGTTCTTTATAAGAGCAGGTCAGGGAAAAGAGATGGTGTGCCAGATGTAACTGTGGAACTGGGTGGAAGGATGGCAAAGTCCCAGCTGGACAGCACAAAAGTTTTAACTCATGGAAGGAAAAGAATTTTGAAAAGATGACTGAATGAGTTCCTCCAAAGTAGCACAATTGTGTTTTAGGAAAATGGCTCATCTGTCAAATTGGATACTTTCTGTGTATATCAAGTAGTGCTTCAACGACTATGAATTACGGCAAATTCAGTCTAAAACTCATACATAAGCCTGTAGTCCAGCCAAACTTAAAATAAAGGAGCTTTTTTTTCGAAATGCTCAGCTTTTATAGAAGTATATATTATCATTTTGCATTAGGGGTATATTGTATAGAAGTTATTACATGTTAATTCTGGATCTTGAACTTGACTATTGGTGATATACAAATTCAAAGGAAAATATATGGCAAACAAAATCACTGGCAAACACAGCATGTTCAATGCAAAATCATTTTGGGGAATCAACACTAGACATGGAGGTGTAAGTAGTTTGCTGATTTTCTGGATTAATTTGAGTAAAAAAAAAATCTTCCAGATCCTCCTTTATGATTCATGGTGTACAGATTTGGAACGAAGTGTATGCAAAGTGATGGAAAAATGTATCCTCACTGTGATCAGTTCTACTCCTTTTATAAATTTAAGAAATATATAAACTAAATGTGCCAATGACTTTGAAATACAGAATTGTGCAGGCACTGAATGTGCAGCTTAATCTAAACAAATGAAAATGTTTTCATTCAAAAGGAAAACCTCTGATAAAATTGTCTGTCTAGATAGTAGAGATGCAAAGTACATGGTATGCAAAACACTTAGAACTCTTAATAAAACCGTTACCTTTTCCAACTAGAATATACATGGGATAATCTAAAAACCCAAAGATAAAGTTCTATCTATCTATCTATCTATCTATCTATCTATCTATCTATCTATCTGTCTGTCATAAATTAATAGACACAACAAAGTTAAAGATTTAGGGTGCACCACCCTGAGTGAACCCCGTATAATAGTTTCAGCACACAAATCAATGTGGAGACATCTTTACAGATGTGAGTACAAAGCAGAACTGAAGTTGGACAGTGGCCCTCTTGGTTATATAGGTCTTTGACAGGAAAGGGGGGGTCCAGGATGAAGGACAACGTAAGTGACGTCAGCGCTGCAGTGAAAGTTAGACAACCCCTGGTTTGATAGGTTATAACCATCACTTGAGCCCTTAAGCTGAAGCATGAGCCAGCACATCTATCTATCTATCTATCTATCTATCTATCTATCTATCTATCTATCTATCTATCTATCTATCTCTTCTTCCAGGTGCCACACAAAATATTCCCAAAGTGGTGTTCAATATTCATAGATAATTCTTCATGTGATATGCTGCCTATAATGATTAATGAATCTCACTTTTGCTTTTCTCTGGCATTGCCCCTCAGTCTGCAGTATCCATACCCTCAATGAGCAAATGAGGTCCAATGTTTTGAGAAAGTATTTAGACGGCTTCACAATTTCACTTTTTGCTATCACATGTTAAGAGAAAGTGGAATGGTAAATGTCCTGGGGTCAAATGAGATGTTTCACTAATACACTGAAATTCTGTGAGGAAGCAACAAAATCACATGATCAGAGGGGTGCATATGATATTATTAGTCTGGACTTTTAAAATGCTTTTGAGAAAATTTTACAGGTGGGACTTGTGATCAAACTATAAGAAGTGAGGATTTAAGAAGCAAAGTGTAGAAAGGTGGAAAAGTGTCTTAAACCTTGGATTTAAGGTGAGGGTAAACAAGGGGTTACAGTGAGAGGAGCTTTTATCATAATTAGGTGATGTTAAAGTTGTGTCCTATTGAATTTATTTTGTCCATTTAATATAGTGAGAAGTCAAGCAAAATGACATCTTTTATTGGCTAATTAAAAAGATTACAATATGCAAGCTTTCGAGGCAACTCAGGCCCCTTCTTCAGGCAAGATGTAATAGAGAGACTGGAGTTCTCTGTGTTAGACACTAGGGCAGGTACAACAATGGAAAACCTAGACATAAATAAAACTGGTTAAGTTTACATATGACACCAATTTGGGTGCAACCAAAGATAGTAAAAAATCAGCTGAACCATTGCTGAGGAATCCAGGCAGAATACAGGAATGGGTAGATGAAATTTAATGAAAGTACATGTAGCAAATGAAACCTAGGAATGTGCTATTGAGAAATTCTGAACTATTTCAGTGTAGGCAAACAGAGGCACGAGGCGACATGATTGACGTGTTTAAAATTATGAAGAGAATTAGTACAGTGGATCCGAGTTGTTACTTTAAATTAAGTTAAGCAAGAACACGCCAATGCAGATGGAAACTTGTTAAGGGTAAATTTCATACAAATGTTAGAAAGTTTTTCCTCACACAGAGAAGCACAAACACATGGAATAAGTTACCAAGTAGCGCAGTAGCACTTTGAGGATCTTCAAAACTCAACTTGACATTATTTTGGAGACATTAGGTGTCCTGGATTCATGAGCTTGTTGGGCTGAATGGCCTGTTCTTATCCAAAATGTTTTAAAGTTGTAATATTCTAATTTAAAATGACTGTGGTGTAATTGCAGTCTGTCTCTTAATCAGAAGCTATTCGGTCTTGTTTTCAGTCGTATCAATCCTGGTTAAGGGTCTGTGGAAGATGACAGTTGACTCAGAGGCAATTAACACCAGAAGCACAAAGATGGCTGTATGCATACGCATAAACTGGAGCAGTGAGCTAACGCGTACGACATGGAAGCATATCAAAATAGCCATGGAAGCCAACGTGAACACACGTGAAGAATATGTGAGTCCCCAACAAATGTGACCCAACTTCCTGGCACAGCTAGAGGATGTGTACACTCAGCATATCCTGTCATATATTACATGATCACATTACACTCTCACTCACAGCATGGCTCTAAACAGATCAGAAAATATCCAAGATTGCTTTGCCTAGAATTGAATGGGTGATTACGGAAACGGATGGATAGATGGATAGAGGGCAGAATGATTTGAATGTATGCAGCATATTATTAAAGAAATGGATCAGACATGAGGAGATAGAAGTTGGGAGAATGCACTGATGCATGACACATGGTGAACCACCTGGATTGGGACCCAAGTGCAGCGGGTGACACCTTAGCACCACACTGGATCAGTTTGTGGTTTTTTACAGTGGCTGGAGTGCCAATTCTGCCACCAACCCCTAGGTTTTCCCTGTAAGTTGAAGGACCTGCTGGCAGGGCTGGATGCAGATTAACGTCATACCCATGACACAGCAATTACAGGTTGAGTATGGAGTAGAATGGAATAGAATCACTTCTGGTGTTTGCGAGATTCGAATCGGCAACCTTCTGATTGCCGGTGCAGATCCCTAGTCTCAGAGGATTCTATTTTACAATTTTAGGTCACAGAACTATATTCTCTTTTACATGCTTAGTAAGAATGTTACTTTCTAATTGATCACTTTAATAAAAGGACATAAAATCATTGATATTTGCATAAAAATCTAAGCATTACAAAATGAATGGGTTTAAAAAGTGTTTAGAAATGCAAGCACGGAACTACAGAATAATGAGCCTCACCACAATGCACCACAGTCATAAACCACTGAAAGCAAAGCATATCATGTGTCACAAACATGGTGTTCCCTTCTTTACATTTGCCAGGAGGAAGAAATTTAAGAGAATGCCAGAAGGTCAAATTTTCTTCTCTTCTCAGTGTGGAAGACTTTTTGAAACTCCTGATAAAATGGATCTTGAGATTCTAGTAGTTTTGGGAGAATGTGAGTGCCTCTGTCAATTTTGCCTTGCTTTTGTTTTTTATGATATTCTTCAATGAGGTTCAAGCAGAAATCTCAACCACGATGACAACATTTCATTGGCTAGGCATTGGCACAACAAGGCAAGAATTGTTTTACTTGGTTGGATTTCTCACTTGAAATGACCCTTAGGCCTGTGTATTCTTTACTGCTTCTACTGTTAATACATCTGCTACGTCTCCAAAGGTGAACAACCAAATGCTCTTATGCTTAAACTCCATTATGCTTGCTTATTTTTTCCAATGCTGCTTTTAATTTCCAGTACTGTTAGGTTCAAATGAATATCTTTACAAAACCATGCAATTTGGACATTCTTTCCATGTACAGTAAAACCAACAACTGAGTGTGTATCGCCATGCATCTTTCAATTATACTGATGATATTAAATTATCCAGTACATATATACAGTACAGTCATGGGTCACTCTGCCTCTTGCAGGACACACACAGGATGGGTGGACATCCCAGCCAGTCAGGAAGATCCCTTATCTTGACGGGAGGCCCTGAGGGAACACAAAGGCACCCCAGTTGGATTTAAAACCTTCCCTCACTATGAAAGAGGACAGGGGAGGACTGTCCCTGGATAATGTTCATTCCTCCCAGGTGCTAGACGGCAGCAGCCCTCCCTGTTGGTGCCCATTTAGGAACCAGCAGGGAATGGCAGAAGTTGTAGTTCAGCCGCACAGCCCTGCTGGGGTCAGGAGGTACCACAAGGGGGCGCTGCAGGGAGATGCGCTCCCCAAAATATGGGACTTTTGTATGACCCGGAAGTACTCCATCAGGCAGGAGCCCTGGCACTGGAAATAATCCCGGGTCCTTAATAAAAGGGACTGCACTCTCTTATCCAATCAAGTCGGAGCTGGGAGGAAGTAGAGTGACACTCGACTGGAGGAAAGTAGTGCGGTGGCAAGAAGAAAAATATTGTGGAGAGAAAAACCTGTTTGTGTTTGTGCTTCTATGACAGTAAAGGTATTGTGGTAAAAAAAAAAATCCTTTATTTGAATTTGTGACTCTTTGTGTGTCAGTGTTTGGGGTCTGGGGTGCGATGATGCCCTGGTTTATATCACACTCTTCATAAGAGAAGACTTGAGTGATATATACAGGGACATGAAGGGACAAAGAAAGACTTCAGGGCTTTGGAGACCTCAAAGCTTGTTCTGCCCTTTTTCAGGGGAGAAGCCCAGCAAGCCCAAAAATAGAGGTGCCACTGAATATTTTGTAACTTTAAAAGTGCGACTGCGCTTCACTGTTCCTAACAGAGGTCAAGCAGACAAAACAATTTGTTTAGTCATTATAGTCTTTAATATTCTTAATATTCTTAAACTGCCAAAATGCAAAAGCAAATAAAAAGATAAATGGGTGCGGCAAATTAATAACGCAACCTGGTTATTTCAGGCGCTAATGTAAACAATGTTGACCGACGCACCAAACTTTGTGTGACATTTATTCTGTTAAGGTTACAGTTCTGCATCATACTGCATCAGTCAACTTGATGGCTGTGTTCTTCCTTCTTCTCCTTCTTCATGGTTCTTCTACTAAGTGGATACTTTCACGTTAGTCTGATGACTTTTTATGGCTTGTCAGAGGTAGAGGTAAACACCGTTTGCCTCTCTTTGTCCAATGTCATTTTGACGGACCATATCACTTAATGTTCATGAAGTGTGTGTGCACAAAGATATCCAATGGTTCAAGAGTGTCACTATTACACATGTGGAAAGTCTAGCAAACGACCATTTTACCATTTGGTTATTTGTGTGGAAAAAGGTGTCTGACTGCAGAAACCCCTCCCCTCTCTGTAAAACTACCCCCGTCAGTATTAACACTTCCTCTTTTATGTGGTTAGACAAGCTGTTAGAGAAATCAGAAGGTCGACATACCTCTGCAAAATGGACACCTACAGTTTTAAACATACAGCTATACAAAAGTAAGAAAGATTGTGCAGAAGAATGTAAAGAATATGAAATAGAGCATAATAAAATCAAATTCCCCCACATTAACATTAAGAGGAAGAAAACAGTGCTGGACTGAGTGTTGTTACAGGGTTTCTCATGCACACACCCTCATGGAGCTAATTCAGAATTACAGATTACACTCACATTTTTGACATTTGACAGAGAAAGATCCACACAGACATGTGGAGAACGTGTAAGCTTCACACAAACAGCAACCAGGAACAAGATTTGAATTCAATGTACTGGGTCTCCAAGGGAGCAATACTCACCACTGCGCCATTATGTCTCTCAGTTTCATAAAAAACAAATTAAACCTCACAATCTCGATTTGTGAATTGTGATTCTCCTCATTATGCTACTTAATCTTAAACTGATCTCCATACTTCACTTAACTATTAACTTACAAGGCCTGGAACAGAAGGTTTTAGTCTCTTTCACCAATACCCTAACATAGGATGTTAACTGAGCTTTTGCCAACTTGTGATAGACAAAGAAAAAGGGTAACTACTGGATCAGGAATCCATTCCCGGATGGGTTTATTCATTCCCGGGAATTTGGGAATCCCGCATGTCATTCCCGGGAATCCCAGGCTCCTGAGGATGGCATAGTGCCCGGGCATCTCACATGCAAATGGTTTTAGAGCGAGCGACACTTATATTTAATAAAACTACTGCAATATGTTGACACCAGTAAAAGACTAACCTTATCTACAAGCAGTACATGCTGTCATATAAGTACATGTACTGTATCTAGTTATTTGCGGTAATAAGAGCGTAGAAAGCACAACGTGTCGAGCGTGCGGTCATCCAGGCGAGAGCGCACCTTCGTGCAGAGTACGCCAGCTGCTGAGAAAGCAAGCTCTGCCTCCACTGAAGTAGGCGGCACAGTCATCAGATACTGATACACTTGTTCTGCGCTTGCCATTGCTCTGAAACACCGCCATTTCAGCTTTTACCGATGCATCCAGTTTCTAGTCATCATTCTGTGCTCAGTCTTAGCGGGAGCCGGGAGACTGACTGCTGCTGGTTTGTTGTTGACTGAATTAATTGGCAACAAATTACACCGTGGGCCAAAAAACCGTGCCACTTAATTATTTTCAACTATAACTCTGTTATTTCTTGATCAATTTTTACACTTTTACGTGCTATATATGCAAGCTTGGCCATTCCCGTTTAACTGGGAATTACAGCAGTTTCATGGATTCCCTACTAATGGAGTCAAACCGCATCATAAAGAGACTTGTGAAAAGCAGAAGCACGCAAAGCAACCTGGACTATTCATAGAATGGCTTTGTTTCCTGGTGTCCTAATCACATTTACTGTCAGAATGCAGAAGCAAAGATCTAATCAAAATGAGCTGACTTTGAGTATCTACCTATCTCTTAATTTTAGAAGATAAATATGAAACATACACCGATTAGTCAACGTAATCGACGATTTCAATTACAAAAAAATCGCCAACGTAGATTTTTTTATTGTCGACGCATCATAAACAGAACCTTCAACAGAGGCTCCAGTCACAAAGAACCACATTGGTTTTTGTAACTACAATGCACTACATGAACGTCTGGGGGCAGTATCGTTTGTTATTGTTTGTCAAGACTGCACACAGCCCTACCAAAGAAGAAGAACGTCTGAGGAGAAGAAGAATGTAGAGGAAAATAAACATGGTTGCAATGGCGTGTCAGATAGAGGAGGGGGAAGGAGATGGAAAAAAATTGAGAAAGAATCTTTCTAAAGTGTGGGAGCACTTTACTGAAAAAGAAAAAAAAAGTTGAATGCAGATTATGCAAAGTGGAGCTTTATTTTCACGGCAGCACCACCGCAATGCATGAGCATCTGAAACACAAGCATCCTGGAGCTGTGATGCCGCTGTCTCTTGAGAGGTAAGTTTTAGCGAGTAAAGTTAGTTTCACATGTTATCGTTGATGTTTGTACTATAATGTGTATATCAAGGTTTTGACAATGATAGTTAACCCTTAAAACGACACATACTTGGGGGTTAATGCACCCCTGGACGCCAAATACTTTTTAGCTGCACTTTTTAAGTAAATGTCACAATTCGCAAAGAAAATGTGAAATTTTAATGGAACACGTATTTTTTTTTTCATGCAAAGAACATCACAATTACTGCAACACTGATTATTTTACACACTGCTAATGAACTGTAAAAACTATAAAAAAAAACTACTGCAACAATCTCACTGCACAAAATTTTTTGAACAGTCATGCTTCCTGAAAATTTTTTGCTGATTTTGACAGGTATCTACTGGGTATGCACAAGTATGTGTTTTGGTTTTACTGCATTATGTAGGAACTCTGAGAAATAGACATTTATATGTTTACTGACAATAACGTATTTAGTCACATTTATGTTTCGCATAAACTATTAAATTCATCAGAATTAAAAGTGTTTTGCTCCTGATTTTCTTTTGTATTCAATGTCTGGTACATCACGCTGCAGTGTCCAACAGTAGTCAGCAAGCATTGACGGATTCCAGTTGCCCTGGTATCGTTTCTCCATCGTAGCAATGTTCTAGTGAAACTTTTCACTGTGTTCGTCACTGACAGCACCAAGATTTGCGGGGAAGTCCAAGTGTGAGTGGAAGAAATGAATCTTGAGTGACATGTTGCACTTCATTGTCTTGCATGCTTTGAGAAGTTTGTCTACCAGCTGAATGTAGTTTGGGGCTCTGTAATTGCCCAGAAAAATTGTCAACAACGTCTTTGAAGGCTTTCCAGGCAATTTTTTCCGGCCCAACTAACAGATCTTCAAACTGCTCACTCATAACATGTCTGATCTGGGGGCCAACAAAAATGCCCTTTTTGATCTTGGCGTCAGTTAATTTTGGGGACATCTGTCTTAAATAATGAAAACCTTCACCTTCCTTGTTCAGTGCTTTCTCAAAATTCTTCATGAGTCCCAGTTTTACGCGAAGAGGAGGCAAAAATATCTTTGCCAGGTTGACAAGCAATTCATGTGTCACATTTTTCTGTCCTGGAACTAACTTTTTACAGAGTGGCCAGTTCTGTCGTGAATAGTGCGACTCTTTGGCACGGCTGTCCCATTCACAGGTGAAACAACAGTACTTTGTATAGCCAAGCTGCAGTCCTAGTAACAGAGCAATGACTTTAAGATCTCCACGGATATTCCAGTTGTACCTGCTATAATGGACATTCTTCAGCAACAGTTCCATATTCTCATATGTTTCTTTCATGTGTGCTTCATAGCCAACAGGTACTGAAGAATAAACGTTGCCATTGTGCAGCAGAACAGCTTTTAGGCATAACATGGACGAATCAATGAAGAGATACCACTCTTCCGGGTTGTGATCACAACCCAAGGCAGAGAACAATCCTTCAGTGTCACAACAGAAACAGAGACTGTCGACTTGTGCAAAAAATTTGGTTATATCATGATATCGGCCTCAAAACACAGAAATTTTCATACCTGGTGACAGCAAACACCATTCCTGAAATCTCGGACCCAGCAGCTCGGCTTTTGCTTTTGACAGACCCAAATCTCTGACCAAATCATTCAATTCGGACTGTGTTATCAGATGTGGATCGCCTGATGACACTGTTCAAAATCTGGGTCAATGTCACTGTCAGTACCCTGCATTACAGTTTCTTCATCTGGTTCGTCTAAGGTCCAATCCTCTGGTGGTTTTGGAATTGGAAGACTGTCATCATGTGGCACATGTCTCATTGCTGAAGGCAGATTAGTATATTCAGTTGACTTCTTATTTTTGGCAGAGAAACCAGACACATTAGTCAAACAGAAGTAACAGTCTGTCACATGGTCATTCTGTTCTTGCCATATCATTGGAACAGCAAACGGCATCATGTTTCGAGTGCCTCTGTGCCAAGCTGTCAGACTGACAGCACATGTCCCACAGCAAATGTGAGGCGCCCATTCCTTGTCTTGATCACCAATTTTGCAGCCGAAATACAGATGATAAGCTTTCTTCACAAGAGCAGTCATCCAACGTCTCTGAGGCGTAAGTGTATATTCGCCACAGATATAGCAGAATGTATCGCAGCTGTTCTGAAATTGACGAGACACCAAAACATCTATAGCATCAAGCTTACTTATTGTTATATTGCTACAAATACTATACTTTAATATACTGATACTATACATACACACTGACTATCTATATGAACCAAATGAGTAGGATTGGTGTATGCAAGCCACCTTTATAGCATGCTGAGACAGCGTCAGGCTCGTTCAGACCTACCCAGGATGTCAACTTCCACAGAACAAACTGGCCTGATTCCATGCCTGGACATGCCCAGGCTGCACAAACCGTTGTTGATAAGTCACTTACGGGAGCGAAAATGTTTGGATATAAATGTAAGAAAAAATCATGACAAAACTGAAACGGTACGTGATGGGTAAATTTTGATGTGATATTCGTGAACAGCACCCAATAGTGTTCAAGAAGCAAAAACTTTGTTGTGCAGTGTTAGTATATGTTCAAGGTGCAACTGAAGCCATTGATGAAATTCAGTAAATCACCAAGCCAACTGCGCTTGAACTGGTCGAATATACTCGACCCCTGTGTGCTGGCAAATTGCACTGAGACACGACCACAGCCAGTTGCAGCATTCAATGAATATACATCGCCGAATATATTTGGCTCCGGCGTGCTGGCAAATTGCACTGAGAAACAACTTTAGCTGGTTGTGGAGTTCAATGAATGTATGTCGCCACATATACTGGGCTTTGGCATGCTTCCAAATTGCACTGGAAACCGACTCTAGCTGGTTGCGGTGGTTTACGGGTTAAGTGAATATAACCAGTTATTTTTGCTAATGTGTTTGGAGCAATAGTAAACGAGTGAATAGGAGTAGCTGAGCCGTCCTAGTTTTTTTTCTGCTTTTTTCGTATAATATTTGAGTTCATATGAATAATAAACCATCTCTAACTAACGTTAGGTAACTTGTGTTTTGGTGTATATCAGTAATTAGCTTGTTACATATTTTAGTCCGTTATTTTTTTATTTTGGCATAATATAGTACATGATGTGATAAACTACAACACTTTTTCTTCAGAGTGTGATGATTAAAACATCTTTCTCTACAAAATCATTTTTGTGTGTTCCTGCTACCTCTACTCCCTCTGAGCGTTTCTGCTCAGCAGCTGGGAACATTGTCTCAAACAAGAGAGCCAGCCTCACACCAGAGCATGTCGAAATGCTCACGTTCCTGCACTGCAATCAGGAATATATATGAACTGAATCTTTTATAAACTGTACATTATTGTTTAATTTTATTTGTATTGAAGCTTTATTTAAACTTTTGGACTTTAAGACACACCAGTGGCCATTTTTGATTAAGTTAAATGCACTTCTTTTGTTTAAAGACTATGTGGACTTTAGTTTGTATTGTTTAATGTATTTCTTTTTTATTGAGATGGTCACACTAATATAAAACATCTGATTATTTTTAAGTTCATATGTTATTTTAATGTGATTAATATTAATTTTTATCATGTTAATGCAGAGACATCAGGGTGACATTCACAGGTGGACAGACGTGAGCAGATGAGGTAAGACATGCACCAGAGCCCAGAACAGGATGTGCAACCACAGGTCACAGGCATCAAAATAGTCAGGCATGAAATAATCGTGACTAATCAACTAATCAGGTAAAAAAAATTGAACGATTAGTCGAATACCAAAATAATTATTAGCTGCAGCCCTACCCGGCAGTGAACAAGTGAAATACAATACAATACAATACAATTTATTTTTGTATAGCCCAAAATCATACAAGAAGTGCCGCAATGGGCTTTAACATGCCCTGCCTCTTGACAGCGCCCCAGCCTTGACTCTCTAAGAAGACAAGGAAAAACTCGCAAAAAAAAACCCAGTAGGGAAAAAATGGAAGAAACCTTGGGAAAGGCAGTTCAAAGAGAGACCCCTTTCCAGGTAGGTTGGGCATGCAGTGGGTGTCAAAAAGAAAGGGGTCAATACAATACAATACACAGAACAGAACAAATCCTCAATACAGTATACAAATAAAAATTTTAAAAGTACGTAACAGAATTTAACAGTAGATGATATCACATAATATGATTTGGATTTGTTTAGAGTAGAGAGATGAAAGGACCCCTCTACCCCACGATTCCTGCAATCCTCCATCAGGGATGACTTTACCTTAGGCAGGCAAAACAACTTGGCAGGTGGGCTGTGGCACCGAGTGCCACATTTGAATACCAAGAAGAGAAACAGAGTAGGTGAGGGGTAGTATCAAATTGTAACTATCATGCTACTTTTGTTTTAGTGCTAATGACTAACAACAGAGATGCAGTCTGTATAGTAAATCAGCAGCTCTAGTCAGGATATGCTAAACTGAAGTAGTGAGTCTTCAGCTGGGATTTAAAAGCTGAGACCGAAGGGGCATCTCTTATAGTAGCAGGCAGACAATTCCACAGTTTAGGGGCCCTGTAACTAAAAGCTCGACCTCCCGCTGTTATTTTATTAATCCTAGGAATCATAAGCAGACCGGCATCTTGAGATCTTAATGTGCGCTCTGGTTCGTAAGTCATGATAAGTTCAGACAAGTAAGCCGGACCTTGGCCATTTAATACTTTATATGTTAAAAGGAGGATTTTGAAATCTGCCCTAAACTTAACCGGGAGCCAGTGTAAGGATTTAAGAACTGGAGTCATGTGTTCGTATTTTCTTGTTCTTGTAATAATTCTTGCAGCAGCATTTTGGATTAACTGGAGGCTGTATAAAGAACAGTTTGAACATCCAGTGAACACCGCATTGCAGTAGTTAATCCTACTAGAAATAAATGCATGAATTATTTTCTCAGAATCCTGTTTATTTAGAAAGCGCCTTAATTTCCTAACATTTTTAAGATGGAAGAAACATGATTTGGACAACTTTGTAATATGCGCTTTAAATGACATGCTAGAGTCAAAGATAACTCCTAGATTGCGGGCTGATTCAGTGAAATTAATAGGAATTCCAGCTGAGTTAAATGATGACAAAATATTGTTGTGATCAGCGTCATTCCCTCCAACAATTAACATCTCTGTTTTATCTGTATTTAAAGACAAGTAGTTATCATTCATCCACTCCTTTAATTTACAAACACAACTAATTAAAGACAACATTGGAGAAACTTCATTTGATCTAAATGAAAGGTATAACTGGGTGTCATCTGCATACAAGTGAAAATTAACATTATGTTTCCTAATGATAGATCCCAGTGAAAACAGTAAAGGTCCCAGTACTGAGCCCTGCGGGACACCATATTGAACTTCTGTGTATAATGATGGAGTACTGTCAGCACATTTTTTTACATATTGGAATCGATTTGATAAATAAGAACTGAACCAAGCGAGCACAGTGCCTGTATTCCCAACGTCATTTTCTAGCCTGTGCAGTAAAATAGAATGGTCAATGGTGTCAAATGCTGCACTTAAGTCTAACAACATAATTACAGTGGAGTTTCCTTCATCAGAGGATATCAGAATGTCGTTTACAACCCACGTTAGTGCCGTTTCTGTACTATGACCAGTGCGGAAACCAGACTGGAATTTCTCAAATAAATTGTAATGCGTAAGGTGTGACTGAAGCTGATTGGCGACTACTTTTTCTAGTATTTTAGAGAGAAAGGGTAAATTTGAAAGAGGCCTATAATTATTTAGTATGTGTAGGTCTAGGTACCAACTAGGTCATCCTGTTTAATATTTCTTTCAAAATCAAAAATATGCATTTAAATAAAGAGGCACGTGAGTGTGGAAGAACACCTAACATTCATCTTCTTTGTCTAACTGGGAGCTCTGTCTTGCTGCAAGTTTGGGTTGAAGTGAGACGTCACTTACTGGGGATGGGCTCTTTTTATATGTTTCAGAATGGAAAAGACAGCCCTTGAGGAAGTCAAATTGGTGTTGTTAGTCAGCTTCCTTTGTTGCCTTCTCTGTGCTGGTGAAGGACAAGATGAGACAATTACCAGCAGCGCCTCCTGTAGCTCTGGCATGGTGCCACATACCTGATCAGAGCCAGCAAGGTGACAACCTGATCCACCTTCATCCTAATTCTACATTCAAACATGTCCTGTACCACATGAACTTTGAACATGGCATGATGGTCTGTGCTAGGTCTGTCTGTCCTAGCATACCTCAAACCGCTATCTTTACTGGCTTTATATGAAGAACTATTTCAAAGGATTACCAAGAATGGCATAAAGAATTACCAGTAATATGTAACTGATGTGATCAGAAAAACAGTTTGTGGATCAGAGGCATCAATGGAGAATGACAAGACAAGTATGAGCAAACAGATTGGTCAGTCAGCCAGGCAAATAACAAGAAAATAAAACTTTGGTGTGCAGAACATCATCTCAGAGCGCACTACTTAACAAACTTTGTCTTGAATGGGCTACAAATTGTTAGAAGCTTCACTGACTAAATAAATTCTAGTGAAGCTAAAACAAACAGCAAGCAGTTTTCTGAGTACTACTCTAGCAAAAAGATGGTAAAATAGAATTTAAGAAACCTCAGGAATGCAAAAGGAGGAAAAAATGAGAAGGAAGCAGCAAACAAACTAAACAAATATTTCATCCAAGTATTTATAAAGGAAGAAACAAATGGAATGCCCCATGCAGCAGTAAAAACAAACTCAGAGTTTGTAGATTTTAAAACATAAGAGCAATAATGTGCTTTAAGCCCTCAATATGTTGAAGACTAATAAAACACCTGGATCTAATGGGATTTTACCAATTGCACTGAAAGTAATAACATATATTGTCTATAAACACTTATTAGGTATATTTGAGCAATCACTTGAGAAAGGAGAAGGACTGGAAAGTTGCAAATGTGACTCCAGTCTTCAAGATGGGGGGCAAAATGGACCCTGGTAGTTACAGACCAATAAATCCTACTTCTGTGCCATGCAAAATTATGTAACTTATAATCTCTCTCTATATATAAAATCCAACGTCTGTCTGTATGTCTGTTCGCTTTTCACGACAGAACTACTTAACGGATTTAGATCAGGTTTTCTAGCTCTTCTTTTGATAAACTCATGCTAGCTGTTAATTAGTGGAATGTTACTTTTCTAATTTATTTCTTACAAGCCATCACCCTGCGTAGTGGTGAAACAAGATAAACTTTAAAAATCAATAAACAAAAAGGTATCATTGGCTTAATGGAGGCAAGGTACACTACAAAATGCAGCGGTAGACCGACTCACCACTCCTGATGTCGCGCTTCTCCCTCCCCTCGGCCCACAGCCTCTGTCTTGTATTAGCGTGAATATATCACTATTCTTAGTGCGATGAGAGAAGTCACAAATTCAAACAGAATGTTCAAGCAAATTATAGAAAGATAAACTGATCTAAATTCATTAAGTAGTTCTCTCGTTTGCTAGTTAAGAGGATGAGTGAATGAGGAAGGCCCTGATCCTCCCCTTGGCCTGCTGCATCTCTTTCAGATTTGCACAAATAAATTGTTACAGCAAATGACCTATGATACTTAGCGCGATGGGAGAGGTCACAAAATCAACTGGAATGTTCAAGCAAATTATAGAAAAAAATCCTGATCTAAATCCTTTAAGTAGTTCTCTCATGAAAAGTGGACAGACATACTGACAGATGTTGGATTTTGTATACTGTATATACAGATACATTCCAGAAGAATTCTTGATGTTTTGAAGGCCAAATGAGAATAAGTTGGGAAATGATGAAAAACACTATCTGGCAATCACCACAGGACAGCCTAGGGTTTCCTGCGCTAACCTTTCCAGCCTGGGTTTCATGTATTTTGATTGCTTTACTCTTCCCAAAATGGTGCTATGCTTAATACAATACATCTGATAAATGTTGTAGCACCGGCCATCTCCTTTACTGATCTTCCATTGCAAACCATAGTTCCTTCAAAGTGAGCTGCCTAAGAGCCCAGGTGTTGACCTTTATGATCCTATCTCTGCCTACTGTTGTTTAAATAAAACAGATTGAGCTCTGCCCATTACAAACATTTGATGATTACAGAAATTACATTAAGACTGTTAATTGTGTGCAGGCATTCTGCCCAGAGCCCTCTCAGGTGGGCCTAACATCAATTAATGATGAGGCAATCATTCATAATCACCGTCACCCACGTGAGATACTCAGTCAAAATGTCAGAGTGCACCAAGGCTTGACACTCTCAATGCTGCTCTTTATCCTGGTCATGGACACGTGCAAGATCTGCAGCACAACAAACCATGGTCTCTGCTCAGTGCTAACAATGTCATGTTCACAGCCACCACCATAGAAGAGCTGCAATGACAAGTCCAGGCCTAATGTGATTATCTCAACCAATTTGGCATACACTTAAATATTGTGAAAATAGAGTACCTAGAAACTTGCACCAACCCTGGCTCCAGCCAAGTAAATGGTGAGGACCTGACAAAGACCACTCTCTTTGTATTTGGGATCAAATTTACACAGCAACGGTGGTGTTGATGCCAATGTGTAAGAGAGAGTCAATGCACCCTGGCTATGGTGGAAAAAGATCATATGAGTCTTATGCGACAAGAAAATACCAGCTCAACTCAACTCGATGATTTGCTGAACAATCGTTCACTCAGTCACACGATATGAAACAGAAACTTGGCCAGCCACTAAACCTGCTGAGCATCACCTCCATGTGATGGAGATGCATATGGCACACTGGTTACTGGATATCTCTGTGGTAAAGTGAGGTCCGCGGCTAATCGGCATCTTTTTAAATAAATAATTGCCGCACTCCCGTCTTGGTAGGAAGGGGGCATGCTACCGTTGCAGGAGCAGTTCCCGGGCACAATGCGGGAGCGGACGGCCCTAAACTAAGTGTACAGGTGTGGGATCATCCCTGACCCTAACTGGCACCGGGAGCTGTTAATCATCACAGCTGTGCCACATCCCCATTTTAAAAGGGGAAGAGCAAGTGTGAGGAGGAGGATTGAGAAAGGAAAACAAGAGAATGAATGGAGGTTAAAGAAATAAGAAGGTAGGAGGTGGAAGGAGCCAGTGCGGGAGTCAGTGAGCTGAGGAGAGCAGGCTCAAGGGTGAGAAAGCAGGCAACTGGGAAGGGAGCCCCTAAAAAGACTGTGATGCTGACACTTGGGGGCCGGGTGGAATGGGTCACTTCGGCTGAGTTACAATGAAGAGTGGGAGTGACCGGCCATTTAGACAGGGAAGCTAGTGGGGGTTTAGGAGTCTTGGGAGGAGAGCCCCAGTGTGAGTGTCCTGGCTGTTGGGTGTCCAAGCCGAGGTCTGGAGAAGGAGCCTTTTCTATAGTCACAGGACCCGGACCTGAGAAAGGTCAGCTACATCTGCTGTTAGAGCAACTCCTCTGCTGTTAGGCCTGCACAGGATAAGCAGAGGAGCCGCCAATTAAAAGATCAAGGCACCGGGATTTTAAGATGGATAGTTGCCAGCCTGTCGGTTTTAACCTCGTTTTAATGGACGTATTTATTCTGATTTTAACCTCCACCTCACCTTGCTTATGTATTATTTATTTAGGAATTTTGAATGCTGCACTTAATTGTTGAACACCTTTTTGTTGATTGGTTTTCAATAAAAACACTGAACTCTTTTGCACCTTCCCCTTGCTTCATGTGGTGTCCTCATTTGTAAAGTTCATCCCAGTCATGACTATCGATGGTGTCAGGTTCAAGAGGCTTCCCAAATGAGAAGATGGAGCATGGAGCTGGACCCGCACCGTCATAATCTCCCAGCTCGAGCATACAAGCAATGACATGATCAGGCATCAGATGGGCATTGCACCCATCAAAGGCAAAAAGCAAAACAACACTTAGAAGAAGAAGAATCATTTAGGTGGGACTTGAGGTACACTCAGGGGAATGAGCAAGTTTCAGGGATTTTAATTTGCTCAGAACACTGATTAGTTCTCAGTATTTTTTGATTTATTGCATATCACTAGTTTAGTTTAGTTTCTGTTTAGTTTACTGGTTGTAGATGTTTTTGAATTAAACTTCTTTCTTGCTTGTGGTTACTCCATTTGTGTATTTTGAAGAGGTTCTGTCTAATTTTTTTGATTAGTTTTACGTATTGCTGAATTTCTCATAGTTTTCTTTCTTTCATTCTTTCTTAGTCTTCTAAAGTCACATGAATTCATGCTATTCACAAAACCAAAGGAGTTACAGTCAGTATGATGATAGGTAGACATACCTAATAAACTGGCACCTCAATGTATAACTGCTCATTAAAGTGAATGCTGTCATTAATAAGACCACACTTAAAATCCTGTGCTTCATATTTAACTTCATCAAATCTGGACGACCAGGAATGGGGCCTATCAAAGCCACATCACAATCAAGACAGGAACCAACCCTGGATGGGGCAGCACTTCATCAGAATGCACACTCACTCACTCACATGGCGCCAGTTTAGAGCTGCCCATCAACTGAACACTCACATCTTTGAGACGTGGGAAGAAATTGGGGAGGAAAAAGTCTGCAAACTCTTGGTTATGTTTTGAAGCCTGAGAATGACAAGTCCTCAGAGACAGTGACAGGTCAGTTATTGAAATCCAGTAGCTGTGAGGCAGCAGTATTAAGAAAGGTGTCACGGTGCCAGCCAACTGGGTATTTGCTTTCATTTCCAGTGGCCTTTTATTTACCAAGCGGACCATACAAACATCTTTCTGGCCAGCTTGTTTTATGGGGTCTGCTTGGTGTGGTCTTATTTCTTGACAAACAGAGGCAACCCATTTTCATAAAAAAAAAAACTGGGGTGTGTGCAACTAACCTAACAAGGCAGGAAATTCAGTTAATGGCAGGGAGGAAATCATTTCTAATTATAAACTCTAGCACAATTAAACCTTTAGCTATGGAGGCCTGCTGTGACCATGAAGAAGCAGTTCTGCAGTGGTCTGCTACATTTGTTATTATTTGTTTAGTTATTTTTTTTGATTTTCAGTCTTCGTTATCATTTAGTAAAACTAATTGTTTCACTTTTTTAAAAGTGGCTTTATTGAATACATTTTTGTTTCTTAACGTTAGGGGATCGAGACTTGGGAAGTAAAATATTTGGATTATAAGGTATGTTTTTTCCAAAATCATTCAACAGTACATTAGTTTGTAATTAGAAGGTATGCCAGTTTAAAAATGTCTGAGCATTACTGTGTCATACACTTGCCCTCTTATTGGCTCCTAAAACTCATGTGTCAGTGCCACTAGAGGTTATCTAAAAAGAACATCATCACTGTTTAAACATCTGGCCAGCTCAGCTTTATACAGTGAAGAAACTGGACTGCTACATATTATTAAACTATAGGGGACTGGCATTACCTGAAAGTTAAGCTTATGTGTGTCCGGGAATGAGATATTATCTAGAGAGCACAGAACCAAATCTGACCTTGAATTATATTGGTGAATGGACATCACCTCCTGAGGTCAATGTGCATAACATCTGATGGCCTCAGCATGTACAGTTGGAGTACTGGAATGGATAAAGATGGCTCTGACATAAAGACAGCCCTTTACCTCGGCCATCTCAGACCACCTGAACATAACCTACTAATGCACTCATGGACACCATGGGTCACGTGTCATTCCTTAGTGCATACCCTGAACTTCTGAGGTATTCGTTCTGCCGCTAATATGTCACAATCTCTGAGTATTCCATTGACTTACTCTTGATTTGACTTTTTGCTTTTTCTAATACATTTTCTTTGACCACAAAAAATGATTGAAACTTTGTTTTTGGGGGGTTTAGGAGGTCAGGGAATTCTGTGGTCACATTTTTCTAACATCATTATATTTAACTCATTTTCTTCTATGATTTAGTTGTTTCCATAGTTGCTTGCCGTTGTTAAGGAAGGGTGATCAGGATCGTGTGACACGTGACATCATTACCTGGGCCGATGTCAAAGGTCAGTATTGTGCACTTCCTGCCTTGTCCAACTTTGTGTGGATTCAACTTAAAATGTCTTTAGTGTCCTTTTGATCCTTGGTTGTCTTTTTGACGTCTTTCAGCTTATTTTATTGCCCAATTTACAGCATTTGCTGCTTTTGAACTCTTCTGTTATTCCCCCCAATTATGATTTTGGTTTTTAGATTCTTGCTTGTTTTCTACATTCTTGATATCCCTTTAGTTGTGTCCATGGAATTGTGTTCTTTTAGAAATGCAGCTCATTCTTTAATTCTGAATGCTGTACATACGCGATGAAATAATTTATTGCAGCAGTGCTGTCTCTTTCAAACCTACTATCCCCCAATTCCTTCCTTTTCTTTCTCCAAGTAACATATCATCACACAATCAGCTCTGTAATACAAGTCAGAACACTGATTCTTCAAAACTTTTAAGCAACATTAATATCTTCAAAGTACATGTTTAATTATTCAATTCATCTCTCCATCCAGGGTTGCGCCAGTCCCAGCAAGCATACAGCACGAGGCAGGAACAATCCCTGAACGGGGTGCCAGTTCATCACTAGCGCTGTCCACTGTGTCCAGACGTTATTAATAACAGTATACATTATTTAAATGAAGTTAAAAATGTATCTGTAGAATGTAATATATATACTTTACTGCATTTCACCTTAAAAATATCAAGAGCTCCAAGAAGATAGCACCTGGAAATCTAAATTGACTGGAAATCCAAGCCAGTCGCCATAATCTGTAAATACGCACTCTCTGCTGTTGAATTGAATTGAATTCCTTTTTTGTTATTGTATGGTACAATGAGATTCAATATGCAAATCCTCCATATTTTCCTATAAAATGGTAAAATAACAACAATAAATTGTACTTAAAAGTACAAACAGTTCTACTGGGAGCACTTGATGAACTGATTGATTGTGTTTTGAGCTCTTGGGATAAACCTGTTTCTGAACCGCGAGGAAAAGGAAAGGCTCAGAAGCGTTTGCCATATGGACGAAGTTCAAATAAACTGTGCACATGGTTGAGGCAGCGTGTGCTAGAAGTTGTACCCCGATAATTCTCTCCGGTCTTGATACAATCTGCTGTAGAGCTTTCCGATCAGCTGCTGTAAAGCTGTGATTCCCCATTCAGATACAATGGGTTAAAATACAGGTGCAGCGAGAGTAACAACGCTAAAGTAGCTATGGTATTTGGAATAGTTTGGCCATTACGTGTATCATATTGTTTCAGGTTGATTACAATCAGATTCCTTAAACTAAAAAATGATTAATTTCAGTGTATTTGATGAAGCTGTGTCAGGGATGTGAATCAAATAAATAAAGGGAAACCACATGGGAACAGTAACACTGCTTTAACGCTGGGTGCCACCAGTTTGCAAAACCGAGCCAAAAACTCTGCTATAGTTTGACCTGGCATGAAAATGTGTGTGGCTTTACGCCAACTTTAGTTTTTATACAAAGCAATCTGAGTATGGAAACGGGCATATGCAACATTTTTGTGCATACACACTGTTTATACTTGAGGCCCATGGTCTCAACTAAAGAAATCCATCCATCCATCTATTATTCAACCCGCTATATCCTAACTACAGGGTCACGGGGTCTGCTGGAGTCAATCCCAGCCAACATAGGGCGCAAGGCAGGAAGAAAACCCCGGGCAGGGTGCCAACCCACCGCAGACTGAAGAAATCAAAACTGTCTTAAACTCATTTGTGAAAAACAAAGCTCCAGGTCCTGACGGTATATAGCCAGAAGTATATTAAGCATTTTGGCCACAAATATCAAGCTCACTGTTTCAAATGATCAATGTGTCTCTCTCTTCATCTAACCTAAACTCCAATATAAATTCTTTCATTATATTGCTTCCCCTCATACAGGGCAAAGATCCCACAATGTGCTCCAGCTACCGTCCGTTGTCACTAATGAACACAGACACTAATCTGTTAGCCAAAGTTTTGGCTCTCTGTCTCAAATCTGAAAATCTGACAAGACTGGTTTCGTGGTGTCTCATTATGCAGCTGGCACATTTTAAATGCCATTCCTTTGCTCTTGGCATCGTTCTTCTCACTTGATGCAGAAAAGGCTTTTGACAGGATGGACTAGAAGTTTTTGTGTAGAGTCACGAGTGAAATGGGGTTTAATTTTTTATTTATCAACATGATTAAATCATTGTACGCTTGTCCTATGGCTTCTGTTTTAACAAGCTCAGATCTGTAATACTCCTTTCCTACATTCAAGGGCACTAGGCAGGGCTGTCCATTATCTCCACTGCCATTTATTATCTCGCTCTAGCTGGTCGCCCTGTGTGCTATTATCTCACTCGAGCCTCTAGATTAGGCACTTTTAAACCTATTCTGGCTCATAACACAGTCCACAAGTTATCTTTATATACTGATGACATTCTTCTGTTTCTAGGATACGCCCCTTCTTACATTCCTCACATAATAAAATTATTTCGTACATACGGATCCACATGGTGCTATAAAATCAACTGCAGCAAATCTGTGCTTTTCCCTGTAAATCATGCCTGTCAATATCTCTCTTTTCCTTCCTTCATTCCAGTTGTTTACTTTTTTAAATACTTAGGAATCACTATTTCTCCTTCCATTATTGATATTGCACAGGCAAACTTACACACCACCTTTAATGAAGTAAAACAATCAATGCACTCCTGGAATGACATCTCCCTCCCCTTTCAGTCTCATTTGGCAATCAATAAAATGAATATTATCCCTCGTTTGAACTTTGTCAGCTCAATGCTCGCTTCCTCCCTCACCTTCCTCCTTTTGGATCTTGGTCAGATCAGCAATTAGCTCCTTATTATAGAGCGGTAAAAGACCTTCTATAAAGCACTTGTTTTTGATTCGAGTCAAGAAGGGTGGAGGTATCTCCCTCCTGGATTTTGAAATGTACCATTGGGCATATTTTCTTCACCTGTTAGCTCTATGGCTGAACCCACCTTGGTCCTGACTACTTATATAAACAAACCATGTTTACTCCCACTCTCTGCAACACCTACCATTTATCAGATTCAAGACAAAAATGGGAGTAGATGAACATAATCTTCTTATAAATTATGTTCTGAGTGTTTGGCACAAAGTAAAAATGCACCTTGGCTCCACACTGTCCTGGCACTTCCTAACATCATTGTTTCACAGTGGCTGTCTCAACATTGGTGGGCGACCCATCTTTTACCCACTTTGGGCTCACGTGATATCAGTGCACTTGGCAAATTGTTTGATGGCACCAGGCTCACCTCTTTACAGTGTCTGAATATTCTATTCTTCCCTCCTCTATTTTTTTCCATTTGCAGGTTAAATTCTTCTCCCCCTGTTCCCAACCACTCATCATTTGACTACTTTTTCTCGCCCTCGAGTTCCACTAAACACATTTCCTCTTTGTACTCCCACCTTTGTGATTCCTTAACTACACCTATCCTAGTCACTCAAAAACGGATCAACGATCTTTCTCTATCAACGCCATTGTGCTGAAACACAATTTTTAAAAACATTAAAAATTCCTCTAGAAACTCTAACTGCCAACACATCCAATATAAAATTGCCCATAGAGTTTATTATCATTAGGAAGCGTTTCCGGAGAGGCTTAGTCCCTGATTCACTCTGCCATCAGTGCAACCTTAACCTTTCTCCACACGTTATGGGAATGTCCCACTGCTGCTGTTGTTTGGGCCTCAACTGCTATGGCCCTCTCCTCCTTCTTATCTATCTCTATTCCTGCCACAACAGCAGCGAAAGGTCGAATAGTTTCCCAATCGAAGAATCCCAAACTTGTCTCTTTCTCAGTCTGGAAGTCATCTTTTTATAACCTTGCTTTATTAGAACTGTCAGACGTGCAGATTAATGGGGTACCTGCGCATATTATTAGTAAATAGGAAAACACTATCTCTCTGATCAAGTCATGGCTGACAGCAAATCCCTGATTTCAAATGCGACGCTAGTCCTCAGCCAGGAGTGTGGGCCTCTGGGACCTGTCAGTAATCTCCATGTTCCATCAGTTCTAATTTAATCCACTTTCTTAAACAGCTTCAGGGTGGGGTGGGTTTTGAGTGGGTGTCGGTATGGGGTTTTTTTTTTGAAAATCTATACACAAAAATGTGTTTTCCTTCTTTGTTGCTTTACTATTTGTTTTTGTCATCAATAAAAAAATGATTACAAAAAAATATATCAGCACATTCGGTGAGCTGTTTGCATGTAAGGATTAGGCTTTCTAAGACCCCAATATAGCACATACTTTACAGTACAGTACAATTTACATGTTGAACAGTACGTGTTTAAGGTCTATGCCTGAAAGAACGGTCATTGCTTCAGTTGTGTGTATACTAAACAGAATTCGGCTCACAAATCACAGTATCAAATAGTTATTTTTCCACTCCGGTTACAAGTTCCCTTTGGCTAGTTTAAACTTTTCCTTTTCTCCTTATTCCACTTCCTTTCAAAATTGCTGTCACCCTGTGCAGTCAGTACACTCAGTTCAAATGACAACACAAGCTGTCAAACTAGGGCTTTTTTATGAATATTTGCATGGGTGAATGTGGTTGAAAGTGAGTAGAATAAGTTGGGAAAGGCTGACAATCATTATGTTGCAAATGCCACGGGAACCTGCTTGGGTTTCCTTTGTCCAGCTTGGGGTTCATGTATTTTGACTATTGTACTATTTCCAGACTGGTGTTATGCTGATTACAATATCGTGGATAAATGGAGTAGGACCAGCCTTCCTCATCCATCTGTGAGAAAAACTTGTGTCTCCTTTACCAAGCTGCCATTGCAAACCACAGTCCCTTCAAAGGGAGCTGCCTAAGAGCCCCAGTGTTATGGTTGGCCTCCTTTGAAGTTAACCCTGCCTACTTTTGTTTAACAAAAACAGACTGTATTCTGCCCATTATAAAAATTAGATGATTACGGCAATTATATTAAGACAGCTAATGGCATAAAGGCCTGGAGCCCTTCTCAGGTGGGCCTAACATCAATTTATTATGAAGCAATTACTTAGGTGGGGCTTCCACTGTTAAAGAGTGGGTGATGGCCGTAGGCATTGCTGAGGTTTGTCAGAGCAAGTTCGGTTGTTGGTCAGCTGTGCCCTGTCCAGGGATTTATATCTGCTCAGATTTTTCCTAGTTAGTTCCTCTTGTTTCAGGTTTAACTCACTCTTCTGATTGTATTTTCTGATTTTATTAAAGTATTGGGTTTTAAGTGTTTCTGAATTGAAAGTTCCTATCATTGTGGCTATTCCTTTTGCATTTTTTTAGAAGTTTCCATCTGAGGTTTTTAAAACATTTTAGACATTTTCTTTCAAACTTTCTTTCTTATTTTTTACATTTAGAGCTGCATTATTTTAAGGCTTTTGAATGTTCTCTTTTCTGTTATCTTCTTAGAATCTCGTGTTGCTTGAGATCTCTGTTTGTGTATTCCAGTAGTTCTAGTTTTCCACTTAAGTGGTATTTGACCACTGGCCTTAAGGTCAAGGCTCTTTGGTAGTCACAGGCACAGTGGAGATTTCGGAGGGAGAATTGGCTGTTAGCCTGCTGGGCCAGTTTTGGGTGGTTCTGGATTCTCAGGTGGTGTCATCCACACCTCTGGACTTTAGTCATATCTTGTGTTGTTATCAGAGTTGTCTCTATTTGTTTGTGGTGGGTGGGCTCAAAGTCTCTCTGGATAGGGTCACCTCATTTTGTGTCTAAAATCTAACAACAGAAAAGAGGAGGAAGAACTGTGTAGCACGTGCTCTTTTGTTGTATGTGTAGTCTTTGTAACTTCCCAAGGACTGTGTCCTCATCTGCCTGCTAAGTATTAATGTGTGAGTGAGTGTGCACTCTGTCCAGGGCTGGCTCCTCTCTTGTGCCTGGTGCTGCCTGAATATACTCCATATTTGTGGCCCTGTTTTCATAAAATAAGCCAATTAGTAGCGAGTCTAGATATAAATTACATTTTCTTTCATAATAACTTCTATAGTGTATCTCAAATGCATGCTCATAAGAAATGGAACAAAAAAAAAAAAAAAAACAGTAAAACTATAGTCACCTCAGTAGATCCTGGGGTTATAAATTCCTAACAAAAAACAGCCCAGGCCACAACTCCACTCACTGTACCTACCAGATTATTCCTTCGGAATTTTGGAAAAGGCTTTACATCTAGACCCAGATTTTCATGCAACTGGTACTGGAGCTATTGTTAAGTTAATGGCACAGAAAAAAATTGTCATTTACCTGATGCATGGACTCCTGAACAGGCCAGTTGGCCCAAGGCCCAAAGATTAGATGAGGGTCCCTCTTGAAAATGAAATCAATGGAATCTCTGAAGAAGAAGACAGGTGTGGTAGTGAGGATTTCAGGCCCCTGGGAAAGGCTAGATTTTTCCATTCCTGTAGAACATTTCAGGGCGGAGTGGTGGCTCTAAGGCTAGGGATTTGCACTAAGAATCGAAAGGTTACTGGTTCAAATTCTGTAAATGCCAAAAGTGACTCTACTTCATTGGGCCCTTGAGCAAGGCCCTTAACCTGCATTTGCTCCTTCCTGGGTATGACGTTAATCTGCATCCAGCTCTGCAAGTAGGCTCTCCAACCTGCAGGGAAAACTTGGGGGTTGGTGGCAGAATTGGCACTCCAGCCACCATAAAAAACCACACACTGTTCCATTCCATCTGAACTAGTGTGGTGCTGAGGTGTCACCCACCACATGGCTGCACTTGGGTTCCTGAGTTGGTTTGTCATGTGGTGGGTGCAGCAATGCGCTGTATCAGTGTGTGCTCCTAACCACTCTGTAGAACATTTCCTTTGTAAGGTAGGAAAACTCTGATGTATTGATTATTATTCTTTATCTCTTTCCTAATTGTGTTTTGCATCATATTTGGACCTGGTGATAGGTGTTCATCTATATTGGTTTGGATGTTAAATGGACTTATGTCGATGGCTATAATGTTATTGTTTGTAGCATGACAGAGTTGCTCAGATACACCTCAGCACTGGATGCTTAGAGTGCACTTTGTGAGCATCAACCTCTGCAGTTCTGTACACAGAGTGTCCGTAAAATCCAACACCATAACATTCACTCAACTAGCAAACACAGCCTCAATTCAAGCTGTCACACGTGTGCACTTAGGTAGCAGTGTACTAACGGCTCTCTCTCTCTCTTTTCATCAGACAAAAAGAAGAAAAATATAACATTACTTACTTCTGGGTTCCAAGATGGCCGCCAGGACGTCACTTCCGGCACCTCCTGATGATGTTACTTCCGGCCCTTCCCAATGACGATACTACCAGCTCCATCTGATGACATTACTTTCGTCATCACCTCACTTCCGGTCCACCTTTGATGACGTTGTATCCGTCCCACAGTTTCAACGTAATCTTTTGCCAACTCACTTCCCGTCTCAATTTTGTCCTCTGTATATAAATGCCATTTTTGATTGTTATTGTATAAATCACTATACATGCTTTTTGATCACTTTGCGTTTTCTTTTCTTGTCCAACGGGCATTATATGGGGACGATCCCCAAACCTTTTTCCTTTGTGGAAGTGCTTTATTATTTGAGAAAACTTATTACAAAGCGAACAGGTGGCTTTAAGTTTGTGATCACTTATGGGTAAGGATGTTATTGTGGATCATGTATTTAGGGGATTTTTTACATGGAGATTATTTTTTTATTTGATTTTAAATATAAAAAGAGGTTAGCAAAAATGAAAATATTTTAGTATATAAATTTGAACCCAAAAACAGCATCTTCACCACCCCATCTCACCCCAGAGCTATACAAAAAAATCAGAGTAACAAATAAATCAATAAAACATGCGGTCATTGACAAAATCCAGAGGCCCACACATCTGGCTGAGCGAGAGAAAGCTAAAATATACAAAATGAGTCACATGATGGGCACACTGTATGAATTTCTATTTTATTATCAAATGCAGAGCATGTTTAGGCTATTGTGTTTTTCCATGATTGTCAACTATTCATGTAAAGCATGCGTATTATTGTAGTATGAATTATGTATTAAACGCTATCATCTCAGCTACTTTAATAAAATTATTAGATTGTGTCAGATGTCCTATAAAATGACATACGGTTGAATAACACACTTACTCAACATGTCTTTAGATTGGTTCATCCTGGCATCAGGGTTATTGCGATGTCTTAACAGGCCCTGAAGTTCGTGGACTGGGTATCTGTCATTGACAAGACATCATAATGTTTTTTTGTTTGGTTCTTTATTTCGCCTTATACACTTTCTTGTATTAGGAATGTGTTAGTTTTTGCATTCCCCTTGGGGTCAGGGCACAGGGTTAGCCATTGTACAGCGCCCCTGGAGCAATTGAAGGTTAAGGGCCTTGCTCGTGGGCCCAGCAGAGAAGGATCTCTTTTGGCAGTGACAAGGATTCGAACCAACAACCTTCGGGATACCGGTGCAGATCCTTAGCCTCAGAGCCACCACTCCACCCAAATACCAAACATCCTACAGTCATGTAGGAAAAAAATAAAATTTTCCTGTCCCATGTTTAGAAACCCCACACCCAGTGGTAACCCTTAAAGACAAATGGCAAGGTCATGATCTCAAATCTTGTGGCAATCTTTTCTAAACACGTTTGATTTTCTATTTCAGATTTTTAACTGACATACTAATTACCTGTGACCAGCATGAACCAGAAATGACTTGTCACAATTGCACAAGTGCCATATTGGAGGCACTGGGGCTGACACAACTTTGTCTTCTCTTTGCACCATGACCCAAAAATATGATAGCCATAGTGGTCAGTCACAGCTCTCTTTTATCTGAAGCTTAAAACAGCTCAATTCAGTTAGAGATGCTATCACTGACAAATATATTGTACCCTTGACGTCAGATGCTCTTTGATTTTTCCCATCTCTTTTGCAATTGACTATTTTCAATTACAGTAAGCTTTTTAATCTTTCTTCATTTTATGCTCGGGAAATCCATGCTGATTCACTTTGTTGTTGTTTGAAGGTTTTATTGGTGGCCAGATTTCTTTACTACCTGCTAATTAGATGTTTGTTTTGCCCAGAACAACTGAAAATACCTCAATCTGGCTACTATCCTCTATTTTATGATATTGTTCATCTTTCTAAATTTTATTTAATGCTAAAATTGTTGATTCAGTAGTCACAAACTTTGTTTCATTTGACTTTTTAATATTTAAACATGATAATTTTTCTTAAAGACAACTTCATTCATTCTTCTTTTAATTCTTTTTTCATAATTATTAATTTTATTTACTATAAAGCTGCACAGCGACACAGCCAGTAGATTCGCAGCTTCACAAGGATCAACACCCAGGTTGTGTGTGCAGCTTGTTTGTTCCCTCCGTGTCTGTGTCACTTCCTTCAGGGGATTAGTGTTTCCTCACACTCTTGGAAAACATGCAGCCGGAGGGAGTGACAGCGAAATTAGAACGGTGTCTGCGTTTACAGAGTAGTTGCCTGCTAAGTTCTTGGCATTAAAGTGGTAAAGTAAACTGTATGTGCTGCAAAAATAAAAAGTTCTAGTGGCAATTCATTACTTTAAATATAGGCCAATAAACAAAATATTATTGACTACATATGGAAACTAAACATGCCAACAGTTTTATTTTCAGCTTCATATTCCAGGATGCTTTTTCCTGTTTTACGGTAATGGTCTCCTTAATATAATATAATATAATATAATATAATATAATATAATATAATATAATATAATATA
>JANRMT010062813.1:22805287-22885793 GCA_026402145.1 Polypterus bichir lapradei | reverse complement strand
ATAGATAGATAGATAGATAGATAGATAGATAGATAGATAGATAGATAAGATACTTTATTAATCCAAAGGGGAAATTCACAATTTAGCCACAATTCACTAAAACACAGCAAACTGCATTCTCTGTAGGTCCTGACATTTTTCACCAGCACAGCCAGTTCATCGATTTTATTTGGTAGTGAGTTCACATTTCCCAGGATCACAGCAGGCACCGAAGGTTTGTAGCTCCACTTTCTTGCTAGACGCTTGGCTTTTATCTTAGCGCCGGCTCTGCTGCCATGATACAACCTTCTTACCTCGTCAGGTAAATAGTGAACCACACCGGCGTGGGCATTTGTTCTCAGCGCTTGAAGTTAACTACTTGAATAGACGAGTCTCGGCGTGTAAAAATCCATGTCCAAGTAGTAAAAGTAGTAAAAAGTGTCCAGTGAACGAGTCCACATAAAAGAAAGTAGTAGGAGTAATCAGTGAAATAGAGAAAAATAGAGAAAAAAGGTAGAAAGATTAAGTCATACACAGAACTGCTGGAATGACTGCCACACGCAGCGGCGCCTGATGAGGCTGATCATGCTGTTTTTAATTACTAAACTCATCATTTTGTTTGGCTGTTACTTTGTCCTTATTATCCTCTTTATCTTCTCTGCATCTTGGTGGCATTGTGGAATATCTGCAGAGAGCATGAATGGCAAGCTGACTTTGTCATTCTCTGTAGCCTTTTATGTATTAACATTTAGGTGGTTGGCAATGTATGGTAAAAAAATGTTTCAGCTCATCTCATTTTCCCATCCGTGCTGCTGCAAAAAAAAAAAACAAAGTACGTACATCTATCCATCCATCCATTATCCAACCTGCTATATCCTAACTACAGGGTCACGGGGGTCTGATGGAGCCAAGGCAGGAAACAAACCCTGGGCTGGGCGCCAGCCCACCACAGGGCGTGCACACACACTAGGGACAATTTAAAATCACCAATGCACCTCACCTGCATGTCTTTGGACTGTGGGAGGAAACCGGAGCACCCGGAGGAAACCCACACAGACACGAGAACATGCAAACTCCACGCAGGGAGGACCAGGGAGGCGAACCCAGGCCTCCTAACTGCGAGGCAGCAACGCTACCCACTGCGCCACCGTGCCGCCCCCACATACATCCATAGCCTCTCTATATATTTCTAAGTACATATTACATATATGGACATAGTGAAAATGAAATAGAAATAGACTGGAATTCAACTAATCAAAATGAAAGAATGAAGTGAATTGAAACTGATGACATTGCTGTTTTACAGCTCCATTAGCTCAAGTCGCTTGGCTGGTCACTGTCTGTGTGTCTTTTGCATGTTTCCCCATGTCCGTGTTAGTTTTTCTCTCTGAGGCCTTTGGTTTACCTCCCACACCTTACAGGTAACTGATGACTCCAACTTGTCATGACATGACTGTATGTAAGTGTGACCTGTGATGGGCTTACACCCCATTTGAGGGATTGTCCCTGCACCCGGACAAAACCAAGCATAGTAAATTGAAATAGACAGATTTGAAATCTCTCCATTTATCTTATCTGTAAGAGAGTGCGGAATTGATCCTAATATCAAGTGGAGTAAGACAGGGAACACCCAAAATTAGACCTTAGGTTTTTGTAAGGCACACCAGACACGTTTGAAGCGTTCAACCAGGCATCAGAACTACGAGGGATATCCAGAAAAAAAGGTTACAAGTGCCCTGGAGGGAATTTTTTTTTTCGAAGGTTGGCATACCTGCGTGTAGGGTGGTCCTAACGGTCAGTCAGTTGTGAAATGTCATCACAGCAAGCGAGTTCGTCAACCTCTGCTGAGGCCGTTTGCTCCACCTACCGCCGATGCGAGATTCGTTCGGTCATCAAGTTCCTCACTTTGCGTCGCGAATCCACGGCCGAGATCCATTGTCAGCTTGTGGACGAATTGTGAAAGAATTCTTGGGTGGGAAACGTTTTTCCAACAATGAGGAGGTGAAGGAGACAGTGAAGAAGTGGCTTTCGGAGGTGGAGCGGAGCGTATTCGACGAGGGTATAAAAAAGCTGGTGCCCAGGCTGAAGAAGTGCATCGAAGTTGACGGCGGTTATGTTGAGAAATAAACACATATTTTGGAACATACCCTGTAAATTTGGTTGAAATATATTCATTGATCGATTTTTAACAGCTGTTGTAACTTTTTTTTCTGGACATCCCTCGTAATAAATGAATAACTTGCATACTCCACAAAGAACACCAGAATTGAAGCCCATCCTCTTGAAGTGCATATATCTTAAATTATCTATGTAAGATTTATTTAGGAAACACGGGGGAAAGTATTGCTTCAGTTTTGAATAATGTGTTCTGCCACTGGCAAAGTAAGCAGTAGCAGTTCATGATGGCCAGAAAGTGAACACAGCCTGGATTAGCAGAAAACGTAACTGGGAATTCAAACAATCTAGTGACAGCACAAATGGGGAAACCAAACTCACAGTCAAAATCAACTACAAGGTCTAACCAACAGAAATCTGAAAAGTAACACACGCAAAAGATGTTTTTATATATCCACAAATTTGAACACTGAAATGACTCGAAAGGACGCTATCTGTAGCATTGTGATAATGTATTCTGGTGCATTTCCAGAGACAAGTCCATTGTAGTCCCTGAACGTTGCATAGTATCCAAACCACAGACAAAAACAAAATGGCATTGTGGTAAACATAAAAAATGATGCTAATAATATTAACTTTAGAAATAACCTTCCAGTGAAAGATATCAGAGTTTCCTCAGATTTCGACTGAAAAATAACATACCTTTTGTCTTTTCAGATTCCAAATGAATTAATAACAGACTGGATTTTTTTAGAGATCACAAGCATTTAACCCCACAGAAAGGTATAAAGTACATTACTGAAGGACAAAAAGTTTATTGGATAAGAGAGTAACTGCCAGGTCACATATCTCAGCTGACTTTTGGGAATTATAGGGTCTTGAGATGAGGGGTAGAAACATGAGAAAAGAAAAGAAGAAGTGAACTGGATTGTCAGGGAATTACAAAGAAAAGGTTTGAGAAGGTCATATCATAAAGAGTGTTTATAAGGAATCAGTAAGAAGAGCAACAGGGGCCCTGTCATGAGGGACAGATGGATGTGAACTGCTGAAACAGACAGCAGGAACTTTACAGTGTCTGACAGAAAGAGTTTTGTAGAGAGTTCAGGTGTAAGACAGCAGACTGTCAGAGGATTCTGGTTATTAGAAAATGGCAACAGTGTTGTTAGAGTGCCGGAGAAACAAGTACGCCACACTAAACCTGAGCAGCAACTCAGGCTTACCGGGGTGTTTCTTGTTCACTGATTTGCTGATAAACAGCATATGCCTTGAATTTTGTTAAGGACAATGTTTGATTACTTGGTATGAATAAATACTTCTGCTAAACATTCAAAAAAGGTGATTTTTTTTTAGTTTTTGAAGTAGTGTTTTGGATTTTGCATTTCTATTCTAATTCATGCAAATGATTAACTTGTTTTCAATCATTTTTACTGAAAAAACAAACTAGTAATTCAAGAAAAAACTCTCTGAAATTGGAGACACCTCTAACGTAATAATCAATTAGTATATGAAAGCAGTAGCTGAAAAGACAGTAAGAGTTATCTGCTTGATTAACCAGGGCTTCACCCTTCAGGCTTATGAGTGTGAGAGTCACAAGGAGGAATAGCCTGGAGTTACAAGGATAACCATAAAGGATTTGTTGACTTATAAAATGAAAAAAAATCTTGTAGAGGATAAGGCACTTGCTCAGAAATCATTAATTATGTAACCAAATACATCCTAAAATGCTTAAAGGCCATTCAGAAGTTACATCCTAAAATGCTTCAACCATTCAGAAGTGTTGGTTTGGATATCAATACCACAGATATGTGTATTGTTCTGGAGTGCAACAAATCTTTAAAGAAGTATTCCACCCAAAAATGGTATTTCTTCATATGTTAATTACCCCATGTAGTTTGTACTCATGCAGAACAGACATAACAAAGTTTCTAACAGAATAGCCATCTATGGTGACCAATACTGGACAATAACAAAAATGATTAAAAATGTCCATGAAAGAATCTCACCATTATGGATAGAAATTTAGCGATGGGCGGTGGGTCAATAATTGAAATGCTCGTTTGTCAATGTCAAACTGTCAAACCCCAGAATGGTTTCTAGAAAGTTGTTTATTTAATAATGTTTTAGAAAAATACATGTGTTTTGGATGTTTTAAGTAGACAACTGGAGGAACTCATGTGTGGATTTTGAGAAACGAGTAACATGAGATTTTTTTCATGGACATTTTTGACTTTATTTGCTGTTGTCCAGCGCTGGTCTCATTAGATACCTATTAGAATAGAAACCTTGGCTCTGTTCTGCATGAAAGTTGTGAATACATATTTTAAAAAATCACTGAAAACTAGATGGGGTATGAAATATCTAAAAAATATCATTTTTGCTGGAGTATTCCTTTAAGAAAGGCTAATTTTATATTCAGGGGACCATATTTAAATAATCAGATCTTTGTCAAATCAATTTTATCTTATATCTCTATAACATGTTCTGTGTAGACAAGCATGGAGAACTTTAACAGATTTACAAAAATAAGCATTTTTGGCACCCTTCACACCATACCCCCATCAAAGGATTACATCACAGTGACAAATGAAATACTGACATATGGAATAAAATTTTTAAACAACTAAATGATTGTTGGACATGTAGAAACATTTCTTGTAGACAGGAAGAGAATTTAAACAGACATCAGAAATAGATCATATTAACTGAAAAAAAATATGGTGTACAGTAAAGCAGGACGAGACAGTTTTACAAAGTTAATATTCAGAGAGCAGATCCAGGTTGGAAGAATCAAAAATGAGTTTTCAGAAATTTGAGTAGGAGGCACCTGACAGGTTCAACATCTGTTCAAGCATTGCTTCACACAATGCATGAGGTGGGCCTGTCCACATCTGTTAGCCTCGGCTGGCAAATTCCCTAAAAGAAGGATTGTCCCCTTTTTAGACATTTTGGGATAACAGCAGAACTCCATGACTTTGATGTTCTGTTTACTCTGTTTATTACAATAGATAGATAGATAGATAGATAGATAGATAGATAGATAGATAGATAGATAGATAGATAGATAGATAGATAGATAGATAGACTTTATTTGTCCACAGGGGGAAATTAGATTTTCTACAGAAGATAATTAAATAAATCTGTAACTGTCTATCTGTTTATCTAGATATATACATATACACCCAAGAATGAATAAAAAGAAATAAACACACTGCCTCTGAAAAATTATTTGGCTGAAAGTACTCAGTGTTACTGTGTTCATAATGGCACTCAATTTTGTTTCAACTCTCCTTTGCTACTACCTCCAAGGAGTCCAGTGTGCATCCTATAACTGAGCTTGCCTTCACTCATACAGTCCTGGACCAGACTCTCTCAAAGGTTTTCATGGTGTGAGACGTAAGTGCCTTCTTTGGAACAGGAACAATGCAGGATGTTAACCACAGTAGTGGCACTTTCTGGAGCCTTAGGGACAGAGGGAATAGGTGAGAGAGGACATCACAAAGTTAGTCAGCACAGGCCTTAAGAATTTGAGGACTGACTCCATCTGGTACAGCGGCTTTTACCGTGTGTAGCTTTCTCAGTTATAACTATTGGACATTGTGTTGCAGGAGCCTCTTTTCATGTTTCTATTTGTTTTTACCTTACTTATGATTTTTTCCTGCATTTTTTAACCTTTTTGAGTATTGATCTCATGCTTGTTTGAATCTAGATTGTATTCTAACCTACAATCTAGCATCAGATCAGAGAAGCAAACCCCTTATAGTTATTTCCATCCATCCATAATCCAACCCGCGATATCCCAACAACAGGGTCACGGGGGTCTGCTGGAGCCAATCCCAGCCAACACAGGGCGCAAGGCTAGAAACAAACCCCGGGCAGGACGCCAGCCCACCACAGGGCGCACACACACACACCCACTCACCACACACTAGGGACAATCCAGAATCGCCAATGCACCTCACCTGCATGTCTTTGGACTGTGGGAGGAAACCAGAGTACCAGGAGGAAACCCCTTATAGTTATTTGTAAACACCCATTAGGAAGTCATGACTGCATGTGCCAGGTTTCTTTGTGTCTGTCTGTCTTTTTGTTTTAACCAGTGAAGCTTGTGTCTTTTTATGCAGCAAAATATAATATTGATATTAATTTTAACCAAGAGTTGTTTGAAAAAAACTTTTGGAATAATTTTGTTTATGTGATAAACTTTTCCTTCTACTTAAAAAAATACATTGAACACTTACTTCTACATTAGGTAGAAATTACAAAAATCGAAGACAAAAAACAAAAAAGAAGAAGAGACCCTGCTTGAATATTTTCAAACATAAAGTGCCTCAAATTAAATTATATGCTGTTTGGCAGTCAATACTGACCTAGAGAGATATAACTGAGCTGAGCTGAGGTAATGTGAAGGCACGAAACAAGGCAAAGTCAGGCAGGCACTAAAGGCTAAATGTACGCTTGAGCTTACACTTACTTACTGTATTGTTACATTAACTCTCAAGCACCTTTTACGGCCTCTCACTTTATTTGTGTCATGTTGTTATGAAACTGGAACATCTTTTCAATGGCAGAGTCCGAGAGGCACAGATTAGGTAGCAAGGGAGAGGTAAACAGACAGCTGAGATGTTAAGAGTCCCACTGAGGGAAGCGCCAGGAGCTACGAGTAAATCAAGGCACCCTGCTTCGCTTTTTATAGATTCTTTATAAGGTCATGGCTTTGTTTGATTACCGCCAGTTCAAAGACATGATTGATGTAGTATAACAATATCCCATCTAGTTCTTTGTGCAATGTGTGAAATTCACAAATTGAAAACTAAATTAAAATATTATGTTTCCCTTCTGAGAATTCTGACAGCTGCTCCACTTCTGGGTTTGAGTGTATAGCCTAAGGGAAGAATCTCAGCCATCTGTTATTATTTTATTAAGAGAATGAAGGCTACCCTCTTACTTTGAACGATACTCTTCTGTATAACAAATAGCCATTTTACCTTAATTGCGTCTTTCGTAACAAAGAATTTCCCTTCTTAATGTTGTCTGCTCTTGGATGGCAGATTAATTTTACAATGGCATCATTTCTCACTCTGCCTTAATATTTTGCAGTTTCATTTGTTTACTGTATCTGCATAAGTATCATTTGTAAACTGGAATGATTATTTCAGGGAATTGGCTGCATGTTTACTTTTACTTCCTTCCTTTTATTCTGCCGTATTCACTTGGTTTTTATCCATTTAATTTTTTTCTTCTGAGCCAGAGAAATTCAAAGCCAAAAAATAACCCAATAATCACGATTTTAAAATGTAAACGGAAATCTGGGTATGCCAGAAAACCAGAGAGGAAAGGGCTTGAAACTGAACCCAGGTCTGTGCCGACCTCATCTTTTTAAGATCTTGTTAAAACAATTTTTAAATAATAATGGAATACTAGGAAAATAGCCAATTACACAACGCAGCAAGGAAACATTTTTTTTTTAATGAATCAATCCAAGAACACAAATATTCAATCTGTAGCCTGCAAATGCTGCTAGCCAGTTAAATAAATCCTTTTATTGCATTGCACTTATGACATGACACTTCCTAGGAAGTACAAAGTTCTCGATTAATGGGATTTACATATTTGCTTAACCCAAACCATAAAAAGATGAATTGCTGGAATCCTCAGTTTGCCCTGAAGCACTTTGTGATCACAAATGGCAAGATGGAGCATTCTCAACGAGACACATCGCAATTATAAAGGAATGAGCTCAGTAAATTGTATCTGGAGAGACAATCCAGTAGAAACGGTAACTCATTTTCCAGATATTTTTCATAGCCAGCCAAAAATCGGTCACATATTATTGTTTTTCACCTCTTTTTGGGATTTGAACATACCATTATTAATAAAAAAGGAACAAAAGACTAATATGAGAATGCCCATAAAAAGGTCAAGCAAAATGGGCTGTTATTTTGCAATGCATTCCTACACACTGTACACAAACAGTTTAATTCTGAACAGCATTATATCCAAAAAAGTTTAAAAAAAAATACATTTTTATTTTTAACTCTACAGATCCCACATCCAGAGCTGGCTCCTTGTAGAATTAATTTAGGAAAGTCTGAAAATTGGAGGGGGCAGCACAGTGGCGCAGTGGTAGCGTTGCTGCCTCGCAGTTAGGAGACCCGGGTTAGCTTCCCGGGTCCTCCCTGCATGGAGTTTGCATGTTCTCCCCGTGTCTGCGTGGGTTTCCTCCAGGCACTCCAGTTTCCTCCCACAGTCCAAAGACATGCAGGTTAGGTAGATTGGCAATTCCAAATTGGCCCTAGTGTGTGTTTGTGTGTGTCCTGCAGCAGGTTGACACCCTGCCAGGGATTGGTTCCTGCCCTGTGTTGGCTGGGATTGGCTCCAGCAGACCCCCGTGACCCCGTGTTCGAAATCAGCGGGTTGGATGATGGATGGATGGATGGATGAAAATTGGAGGATTTTTTTTCTTCTGCTCTGCAACTTTGTGATCCAGAGGTCAGTTTTGTCACTGTGTAGAGTTTGTATGTTCTCCACATGTCACTTTGATTTTCTCTCATATCACAAAAATACACAGATTAGGTGAGACAGCACACTCGACAGCTTTGTGCTTGATGGTGGAGTAGACTTAAACTGTTTCTGTATGGGAGTAAGTGGGTTTACAAAGGGATGGATGCAACCTATCTGACAAATAAAAGAACAATGTTAAATTTATTTACAAAGAAACAAGGGTGTCATTGTGGAACAGCGTTGTTGAGCTGCCACCTAACCACTGGTGTTTTGGGCTCACATTGCACACGAGGCCACTGTCATTCACTCTCCCCATGCCTGTACTCCAGCTTTCCTCCCACATCTTCAAAGGCGTGTTTGTTAGAGTTGTCAATTCCAAACTGGCCTGAGTGATCCGAGTGTGGATGCATGAAAGTGGGCCAAGCAATGCCATATAGTGCTGCCAGATTAAGCTGCAGGCCCATGAATTGAGAACAAGATGTTATGAGAATTCAAAAATCCTTTAACACTGGTGAAGGTAGAACATTTTAGTTAAATTTAAAAAATAAAGAGCATTTTCTATGTATACTTATTTTGCCAAATCAAGGTTGCAGAGATCAAAGGCTGTCCAGGGTGGAGGTGATCAATTAACTTATTGGTGAGAAAAACAAAGTCCCTGGAGAACAAGCAACAAAGATATAATGGGAATGTGCAAAGTCCATACAAGGACAGGATTTCAACACAATCTCTGGAAACTGTGAGGGACTTCATGACTTAGCCATTGAAAAGGACAATTTAATTAATATAAGTGAAAGAAAGAAAGAAAGGTTACATATAAAAGTTTAACAAGCAGTACAGAAATGTGAGTTTGCATTGGGCAGGGAAAAATAAATAAAAAGGCTTTAGCAGTACAAAAGTCAGAAGTTTTGTGTTTACAACAATAAGGTATGCTTCGTAAAATTACAGAGTTCTGCGTTTGCAATTTCTGTTGTCTTTTTGTTCTTTTCATTTTGCTCATCTCAACTGCTTTATCAATATAATTAAGCAGTAAACAGAACATGCTCTTCTTTGGCAGCAGACATTACTGGGGCTTTGTCTGATTCATCTGTTAATGTAAAAACATGCTACTTGATGTAATGCACCAGAACCATGAAATCTTTTTAAAGCCACATACTTACTTTATATCCAAGTAATAAACACAATAATGTGAGGCTCATGTTTTGTTTGCTCACAAAATGTATTTTATGTGGTCCCAGGGATCAGAAATCAGTGGGTAAGTGTGACCAATTGTGAATAGAGTGGTTATTTTTTGTTGTGACAATTGGCATTTTCCCCACATGTAAAGCACAGCAGGAACTGTCAGTAATTGTAGTTGCCTTCTGTCATTTGAGCTACACTTCTTCATCTAGAAGCACATGTTCACATTTTGTGTTCTAAGAAGAAAACACTGCTTGTTCCTTAAGCTTATGTTTGGATTTTTTTTTTAATGCATGAAATCAGGAATGTACTTGGTCAAAGTTTTCCATGCAAAGATATTTAAATAAGTCATGTATAAATAAAGCTCCTCATACTAAATGAGACAATCCAGTTAATGATTGACTCAATACATACTGATCAACTACAACATTAAACCCACTGACAGATGAAGTGAATATTATAATTATCTCGTTACAATGGCACCTGTCAAGAGGTGGGATATATACTCAGCAAAAAAAGAAACGTCCCTTTTTCAGGACTGTGTATTTCAACAATAATGTTTTAAAAATCCAAATAACTTTACAGATCTTCATTGTAAATTGTTTAAACAATGTTTTCCATGCATGTTCAATTAACCATAATCAATTAATTAACATGCACCTGTGGAATGGTCGTTAAGACCTTAACAGCTTACAGAAAGTAGGCATTTAAGGTCACAGTTCTAAAAACGCAGGACACTAAAGAGACTTGTCTACCGACTGTGAAAAACACCCAAAGAAAGATGCCCAGGGTCCCTGCTCATCTGCGTGAACGTGCATTAGGCATGCTGCAGGGAGGCATGAGGACTGCTGATGTGGCTAGGGCAATAAATTGCCATGTCCGCACTGTGAGACGCCTAAGACAGCGCTACAGGGAGACAGGAAGGACAGCTGATCATCCTCGCAGTGGAAGACCACGTGTAACAACACCTGCACATGATCGGTACATCCGAATATCACACCTGCGTGACAGGTACAGGATGGCCACAACAACTGCCCGAGTCACACCAGGAACACACAATCCCTCCATCAGTGCTCAGACTGTCCGCAATAGGCTGAGAGAGGCTGGACTGAGGGCTTGCAGGCCTGTTGTAAGGCAGGTCCTTACCAGACATCACCAGCAACAATGCCGCCTATGGGCACAAACCCACCTTCGCTGGACCAGACAGGAGTGTCAAAAAGTGCGTGAGTTTCTGCATGACAGCAATGTCAGTGTTCTGCCATGGCCAGCGAAGAGCCCAGATCTCAATCCCATTCAGCACGTCTGGGACCTGTTGGTTCTCAGGGTGAGGGCTAGGGCCATTCCCCCCAGAAATGTCCAGGAACTTGCAGGTGCCTTGGTGGAAGAGTGGGGTAACATCTCACAGCAAGAACTGACAAATCTGGTCCAGTCCATGAGGAGGAGATGCACTGCAGTACTTCAAGCAGCTGGTGGCCACAACAGATACTGACTGGTACTTTTGATTTTGAGCCTCCCTTCATTCAGGGACACATTGTGAAACATTTTTAGTGTTGACTCTTTTAGTGTTCATACAAATATTTACACATTAAGTCTACTGAAAGTAAAAACAGTTGAAAGTCAGAGGACGTTTCTTTTTTTGCTGAGTTTATTAGGATGTAAGTGAACAGTTAGTTCTTGAAGGTGATGTGTTAGAAGCAGGAAAAATGGGCAAATGTAAGCATATTAGCAACTCTGACAAGGGCCAAACTGGGATGACTTTCTGACCGAGTCAGAGTAACTTTAACATGGCAGATCTTGTGAGATATTCCCAGTATGTAGTGGTAATTACCTACCAAAAGTGGTCCAGGGAAGGATAACCAGTGAACTGGTGGCATCATCATGGGTGCCCAAGGTACATTGATGCAGGCCCATCTGGTCCAATCCCACCGAAGGGCTACTGTAGCACAAATTGCTGAAAAACCATGAGAGAAAGGTCTCAGAACACACAGTGCATCACAGCTTGCTACACTGGGGCTTTGTACCCATAAACCGGTCAGAGAGTCCACGCTGACCCCTGTCCACCACCAAAAGCCCCTACAATGGCCATGTGAGCATCAGAACTGAACCATGGAGCAGCCGAAGAACATAGGCTGGTCTGATGAATCATATTTTCTTTTAGATCATGTAGACGACATTGTTTACCTGGGGAGGAAATGGAAGCAGGATGCACTATGGGAAGAAGGCATTCTGGCAGAGGCAGTGTAGTGCTCTAGGCAATGATCTGCTGGGAATCCATGGGCTCTGGCATTCATGTGGATGTTACTTTCACATATACCACCTACCTACCTAACGATTGTTGTAAACCACGTATACCCCTTCATGGCTAAGTTAAACCCTAATGGTAGTGGCCTAATTCATCAGGATAACGTGCCCTGCAACACTGCATAAACTGTTCTTGAATAGTTTGAGGAACATGACGAAGAGTTCATGAAGTTGACTTGTTCTCCAAATTCCCAAGGATCTTAGTCTGATTGAGCATTGAATGAACCTATTAATTTTTTACATTTAAGATTTTTCATTTAAAGATTTACCATTGTTGTTTCTTGTCCTAGTGTGGATATAAACACAGGAAACTTCAGTTTCTGTATTACATCTTGCCTGAAGAAGGGGCCTGAGTTGCCTCGAAAGCTTGCATATTGTAATCTAGTTAGCCAATAAAAGGTGTCATTTTGCTTGGCTTTTCTCTATATTTGATTCTTGAAAAACTTATAGGATTTAAAGGATTTGCTGCTAACGCCTTGGTGCCAGGTGCCACAAGATACCTTCAGAGGTCTTGTGAAGTCCATGTCTTGCTGGATCAGGACTGTTTTGGTGACACGAGGAGGACCTGCTTTCTTATTACTGTAATTACACAATGGCATGAGCAAGTTCATAAAAGAAATGAAATATATATTTTATTAAAATATGCAGCATTGTAGGCCAGTGATTAATGCTGTTGCTTCACATCTCTATTAATTCGGGTTCCGCTATTTCATTCCAGTCCTCATGAAGTTTATGCTTTACCTGAGTGTCCATCTGGTTGGTTTTTTTGTGTGTGTGTTTCAGATTTCACACACACCCTGAAGTGTCCAGTGTACATTAGTTGATGTTTGTGACCTGGCCTGTTGTGCATAAGTGTGTCCCATGACTCAATAATGTCCTGTGAAGGGTTTCTACTGCTGGACTCCTAACTGCCTTGTGATTAGTGTACAGTATACAGTAGCTGGGATTGTTAATGGATGAACTGAATACAGAAGTTAGTTACTTTATATTCCATTCATTCTTCCTTTTATCCACCAGACTTATTAATCAATTTCAAGGATGCACAGAGCTTCAAATTGTAATGGAAGTATTGAGTGCAATTCAGGAACCCAACCCTGTTTGGGATGTCAGTCCAATGAAGGACACACTGATGCACATGCCCACATTCAGTCATTCCCATTTGGATAATTTAGAGATGTTAATCAACCCATTCTCTATGTATATAGGACATGGGAACTGAACAGGAATGTTCAGGTAAAACCTCAAGTAGATGTGGGAGAATTACTAACTTTACACAGTCAATATTGAATTTGTATAAACAGAAACGAAAGTAACTGACCTTGTCTTACTTCTTATCTGTTCAGGTGTTTGCGACTTACATGTTTTAGTAATTTAATAAGGCATGGCAGTGTGGTAGATGCTTCCAAGAGTTTAGATCCTGGTTCAGTTCCTGGCTGGGGCGTCCCCAGTGTGTGGTTTGTTTTCTTCTCTCCAGAGTCATGTAGGTTTCCTCTGGAGATTCCAGCTTCGTTTCACAGTTCAAAGACAAGCTGACAGGTTGATCAGGTCAGAGTGCGACTTGGCGTCCTGACTAGTGACAAGACTGCTTTGCATATATTTTCTGCTTTGTGTCTAGCTTTAAAAATAAAAGCACAATGTTCATAATGCATTCATATTGAAAGAAAAGCAGAGAAAATCATTAATAGATATTTTATATAAGGATATCTAGTGTTGCATTTTACTTTATATTTAGCGTACTGTTCAGCACAAAATTATCCAAGGAGATAAAAATAATGACCTAAAATAAATATATCCTCTAATCACTGTGAGTTAAAGGTTTGTTTGCTATTAAATGAGATGAAATATGCTTTATATTAAAGTGTGTATAGGTCTTATCATATAAGCTGTAAATAAATCAAACATATACCGTAAGTAAGAACATAGTTCTTTTAAATGATAGCTTTTAAAACATTTTCCCATGATGATGGTGAGCTAAACTAAGAGGACCAGCAAGGTTGTTATTAAAGGTGTAAAAATAGTACTGATGTCCAAAATCAACTTAAAGTGTTTCCCTGAAATTCATTTTGGCTGATGTCAAAGGGTTTGCACTTTACCTGAGAGAAGGGTGCTATTGATTTTAGCTCCTGGTAATTTTAAACTCGTCTTTGAAGTGTCTTGATCCACCACTAAGGGAAACACGGGTCCATTTTCCAGTATGGAGTTTTCCAGATGTAACAACATTAGGGGGATCCCGTTTGTTTATCCATGTTTACATAAAACTATGTGAAAAGGTGAAAAAACTAAGTATATGGACCTGGGATGATAAGAGTACAGTAAAAGGGCATATTATCTAAGAGGTTTATATTTTCAACAAAATGTATGGTTAGGCTCCAAGGGCATCAGGTCAGTCATTACCAAGACACATCTTTCTCATTCACTGTGGAAAAAGCCACAAGCTATAATATTTTTATTAGTTCTTAAAACTGCTGAGTGTTCATACATTTGTTACAAATGTATGGCACATGAAAAAGCAATCCAAAAAGCAAAAATACTTTTAGCATTAAATTAAAACCCTGTTTATACTGTATTTTAGTTGATTTTCATGAATTTAAAATTAATGAGACACAAGAGTGTTTTACATTATTTTTGAACAAGTCCTTCCTTTTCCCCACGTGTGACCTCATAGGATTCGGCTATTTATAACGTTGATAGAAAGTCCTCATTGGCCATGCTTTGACCAAGATTTACCTGAAGAGGATTAATAAATAATAATAAAATCTTAGACTTTTTGGCAACTTTTAAATTCGATTGGGGAGGCCTTTATGAAAGGAATTCTTAGACATATGGAAGTCTAGTTAGTTTATAACACAGGGCTCTCCAGATCTTTTGAAATATTACCCCATCTCAGAACATCTTTCATTATCCCGCATAAAGGATAAGGGAACTTTTCATAAAGTAGATGACATGGCTGGAATATTTATGGTTAAGGACTGAATTCATATAATATAAACTTTTTAAACAAATGCTCTATTTTACTCAACGTACTCATTCAGTTTCTCAGCTCTGAGGTTACTTTATCCATTTTTTGTGTTTCCTTTGAACAATAATGGTCTATTCATGTGTGGAATGGGATCAGCAGATTTAAAAATAAATAGAAAAATAGATTGTTATTTCTAATATGCCTTATTATATCAAATATTATATACATTTTTATATATACATATGATCATGTATCCCTTTGATTTATAGTAAAAACAAAAGACAGCTGTTGTTTGACTCCATTTTTCCTCTCTGGATTTAAGAAATCTAAGAAATACATGGTGTCTAAGCAGTTAACCAATACCACAGAATAATTAGGTAATGACTCAAATGCTTAATCACCCATGTAGGTCTCCAAATGAAAACCATATCCAACTATCCATCCATTAGTGAACCCACTTAGTCCAGGACAGCATTATGGAGAGGAAGTAAAATAGAATAGAACTTGTTGTGGTATGCCTGCCATTCACTTTAAGTTATAAAGGAAAAAATAATTTGTTGAAAGTAACATATCAGCCAGGACAGGCCCTTACTTGAACTAATCTGGTATGAGAGTGTTATATTAAAATTGTAGTTATTGCTCCCCAATACAGTTAAGATCCTACTGATCACATAATAGCAAATGAATGGACTAATAATGGTCTTCAAAAAACTTGTATAATAAACACATTTCATAATTAATCTTGATGGTAATAGTTGAGTTCCATTGCTTATAATAAAAAATATTGTCAATAATTTGTTCATTTTAAAATGTAGTAGTAATAATAGTACTCATAGTACTGTCACACGTAAAGAGTACAGTAAAATTCGTACTGTCGTGTTGGACCAACATGCAATGTTTTGTCGCTCTCCGGCAGCATGATAAATAAGAATGAAGTAAAATTAAAAAATTCAATTTATTTCGTTAAAAAAAAACAAAAAAAAACAGGTGACCCAGTGTACTCTCTACTCCTGTTTCAATGCTCCCAATTCCTGAAACATTGTGAGGAAAAATCCCTGAGGAAAAACTAAGATTGTTTTGCACAAAACAGTCCATAGAATACTCAGAAATTCAAAATATTTAAAACATTCAAAATCTAAAACAGATTATGTTTCAGATTCAGTTTAAAATTAATTTTGCTGCAGTGTAACAAGTATAACAGAATTGTTGATAATTCCTTATAACCATACTGTTTTTCAAGCCCAATTAATCCTGAGCAGGGTCGTGAGGGAGATAGAGTCTCACCCAGCAAGCAGAAGGAGCAAGGCAGGAACAATCCCTGGACAGGGCACTAGCCCATCGCAGGGTGGGCACACACACGCACACACACACAACATAGCCAAGTCATTGTCACCAATCCACCTAACCTGCATGCCTTATTCAGATTTACAACATATGGAAGGCTGAGCCTTCATTAAACGACTTAACAGAATAGACATACCTCTCAATTATTACATTGTATAATACAGATAAACAACACAGCATAGAAAGCAGTACACAATAAAGGACAACATGGTAGTAAGTGCATCATTCATCAGTTAAGGTGCTTACAAACTTTGTACCACCTTCATTTTGGTGCCAATAACCTATAAAAATGAATCATCCAGTCTTCAACAAAACTCCATGAGACTACAGAGGTCACAACTCTATCCTGAGATCAACAGTGGTTGATTAAACTGAAAACCACACTGTTGTAGTGAGGATTACAGATCCAGGAAAGCCATCCTTATCAGATAACAAAGCACCTCTACTTTAATTTTTTACCAATGTCACACTGCTGCAAGACACTTGGCAGCAGTGACCATCAATGTTGCTTACAGAAGAACTGTAGGTAAAGTAAAGCCCTCCAAGCCTGCATGGTTTGTAATTATATCCATGTGTAATGAATCACAGACAGGTAGGCAGGAAACTGCTAGCACATACATCTTGATTGCACAGTACAAGACATAATACACAATATGCATAATGAAAATAAAGAAACAAACAAAAACATTAAAGAAGGAGTAGCTCAAAACCATTTTCCTAGATCTATGCCATTTTATTATACTTATAGGCTGCTTATATGCTGTCACAAATGCAAACACCAACCAACTTCTATAGATGTCAAACTCTTGCCCAACAAAAACAAAAAAGTTTCCACTTTAGCTGGTAGATTCTTATTCTTAGACTGAGTATCAAATGCTGATCAACATGTCCTCTACAAATCCCTCAGATGAAAAAGTTTATACAAAGCCAGAAATTTAAACCAAGGTGTTAAAATATTTGGAGAAACAACCAATAAGAAATATTCAATGATCAAAACAAAGCACTAAGTAACGCTGAAGTTTTCTTTTTCTATTCATAATCTAATGGAACAAAATGTTTTCTCTTTGGTTGTCAATTTGTTTTTCATTTTTTATTGTTCCTGCTTGAAAATTAAAAGTGGACTTGGCCTCTACCTCTGTTCTAACAAAACATTTAACTTCTTCAAGTGCTTTTATATAACACGATTCATCAATGTTAAGGTTACGAAAGCAAACTTCACAGCCTTTCCTGATACCATCACAAGCTCATAGTGATTCAAGCAAAACAGAAATGTTAAAAAGTATAAATTCAACATCAGACATTAAAATGTATTAAAATTAAAATTAAAAGTGTATTCCTCCTACATACAAAAAAAAACTTAAAATAGCATAAAACAATACCCCACATGCTTATGTTTGACCTTTTTTAACCATTTTTAACTTTCTGGGAGTGGCTTTTAGAAGACTAGGACCACTGGTAAAGAATCAAATATCAAAAATATTATCATATTTGTGATCAGCAACCTCAAAGTAGCATGAAACAACACTCTACGTGTTTATATTACCAATCCCCATTTTTTGAAGTTCTATGAAAAGGAGAAACTTTCACCTCTTATATCCCATTAGGGGATGAACCCCCTGTGGCCGGTTGATTTGGTATGTGCAATTTCAAAGTCATTATTGCTGAAGATACCAACTGGCTGACTCTTTATCATAAGGGTTTAATTTCTTACACAAAATATGGTCCAAAAAGTGGCCTAAAAATTTGCATTTTTGGGGGCTAGAACTTAGCAGGAACCCCAAAAACTCCAATATCTCACATAACCCGACATCACGACATGTCAAATGGCATATTCTATATAGGGGTTTTCTTGTACCGGTGCATCAGAAGACAACAGAAAAAAAAATGGAAGTAATTTCTGTATGAACACAGGTTATTCTTTTGAACACAGTATAGTACTATCAGGTAGATACCATTAAAGACACACATGGATTTAATTGAAAAATATAATGGATTCTCTATTCATTTTTAAATAAAACTCCTAAATGAGTAGAATGCTTAGATCTTAGAGGAATTCTGATATACAGTACACACTTATACACATCTCTTTATATCTTAAACATCCATCCATCCTTTATCCAATCCGCTATATCCTAACTACAGGGTCACGGGGGTCTACTGGAGCCAATCCCAGCCAACACAGGGCGCAAGGCAGGAAAAAACCTTGGGCATGGCGTCAGCCCACCGCAGGACACACACACACAAAGCACAATTTAGAATTACCAATGCACCTAACCTGCACGTCTTTGGACTGTGGGAGGAAGCCCACGCAGACATGGGGAGAACATGCAAACTCCATGCAGGGAGGACCTGGGAAGTGAACCCGGGTCTCCTAACTGCAAGGCAGCAGTGCCACCCACTGCACCACTGTGCTGCCCCATATCTTAAACATCTTTAAAAAATCTATTATAATTGTAAAATCTTATCAGACTTTGCCGGTGTTGACACAAAAAATATATTATTGAAATGTGCAGTACAAAATCTGGATGATTTCCTATTATGAGTGTTTCACTGGGCCTTAAAGCTAATGAGTAGGCCAGCCTTGGAGCAATGCTATGGTCTGCAGATGGACTATTAGAAGTGTATAGCAGATTTCTAGATTTTGAATAGAAGAATCAGGGTTTTAAAGATGATTCTGAAATAAAAATATATATACCAATTCTTTTAGTAAAACCCTTCAGTTTGGATATGATTGCCTGGGAACTAATGCATGAATCTCACATCTGTGGACGTAGAGTCTGACTAAACTATTCATAAATGAAAATTTATCATCTGTACACCCCAATATCAGAAAAGAACAAGCATAATACTTGAATGCAGTAATATGCTAAATTGTAGCTTACATTTAGTAAAGTCCACTAAAAAGAAACATCTATAGACTGTGCACCATTAACTCAATCTATGGCATGCAGTACACCAATAAGGTGTTCGATTCAGTTTCACAAAAACCTCATATATTTGCTAGAAACATTAACTTTGATTGCAAGCAAATGTTATGAGGGAAACAAAGTACAGATAAGGGGAGAATGTCGATCTTGGGGTGAGGTCATGGGTGGAGTGGTTCCAGGATCACTGTTACTCTTCTTAATTTCTCCCCTCTAAAGACACACAGCTGCTCTGTAATTCATCTGAGTGGTTCTGGGCAAAATAAAATGACTACTTCTGTTGTTATAGTGACTTGGGTATTCAAGCACAGGCCTCTGGTATGCCAGTTAAAAGTGACAGCCATGAGAGCAATTTTCATGTAATACTTATGTCATATTGGAACCACTGCTGTTCCTCAGCAGTCAGCCTTGTCTTATTAGTACAGCTTAGCTGCAGCTCCAATATTTAAACTTAAAGACCTTTAAGTTTTTAGACATGCCAATTGTTTACTCTAGTAAGTTTCAAGTTTGCATAAATTATTTTTTTTTAAAGGATTTGTTTTATTTCTCCTTATCTCACCCGTTTGAATTCAATCTTTTTTAGTTATTCAGAATATTATATTCAGCTAAGTCCTGATCGGCACTCCATGTAAAGAAAAGTGAGCCCCATCAGTGGATAAAAAACAAATGCAAGAGGAAAAACAACCCTCAATGAAATAAATTGACTCCATTATTTAAAAATGGTAAGTTCTGCAAAATCCATTAAATCCCAGCTCTACCTCTGCTGCACCCCATTGAAAAAGGTATGGGGGGGTGGTTAGTAGGCTTTGGCATTATAGCTGTCCTCCTTGACATTTGACAGAGCATTTATTAAAACAAAGTCAAAAAACAAACTATCATCCTCTATCCTACATATCTTGTATTATTCTAAAGTAATGAATTTATATTTTTCTAACTCTATATACTGATTACAGACCACCCAAAATGTAATTCTTCATTCTTTCTGAGAGGCTCCATGGTAATCAAGAGATAAGTGATGAAGCATGTGGAAGTCCAATCCATAATTAAAAGAGACATAGACACGGGCTATCAGCACATGCTCCTAACCAACCACATAGAGAGATGACAACAAAATTCAACAATTGCTCGAATTTAGCATGTAAACATAGGAACAGAGAGGTTATTAAACAACTACTTTTCACTCTATTTAGATAATTTCTGAGATATAATTATTATCTCCAGATAGCAAAGTTTCATATAGTATGAAACAGGACAAAAAACATTAGGTCTACATATTGACACTGTACCTAATTTACAAAAATTTGCACACATTGTAGAATAAAACAAAAAGCTAGTTTTTTCAAACTTTTGTCAATGGACTCACTAATTTATGAAAATGTGCTCTTCAAGCGCTTGAAGTGAGAGGTTTATAAAAGTTTAAAGAGCTGTAGACAGAGAAGCTAGGAGGTGGAAGTCAGAGGCTTAGTGACATGCGATACTTTAATCTGAAGTAGATCCAGGCCTGCAGTTAGATGTAATCAGAAAGAGCTGGGAAGTTTATAAATGTCTGAATGACTGAAGAGGAGCCTTGGTACAGTATAGGGGCACCTTACAGAAGAGACAGGGTCTTTTAGTGTATTTGAATTAGAGGGACACTGATGTGCTAGGAAGGCACAGGCTCTGATTAGTTCAAGTTTACTTAAAATACTGAAAGGATGACAGGCAAGTTCAACAGTTCAAATAATGAATAAAGCAACTAAGAGAGAGTGGATAATAAAGAAAATATATAACATTGTTGAAATTACTAATAGCAGAGAACAACAACAAAGAATGTCTGTGTTCACTCATCACTCCATAATAAACATGGCAAAATTCAGAATAAAGTAGTAGGTGAAAATTTTGGCAAAAGTGATCAAAAACACAGTGCTTGAGTAATGCAATTTTGAAACATTTTGAATTAAATATAATTTTTCAAAGTTTGCAGCAGACGAATTAATAAATAAACTAGTATGTAATGCTAAATGTAAAGTTTAAAGAGCAATGAGAAAATTCTTTAGGAAGCAAAAAGCCAGTAAAATACTTAAACTTCCACATGGATTAATATGATGGTATAAAAACTATGCATACTCTATTAAAAGAAAATCTAATTCTATCATATTTATATACTGTATACCATATATTGATGAACACAGTGTTAACTGTAAAATCTATGAAAACATGAGCAAAACAATTCCAAAGGGCAGCAAGAGAAGAAAATTGCTAAAAGGTTCTTCTACTCTCTTAGCTATAAGAGAATCTGAGAAAATGGGCAACACATGAGATTTGTCTGAACTGAAAATAAAATGGCAAACATTCTGAAAAAAGGTGACTTAAGGGAAATATAAGGAAGTAACAAAGTACATAATGAACAAAAAGAATGAAAATCCTAGCTGCTCACCTTCTGCATCTATTTATTTAGACCTTGACCTTCCTTCCATCCATTGAATTTTTGTTTTAACATAATTACCAAATCCAAGTTCACTGGAGTAATGAAAAAAGGGGAATTTAAACCAAAGCCAGGAACCATTTCTGGTTCAACTCTCCTAATTTACTTCTACGGTAGGTGTGCCCACTGGAACCTCTGTGGCTATGCTTCCTCTACCACTCCCAGGTGTCCCAGGAGTCCTTGGGCAGACCCCAGATAATTTGACCATCAAAGCATGTACAGGTTCACATATTCTGAAACAAGCCTCTTGTTGGTATCTGTTGGACTGAGTATCTCATTAAGTTAGTCCATATCACTCCGTTTCCCTTTTCCATTTCTGTACGTCTGGCATTATCAATTATGGGGCACTTCCCATTAAAATTAGCTTTGCCACTGCCTAGTAAAATTTCATTTTCCTGCTTTTCCATCTTCTACCTGCAGTGTCCTTTCTTATGCACTGCACAGAAAAAGACCTGCTTGTGCACGAGAAAACTAAATACTGAAATGACCAACATGACACACCTTTCTGTTGCAATAATTGTCTATAGTTCTCTGTGTGAAGGAAAACATGAGCATATTTGTGCAAAATTTACCCATAAAAAGTTTCCAACTGTGCCCCCATGTTCTTGTTGAACTCATTTTAAAGTAACTCATTTTTAAAGTCTTAATCCCCTGCACGAATGTCTTTCATAATTTTAAAAACTTAAATTATGTCACCTCTTAATCTCTGGTTAATTATTTCAACTGAAGTGGTTCAACTGCTTTATTTTTCCTTGTAACATATATCCTGTAGTCCTGGAATCAGCCTAGTTGCTCACATCTTGACTCCTTCTCATTCTTCTATGTAATGTTAAAGACCAAAACTGCACAAAGTACCCCTGGGGCCTCGTGTATATCGGCCTAACATAGAATTTACACTACAATATGGCACACAGACAAAACTAGAAACGTGCACACGCACACAAAAAATCAGATGAATAAAACTGTGTGTAAGCAAAGTTCTACACACTTTCACTTTATAAATCCCAATCAATACGTATTTTAATGCACATTCATGTTGCTACAGCCCTACCCTGACTCCTCATGGAATTTTGCCTATTTGAATATGCTGATCAATATAAATAACCCCTTCCATTCAGTGTTTTGTAAAAAGACAAGGGCAAAAGCAGATGCGAAAATGTGAATGCAAAATGAAGGTCCTGCTCAATGAAGTGAAGCCAAGGAAAACATACAATTGGGTGTCTTAAGCAGTGGTATAAGCAACAGAATGAAATTGATGGAGTGGCACAGCATGGCGGAGGCACTCAAAAGTTCAAGTTCAGAAAGCCGCACAGTGTCTGAAATAAAGAAAATCATCCATCCATCCATTATCCAACCTGTTATATCCTAACTACAGAGTCACGGGGGTCTGCTGGTGAAAATCCCAGCCAACACATGAAGCAAACCCCGGGCAGGGCGCAAGCCCACCACAGTGCACACACACACACTCCCACACACCAAGCGACAATTTAGAATCGCCAATGCACCTAACCAGCATGTCTTTGGAGCATGGGAGGAAACTGGAGTATCTGGAGGAAACCCATGCAGACACGGGGAGAAGTGAACCTGGGTCTCCTAACTGCGAGGCAGCAGAACTACCCACTGTGCCACCATGCCACCCCTAAAGAAAATCAAGTGTAAATAATTTTCATGTTTAATAAGACAAACAAACAGGCCAGAGATGTGGTATTTCTGTTTATTCTGTTTAAGAGAATATTACAAAAGGTGACCCCAAAGGACACGACTCCAGGTGGTGATGGTGGTGCTGTGCCAATCTTTGGGTGCTGGCTGCACATACCCCTGCCTTGTAAACTTGCAGGCAATTATCTGTCATTGTGCTGCTACATGCTGTTAAGGAGTCACAAATAGTGGATGCTGTAAGAGATGTGGAGAAGGGAATTAAGGAATATAAATGATGCACTATGTGATATAGACCACAAATTAAATGAATTGGTTAAAAAATAAATGTTGTATCTGATTACCTGTTTTTATATTCTACCAATTACATTCAAACAAAGTAGTAACAGAGTCCAATTTGGCTGATCATTTCGTGGGTTAGGTTCATCATACCGCCTCTTTTGAAGCCATGATTGTGTGCCTCATTATACAGCATGCTAAATGATTGCACAATGCAGCACTTTCTGTGGTCTACAGAGCAGTGCATTAGCAGAGTGGAAATGCTATCTATTTATATAAGCAAATTCATTCTCTGAAGGCACCTTTATAGCAATGTGCACACATTCAACAGCTCCAATTCCATTTGCAAAACCGGATGTTACTGCAAATTGTGCTATGATGTTTTCCTGCTCAACTGCATTGTAAGGAAATCTTATATATCTGGATGACAAGTGGATAATGCCATCCCATACAGCTGGCATGATGCGACTCAGTGATGACTGAGAAATACCTGATGGGTAAGCCAGTTGACAATGAAAATCTTTTGTGGCTAAAAATCCGAGGGTGGACAGAACTTGCAAAGGAGCAAGTAAAGCACAATTCCTCAAAGTCTGCCTTTGTAAAGTCTGGCCCCATTCAACACACTGCTACAAGAAGATCCATCCACCCATCCATTATCCAACCCACTGAATCCGAACACAGGGTCACGGGGGTCTGCTGGAGCCAATCCCAGCCAACAAGACAGGAGCCAATCCCAGGCAGGGTGCCAACCCACCACAGGACACACACAAACACACCAAGCACACACTAGGGCCAATTTAGAATCACCAATCCACCTAACCTGCATGTCTTTGGGAGGAAATTGGAGAGCCCGGAGGAAACCCACGCAGACACGGGGAGAACATGCAAACTCCACACAGGGAGGACCCAGGAAGCAAACCCGGGTCTCCTAACTGCAAGGCAGCAGCGCTACCACTGCGCCACCGTGCCGTCCGCTCCAAGAAGATAGATGTTGAAAATCTAAATCAACTTAGAAGTCAGTCATCATCATTGAACAAGAAATCAGTTTGATATTTAAATATGCGCTCTCTTCTAATTCTTCTGCAATGTCTTCTAACAACACTAAAGCAGCCATGATAATTGGAGTAGTTTGTCCATTCTGTGCAAAATTATATTATTACAGACTGATTACAATCAAGTGCCTTAAATTTGTAAACTATATGCAATTAATTTCGGTGTATTTGATAAAGTTTGTATCGTGGATGCGAATCTAGAAAAGAAAGGGAAACCACACAGAAACAGTAGCACTGCTTTGACACTGGATCTTGCCTGTTTACAAAACGGAGCAGAAACGTGCTTATGCATGGTCTGAGGCTGCGCAGCTTCACAGCAAGTTTAGTTTTTATACATCTTGATGTGGGCATGAAAACATTCATAACCAACATTTTTGTTGGTACATCATAAAACAGAGAATGCATGCACAACTCACACAACTGGACAATATTCATGTCAATAATGCTCACAAAATTCTACTTACCTAAGAAAATTAAGTAACTTGTCCTTCCAAGTGCCAAGAATTTTGCATGCATTTTCAAACAGTCTTTGCTTCCTGATGTCAAAAGCTAACTTTAGAGCTGGTTGGTTAAAGGTAAATAACTGTTCTGGAACTGTAAATATAAAGTAAGTACAGGAACAACAGAAACCTGAAGAAATCAGATACACTTATGGTAAAAGAGGTTTCTAAACAAGGATATGGAGTACACACAGAGACTGATTTAAATATATTTTACACAATTTGTGAAAATATTTACCCACATAGGAAATACATTTTCCTGTGGTATAACTCAGAATCACATCATGTCATCATAAAGTGTCAACTTCAGTATTTTGGACACAAGAGATAATTATGAGTTAACAAAGTTTGCTGTCCTTGTGAACCAAGTGTTGTGGACACAAATCCCATGCCAAGTCATAGTCTGTGCATGTACTCCCCGTGTCAGGATGGGTGCTACTGCATTCTTCCCACATCCCTAAGATGCATAACAAATCTAAATCGGTTGTGTGGTGTGTGAGTCAGCAGGCCCTGTCAGATCACTGTTACCAGGATAGGTGCAATCCTTTTGTGACCCTAAATTGAATTAGGCAGATTTGAGAATGTTATAACTGTTGGACTAAATAGCTTTAGCAGTTAAGACATTTTCTTGAGATCTGGTATGCTTATTTTGTGTTATATAGAGAAACACATAAAACAAAAAAAAACAGGAGAAAAATAAAATATGACAACAAAATCTTTACATGCATCCATAACATTTGCTATGTTTTGTGATAGTAAAATAATAAAACATCTTTTTTTACCTATAATATGACCAGTTTAATTTACATTAGTGGCTATTGCTATAATTATATTTGCTTTTTTATAAATGTTATATTTTTTGACAGTGCACTACAGCAAGACATAGCGTAATTTAAATGGAAACATATTATTCCACAACTGTCATCAGCCTTACACAGTAGCAATGACTGAAAACCTCAAAGAACACATAAATTATATTTTGTAAAAATAAAATCACATGTCAAATAGTCCACAATGCCCATTAATGCTAAATTTTATTATTTACTTTATACATTTAACTCCACCAGCCCCTCAGGGCACAATTTCCATTGAGCCATGCAAATTTTACCGTTTCCTTTTTTCAGTGATTACTCGAATAGGGCAAAGTTTACCTTCATTATGCAGTGCCAAAGAAGGAAAAAGGAACTGATCATTTCCTTGCTAGGAAAACAGTAGGCAATGTTTATTTTCCCACTGAAAGCATGAATATATATTTGATTGGGTGTTTTTGATTATTGTATCTTATTTGGGATTGCCTCTCCTTCTTTTGACAAGTATCTGCTAATTGCAAAAAGAAATGTGATTTATTAGTTGTCCTGTATATATTACTGCCTATAGTAATTAATGTACAACTCGCCAAATGTTCCATTGCTTTGTCATCCTGACATGAGGATGTATTGTTGTACATTAAATGTAATGTGCCTTTTAAATATTGCCAAAATCTCATGCATGTTTGATGAACACACACACACACACACACATATATATATATATATTTTTTTTTTTTTTTATTTTTTTTTGCAGTTTTGCTTAGATAAAAGAGAAGGCATGCTCATTTGCTTTGTTTATCTTGCACCACAGTTTGACCGTTGATTTTCCCACTTGCTGGGAGAGCTTACAGACATCTCAAGCTGCTTGATGTTATCATAGTCCCAGCCATTGTTTCCATGGGCTGTCATTTGGATACGACCCTCAGTGGGCTGTTTCTGTCTTCTGGCAGCAGTTCTAGCCCTGCTGTTGCTTCACAGGCCTTCACTTTCCCAGCTCCTTGCCCCATGGGTGAGTTTTGAATGAGCCCAGCAGGTCCCTGGAAGTTCACAAAGCTTTCTTCATTCACAGGCTGAGAATGCCAGCTGGTGTGAGTGTTAAGAAAATAATGACTATATGTACTCCGTCTTACTGCCCTGTACTGAAAACACACGTGGTGTTTGATAGCTACAGAAAAGGTTTGTGGGAATCAAATCTATTGGGCATGGGGGTATACTAAAATTGCTGTGAAGATTTAAACAGAAAACATAAAAGGAAATAAAAATTGAAGTTAGCACAAATCACTCACTCCTATCTATTGATTTAACTAGTAGAAAGATGTTTTAGAAGTTTAATTTTTTGTGCTACCTATTTTTTCTGTCATTTTAAGAAGTTTGTTGGTCAGTGAAGCCTAGCAGATTGGCACAACTTACTACTATTGGTTTAGGCAGATCACAAGTTTTCCTCAGTTGTCCTCTGTTTATATTTGTGAATGATATTCATTCAGTTTCTGTTTCTGATGGCACTACTACTTGACTGGGCTACTCCTTTGGAAATCATTACAGGACATTAGATTGGGAGGTAGACATTAACATCAGTGTTGTGAGACTCTTGCTGTATTCCATGAATGCTTTGGTATAACATAGAATGCTACTGGAAGAGCTGGTCAGCGAGCTGGCTTAGAGCGCTGAGATTTTGACTTTGCTTTTCCTAAAGACTATGGACCTTAGAAGTGTATTTCCCTGGGATCTATATAGAGTGGATTGTCGAGCATCATGAGCCTGTTTTTATGTCTGTTCGTTTATTCACCAATCCCGCAGAAATGGCTGAATCGAATTTCATGAAATTTTGCATGTGCATTACCACTGAACTTAAAATACAGGTTGTCTTGCGTATTGGGAAGAAGGGCTATAATGGTAGGAAGGCAAAAGAAAAAACAGAGAAAATTGTGCTGGAGCTGATGGGACTGCATTGTCATTAGTGGCCTGTGCAATCTCATCAAAAGCCATATTTGCTTACAATGCTTTCTTTTCAACTAACCTGGACAGCAATTTTATTGTCTCGAAAGATTGCATCTTTTGTCTAAGTGTACCTTTTTTGGTTGGATTCTGGGTTGAGTTTATCCATATTGAATTTCCAAAAGACAGTTTTTCCCCACTTACTTATACCCAAGCAAAGCCAGGTACTTTGGCTACTTTATTTTGTAAGAGATGACATCCAGGGACTGGCAACCTGGCAGGTAAGTGTACAAGGATCCTTGCTCAGCCAAGAGGTCAGAAAGGACAGGGGAAGACAGCCTAGTTGGGTTATACTTCCCCCAGGATGCTAGGTGGCAGCATCCCTTGGGTTACAGCACCCTTATAGATACCCACAAGGCATGTTGGGAACTGTAGTAACATGAAAGAGCCCTTTTGGGTTCCGTGGTTGCCACCAGGGGGCACTGAAGGGATTCACGATCCCTACTTTTCAGGACTTCTGCAACACCTGGAAGTGCTTCCTTTGCATATGCCCTGGCACCAGAAGTACTCCCGTGTCTGCCAAATAAGGAAGCCATCTGATCTGCTCCAATGAGTCAGAGTTGGGAGGAAAGAAGGTAACACTTGCTGGAGGGAGACAGAATAGAAAAGAAATAATTAGAAGGAAAGGAAGAATTGTGTTGGGCTTGTCTATCATTTGAATGACCTGGAAAGGTATTTTGGTTAATAAATCACTTTATTTGAACCCAGGACTTGTGTCTGTGCATTTGTGTTTGGGGTGGTACAGCACCCCTGGTTGTTCACAACTTATATCACTATATGCTGGCCAAACTTACACAACCCAAGTGCTCTGCTGAAGCACAATGATTTTTATTTCGGGGCCAGAAGATGAAGCAAAAACAAAATGAAGTATGTGCTGGGTTCAAAAACAAAGAGACAAACTGATCTTTTGCCGAGCGAGAAACGTGAAAGAAGAATCAGAACCATAAACTGGAAAGCAAGTCAGAAAACTGAAGGTAAAAACACCAAGAAGCACACATTAAGCCTTTTAGTTTCATCTAAAACACAGATACTCAAATGGCACATAAATTAAAAGGATTGCACCAATGACATACTGCAAGCATGTTCCGAGGGACTTCTAAGAGTTTGCCTTGGCAATGCCCAATGTGAAGATCACAAAACGGTGTCACCTATCAATATTCAAAATGGCATAGCAATAAGAAGCTAAGAAGTTGCAACTTACTCAGGAAAAGACTGAATGAAATAGATGTAATAATCTAATTCCTCAAGCAAAAATGACACCTTTTATTGGCTAACTAAAAAGATTACAATATGCAATGCTTTCGAGGCAATTCAGGCCCCTTTTCCAAACCACCTTGGTGTAATAAAGTAACACACTCCTTGACCACAAAATCAGCATAAAATATTTGTTTTTCATTTTTATGATGTTTAAATAAGCATAGTTTATTACAAAGTATTTGTGTCAGGGAAAAGGGCATTCTCACTTCTCTGTTGTTTTTAAAGATTTGCTCTCGGTGTAGTCTCTCCTCTCTTTCTCTTGGATGGGGGTGGAATTCTGTTTTGTTAAGTTCAACGGGATTGTATGTCATGTTATCTTTTTTGTTGTATAAGTTAGACTTGATCGTATAGAATGTTATTTTCTTCAAATAAAAAAAAAAAAAACTTGTTTAAGATGGAGCGAGTGTGGGGGCTGACACAGTGAGATAAAAGGAATGGAGTGAAACTCTAATTTATGTATGTGAGTATATGTGTTAGCAGTACTGATTTCATGTATTTATAAGGCTGATGAAGTAATGCAATGTTAACTGTGCTACTCTCCATGTCCAATTGCCATTGGTGGTACACCCCCATTCTACCCCTGGGTAGTCACTATGAGCTCTGGCACCTCATGATTTACAAATTAAGCACTACAATCCACCATTTGTGATCAAATCACCTTAATCCAGATCCCTGTGACATGAAAGGAACCTGATCTGGACAGGGTGTGCATGGAATGATGGCTTAAAGCTTGAGGTCTCATCAGATTAGTTCATTCTGTGAGCCAGAATATTTCAAACTATCATTTTATCATATACGTATCTAACTTGCTCTCTTTGGTGGGCTGGCGTCCTGCCCGGGGTTTGTTTCCTGCCTTGCGCCCTGTGTTGGCTGAGATTGGCTCCAGCAGACCCCCATGACCCTGTAGTTAGGATATAGTAGGTTGGATAACTCACTCTATTCCCTTAATCAGTCTGGCAACTCATTTGTAACAGTTTCTCAGGTTACCTAAATTATAATCTAATTTTCTTCTTTTCTATCAACTAATTAAGTTTCTTCTTGCAATAAGTCAAATGTTTTCTATCAACAGATTTCATCTTTCTATCGACCAAAATGTATCTATTTTATTATTTGTTCAGATATTGAAGATAGTTTTAATTTTATCAATTGGACTTCTTTTGGTTATTAGATTAATTCAATGTCTCAATCTGACTTCATTGTTCAAGATCCCTCCTAATAATTGAAAATATATGAGTTTAATTTAGTGATTAAATTCTGCTAGATTACAGCAGCCATACCAGCTGTACTTCAGAACACTTGAAGGAAAGCATGTTTTGGCCTGGTTAGTACTTGGATAGAAGACAATCCAAATAAATCTTGTGTTGCTGCTACAAGAGGTGTTGGTGAAGCCACCATAGTGCATTTTACTCTTTGGACTGTGTGGGCATCCCAATCCCCCAGTGCAGTAATGGGGATACTACCCTGCAAAAATTGGGGCCATCAATTGAATGAGATATTAAACTATTAATCCTGATTCTCTGTGGTCATAAAAAATGCCTGGGTATCTCTTGAAAAAGAGAAGGGTATTTCCCAATGTCCTGGTTAAATTACCCATTATGCCCTCGTCCATTCTGGCCCCCTAATCATCTCCTGTGTCTAACTGACTATCTCTCTCACCTCACCACCAGCTAATAGCTAATGTGTAATGAGCGTACTGGTACATCTTTAGTCAGATATAAGTGTGGCCAGAAAGTGAAAACAGATCAATCACACAGCAATTAGTAATTCCACCACTCTATCATATGCAACAGTAAACTACAGATGATTAAAAAATAAGAAAATAACAGTTATTGTCTATTAGTTTTTTTGAAGATGACTTACCTGTACAAGGTCTCTATCACACAGTCCACTTACGTAAACTGGGATGTTTAGGAGTCACCAGTCAATCAAATAGCACATGAGAGGTCCATGCAGAGTACACACAAAAGAATCACAATAGATAGATAGATAGATAGATAGATAGATAGATAGATAGATAGATAGATAGATAGATAGATACTTTTTTGTGGGAAATTAAAACTTTATTGAAGCTCAAGAAAAATATCAATATTATAATAAATAAACAACAACCTCCTCACCACACATATGAACTTCTGACTTTTATAATAACAGAGCTGCTGCTGTCAATAAAAGGCTGCAAAAGCTGTGAAGTAGAATTATTATCTGTGGCAAAATATTATATCACCTAATTATGTAATGCAAACCAAACCTTACTACTCAATACCAATAATTAAGGATCGCAAATGAAAGGAGTGATGTGACCCTACACTGTACACCTGTTAAACACCTCAGTTTTAAAGCAATGCAATGTAAATATTATCAGATTCTATGGATGCACCCTTCTACATCCTTTTTATTTACAATAAATCATTTTAAGCATCTATTGTTCTGTCATGGCTAATAAAGGCTGAAAAAGGCTGGAAATGTCAAACCGTACTTGCCGAGTTGGTCAATGATAACACATAACTCTGACGAGGTTGATAGCCTAAAATGGGTCACCTTAAAATCAGTTCCCAGAAAGAGACAGTTAGATATAGTGGATGATGGGGGATTGAGCTGCAGGTTTGGTTCAACGAGAGAGAGGCTTTTGTGGTGTGTTGACTTTCACATTCTCCAGTGGGAGAAAACTTTGGAAGTGTCAATAGGCTCTTGGCCAGATCAGGGGTATATCCAGTTGTCAACAATGGAACAAATGACATATGTAAGGGCAGGTTGTCATTTCTACGATTTAAATGTAAAGGTTTAGATACAAATCTGAACAACAGAACTGACAGGGTAATCTTTTCTGAAGTCACGTTTTTAAGAATAAGAAGATTAAAAGATTTAATCCATGGCTCCCAACATAAGATATACCATATGGCCCAAAGTTTGTAAACGCCTGACAATAATACATATATGAGCCTGTTGAAATCCCATTCCAAACCCACTGGCATTGAATATGGAGCTGGCCCCTGCTATTGCAGCTATAACAATCTTCACTCTTCTTGGAAGGCTTTTCATCAGATTTTGGAGAGTGCCTGGGGGAATTTGTGCCTGTTCAGACAAAAGACCATTTGTGAGGTCTTGTAATGATGTTGGATGAGAAGATCTGGCATTCCAGTTCATTTTAAAGGTACAGTGATCCCCCGCTATCTTTCGCGCCTTCACTCCATCGCGGATTTTATATGTAAGCATGTCTAAATATATAACACAGATTTTTTTCTGGTTCGCAGATTTCTGCAGAAAATGAGTCTTTTAATTTATGGTACATGCTTCCTCAGTTGGTTTGCCCAGTTGATTTCATTCAAGGGACGCTATTGGCTGAGAAGCTACCCAATCAGAGCATATATTACGTATTAAATAAAACTCCTCAATGATATACGATATGCTTCCTGCGCGGTGCTTCACATACTTAAAAGCCCGAACAGCACGTGTTGATTTTTGATTGTTTGCTTTTCTCTCTCTCTCTCTCTCTCTGACATTCTCTGCTCCTGACGGAGGGGTTGTTCGCACACTGGCCTAGAGGGTACAGACGCTCCTCTGAAAAATGCTGAAAGACTACCTTCACATTGCTCCCTTCTTTGCGGCTGCTTTGTCGGGCGGTGCTTCGCATACTTAAAACCCGAAAAGCACCAATTGATTTTTGATTGTTTGCTTTTCTCTCTCTGTCTCTCTCACTCTCTATCTGACATTCTCTGCTCCTGATGCGCACTACTTTGAAGAGGAAGATATGTTTGCATTATTTTAATTGTGAGACGAAACTGTCATCTCTGTCTTGTCATGGAGCACAGTTTAAAATTTTGAAAAAGAGACAAATGTTTGTTTGCAGTGTTTTAAAGTCACTGTCTCAACAACTTCCTGTGTTTCTGTGCAAATCTGTGACCCAAGCGTGACAATATAAAAATAACAATATAAATGTATGGTTTTTACTTCGCGGATTTTCACCTTTCGTGGGGGGTTCTGGAATGCAACCCCTGCGATCGAGGAGAGATCACTGTATTCGATAGGATAGGGTTGAGATCAGGCCATTGTGAAGGCCAATCAAGTTCCTCCACACCAATTTTTTCAGACTATGTCTTTATAGGCCTGGTTTTGTGCACAGGGGCATATTCATGCTATAACAGAAAAGGGTCTAAAACAAACTGTTGCCAATATTGACTGAAATGTTTTTGTATGCTGTAGCATTAACAGTACCCTTCCCTGGAATCAAGGGGCATAACCCAAACCCTTAAAAACAGCCCCAGACCATTTTCCCTCCACTACCAATCGATACAGTAGGCACTACACAGTCCAGAAGGTAGTATTCTCCTAGTATCAATCAAACCCAGACTCATCCATCAGACTGCCAGATAGTAAAGAGTAATTCATCACTACAGAGTAGATGTTTCTGTTGCTCCAAAGTCCAATGACAACTTGCATTGCATATAGCGATCTTAGACTCGTGTGTATCTGCTTAGCTTTGGAAACCCATTTAATGAAGCTCCCAATACACAGTTTTTGTATTGATCTCTATTAATAATAATACTGTGCATTTATATAGCGCTTTTCTCACTACTCAAAGCAATTGCAGGTTAAGGGCCTTGCTCAAGGGCCCAACAGAGCAGAGTCCCCTTTGGCATTTAAGGGATTCAAACTGGCAACCTTCCGATTGCCAGTGCAGATCCCTAGCCTCAGACCCACCACTCTGCCTGTGAGTGATGCAACAGGATAGGAAATTTTTATGACCTACAGTATAAGCTTCAAGGTTTTGGCTGCTCCATTCTGAGTTTGTGTCATCTTTCACTTCTTGGCTAAGCTGTTGCTCTTTGATGCTTCAGTTTTACAGTACTAGTACTTCTAGTTGACTGGGTCAGATTTAGCAGAACCAAAAATGTGCCTACTGACTTGTGGTAAAGGTGCATCCTCTTGAGTATGACTCCTTCTGCTGTTAATATTTGTTAATGGAGAGTGTAAGGCTATGTGCTTGATTTTATGAATGGGAACAAATGAAACACCTAAACTCAATAATTTGGAGAGGTGCCCACAAACTTTTGGCAATATAGTGTAGAAGGGCACAGGTTTATAGGACATCCTGAAACAGATTGGACCCGTTCCACCATAATGGACTACATATGAACTGGAAAACTCTAGCTACAGCAGCAGTAAAATATTCATAAAACTTAAACAAAAGAAAACAAAAGCAAAAGTAATAATATTTTCAAAATAACTTTTAGAAAATAACAAGGTGAAAACACGCAAGGGTGATACCCTTGCTACAACATTAGTCAGTAGGAACACAAATTCAAAATAAATACATTTGTAGTTTACTTCACCTTTGAAGCCTTCTGTTGTCCTATATTGCATAAAGCACAGTTTGGAAATGATATATTATGTCATGATCTTTGAAACAAAAGCACATTTGACCTGTCCACTTCTATCCATCTTCAGTAGATTGCACAGTAGACCAGTTTTATCTTAGAAATTTCTGGCATGCAGGCAGTTTATCAGATTTTGAATTCAGATGTTGAAGTCTTTGACATAATGTGCTGTTCTCACGCTTTTGTTGGGTTTTGCCCTGCTGACCCTCCCTTCATGTTAAATGGGGTGATGTACAGTATATCAGATATCTGTTATGAGCAACACTTCCTGTTTCATATGGTCCAAGATAGAGGCTGTGTACCCTTATATGCCTAGCACTGTAGTGAGAGTGTACCTCAACTGAACAAAAACAGCAAATACAAATGGCAATCCCATTTCACATCACTTATAGTTTATATGCAATACAGTATAAAGTAATATTACACAAAAACATTTTTAATATACTGTGTTTTTCTGGCCTTTGCATTAAAACAGATTACTTCTCTTTAAGCGAGAAATTTTGACTAAGCTTTTGAGCTAAAAATCAAAAGGTTTTCTATAATGTGTTGAAGGCCCCTGACCATAAATTTTCAAATGTTTTTATTACATAGACTACTTAAAAAGTCATCAGAAATCTATTAAACTGAGTATTTGGGAGGCTTTGGGTGCAATTAATCTTTACTCTGTTGAATGTTTTGCAAAATTAAAAGGGTTAGAGTTCCTGGGCACCAAAGTTTCTTATGTGACAAATCTATTACACCACCCTGAAGCAAAGGTTTAATGTGTATGGAAATCAGCATGGCAGGCCATATTGCTTGCTTAGCAAGTGATTATTTTTCCATGTCGGTTAATCTCCAAGTCACCATTAGATGCCTTTATAATGGTCATACCATACAAAGATGTTAAATGGACAACAGTGGAAAATAAGTAAGTCAGGACCGCAGAGGCACTACTACAGCACACAAATGTTGACCTATTTGTGACTCATAAGAATAACTGAGTAAGAGAGACTGGAATTCAATTGTTGGACTTCCTTGGGGTCTGAAACAATATACAGTACACATGTGCCAATGAGATAATGCCAGTAAAGACGTTACAGGTGGGCATTCATAGCAGTTGAGAAATGTCTGTTAAGGGCTCAGGGAAACCAAAGAATTGGGTATCAGATTATCATCTACAATGACCTGACAGCCTCTGTAACATTCAGGACCACGGTCCAATTATGGTGTCTGTTATGATAGCTAGCATTTACAATTCTTCTCTGCCAGCCTGTGTATGGCAAAGTGTCAGACTTGAGTAGTCTGGACTGTCACAATCTGGCATAAAATCAGATTAAATGTTCTGTTTCCACCCTGTGGTTTATGACTCACACATGGAGAAAACATGGGCCACTGGGTAGTGGATTTTTTGTAATGCCACATCACCAGAGCAACAGGAGGCATAGGAGATGTATGAACAGAAAACTATCCTCTCACCTATCATCTGACCTTTCTCATCAGGACAGTTTGGTGTCATTTTCTTGCAGAAAACACTTTGGGATGCCAAGTGAAGTCAACTCCATACCATCTGTGAACCAGAGATGCCATGAAAGAGAAATTGCACAGGATACACAGGATACCATTCTGCACCCATGTCTCCATATTAAGATGCAATGCTTTGTATCATGAACTACTGGAATTTGATCAAATAGTAACTTTTATGTAGTTCTACTGTGGATCAATAACTCAATCTGTTTCTCTTTGTTCTGGAGTTTGTTTGTTTTTTAGTTAGATGTAGCCAGTTTTTCACATCAGTTTTCAAGCAATCTGGTCCATCAATTACTTCCAGATATAACTATCTGAACCAAGAACAATTAATTTTTTCAAGAATCAGTGATGAGTTTACAGCTATGGGCTTTGAGCATAAAAAAGTCAAGGTTTCAGAACTGTGAGACTTCAGAAAAACATGATTACTAAAATCAAGCAACAGGTCAAAGTACTAAGGCAATGCAGTGGATGGAGCTGCTCCTTTGCTGCTGCAGGGACACTGATTATAATTCCTGGTCTGGTTATTTGTGGAGTTTTCCGATTATACATGTACTCCAGATTTCTTTTACCTCGAACTTTTGTATGCCAAGTTGACTGGAAACTCTAACTTTGCCAAATACAAATGGTTGCAGGTTTAAGTGCAAGATGCGATGGGCTGGCATCAAATCCAAGGTTGGCTCCTTTCTTGTACACAATTCTACCATGAAAGACTCTGGCTCTAGAGAACCTAGTAGCAGAAAATCATCTGAGATGACTTAAACTAATTTTGATAATGACTTCTGACAAAAATAAATAGTATAGTTCATTTGTTCTTCTCTGAATAAATCTTAATAAAAAACAGTAAGGAGCAACCAAATTGCATCTTTCCTGGGTGGACAGGTGACATATTCAGTTTCAGTTCTTGCCTTGCCACCTTTGCAGGCAGGAAAGATTCTGACAACCATAAACATTGCTTGAAAATGGATGGATAGACTACAGTACTTAGTCAAAACTGGTGTAGTGCAAAAATTAAGATATAAATATTTTAAAAATGTGCTATTAAGTACCCCATCTACAAGTGCTAAGTAGTCACTGTTCATAGTTAGGTATTAATTACAAAGCACCAAAGCTGATTACATTTAGCTTGTTTTGGACCTGGCAAGTCACAGTACTGGGCACAAGTCTTAGGTGCTGAAGATAGTCCTTTGTGACCTGTACCGTATGTCTAGAGTCATTGTCCTGCTACAGGACAAAGCTGGGTCCCATCAGATGCCTTCCTGATAGATATTTCTCCATGTTTGTCTCAGCAAAAAGTCCATTTGCAGATGCAACCCCAAAGTTTCAGGAAAACTCCACCATGTTTCACTGTTGCCTACAGACACCCAGCCATGTACTTCTTTTCAGGTATTCTACAGATAAGCCTTTTTTGAGCAAACAAATTCAGATTTGGATTTGTGAACAAGTACTTGCTGCTAGTGGTCAGTATCAAATGTTTTGTGTTTCTGTGAATAAGATTCTTGGTTTTGTTGCCACTTTGGAAAAATGGCTTTTTGGCAGCAACTCTTCCCTGAAGACCAATTTTGACAGGATTTCTCCAGACTGTAGGGTAGCGTACTTGGGTTCCAGTCATTTTTGAGAGTTCAAAGCTGATACCAAAGGTCGATTAACTAATACTTCGAAGTAACATCGGTCTGATGAATCTCTCATGTGCTGCACTCAGTTTCCAAGACAACTTTGTTTTTGGTCCTGAACCTTGCCTATTTGTTTGTGATTATTTATTTGTAGTAAGGAGGTTGCGGGTTCACTTCCCAGTAGAGAGAAAAGTGCTATATAATTGTAAAGAATTATTATTATTATTATTATTATTATTATTATTATTATTATTATTATTTAGAAGAGCTTAAAGAGCGCATGATGAAACATTTCTCTGCTGTGAAATTTCTACTTTGGAATCTTGCCAATGCTGGATGACCTCTTTATGTCTTGTTGATATTCTCACTCTCATGATAGTGTAAGAATTGATTATTTGAAGGTTAAACCATCACCTTTATTTTGGTTGTCCTGTCCCCAGTTTGAGTTTGGTTTAAGTTAGTCAGTTTACTTCAATCATCTCATTAGGTCACTGATCATTAACACCTGCTTGTTAACTTTTTGTGGGAGAAAACGAAAAACCTAACAAGGTGAAATGTTGGGATCTCTCTGAGATCCCCATTTATTTACGGTGATGTTAATAAAATTAAGCAAAAAAAAAAAAAAAAAAAATCAACAAAATTAAGCTCTGCAACTTAATTGCTCCAAACATAAAAGACTTCTGTTGGCTAGCGTGGCTCAAGCAGTAACATGAACAAGAATAAATGTCAACATTCATCTTTGTAGGGAAAGGACCAGACAAGGTGGGACGTCCGAGATGCTCCATAAGTGAGGTCATTATTTTTTGGTGGGCATCTCCTCTATTCTTGACCTGAAAAGTGAGTGTATGCACTTCAGCATAATATGTACCCAGTGTTTTCCCATAAGGAGAGCCCCCAGCTTGCTCCCACAGCATGCATGCATGACACTTTGTTTTAGTCGTGTATTGGTTCATCTGAAAAAGTGGTCTGTCATTTCATGTTATTGTTTTAAGAAACTACAAAAAATATTTGTAACATTTAATGTTTTGGAATAATAATGTTTGCAAATGTGAAATGTTATCTTTTCTACTGATACAATAATGCAGAAAACCAAAAATAAACATTTAAGACAAAATTTATGTAGAAAAGTCTAGGGTTTATATAGGTTTATAGGCTTTAATTTATGTAGGAGTTTTGAACTTTTAAGATTCTTTATGGATTTATAGGACCATTCTTGTCACATGTACAGAGTCCTCTAAAATTAAATGTGCCAATACAAGAATTGTAAAGGGCTTTTCCTCATAAGTATATATGCACATTAAACAAGAATTTAACATTTCACATCAAGAACAGACTATCCCAACATGCAGAAGTTGCTGCACACCACTCTTCACATCCTGATTTTTTACAACAATCACATTACTGACAAAAGACTAGTAGATTAATTGCAAGTTAAATGAAATTATTGCTCAGCATAGTCACTATTGTCTGGGGTGTGTGCAGCATACTCATACCAATGAGAGAAGGTGGTTAATGCATTTCCCTTATGTCTAGTGTGAGCACTGGGCATTTGACCAGGGTTAATGCTAAGCTTAAGGAATTTCTGGAGGAGAGGACTTGTGCTTACATTACACCCTCAATCCACTGTCATTACATATAACTTTTTTGTTGGGACAATGTTTAAAGCTTCGGTTTATTCCACATGCTTAAAGTTTGATAACTATTCCAAATGTGCATACTGCATAAGCATTTAGAAATCATTTTGTGTTTCAGACTTAAACTACAGTATAATAATACAAATATACAAACCTACCAAGAAAAAAAAAATGTGAATGGGTCCATCCTAAGTAAAAATAACTGGTCATTTTCCATGTTTAAAAAAGCTGAAATAACCATTTCATTATTACTAAAATGTGGAGTCAATAAAATAAACATTAGAGGGTAAAGATGCGAAGCTACAGCAGACTGCTTCTTACATCATTTGTTTAAGTCGACACCTACTGAAGGCATTGCTTAAAACATCTGAGTGTGACATGCAGTGTCCTAAGTGTCAACAGACATCAAAATCACTGTCATTGTCCTTATTTGTCTAATTGATTAACTGTTAGTAGTAACTGAGTGATTACCAGAAATGACTGCAGCAAACAAAAGCATGTTAAACAAATACTTTGAAAAGGTTCATGTTGCAGGGTTCAAATGCTAGAAAAAAAATCACCACTCTGCTTCAAATTTTGGGTTGAATAAGGCTGATTTACAAGGCCCCCAAAATGCAAATATAAATAAAAAGTGAAACTGCAAACAAAAATGATGTAAACTGTAAAAGTAACTGCGTAGGGCATCGGCAACAAGTGAAAATGGAATTAAAACTGATGAAAATGCAAACATAAAACAAAAACACAAAGAAACAATGGGAACATAAAAACACTTCAAAATTAATGAAAACACAAAGAAAAACTCAAAACTCCAAATATAAATCAAAATTGGAAAGACATAGCTTGAAAAAAATTAGAGAACTAGAGGGAACCTCTTTAAGGACCCAGACAAGTCCCTTTTTTCCAAATTTTCAAATCTGAACCTTAACATTTTGAAATGCTTGATCTTAGGCAGATTAATTCTTAGATTGATTAATTTTGAGGGGAAGAATTATTGCACCTTTCATGTCCATTCCAGTCCCTCAGCTTCAATCCTGGTTTGATGCAGCTCCCCTGCACTCAGGTTATATGAATCAATCATGGTGAATAGCAAATGTAAACTGGGATTCATTTTGAGTTGAGTTCTTAACTTGTACTAATGCTGCTGAAATGGATTGTCGTTCCTGTGTTCTAATTAGAATAAAACAAATACAGCAAAGTACCGGATATATTGGCTTCATTTAAGTAATGTTTCATTTTGTGCCTTTGTTGTCCTTTTAAATCAGTAATGATTGTTGATTAATTTGCCTGCACTTTATATGATACACCAAAGTCTGCATGCAATTATAAATGTAGCTGGGTTAGAGAAAAATCATAAATACATGGTTCCTACTGCACACATGATTGAAAGGCTCATTTATGTCATGGAGGTTTAGACAGAGAAATTGGACCAAAACTCATTCAGGCCTATTCTGACTTCAAAAAGTGTCTTTAATTCATGTAGCCGGATGCTGCCAGAAAGAAGCACATACTGTATAAAGACCAAAAAGATTATATTTCATTACACATGCAGGAATGATGTAATATGAAATTAAAAGGTTTCCATGATTGAAACATCTTACAAGGGATGACTTTTGATTTGCTGTTAGTTTTTTCTTCTTTTTACTGGGAGCTAACGTTGAATGTTTTGAGTGAAACCAGCATCAACAACCCAAAGCACTGTGAAAGTGTCCGCCTGTTTAGAAAGTAAATGATATGCCAGAAAGGCATGGGTGAAATTTGCAAATGTTTTTTTTAATCTTTTCTAAAAATAAAAAAGCTGACATTTACAAGGTGTCCCTTATTGCCAGTTGAACAGAAGATTGCCAAGTGTTGAGTATTTTATATTAAAAACACTATTTTCTGAAATCAGTTGTTCAAACTGGCCAAGTAGACTTAATTAAAAATAATAATCAGTTGACAATTCAAATAATCTATTTCAGACCCCAATGTGGTTAGATTAAAATGAGTTATTGCTCCCCTTTGTCACATTAGTTTGAAGACTGATCCATGGAAAGAACATATGAAGGCAATATAGAAGAAGAGAGGAAAGATAAAATTTAATGTGGAACATCAGAAAGGATTCCTGTCAAGAAATGCAGTCATGCCAGGCTTGATTATGCTGACCTCCTGTTCTGTACATGTAAGCCATACCTTAAAGCAGTATCAGCAGAAGCTCTGCATGGCAGGTGGTTCATAGCAAACAGGCAGAAGAAAAACTTGAAAGGCAAGGCAGCAGCATGATTGTCTTTGTTATTTTAGGGTGCATGATTAAAACACTCTTATCTTAGAAACATAAAAGTGTTTTCAACTTGTCACTGATCAAATCAGATTTGTACAGAAACATAAAGTTTGAATAGCAAGAGTTGACCATTCAGGCCATCAACCTTGTTTGTTTAGTTAATAGCTAAGATGTTCCACCATCTCATTAAAAACACTTTGTAATGGTTGTTGAGGTGTAACCTTTAACAAAATGACCTGGTAATTTTTTCCAAATTCCCTCCACCATGTCATACAATCTGTTATATCTTCATTACTTTTGCTCAGCTTGGCTTTTGTATCATGTATTCAACTGGAGACAGTTCCTGAATAGAACTGAAGTATTGTGAGGACTGGCTTTAGTCCCAAAAACTGTGAATGTGATTGGGCAGATTTAACAAAGATTTGGTGAGTCACTCTTCATTGTCAAGTAAAATGTGGTTTCTGCATCCTTATTTTATACATAATATGAAAATTGTTAACTAACTTGGTGTTAGAAATGCAAAATAACAAAGTGGCCATATGGTGTAAGTGTAAGAGACCTTTTCACAGATTTGTATTAATCTTAGCAAACTAATAATAATCTGATATTCAGTTACTTTTTTATTTTCACTGTCAAGAAATACATTAAATATTAATGCTTTCTTTTATCTAGACCTGTGTTTTTTAACTTTTTTTCCACACAACTCAATCTTGCCCTTCTTAGTGTCCTTGGAACATGACAACTTGATGACAGTATATGACGGGTCCCTCTTGGAAAATCTCAGCAGACAGTCAAATTACTATCGATTTTCATAATGGGGTGGGGGTACCCCCTTGGAGGACAATGGCCGACGGTTATAGTGAAGCAATGTCAATTGATTAAACTGCCAACAACAACCAATCACGAGATATTTTGCAGATTTTTCCCATTGAATAAAACAGTGAGTCACGACCCTAAGTGATCCAAAAGGCAACAACCTGAATAGTTTAAGAACGTATGATCTAGACAGAGTTAGTTCCTACCTCCATTCAGCTGAGATAGACTTACACTCCTTGCAATTATTGGATAAAGTGGGTTTGAGAAAGGCTGAATGTATGTTATGTGGTGTTATGATATGCTTTGCTATGTTATAGTGCCTATAAAAAGTATTCACCCCCTTGGAAGTTTTCACATTTTATTAGTTATGTAACATTGAATCACGGTGAATTTTATCTGGCTTTTTTAATCGCTGTCAACAGTAAAAGACTTTAACATGAAAACAGATCTTTTCAAAGTGACCTAAATGAATTACATATATAAGACACAAACTAATATATTGCATAAGTATTCATTTCACACACCTAAATCACTAGTGCAGTTGGTTGGTTTTAATGTCAAATAATCAGTTCATCAGTCTAGGATTTCAGTATAAATGCACCTGTATGATGAAGGTTCAGCTTGTGGTGAGTCTACCTTGTGGCCTAACATACACAATGAACATAAAAGAACAGTCCAAGCAGCTCAGTGAAAGGGTTATTGAAAAGCACAAGTCAAAGGATGAAGAGAAGACAACATCCAAGTCATTGAAAATCCCTTGGGGTCCATTTAATCTATGTCCAATATAACAGACCCAAGGATTGTCTGAGATCAGGACTAAAGTAAATAAAAAGTGCTATTTACATAAAAACATTTAGTTCCAAGCTCTTTTTAAAAGGTTATTATATTATTAAGCAAACAAAAAATAGCTGATTAGTACTGATAATGGGTACACAAAGTAGAAACGGCCTTTCTCGATTCCTATTCGTCCTCCTCCAAACCCTTCCCCACACAGCCTGTGGCCTCCCATACACCCCCACGCCGCTTTTCTCGAGTCCTATTCCTCCTTCGGACTACTGCCTTCCTTCCTCTTCAAAACCGGTCCTGCCCACATGCAGCCAAAACCGCATTTCTCGATTCCCATTCGTTCTCTTCCAAAACCATCCTGATGCTGCCTGCGGCCCCCCATACACCCCCACGCCGCTTTTCTTGAGTCCTATTCCTCCTTCAGACTACCGCATTCCCCGCTCCTCTCTCATGACCCCATTGGTGTCACGTCACTGCCTGATATCTACATAGACATAGAATTTCTAGACGCTGCATGACCAGCAGCATCGTACATCAATGTCATCGCCATACTGCAAGTGGCACTGCTGCGGAGTGAAGTAATGAATAATGTGCTGCTTAGGATTGTACAAACCGCTGTACACTCCAAACCAGATCCCAGGGGGATTACATTTCAGAGGTAAAGCTGAAAAATTATTTTGGTTATATTTGGCCATTAGAAAATCCCGTTTTATAATCCTAGCATTCAAGGTCACCTTACAATAAAATTAAACAACATTAGTAAAATGAAAACAAGAGAATGATACTCGTAAATCAAAAAGCAATAATTAGCAAACAAACAAATGTAACGGGCAGTAACAGTGCAAATTTCACAATTAGTATGCCAGTTTGAAAAGATAAAATTTGAGGGCAGTTTTAAAATGTGTTATTGAATCAAGCTGACGTATATGAGAGGGAAGAGAATTCCCGAGTTGAGGAGCACTATAAGAGACGCTCAAGCTCCCATAGAACAGAGTCTGATGTGTGGTACAGAAAGTAGAGCTGCAGATGAGGATCTGAATGAGCGAGAGGGAGTGTCATTCTGGAGGAGATCAGTGAGGATGTGGAGAGCTTTAAATGTTAAGAGCAGTATTTTGCACTGTATTCTGTAGTTAACAGGGAGCCAGTGGTGCTGAGAGAGAATAGGTGTAATATGTTCAGTGAATATAGAACAGGTTATTATCCTGGCAGCAGAATTTTGAAGAAGTTGTAAGTGATGGATAAGTTTTTGTGGGATGCCAGATAGAATAGCATTACAGTAATATGTGAGGTGACTAGGGCATTAACCAATACTTCAGTACTGTGCTGCATAAGAATAGGACGTCTAGAAATGTTTTGGAGATGGAAGAAGGCAGTCCGAGAAATGTTACTTATATGGGAGGAATTATTTAACAATAATAATAATAATTATTATTATTATTTAATAATTGCCATTATTAGTGTATAAATGGATATAAATAATTGCATGTAAAGGATTCGCCAAAATCATTGTATGTAAATGATACTGTTTTAAAAGTTATTGTTTTTTCATGAGAAAACCCGGTTTCCACGACTATCTGTATTAGTTTAAATGGCACTTTTGGCAATTACAATAGAGCAGACGCTCTGACGTATCGTGTCGACTGGGCAACACAGTGAATGCGGCATCTGTATATATATGTCTATGGATATCTAGCCTGACTGCGTGACCTTTCACTTCGGCCATGTCTACGCCTGGGAGTCTTTTGCGTAGATGGCTACAGGAAGGTACTCTCTCGACCATTGGCATTGGTTTTGCTCCTTGCTATTTTCGTTATACTGCGACGGTTGTTTCCTAAGCCTTTGTTATAAAATGAATGACAGTATCTTCTCTGTCAACGAGTTTTTGTACAACGTCATCTGTATTCCGGAATCCGGCAACTGCCTGTTCCTATCAGTGGGTTATTTCTTGACACAAACGGTTGATAAATGCAATGCACTCTCACTACGGCATAGGGCAGTAGATTTCGTTGCATCACATTGGGACAGATTTGGAGACGTTCTTCCTGTTGTTCTTTTCCTACGCAAGTCGAGTTATCACAACAAGTCAGGAGTACTATCAATACATGGCAACATCTGGAGTTTATGGTGGTGAAGCTGAAATTCAAGCTCTTTCCGAGATTAGATCTTTCGACTCATTATCTGTCATCTCCAACAAAACACCTATTCACAACTGCGTCTTTCAAAGAAGTATTTCTTTCTTCTTGATTTCTGAATTCCTTTCTCACCGTTTTCCTTTGCTATTCTTACTATTCTATGGCGGGAGTCGGCTAGTTATTATTATATTATATTTACATAATAGGAGCAACCAGAATTTGAGGTCAGGAAATGCTAGCACCTCAGAAATTCTGAAAGTGAAGAAACCAAGAAACATGATTAAGGAACCACTTATGTGGCAACTGTCTAAATGCTTCTGGAGATTGCAGCATCCATAACTGTCAATGAGAAGCAAGTTGATAGCAATCAAAAACAAGAAATCAGCTTCTAGACAAGTTAGGGCCATTCAGTAAAAAAAAAAAACAGATGTCAGAATATGCCAACAAAAGATCTACAGTCCTAGACTGCTGATTTTCACAGACATGAACAGTGCCAGTGAAAATGGACATGAGAGTTGTAATTCATTTTTTAAATTCTTACATTTGTTTTTCATACTGTACCATAAAATTATTATGTTTTCTTCTTGATTTGATATTTTTTATGTCTTCCACTAGTGTGTGGAATTTTCATATGAGCAATGCCATGCTGTTTATGTTTCATATGGCCACTCTTTAGGCATATGACACACAGGTCATTTGACCTATGATCTTATGGCAGCCATTCTATATAATATGACGACACAAAGCACATGGTTATCAAAGCTTTTAATTAAATACGAAATTCATTGGTGAAGACTTGTCAGTCATTTAAGATACGGAATATTTAGATAACAATTAGAACCTTTGCCATAATTTTTGACTGACTTCTGCATCATCGCTTGGTTTTGTTTGCTGATATTTTTGATACACTTGCCCTTTTGCCTGAACTTTTGTTTAAGCCTTTATTTTTGCCATCATCTGGTAAAAAGTCTATTTCATCTTTCACAAAACTAAACAAATGTCATGACTAGGATTTTGTTTCTTTTTTGTACATAATTTTTATATGGCTGTTAAAATAATCAAGACCTCTTTTTGGGGATTTTGAAGGTCAAGAAGCCTTGTGGTCATGTGCTTTTTGCGCCTGACATATTTTGAACAATGTTGAAAATGAGAATTTTCTCGCCTATAAAGATTTTTTGCACTTTGTATGAGCATAATTTTTGTTTTGTTACTATGCCGTTTCTATGCAGGCTCAAGCAGAAGTGTGTGATGTGTGACATCACTGAGTCATAGCTATAATGTCCTACACTTCCTGTTTGTCCACAATATGGATTCACCCAAAGACCTTTTCTTGTATTTATTTTTGTTTCTGAAGTACTGGTTTTGAAATTCTTGCTTTTTGACTAACATTTAACTATTAGTTTCTGGTTCTGTGTGTCTTTTACAGGTTTTGTATATTTGATCTACGCCACTGTTTCCTGCCTAAGATTTTTGTTTCACATCCTAAGCTAGCTTACCTGATCATTTCTAGCTTTGACCTCTTTCTTGTTATTCTGTTTTTTTTTTGACATCTCATTTCGTCTCCACTGAGAAGCTGCTGCCACCTTCTATACCACGCCAAAAGACATCTTGGTTATAATCAAGAGCTGCTGAAAGAGACATACTGTAAAACATCCTCCAAAAATATGGATCAGAAGCATAAAAACAACTCGCAGGCTGTACCTGCCACTGAGAGCGACATAGAGCCCCCTGAGAAGAGAAAGCTGGAGTGCTGATCAGTTCAGAAAACACAAAAAAACAAACACGAGTTCCATTTTCTTTTAAAAAAATAATAAAAATTCAGCTACAGCACTGTACCTACAGACTGAATTTAAAAGATTATGTTACACATGAGTGAGGATATGAACAGATATGACAATGCACAGTTACTGATCCAATTATTTATGTCATCAACAAATCAAAATACCAACAAAAATAAATGACAGAGTCTAAATAAAAGCTCAAAACAAGCAGCCATGATGACAAACAACAGCAGAGATTCTGTGATAAACAGATTCATTTTTTTGAGGTCTACATTTCATTGAGGAGCAAGTATGGTTTATTTGCAGTTCCATGTAGAATAAAAATGTCATATCAGAGCCAGCTCACTGAAAATTGTAATCAAAAACATATAAGCTTTCATCTGCACTAAGCCTTGCATTCCATCTTCAGGTTTTTTCAAGGTCTCCGTAGCTTACGTAACTATCATTGTCTGCCATTGCTGTCCTCTCTTATTTAAAGAAAATGTGTTTCATTATTAAACTCCATAAACATATATAAGTATATACTAATGCTACACAAATATAATTACTTCTTTTTAAACGGATTTCATTGTACACAGTCCACATAATTGCTTATTCTAGTGATTTGTACATGGTTGGCTGCAGCTCTTGTTAGTATCAATTATATCTGGAGAGTCTGCCAGGTTGAGACAAGAGAATTCACTTTAAAGGCTAATTTTTATTCAGCATTTAGAGCTCAAGTTCACACCCACCTACAGGGAAGGAAAGCATGAGTATCACATGGTGTAATAAGGAAAATTTGGGTTCTATCTCCAAACTAGCCTCAACATCTTCAATGAAAAGCAGTCCAGCCAAAGCAAAATTGAATTACAAGTATGTGCTTAAGTTGACACTCTGGCTAGAAAGATGCAAACTATCAAAATTCCATGTTATTTATGCTTTTGGCTTTTCTTTGAGACTGGGATTATCTCCTGTTCCAGGAACATCAGAATCAATACATGGGTTGTGGTTAGTTCATTGGTATCATCTTTAGAAGAAAGATGTAACAAGGAGTATTGATTACATGGAAGAATCTATTATTAAATAAATAAATAAATAAATAAATAAATAACATGGTGAGTCATAGTTGCTTTTTCAGGTTGTGGGGAGACCACATGTGGCGACTCTTTTCTATGACCCGAGACCTCAATGAATCAAAAATAATTTTCCATTCCAATACCACTTGACAGATAAAAGCATTTTTTTTTACTTGGAAGGTAAAAAAATATGGCTGGCATATTGATAAAATCAGAAGTCAAGAAAAATAACATCTTTTATTGGCTGACTAAAAAGATTACATTATGCAGGCTTTCAAGTCAACCAGGCCCCTTCTTCAGGCAAGATGGAGCCTGAGTTGCCCAGAAAGCTTTCATATTCATATTTCAAAAGCACTTAACTCATTAACTAAAACTGTCAGTCTAGGCAACAGCAAAAATAAAAAAAAATCTCCTGTCAAATATCATACATACCTTTTTAAGTGGGTCTCACTTGTCATGTGATTTCAGATTTGTAGGTGAGTTTTACAGAAATGTAGTTCTCTGAGGATACTTAAAGAAAGACAAACAGTCAATAATTAGAGATAAAGTTAATAAATATAACAGTCCTCCATGACCTGACATGTCAAGTGCTATAGCCTTAAGTACTAGAAAGAGAGATATACCAGTCTTAGACTACATCCACACTATTACTATTTAGTTTAAACATGACCTGTGTCCATACTAGTGTTTTCATATTGTTTACAAAATCATCTCTGTCTACACTAAAATGACTGAAAATATTATAAGACATAGTCATTTGCTTGCATTAAGCATGCGTGCATGAGCTGAAACTGTAAGAGGAAGTGTCCTCTATGCAAGACAATCATTTGCAGTTTGTTTTCACACATGGAGAACAGCAATGGTAAATAAGAAAAACAAAAAAACAGATTGCTTTGTTTGGACGATGAAGTGTAATTGTTATTAGAAGCAATGCACAACTTTGAGGCAAACAAAGTGGCTGAGAAAATTTAATGAGTAGGATCCAATTAGGGAAGGGCCACATAATAAGCATTAATCAATCAGATCGTGATCGTGCATTTTCAAAATTTTCCATTTTCACCCATCCACACTGCAGTGCTGAGCCGATGTTTTAAGAAGTGAAAGGCTCTGGAGAGCGTTTTCAAAAGTCTCTGTTTTTTTGGATTTACAAACACTGGGGTAGTGTCATAAAAGGCAAAAATTGAGTCTAATGTTTATGTTTCTTCTATATGTATTTGAATCAAAAGTGTTAAATAGGCACATTATGAAATAATTAATAATGTAATGAAAAATGAGAAGGCATTGTAGTAAAGGTGCTATGCTGTCACCTTGTATTTTAACACTCTGACATACCACTTGTAAGAATATGCAACTTTGGAAAACACTGTCATGGACATAAAGAGCTAAATAAGCATTTCATTTTGTAATAACTTAGCGATTAATGTTGCAATTAAAACTTTTTATTTTGCATTTTTTCTTTTAAGTTACAATGTGATTCACATTATATGGACTGAAACACTTTGGTTGGAACAACAGAAATAGACATCATTCTAGATTGCATTACCCAGCTGCATCTTCAGGGGATTTTGCATTGCATTTGAGAGAACCACACATGCCTCACAGCCACAGAGATTCAGGCGCAATGGTCTGCTTTGTTGCTGTCTACAATAATAGATAGCAATAATAAAAATCCTCGGGTACTGTTTAGAACAACTGCTAAATTAACAAATTGGAATTCAGATCTACAGTGCAAAATACCAACAAATATTAGCAGTACAGACTTTATGAACTTCTTCAATGAGAAAATTAAAAATATAAGATCCCAGATCTCAGCATCACAGTACAAACCGCATACTATCTTAGCAGATCCTGCCTCACATTGCATTCAGCATTTTAGCAATTTTAATCCTGTAACTGAGCAGGAAGTCTTAACTTTAATCTATACTAATAAACGGCAAAGCCCTCACTCACTCACTCACTCACTCACTCACTCACTCACTCACTGACTGACTGACTGACTGACTGACTGACTGACTGACTCATCACTAATTCTCCAACTTCCCGTGTAGGTAGAAGGCTGAAATTTGGCAGGCTTATTCCTTACAGCTTCCTTACAAAAGTTGGGCAGGTTTCATTTCGAAATTCTACACGTAATGGTCATAACTGGAAGCTGTTTTTTCTCCATTTACTGTAATGGAGATGACCTTGAAACCCGTGGGGGAGGAGTTTGACATAATCACGCCTCCCACGTAATCACGCAGTACGTAGAAAACCAGGAAGAGCCCCAAAAAGCGCTGAAGAAAACATGCATTATATAATTGAGAAGGTAGCGAAACAATAAGAAGCGAGCGAGTGATATATACAACCATATTCATGAGTTCTGCTACTTCGGAAACAAAGCACAGTGTAAACCTACACTTTAAATTAAGTTCATAGACAGGCTGCCGCTGGCGTTTGAAATTTAGTGCCTGCCCATATAAGGCCGTCCGTCAGCGGCAATCCAATAGCAATCTGCCACGGGTAAATTATTCACGGGTGTAGGACTGTGCTTATGGAGAAGAAGATGAGATAGTCAGGGTGGTGTTTGGCACAAACTCAGCGAAACTGCGAGAGAAAGTTTTAAGTACCTGGACTTCGGTAGCATTAGATACAGCCATGGACATAGCACGACATGGCAACAGCACAGCTGGGAAACTTCGATGCATGAACACCGAACGGCTCATGTGAACTGACGCAGTGCACAGACAAAAAGCAACAATTCCGAAGAGCGCTGAACAAAAACCAAATTACACAATTGAAAAGGCAGCAAAAAAATATGAAGCGTCTGATACATACAAGATAAGTATGTAATAAGTACAGCTACTGCAGAAACAAAGCACACGGTGGAAAAAGTGAATGTCCCGCTAAAGGAAGACAGTGTTAAAAAAAAACCCGTGCATGCAGTGTGTCAGGTCTCAGATAAAGAAGAAGACGAGCTGTTTATTGATGCAGTAAGAAACGAATCTTTTTCATAGCTTATTTAACACACTACGTCTCCGCTGCAATACGCGGGTATATATATATGCATATATATATATATATATATATACCCTGATCTACATACTCGAATAATGAATACTTTATTCGCAATCAATGATTGTTTTGGTAAAGCCATACTCAGTGTATTCATTAGATGAACGGTAAAAAAGTAAGAGCGAGGGGAGGGTCACTTAGTGAGGCATGCAGGCAAAACCACATTAGCACGCGGGCTCGATGTACGAAAAAATATATCTTTTCAAGTTCTATTTAGTCCATATGTGTCAAATTCAAGGGCCACGGGCCACATCCGGCCCGGCGTGTAATTATATCCGGCCCGCGAGATCATTTTATATACTGTATTATTGTTATTAATGGCCCGGGTATATGAAGCGCTGGTAACACAATAAACTACAGATCCCATAATGCAGCGCTTCAGAAGCCTTACCGAACACTTACCGCGTTAATCAAGTCTAGCTTGCAAGTTATTGCGAAGCTAGCCCACACGATGCTTAAGAGAAAAGTTGATTCTGAAAATAGAGCCTTTAAAAACCGATGGGAGGCTGAGTATATGTTTACTGACATTGCCGTTAAACCCGTCTGTCTCATTTGTGGAGCTAATGTGGCTGTAATTACAGAATTTAATCTAAGACGGCACAATGAGACAAAACATCAGGGTAACCTGAAAGACCTGAATGCTATGCAGAAGATACAGAAAGCAGAAGAATTAAATAAGAATCTGACACTTCAGCGGACGTTTTTACCCATGCACAATCACAAAGTGATTTCAAGTGAAGCTGCTTTTATGGGAGACACAAATGCACCAGTGCAACTTGCCCCACTTTCCCTATTGCCAAGTAATGTTGAACCAAGTCGTCACTACGGTGTTCCCAAATACGCACTTTGCTGATAAACTGAGCGCACGGCGCGTTGGTGACTTTGAAGAACAAAAAAAGTCCGTCTACATGCGGCTCGAACCTTGTGCATGTTTGGTAGCACATATCTGTGTGAGAAGCTCTTCTCAGTGATAAAGACTAACAAAACAGCACACAGGAGTCGCCTCACTAATGAGCACCTGCAGTCCATCCTGAGAATCTCCACAACACAGAACCTCACACCAAACATAAACGAACTTGTTGCCAAAAAAAGATGCCAGGCGTCCAGCTCTAAAATGACATATGAGCAAAGACAACTGAATGATTTGATTTGTTATTGCTGAAAGGAACACATTTTATTTATATTTCCAGGTTTTGTTATGCAGCATGTTCATATTTGAATTTGTATAATTTTGACAGGATATATTTTTATGGAGAGCAAAATCTTTTGGGATATTTAAAATCTAAGTTTATTTTTTATATAAAATTACATAAGAGTAAAGAAATTTGAATGTTTGTTCTTTTAACGTTTACTTTATTTCTAACTTGTATAATTTAGACAGGATATATTTTTATGGAGAGCAAAATATTATAAGTTGTTTAAGGTTTGAGTTGATTTATTCAGGAATAATATTCCTGTCTGTTTTTACCATTCCTACCAAAGATATTTCTGTCGACTAAATAAAAATTCCTTCTATTTAAAATTTAAATAGAACTTGAACAAATACGATAGTTCATAATATCCACGCAGACTTGCACGTAAGAGCGGGAGTTATCCGTTTTAACAAGCAGCGTCTTGCACTGATAGGAAGTAGCTTTGTGTGTATATATATATATATGTGTGTGTGTGTATATATATATATATATATTTATATATATATATATATATATATATATATATATATATATGACAGCAACACTCATCACTCACAACAGTGACAAAACAATTACATTGACAATCATGTTACGTTATTTTCAAAATGTTTCCTTTTCTTTTTCATTGCTTCTTTAACACACTACTTCTCCGCTGCGAAGTGCGGGTATTTTGCTAGTTTCTAAAATAAAGCCCACTACTTGTTCCCTAGATCCAGTGCCAACAAAACTAGTAAAAAGTGCCATGGATGTTCTTGCAGTGCCTATTCTAAACATTATCAATAGTTCATTATTGCATGGCACAGTACCTGATGCACTACAAGTGTCAGTCATTAAACCATTACTTAAAAAGTCAGACCTAAACCCACACATACTAAATAATTATAGGCCTATTTCAAATTTATCCTTTTTCTCTAAAATACTAAAAAAAGTAGTCGCCAATCAGCTTCTGTCACACTTTATGCATTACAATTTATTTGAGAAATTCCAGTCTGGTTTTTCGCACTGGTCATAGTACAGAAACGGCACTAACACGGGTTGTAAATGACATTCTGATATCCTCTGATGAAGGAAACTCCACTGTAATTATGTTGTTAGTCTTAAGTACAGCATTTGACACCATTGATCATTCTATTTTACTGCACAGGCTAGAAAATTATGCCAGTCTGCTTAGGATTCCAAGGATTAATAATATAACAGTGGGAGGTCGAGCTTTAAGTTACAGGGGCCCTAAACTGTGGAATGGTCTGTCTGCTACTATAAGAGATGCCCCTTCGGTCTCAGCTTTTAAATCCCGGCTGAAGACTCACTACTTCAGTTTAGCATATTCTGACTAGAGCTGCTGATTAACTGTACAGACTGCATTTCTGTTGTTAGTCATTAGCACTAAAACATAAGTAACATGATAGTTATAATTTGTTACTAACCCTCACCTATTCTGTTTCTCTTCTCGATACTCAAATGTGGCACTCGGTGCCACAGCCCACCTGCCAAGTTGTTTTGCCTGCCTAAGGTAAAGTCATCCTTGATGGAGGATCACAGGAATCGTGGGGTAGAGGGGTCCTTTCATCGGATTGGCTGGCCCAGTGCTGTTTCAGCTGTGGAATGGCCAAATGGGGGTGGCAGCTTGATGGCTTAGGTCTCCAGGACTCTAAACAAATCCAAATCATATTATGGGATATTATCTACTGTTAAGTTCTGGTCCGTACTTGTAAAATTTTTATTTTTATACTGTATTGAGGATTTGTTCTGATCTGTGTATTGTATTGTATTGACCCCCTTCTTTTTGACACCCACTGCACGCCCAACAAACTTGGAAAGGGGTCTCTTTTTGAACTGCCTTTTCCAAGGTTTCTTCCATTTTTTCCCTACAAGGAATTTTTGGGAGTTTTTCCTTGTCTTCTCAGAGAGTCAAGGCTGGTAGGCTGTCAAGAGGCAGGGCTTGTTAAAGCCCATTGCGGCATTTCTTGTATGATTTTGGGCTATACAAAAATAAATTGTATTGTATTGTATTGTAAATGCATTTTTTATTTGTCCCCACCCCATTACGTCTGTATATTAGTCTAACTGTAGACTTGCATTGGCTCCTTATTAGTGTCATACAGTAAGCGAGTTGATGAAGGACTGCTGTCCTGTCCAGAGTTGACAGTGATGCCATGATAGGCTGAACATCTCTGTGACCCTGAGATGGCAAAGGTTTAGGAAATGAACAGATGTTTGAATGGAGTCTTCTCTGATTTTTCTGAAATTAAATCTATGCATGGATAGCATAATTGGTCAAAGAGAATGATTCTATGCCAGTATATCTCAGGCCACATGGATGAGATCCAGCATTTGTTTGTGCATTATTGGGGGTCCTATAGCTGCTGGGTCCATGATTGGAAAAAAGACTAAGCGGCACCTAATAAGGAGTATGCCTTAAATTTTGTACCTTACTTTAAGACATCTGACTGCCGTTCCTAAATCTATACAGTTATTGCTATAACATACATATTCTGTGATTCTTCAAATAAGGAATACAGAAATTTAAAGATAAGGTAGTTAAGACTCACTAGTCATGGCACAAGATAGAGGTAAGATGCTGCATTTTGATTACCACGTGCAAGTAAGAATTTTACTATACTCTGTACACCTAGAGCAGAGAACTAATTAGTAATAAAAACAGGCCCACTGTGTTATACAGCCACATATTAAATAAAACAATAAGTTTAGCAGAGACACTGGCAAAAGCCCGGCAGATGTATTTTAGTAAAACATTAATGATTTCTTCTAAAGAAGGTCTGCACAGTTCTACACAAAGAAAATTAGTTTTTTTCTAGCTTTAGATAATAATTTTTCCATTGAGTTATGGGGGTGCATTAGGGTTCTTCCAACTGAGTAGAATTAATCGGTGGACTAACAATGTAGTGTGGACCATAATGTTTAGCGTGTCACCAGATAGTCTAAAATTGTCTGGCATAACTCCAAATGCTGCTGTAAGAAAATTTGCAGTGATCATAAATCCTACTAGATAAGAACAAGTCTTTTCCCTAAAGGGTTTTAATTTGAGACATAAAGCATATACCCAAGTGAGGCTGAAGCTACCTGGCATTGTTTACAGATAGTGTCCAATCCCTGCTATATTTCACACAATTTAAATTTCAAGAGGTGTGATTTTCAGCAGAATTTCAGAATTTTTTGCACAAATTGATGAAGAATAGATTTTGTAAACTATCAGATCCCACTCCTTACCTAAGATATCGATAGGGAGGTCTCTTTTCCAGCATTGCCCAAAGGTGGTCTACTGGTGTGCACCATGACAATAATTGATAAAGTCTTGAAATGCTGCCAATATTTTTCTCAGTACTAATAAAATGTTAGCGCTGGTGGAGGATAAGGGAAGTAAGGCTATTTTTATTTTTAAAAAAGTTTTCTAAAATGTAAATAGAAAAGTAAATATGTTAAAGGAACACCTTATTTATAGCAAATTGATCAAAAGATGCACATATATTATTGATAAAAAGATCTCTAAAGGTTGAGATACCTAGTGTCTTAATTTCTGTGTGAATGAGAGAAGGTTCAAATACAAAGTTATCCAGTAGTGGAGCAACAGAAGGTAATGTCTTTTTCTTTGTTTCATGGTTCCAAATTTGGAGTGAGTAGAGTACTGTGGTAATGCCAGTTAGGGATCTGTGGCAGTGCAAAGATTTTTAGTAAAAACAGTCCACTCAGTGTGGATGAGGGGCCCTGGAGTGTTAATGATGGAATTGATAGAGTGTTCATTTATGTGCAGATGTGAATGGGTTGGCCATTTTCCTCATTAACACTCTAGGGTGCATAATTAGACAGCTGCTCCCATTAAAGCATGAAAATATCCTGAGTAGGAAAGGGGGTAAAAGAGAAATCAAAGGTCACAAAAAGGCAGAAGTGGGAGTGTGAGCCTGCATGATGGTGAGTAGGAAGGCAGTTAGTAGCCCTGCAAGGGAGCGAGGTTGATTGCGATGATCCAAAGCTGAAGGATGGGGGTCAGGAAGAGAACCAGAGAGAGGGACCACAGCTGCTGGCGTCCCTGGCTGGCGGCAAGACGTGCAAGGTTAGCTAGAGAGACAGACAGAGAAAGACATGCTAGATTAGCAGTAAAGGAAGGGAAGAGGAAACTGAATGTCTGAATGATCTTATTCTTGGATCTTAATAAAAGAGAATGTAATCATTGCTGGCTTTAATCTCCACAAATGCACTGATTTAATCAAGGATTACTTACTTATGGAAGACCTGCACTGCACTTTGGTTTTTATAAACACTGATTTGTGCATCATTTTGCACCTAGTTTGTTATAATGTGTCCTCATTCACCCTAGTCTAAGTCAATAACTTTCAATGTCTGGGGTTCCAGAAAAAGTGTGCCAGTAACATCATAAGTATACTATAGACTGATTACTAATAGATTGGCGGTTATTATTAATGACCAGAGCACTGAGAACACTTCCTACATGATTTTCTTTCTAGTTTCAACTAAGCAGGTACACATTCAACATTCTCTTCATTTATCCATTGTCAAAATTTACAAATATCCTCAACCCAGTAATCAGATAATACCATGGCACCTGCTGCTTTAAATCTTTGAGAAGTTGACTTTAATATGTGGTCTTTTTTCCTTCTGTATAAATGTTCTCATAACAGACTTGACCTTTTTAAAAATGATTTACTATTAATAATTGAAACACAAATTTTAGGGCAATATTCATTTTAGTTATTACCTATGCCCATTTAGTGAGAGGCAAAGAGTTGCTCATCTTTGACATCTTGTTGAGTGCTTTCCACCAAATAGTAAGTGCTTACCACTGTGTTTATCAAAATCTTTAAGATTTCTTGTAACTGCAACTCCCTAATATTTCAACTATTCTGAAACAGTTAGCATATAGTCTTCAAATATACAATTAAGTTCTAACAAATGTATTATTTTTCTAGGTTAATTATAAATTCAGAGATTTTGTAAAGGTCACTTATATATATAATATAATAATATATATATTAAGACTAAAGAATAATACATTAGAGCCTGTGATGAACAAGTTGAATTAGTTTTAAATTTGTTGATAAATCAAAACAAAATCGATGTGTTAATATGTAAATCTGAACAAAAATAATCATGCAAGTCATGCCTCTAATTCCTAGCTGAGAATTGGGTTCAGAGCAGGAGAATAAAATTCTTTGGTATGCCATGGTATTTACAGGTTAACACTGACCTTAAGAGTGACTGTAAAACATTGATTTCTGCCAATACTGAACTTAAGCAGAATCAGATGCCACAGTTCCAGCTTGAGATAATAGCCAGGATAGAGAGAGACAAGGTCAGATGAAGCAAGTAATGACAAGGAATAGCTAAGCTTGGAGTCACTACTGCTAAAAAGGGAAATCCGGTAAAGTAAAATCCAAGTGGGACACACAGGAGGCTGTTCGTATTTTGAATACTTTGGTCTGGCACAATTTGGTTCAAGAGTGGCATCAGTGGATAATGTGGGGGAAACTGCCTTGATTTGAAAGTTTGTCCTTAAGAAAGAAACAACATTGGAAGACATGTGGAAATTCCAGAGAAAGATGGACAGTTACATGAGTATTTTGTGGGAAGTGTGGTGCAGAGTCAACTGTAGCTTCAGGGAAATAAAGAAATTTACAGTAAATGTCACACATAATGGCAGAATGTTTTTAGTTTCACCACTTAGAAAGTAAACAGCAAAACCTCACAGTTCAAAAAAATGATTTTGAGCCAATTGATTTGACCACTTGACTAACTGAGAGGTCATGACACTTGTTTGTATTGAGTATATAGCATCACCTTGCATCAGAGTGGCACAGCTCAGTAGAAACACACCAATGATCAAACTCATTTGATTGTGGGCAAGTACTAACCTGGATGCTAAGAAAAAGTAAGAGCTCAGGTGCAATATGAGGATGAATAGGGGGTTCTAGAACTGTTAAGATAGGCCCAGTGAGGATTTTGTATGTTTGACTGTTGAATATGTGGACTTTGTATTCTCGGTGTGTTTGTTATGAAGTTAAGTATGCTCCTATGGCAAAGTAGGAGATAGTCTTTAAAAAAATTCTACAAACAAGGACTACACTATGCAGACTGAACACAAACTCCACAGGCTGGCTATGGCTCACACAGGCCTAAAAAGGGGCCATTACTTCTTTAATATTTAAAAAATATACTACAGAAAACACAAAATTCCTTTTAAGGAAAGGAACTATTTAAATCTTTAGCTAGGAAGGACAGAATAATCTTTACAAATACATGACTTCATTCAGGAATCTAAAATAAAAATGGCATAAAAGGGTTTGCCTCAAAATTCAACACAGCACATAAGTCCCAATACGCAATCCAATTATTAAAAACCAAGAAGAGAAGTAAAATAACCTGGAACCAGAAAAATCAGTTGCTTACAAATATATGCACTACAGGAATGTTAATGAACCACTTTAGTCAACTAGTAAACCCAGAGAGAAGATCCTGCAATAGTGATGTTAGGGTAACCCCACTTCATGAGGATCCATCCACAAAGAACAAGGAATGGAAACCATTTTAAGGAGACAGTACATGATTAATTATTATTACACAAAACCAAAACTCAGACACAAGAAAAATAATAAAGTTAAGAAAAACAAAAAATGGTAAAACATAAAATAAATATAAGCCAGGGAGTAAACCCTGGCTGTGGTAAAACAGAGTTCATTCATTCTTAAATTTTATTTACTTGATGGACTCACTAGTTTTGAATAGTTTTGCCTCCTTGCCATCATTCAGGGTAAGTGAGTCACAACAAAAGAACCAAACATTTTTGAGAACACACATTTCTCTTGGTGACTCAACATTACCTGATAAATATGCAGTTTGATCTCAATTCTGCATGAATGATGTGTCAATAATACATTTATTTTGTTTAGGCTCTTTCTATAGTGGACACCATCAAAAAACTGCTACACAAGTGCAAAGCTACAGTACCTTGATCCTGTGACCTATCCACTGCATTGCCATGGGCACTCAGTACATATCCTGGCAGCACTGGAAGCAAGGTAGGAACTAACCCTGGACACAAACACTTACACATCCAGAGAGAATGTGCAAACCTCACACAAGCAGTCATCAGTCACATCTTTCCCATATAGATAACTAGCAAAATACCCGCGCTTCGCAATGGAGAAGTAGTGTGTTAAAGAAGTTATGAAAAAGAAAAGGAAACATTTTAAAAATAACGTAACATAATTGTCAATGTAATTATCGTTGGCTTATTTTAGTATTGAGAGTGAATTTGATGATTGTAAGGAGTTTAATTTATGATTGTAAATGTTGTGTATAAGAAATGCACATTTAAAGGATGTAAGGATCTCTTTTCAAACGACATTTGCAGTACTGCCCTCGGGCTGTAAAATGACCAAGCTGCCTGCTGAGCTTACTCTTGAGCATGCAACGTACAGTTGGCCATGTGAGAAGAAATCTTGTGTCAAGTCAATGCCAACCTTTTTTAGAGTCTGGCCCTGTGACTTATTTATTGTTAAAGCAAAGCAGACCCTTACTGGAAATTGGAGGCGTTTGAATTGGAATGGGAGGTCAGAGGGTATGAGAGGGATGTGAGGAATAAATACAGTCTCCCCTAAGCCTGTTCCAGTGAAGACCATTGCCTCAATGACGTTCTTGCGCAGAGATTTCATTGGAAGCCTAGTGCCGTTACAAAGTTTTGGTGGTTGTAAGTTTCATAGTAGCATAATTGGTGTGCCGACCTTCAAAAGTACAGTATGTGGAGGCATGCCCGGAGGATTAAGAGTGTGAAGAAACTAAATGAAAAAGCAGGAGTCACCAGCAGGAAGACGTGAACCAAAGCGAACAATAACAGACTTGAAGTGGTGGAGCAAAGAAGAAGGGCACGATGAACAGCTGAGGAAAGTAAGGAAGCGAGTGAGGAGGCACATGAGCGTGGGATGTCGTTATTGTATATAGGCAGGGTGCCATACACGTGGTATGTGTGTGGACAGTGGCTGTGCGGAAAAAGGAAGGAGGACCGGGGGCGGCCCTTGTGAATCTCTGCTGTGAAATAAATCCTGTGTTAACAGAAATAAGGAATGAAACCAGCAAAAGGAGATGTCAGTTCCAAAAGTTCCTTGCAGTATAATGGTGAGAACCGCCAAAAAGAAGACGTTATTTTCAAAAGTTCATTACGGGGCATGGCGCGAAATGAAAAATACTTAACGTTTGTTAGTACAGGATGAGCATGGGGAAAGGATGAGAATGGGGAAATTTGGGCTTCCTACATATATTGGAAGTCACAGAAATAGTGAGGACGGGTTTCCCCTATCTATATATTCAGTTTAGGGGGTACACCCGTTTCCCGCCCTTGGGTGTTGCAATAGGACATGAAACATACCAAACTTTTATAAGTACACTGCAAGGAATGAGCATGTGAAATTTCAGCTTCCCACCTATATGGAAAGTGGGAGAATTAATGATGAGTTAGTGAGGGCTTTGCCTTTTATATGTATAGATTTGTGTAACTATCATAGATGAGCTGCCATGCTTTTTCTCTCCAGGTAATTTGATTTGTGCCCTCATCTCTGGAAGTGTCTTCTAAAATAACTGGCAACTGTAAATTTGTCCGGCATTGGTTTGGTTATGCTAGAAGAATAAGTTCAGATTCTTTTGTAACAGAAACCTTTTTTTTTACTTACAGGACAACTGATATCTACCTGGTATATGAACATCAGCTAAAGAGCTAAGATGATTTTAAGGGTATGGCAGTAAAAGGATCAAAAATCTAATTAAAAATTGCCTTTATAAATAGCACTTAATGGCTATCATCACTTTAATGGATGTTATACCTGGGGAAGCCCATGTCCATATATTGTAAACTACAGAGGCATACATTCAGATTGTCATGGTACATCTATAATTGTCATAAGCGATCTGTTGCATTTTTAAATCATCTCACTTTTTTCCTTGTTAGGATTGTTCCACATGTGTATCTCATTTAACGTGGCTCTCTGTTGAACTGAGGCCTGTTGTTTTAGCAGTAAAACTGATATCTAGGTAATTGCAGAGGCAGCGTCTCAGATTAAGCTACTAGGAGGCTTTCCACTTAAGTCATATTAAAGTGCACGCTTACGCAATATTGCCAGGACCACAAACTGATTGTACAGGGACTGTGACTTTTTGACCCGTTCACATGGCTAATAAAACATTAATAGACGCAGACGAATTCCAGTGTATAGATCCCTTCTGTCTGTGATGTTTAGGGTCCTGCAGCGATCCCATACAGGGCTCCATTCTGTCTGCAAACAATGAGCTGCTGTTCACTCTGTATTATGATGCTCTGTAATAACATCGACAAGCTAATAAAATATTTTTCTTCTCTTGATGATTGCTTCTCAATAAAAATAATATTATTTTTACTCAGGATGATCAATATATATTCACTTTAAATGTAGGTGGTCAGACTCCAGTTTTGTTTTTTTTTAAGTTTGTGTTACCAGTGACCATGATATGGCATTTAAAATCTGAGTTCAATTGCTCCAAAGATTGCCTGCATTGCATATGTGGAAAAAGTCATCAAACATTACAGTCAAACCTTTCATTTTAATTGCCGCATGTCATTTGAATGTTGTATTTTACTGATGTTCCACTCTCTGCGTACAAAAGCCATTGAGACCAATAAAATAATAAAAGCTGCTTTGTGCATTATTTAGCAAAGGAATGGATTTGTTTCAGACTCAAAATACTGCAAGTATTCCATGTAAAAGCACTGAAAACAAAAAAAAGAAGAAAAATCAATGAAAGCTTTGCCTCACAATGTCTTTTCACGTGGCTCACATATGGTTATGTTCTTCACTGTTCATCTCTCAATAGCTACTTTATGTAGTGCAAAATGTCAATATTTAGATTCCCTTCAAGTCTGATGGCTGATTATTTTTGTGGTTTGTGCTCAAATGGCTGTTCACCAGCAATGAGTTCTCCCTTCCCACATTGTGAGGGTTTTAAATTGCTAAAATAACTAGTTGATATTTGATAAGTTTTATGATGATTAGGAAAGTTTGTGACTCACATGCACTGGCACTACCAAAGATGAATCATTGTAGTTTTGAAACAAACACTTCTAAATTTGTCAGTCTAATAGCTTTGCATTGGCGGGCCAAATTATTCCAATAAATAAACAGAATACGGGATTGTTGCAATGTGTCGGACTTTTAAATGCACACTCCTGTTTTCATGCTATATTTACAAGTAAGTAGACATATTCATTAAAATATAAGCTCTGTAGAGCTGCTTCCTGTGCATGACCCAAGGGCATATGACCTTAACCTTGAAAGTGAGGCCTAAAACCTCAATGGAATACCCCCAAGAGGAAATTACATCCTAAGACTGATTGCCAAATGCCTCAATTATTCAAATTTTACAATGGAAATATATACGGTCGGCGGGTCTAACAATGGCGTACTGTAAGCCAGACCTTTAAAAGTTTCCACAAGGTTCCCCTTCATTCACGAAAGAAAAAAGGAATGTAAAACAAGTCACAGTTATTCTACAGGTCAATTTATTTTATGTTTGGCAAGCTGAAAATCTGTGAAAGAGAAGATAAGAAAATTCCTGGAGAAACTGGCTTCTTAATTTAATTTTTCTGCTTTTGCCACAGTACTGTGATTTATAAACTGGAATTATGTCAGTGAAGTGTCAACATTCTTAAATTTGAAAGTCAATCACTTCATGTCTTGTTGATGGAGACGTCCTTCCAGTATGACAACCCACACATGCTCAGCTGGAGCCAGATATACTGGATAACTTTGTAGTGTTCAGGTTCTAGCTAAATTAAGTCTTATAATTAGACTTGTCTACCTATTTGTTCCACTGCAGCTTAAGTCATGCTTTTTGTTTCACAAACATACTTATTTCTATAACAGGCTTGACACCATGTAGCATCAGCAAAATTCATGGTCACTGAATTATTTTAAATAACATATTGGATTTTCTTAAAGAAGCCACATACAGTGTATAAACTTGCTTTCTATAGCTGATGCTTATTTTTTAGTTCTATTTTGTTGCGAGAGTGGTGGCTCTGAGGCTAGGGATCTTTGCCAGCAATTGGAAGGTTGCCGGTTTGAATCCTGCAAACACTAGAAGTGACTCTACTCTGTTGGACCCTTGAGCAAGGCCCTTGACCTGCAATTGCTTCGTCCTGGGTATGAAATGAACCTGAATCCAGCCCTGCAAGCAGGTCCTCCAACTTGCAGGGAAACCCTGTTACAGTGTGGTACTGAGGTGTCATCTGATCTGCTGCACTCAGGTCCCAATCCAGGTGGTTTGTTGTGTGGTGGGTGTGGCAACCCACTATTAACGCATGTTCCCAACCTCTCTCTCTCTTTATTGCCATGAACTGGCAATCACCCAGATTTTAGATGCAGTAAACACCGTCAGGTGAAGCTAGTGAGAAATTCCTGTTGTTTAGTTTTGTTAGTTGTGTTGTCTTTGGGCATGCTGGAAAGAAGACATTCTGCATTCACTTGAACGGTGCATTTCAATTGTGGAGCTGTATGAATCCAACTAGTTGTGAGTGCTACTGAAAAGTACAAAGTACAACAAATAGTGTAGTACTGCTCCTGTGAGCAATGCACTAAAACCAAGAAACCCTTGTGTTCCTATTCTAGAGGTTGTGGCTGACATGTAGATTGTACAGAAAGAACTCATCAAGAGTTCATGAGAAACAGACAGTGTGTCACGGAGGCCACATCAGCATATACTCCATGACTGGATGGATATTTTTTGTTCTCCACCTGGTACTTCTTTTATTTCACATTGTGCAGTAAATGAAGAGTATGTTCATGTTTTGTATCACTATAAACTTAGAATACTTCAAATCTAAATATTGTAATGTTTGCAATTTTGGATTTTTATATGTTTCCAAACTTAAAATTGGGGTCTGTCTTAATTTCAAATTATTTGTCACCTCATAAGACCTACTGCATCTGAACAAATGCACAAAATAACCACAAGTGCACCTTTGAAAGAGAAAGTGATTCATTTGGCATAAGCTTCTGAAAGAGAAAGTGGATCAGCATGTGTGTGCTTACAAAGGGGAAAGCAAATCGGCAATACAGGTCCATCAAATCAAGGACAAACAGACTCAGGGACAGTTTCTTTCTCGGACCCATAACTACATTGAATCTCAACGTGCACTGATCATCCCTCTCTGTGTTTCTGTCTCTGTCCCTCTCTATTTGGACGTGCAATAATTCTCTGTGTAATAACAACAGTCTAGTGCAATATTGCTCCATCTGTTCTACATGCAATATTTTACATTATTAGTATTCTTTGTGTAATAGTCATATCATTGGTAATTTATTATGCAATACCTGTATGACCAGTAATATTTCTTATCAGTAATACCGCATTTATTACTTAGCAATACCACATTGTTACCTACTAATTAGTATTTTATATTGTTTTTATTTAGCAACCCAGGCACAGGGGATGCACAAAATAGTGTGTTTTTTTGTGCCGGTCCCAAGCTCGGATAAATGGGGAGGTTTACGTCAGGAAGGGCATCCGGTGTAAAATTTAGCAAAATCAATATGCGGACAACAATACAAATTTCCATATGGTTGAGCCCCGGGTTAACAACGACCGCCAACAGTACTGTTAGCCAAAAGGGTGCTGGCAAAAATTAGGCTACTGTTGGCCAAAGAAGAAGAAGGAGAAGAGGGGGGAGATGTATCCGGAGGTAGGAGGAGAGGAGGAAAGTAAAGAGAGTGGAACTGAGGGTAGGAACTTTGAATGTTAGCAGTATGACTGGTAAGGGGAGAGAGTTAGCAGATATGATGGAGAGAAGGAAGGTTGATATATTGTGTGTGCAAGACACTAAATGGAAGGGGAATAAGGCCAGGTGGAATGGAGGTGGATTCAAATTGTTCTATCATGGTGTGGATGGGAGGAAAAATGGGGTAGGAGTTATTCTGAAGGAACAGTATGTCAAGAGTGTTTTGGAGGTGAAAAGAGTGTCAGGCAGAGTAATGATTATGAAGCTGGAAATTGGAGGTGTGATGATGAATGTTGTTAGTGCATATGCACCACAAATTGGGTGTGCAGTGGGTGAGAAAGAAGATTTTTGGAGTGAGTTGGAAGAAGTGATGAACAGTGTACCCAAGGGACAGAAAGTGGTGATTGGAACGGATTTCAATGGGCATGTTGGTGAAGGGAACAGTGGAGGCAAGGAGGTGATGGGTAGGTATGGTGTCAAGGAGAGGAATGAAGAAGGTCAGAGGATAGTGGATTTTGCCAAAAGGATGGATATGGCTGTGGTGGATACGTATTTTAAGAAGAGGGAGTTGCGTACAAGATTGGAGGAAGATGCACACAGGTAGATTACATCCTATGCAGAGTTGATCTGAAGGAGATTGAAGACTGCAAAGTGGTGGCAGGTGAAAGTGTAGTTAAGCAGCATAGGATAGTGGTTTGTAGGATGACACTGGAGATCAAGAAGAGGAAGAGAGTGAGGGCAGAGCCAAGGATCAAATGGTGGAAGTTGAAAAAGGAAGACTGCAAGGTTGAGTTTAGGGAGGAGGTGAGACAGGTAATGGGTGGCAGTGAAGAGTTACCTGACAGCTGGGAAACTACAGCAGATGTAGTAAGGGTGACAGCAAGAAGGGTGCTTGGTGTGACATCTGGAAAGAGGAAGGAGGAAAAGGAAACCTGGTGGTGGAATGAGGAAATACAGGAGAGTATACAGAGGAAGTGGATGACAAAGAAGAAGTGGGATAGTCAGAGAGATGCAGAACGTAGACAAGAGTACAAGGAGATAAGGCGCAAGGTGAAAAGAGAAGTAGCGAAGACAAAAGAAAACGCGTATGATGAGTTGTATGAGACATTGGACACTAAGGAGGAAGAAAAGGACCTGTACCGATTGGCTAGACAGAAGGACCGAGCTGGGAAAGATGTGCAGCAGGTTAGGGTGATAAAGGGTAAAGATGGAAACGTAAGCAAGAAGGAAATAAGGATAGCTATGAAGAGGATGAAAAATGGAAAGGCTGTTGGTCCAGATGACATACCTATGGAAGCATTAAGGTGTTTAGGAGAGATGGCAGTAGTGTTTTTAACCAGACTGTTTAAAGAAATCTTGGAAAGTGAGAGGATGCCTGAGGAGTGGAGGAGAGGTGTACTGCTGCCGATATTTAAGAATAAGGGGGATGTGCAGGACTGTAGTAACTACAGGGAAATAAAATTGATGAGCCACAGCATGAAGTTATGGGAAAGAGTAGTGGAAGCTAGGTTAAGAAGTGAGGTGATAATTAGTTAGCAGCAGTATGGTTTCATGCCAAGAATCTCTGAGGATGTTGATGGAGAAGTTTAGAGAAGGCCAGAAGGAGTTGCATTGCGTCTTTGTGGACCTGGAGAAAGCATATGACAGGGTGCCTCGAGAGGAGCTGTGGTATTGTATGAGGAAGAGGGGAGTGGCAGAGAAGTAGGTAAGAGTTGTACAGGATATATACGAGGGAAGTGTGACAGTGTTGAAGTCTGTGGTAGGAGCGACAGATGCATTCAACATGGAGGTGGGATTACATCAGGAATCGGCTCTGAGCTCTTTCTTATTTGCAGTGGTGATGGACAGGTTGACAGACAAGATTAGACAGGAGTCCCTGTGGACTATGATGTTTTGCTGATGACACTGTGATCTGTAGCGATAGTAGGGAGCAGGTTGAGGAGACCCTGGAGGGGTGGAGATATGCTCTAGAGAGGAGAGGAATGAAGGTCAGTAGGAACAAGACAGAATACATGTGTGTAAAAGAGAGGGAGGTCAGTGGAATGGTGAGGATGCAGGGAGTAGAGTTGGCGAAGGTGGATGAGTTTAAATACTTGGGATCAACAGTACAGAGCAATGGGGATTGTGGAAGAGAGGTGAAAAAGAGAGTGTAGGCAGGGTGGAATGGGTGGAGAACAGTGTCAGGAGTAATTTGTGACAGACGGGTATCAGCAAGAGTGAAAGGGAAGGTCTACAGGACGGTAGTGAGAGCAGCTAAGTTATATGGGTTGGAGACGGTGGCACTGACCAGAAAGCAGGAGACAGAGCTGGAGGTAGCAGAGTTAAAGATGCTAAGATTTGCATTGGGTGTGACAAGGATGGATAGGATTAGAAATGAGTACATTAGAGGGTCAGCTCAAGTTGGACGGTTGGGAGACAAAGTCAGAGAGGTGAGATTCCGTTGGTTTGGACATGTGCAGGAGAGATGCTGGGTATATTGGGAGAAGGATGATAAGGATAGAGCTGCCAGGGAAGAGGAAAAGTGGAAGGCCTAAGCGAAGGTTTATGGATGTGGTGAGAGAGGACATGCAGGTGATGGGTGTAACAGAACAAGATGCGGAGGACAGAAAGATATGGAAGAAGATGATCCGCTGTGGCAACAGCTAATGGGAGCAGCCGAAAGAAGAAAAAAGAAGATATTCTTTTTATTTAGCAGTTTTATATGTAATACTTTATAGTTACGGTATAAGTGATTCTGTATTTTATGCATCTGAAGGAGTATCTGCTCTGTAATTTTGTTATACATGGTATAATGACAATAAAGGGTTCTAATTCTAAATCTAAATGGACTTGCCAAGGGAAACTGATAGCTTTAAAGTGGATTGAACTATGCAAATCAAATATTCTTCAGCAGAACCGAGAAGAAATAGTGAATGGTCAATTTCTTCATCAAGGAAAAATTTGTTTTTTCTATCTATCTATCTATCTATCTATCTATCTATCTATCTATCTATCTATCTATTGTGGTCCCCGGCCGGGACGCCCAGGAGGACCGGAGGAGGGCTTGTGCCTCCTCCAGACCGCGAGGGGGCGTCCATCCTGGTTACGCTGGTGGCCTCGGGTAGGGGGCATGGAAGCCCAGCCCTGTAGGGGCCCGTGGCCACCGCCAGGTGGCGCCCCACTTCCAGACCATCATCTGCCACATCCGGCCAAGGCAGGAGCCCGGCCGGGACACCCAGGAGGACCGGAGGAGGGCTTGTGCCTCCTCCAGACCGAGAGGGGGCGTCCGTCCTGGTTATGTTGGGGGCCTCGGGTACAGGGCTTGGAAGCCCAGCCCTGTAGGGACCCGTGGCCACCGCCAGGCGGCGCCCCAGTGCCTAAATATCCCGAGAGCCCAGCACTTCCGCCACACCATGAAGTGCTGGGGGGAAGACTTTGGGAGACACCCGGAGAGCTGCCGGGGAACACCTGGTGCTCATCCGGGAGCTGTATTTAAGGGGCCACCTCCCTCCAGGCATTGGCGAGAGTCGGGTGGAAGGGGACGGAGCTGAGAGAGAGAGGACGGGAGGCGGCCAGGAGAAAGGCATTGGACTTGTGAGGCCTGGACAGTTGGGGGAATCAGTGCAAGAGGCACTGGGGTTTGTGCACGTGAGCACTATTTGTGTAAATAGTTTGTAAATAAACAAGTGTGTGGTGGAACCAACGATGTCCGTCTGCCTGTGTCCGGGTTCAAGTTCACACTATCTATTAAATTATACTGCTTTATGCAAGTGTGAACTTTTTACCTGAAAAGGCAAAATGAACAGCCCCTCTGTTATGATGCTGTTAACTGGAAAAAAATGGAATGAAGCTAAGAGTTTATTAAAAGTTTATATGATGAACAAAAGAATAACATACTCATTAGGTGCACAGTGCAAAATGCTACCTAAAGTGAACATTAGCATTATGCTTTTATTTATTTATTTTTGCTGCCACTTAAATAACACTTCAAAGTATTTGTTTTGCTTATACAGTTATCTCTAATGGCTTTATTCTGAGAGTTTATTGGAAACATTTTATTTTTTTAACATAACCATATGGAAATAATAGCAGCACTGTGTTGCCAATTCACTGTTTTCTTTCTACATGAAAACTATGCCAAATAAAATGTGCTTCCAATAGCCGCACACGCTAACATATCAAGAGCAATTTTTTTCTTTTGAGATCCGTTTGCTGTCATAAGGAACATTTTTGAGCAGTTCCGGAAAGTACGTGATGGTTTTGGGTCACATGGAGAAGAAATTATTGAGCAGATTCCAATATTCTGATTATGTTTGACTGCTAACTGGCTGAAAATCTCTTCAACATTGCATTGAACTTCCTAGTACAAATGAATGTGCTCCTCCTTTTCAAAAAGCTGTTGTAGCTCTTTATCATCAGGTGTTGCCTTGTTCACATACTGTAAGTTAGAAATTAGTTCAAAATATTTTTCACAGTGACGATGGTAAGACCACAGTTGGACCATTTCCTTGATTTCACTCATTCCTTGGAACCAAGACTTACTTGGTCTGATGGGTGTTCCACAGAGTAATAACTGAAACATTAACACAACACACAGTTTGAGACTGTATACACTAAAGATTAAAAAAAGACTATGAAAAATGGGTGAAAAATCACTTTCCTTGCCATTCTGATATATTTTGTGGAATCATGTTATGAACAATTTGGCAAAGAAGATGTTGCATGGAAATGTAACATCTTGGTTCACTGAGTCCAGCTGTTTACCATTGAATTATAAATGTTTTAGAACTGAAGTACATAATACTGAAAAAACAGGTATACTAAACAATCTGTGAGAATTACCATTGTTGGTTTATCAAGCAGACAGGGCCATTAGGAGGACAAGACGGCTTACTGATGAGCTCTTGGTCCTGGTTTCTCATTGAAAATGGATGACTTGATAGTTTTCAGATTTCCAGCCTTCCCAGGTATTACAGTTCTTGGTGCATAAGGAGCAAAGTGAGGAATCATTCTTGGCTACATGTGCAGGTGCCATAAAGTTTGATAGCACTGCTACATGATTTGAATAACGAAAATGTACTTTGTTTGACATATGCCCTTTTACATCCTTATAATGTAACTGGTATCAATCCAAGGTAATCTCTGGCTTAGTTTGGAATATGAATCAGCTAGATTGATTGCATATTACACAATCTATTAGTGCACCATACAGTCTGCACAGCAATTCAGTGTATTGTGATTCAGGCATATGGTATTATGGCAAGTAGCAACACCCATTTAAATACATCATTGAATATACACTTTATATCCCAAGTTCATGTCTACTGCATTGTAGTTTATAATTTTAGATATCTGTGCAGCATAAGAAAAATTCTGTCTATAACCCATTTCCAAATCATTCTAATTCACAATATAAGATAGATAAGTGTCTGGACAAGAGCCCTTGTGACTGTACATTTGATTGTTATCACATGAGGATCTACAGTCTAGGTCCATTTTCAGGTGGTTTCAAAGTGAAAAAAATGAAAGATTAAAGAATAATAAATTATATTCACATTACAACAAGATTAGGCTTCTAGCCATGGTGTCTGTAAAGCTGGATAACATTCCCAGATAGAGGTATGTTTTACTTTGGCATTAAATAATGAAGCAACAGTGATTTATTGATGATCAGGGAGTGCTGCATAAATCAAACAAATTTAAAGTCAGAGAATAATACATATTTAAGGAATTGTTCCTATACACATACACCATTAACAGGAACAATCTTAAAGATAAAGATTTTGACATTAGTTTGGTCATAAAGCAAGCAATTGATGATCCTGTTTATATTTGGAAACCCTGGGAATATAGGAATTCATGAGCTATGCAAAGGATTGCTGTTCTCATCAAGTAAGCCATGAACTATAACTAAAGAAAGGTGAGAGAAGATATTGGTATAGGTTAAAAAGTTATTGAATGGGCAGAATAATAAAACTGACAAGACATACACATAGTATATTAGAAAATAAACAATACAACTCATACCACTCAATTAGTTAAACCTACTGAATGATCATGCAGCGACATCTGTAGTTAGTACTGAATTTCTTCAAAAGCCATATTGTTATTGGCAAATCTCAGTGTGAAAAGTGAAATTATTGCAAATGCAGACAATAATGAATCAAAACTATGTTTTTTAAAAGTTTCTGAAGTTTTGGAAAAAATCTATTCTTTAGTGCAGTCCCATCTGGTGCTGCTCTCGGCACAACACAGCGTTTGCCAAAAGAGTTGAAAATCTATTCTATTTTTCAAACTAAGGTCTCAACAAATCAGTAGTTTGTACAAACAACAATTGCATTTTATAGACATATCATATAGCAACATACTGTCAATTTTGGCAGGAGTACTTCCAGAATAGTAAGATAGAACCTACAGGTTTGGTGGATACTGTTAGTGCACCATACAGATCGGTGTGTTCCGTTTTGTAGGATATTCAACATAGCTACATTTCTTGTAGCTCTCAAGGTAGCCGCGTTACTTGTAGCACTGAAACATCCATTCTCTACCTTGTCACCTGGCCTTATATCAAATATGTGAGATAAAAAATGATATTACATAATTAAAAATTTGCCATGACTTTTTAAATGTTTTGCTCCAAATCACCCTCTTTTTTCTTTTTACAGTATATTAGAAGACTTTATATTCTAACCCAGCCCCAGGAGATGCACAAACAAGTGAGTTTCTTCGTGCCAGTCCCAAGCCCGGATAAATGGGGAAGGTTACGTCAGGAAGGGCATCTGGTGTAAAATATTGTCAGATCAATATGCGGATAATGATGCAACTTTCCATACTGGATCGGTCGCGCCCCGGGTTAACAACGAATGCCACCAGTACTGTTAGCCAACAGGGTGCTGGCGGAAATTGGGCTAATGATGGCCAAAGAAGAAGAGGGGGGAGATGTGACCAGAGGCAGAAGGACTGGAGGAAGGTAAAGAGAATGGAACTGAGGGTAGGAACTTTGAATGTCGGCAGTATGACTGCTAAGGGAATAGAGTTAGCAGATATGATGGAGAGAAGGAAGGTTGATATATTGTGCGCACAAGAGACTATCATGGTGTGGATGGGAGGTGAAATGGGGTAGGGAATATTCTAAAGGAGCAGTATGTCAAGAGTGTTTTGGAGGTGAAACGAGTGTCAGACAGAGTAATGATTATGAAGCTGGAAACTGAAAGTGTGATGATGAATGTTGTTAGTGCATATGCCCTGCAAGTTGGGTGTTTGATGGATGAGAAAGAAGATTTCTGGAGTGAGTTGGATGAGGTGACGAACAGTGTACCCAAGGAACAGAAATTGGTGATTGGGGCGGATTTTAATGGACATGTTGGTGAAGTGAACAGATTAGATGAGGAGGTGATGGGTAGGTTTGGTGTCAAGGAGAGGAACGAAGAAGTTCAGAGGATAGTGGAGTTTGCAAAAAGGATGGGCATGGCTATGGTGAATACATATTTTAAGAAGAGGGAAGAACATAGAGTGACGTACAAGAGTGGAGGAAGATGCACAAAGGTAGATTATATCCTATGCAGAAGAGTCAATCTGAAGGAGATTAAAGACTACAAAGTGGTGGCAGGGGAAAGTGTAGATAGGCAGCATAGGATGGTGGTCTGTAGGATAACGTTGGAGATCAAGACGAAGAGGAGGAGAGGGAGGGCAGAGCAAGTGATCAAATGGTGGAAGCTGAAAAAGGAAGACTGCAAGGCTGAGTTTAGGGAGGAGGTAAGACAGGCACTGGATGGCAGAAAAGAGATGCCAGACAGCTAGGCAACTGCAGCAGAAGTAGTAAGAGTAACAGCAAGAAGGGTGCTTGGCGTGACATCTACACAGAGGAAGGAGGAGAAGGAAACCTGGTGGCGGAATGTGGAAGTACAGGAGAGTATACAGAGGAAGAGGATGGTGAAGAAGAAGTGGGACAGTCAGAGAGATGCAGAAAGTAGACAAGAGTACAAGGAGATAAGGTGCAAGGTGAACAGAGAGGTGGTGAAGGCCAAGGAAATGGCATATGATGAGTTGTATGAGAGGATGGACACTAGGACCTTTACTGATTTGCTAGACAGAGGGACCGATCTGGGAAAGATGTGCAGCAGGTTAGGGTGATAAATGATAAAGATGTAAACATACTCACAAGTGAGGAAGATGTGTTGAGCAGATGGAAAGTGTACTTTGAGAGGCTGATGAATGAAGAGAATCAGAAAGACAGAAGGTTAAATGATGTGGAGATAGTGAATAGGGAAGTGCAACGGATAAGCAAAGAGGAAGTAATGACAACTATGAAAAGGAGGATGACTGGAAAAGCCATTGGTCCAGATGACACACCTGTGGAAGCCTGGAGGTGTTTAAGAGAGATGGCAGTGGAGTTTTTAATCAGATAGTTTAATGGAATCTTGGAAAGTGAGAGGATATCTGAGGAGTGGAGGAGAAGTGTAATGGTATTGATTTTTAAGAATAAGGGGGATGTGCAAAGCTGTAGTAACTACAGGGGAATAAAATTGATGAGCCATAGCATGAAGTTATGGGAAAGAGTAGTGGAAGTTAAGAAAGGAGGTGATGATTATTGAGCAGCAGTATGGTTTCATGCCAGGAAAGAGCACCACAGATGCAATGTTTGCTCTGAGGGTGTTGATGGAGAAGTATAGAGAAGGCCAGAAGGAGTTGCATTGTGTGTTTGTGTGTTTGAGGACCTGAAGAAAGCATACAACAGGGTGCCTCGAGAGGAGTTGTGGTATTGTATGAGGAAGTCAGGAGTAGCAGAAAAGTATGTAAGAGTTGTACAGGATATGTACGAGGGAAGTGTGACAGTGGTGAGGTCTACAATAGGAGTGACGGATGCATTCATGTTGGAGATGGGACTACATCAGGGATCGGCTCTGAGCCCTTTCTTATTTGCAATGGTGATGGACAGGTTGACAGACGAGATTAGACAAGAGTCCCCATGGACATGATGTTCGCTGATGACATTGTGCTCTGTAGCGAGGGTAGGGAGCAGGTCGAGGACACCCTAGAGAGTTGGAGGTTTGCTCTAGAGAGGAGAGGAATGAAGGTCAGCAAGAACAAGACAGAATACATGTGTGTGAACGAGAGGGAGGACAGAGGAATGGTGAGGATGCAGGGAGTAGAGTTAGCGAAGGTGGATGAGTTGAAATACTTGGGATCAACAATTCAGAGTAACGGGGATTGTGGAAGAGAGGTGAACAATAGAGTGCAGACAGGGTGGAATGGGTGGAGAAGAGTGTTAGGAGTAATTTGTGACAGACGGGTATCAGCAAGAGTGAAAGGGAAGGTCTACAGGACAGTAGTGAGACCAGCTATGTTATATGGGTTGGAGACGGTGGCACTGACCAGGAAGCAGGAGACAGAGCTGGAGGTGGCTGAGTTAAAGATATTAAGATTTGCATTGGGTGTGACGAGGATGTGCTCCTCTTCCTCTGTATACTCTCCTGTATTTCCTCATTCCACCACCAGGTTTCCTTTTCCTCCTTCCTCTTTCCAGATGTCACACCAAGCACCCTTCTTGCTGTCACCCTTGCTACATCTGCTGTAGTTTCCCAGCTGTCTGTTAACTCTTCACTGCCACCGAGTACCTGTCTCACCTCCTCCCTAAACTCAACCTTGCAGTCTTCCTTTTTCAACTTCCACCATTTGATCCTTGGCTCTGCCCTCACTCTCTTCCTCTTCTTGATCTCCAACGTCATCCTACAGACAACCATCCTATGCTGCTTAACTACACTTTCCTCTGCAACCACTTTGCAGTCTTCAATCTCCTTCTGATCAACTCTTCTGAATAAGATGTAATCTACCTGTGTGCATCTTCCTCCACTCTTGTACACAACCCTATATTCCTCCCTCTTCTTAAAATACGTATTCACCACAACCATGTCCATCCTTTTGGCAAAATCCACTATCCTCTGACCTTCATCATTCCTCTCCTTGACACCATACCTACCCATCACCTCCTCGTCTCCACTATTCCCTTCACCAACATGCCCATTGACATCCGCTCCAATCACCACTTTCTGTTCCTTGGGTACACTGTTCATCACTTCATCCAACTCACTCCGAAAATCTTCATTCTCACCCATTGCACACCCAACTTGCGGTGCATATACACTAACAACATTCATCATCACACCTCCAATTTCCAGCTTCATAATCATTACTCTGTCTGACACTCTTTTCACCTCCAAAACACTCTTGACATACTGTTCCTTCAAAATAACCCCTGCTCCATTTCTCCTCCCATCCACACCATGATAGAACACTTTGAATCCACCTCCAATCCACCTGGCCTTACTCCCCTTCCATTTAGTCACTTGCATGCATAATATATCAACCTTCCTTCTCCCCATCATATCTGCTAACTCTCTCCCCTTACCAGTCATACTGCCAACATTCAAAGTTCATACCCTCAGTTCCACTATCTTTACTTTCCTCCTCTCCTCCTGCCTCTGGACACGTCTCCCCACTCTTCTTCTCCTTATTCGGCCAACAGTAGCCCATTTTCCGCCAGCACCCTGTTGGCTAACAGTACTGGTGGCAGTTGTTGGTAACCCGGGGCTCGGGGACAATTTGTATTATTGTCCGCATATTGATTTGGCAACATTTTACACCGGATGCCTTTCCTGACGTAACCCTCCCCATTTATCCGGGCTTGGGACCGGCACAAAAAAACACACTGGTTTGTGCATCCCCTGAGGCTGTGTTACGTCTTATAAAAGAGTGGAGTAGTATAATTTTATTTCATGTTTCGTCCATTTCCAGTATTCCACTAAGGTGTTCTTAAGTGAATGAACTCTAAACTAAACTGCCACACCTCTTACATTTGGAGAATGTGAACCAATGCATGATTTATTCTTTCCTTATAAGAAGAGGATCTTGAATGTGTGCAATAGAGGGAATCAACAACATAAATGGAATGAGTCATGATGAATAGCATTAGGCACAACTTATAAATCACTGTGGCATACTAAGCATTTGTAGATTGTGATGATTTCCTGTTTTATGTACATTTTATTCATTCTACCTCAAATGAAAAATTTGGTGTTTTCTATGCTGAAAGTAAGCTTACTCTAAACAAAGAATCATCCCATATTAGCTTTTCAGGTTAAATATGTAAATTTGAATACTATGTCAACTATCAAGTTTGTATTTTCTCCTTTTCCTAGTTTTATATAAATATCAGTTCAGTACAACAAAGATACTCCAAAGATTCATTTGAGGTTTGCCTATTTACCAATTTTCCACTTTTCTGAGTAAGACTACTGACTGAAGATCACAAACAGTAATATGATTAGATAAGATTAGATAAACTCTCTATTACAGAGTTATGACTGGCTGACAAATAACTTAATAGAATATACTTTATATGCTTGTTTTTTTATTGAAAATAAAAATAGAAATTCTGATAGTCTGGAAATTCATCAGTGGATCAAGACTGTTATTTTAAAATAAGTTTAACGGGAACATGGGGACACATTTTCATCATGCAGGGAGATATTTTGGTATTGTTGATTATGAGCAGTTTACTACAAATGAATAGAGAGATGCTGAGCATTACAAGACAGAAGGTTATGGTAATCAGTACAAGTGATTTTCAGTCATAGCCTTCAATTTCATAATCTTAGCGAGTCAGAGGCAGTCCACAGTGTGCTCCTGTGAAGCCAATCACATAATCTGAAATATCCAGTGTCACGCATGAGCGCATGGGGAGCAGTTTAAGGACTCAGACCACATCGCAACAACCCATGCCGAGGGACAGAGGCGGCGCACTAACATTTCTCTTCTTATCTCATCAGCCAGAACGAGAACCCGCCGCCGTAAGAAATCCCGGGGTAAACAAAAAGAAGCCATACTTCCGGGTTCCTGTCATCCCTCCAGTCCTAAGATGATGACGTCGGTATCCCAACATGCACCTCAGTTCTCCCAGCATCCCTGATTCAATTTCCTGTCCCTCTGTATAAATGTTCCCCTATTTTGTTGTATACTTTGTCCGATGTGACCATTTATTTTTCATTGTGGAGACGGTACTCGATTTATGTTCAAGTAAACCGGGGTGGAAGCCCAAAAAGTCATATTGTGCAACTTTATTTCTTCACACCAGCAACTCACTCATTGTGGCTGATTGAGCTGACAATCAATGAATGCTCATCCAGAAGTGCATATAATACAGCAATGAGGAACAAACATTGTGGCTGATTGAGCTGACAATCAATGAATGCTCATCCAGAAGTGCATATAATACAGCAATGAGGAACAAACAATTTGGAGGTTTTGAACCCAAAAAACAGAAGAGAAGTTTGTCTGTCTGATATCTCATGTTTTACTTACCTCAGGCAGCATGCTATTGTCTGTCAGTTAAAGGGACGAGCATGACTGTGCTGGGAAATTGCCACTTGGTCAGTAAATGTGACATTTGCAGTGATTTTTAGTCATTTAAATTGACATGGTCTAGCAACAAATTAACATTATGGTCAGTAAATCTGACATATCCAATAACTAGGAGTCAGGTTATGCGGTCATGACTTTTAGCTTGTGTCAGGATTCTAGTAGCAGCATTTTTGTGGGCTGAAGTCTGTTAAGGCATTTTGCAGCAAGACAATGAGGAACAAGAGCATCAGTAATCCAACCAACAAGTAATAAGAACATGGCCAAGGATTTCTAAATTCAAGATAACCTATCCAAGACTGAAATCTGAAAGTTCTACATTTTGTGACTGGTTAACATGATATTCAGAAGACACTTTTTTATTTATAATTTGGTTACGATGACAACAAAAACTACAATGCTACATAGTTAAACATTTCAGTCTTACAAACTGGTTCAACCTCTTTTTTGCATTTATTAATATAATAGCAATGATGAAGAACACCAGTTAAAATACTAGAGGCAGAGGTGGTTAAAAGACATCCTTAGCTTGCACATTTTATGAGGAATTCAACTGGAGTTATTCCAGCAATGTTCATTGTAAAGTTTGGAGTTTTGCTTGTTAAATGATCTATAAACTGTGTAAAGTAATTGATTTAACTTAACTGGGGTTCACCACACTGCAAATCATATTGCCTTGTCAGCAAATTGTTAGACAATGCAGCATGAAGCAGTTGTTAAAAAGGTGAAAGCTCTATGCCAGATACTCATCTGGTTTTAATCATCTGACATTACCGAAAATTTGCCTGTTTTCATGGAATTGCACTAAAAGTGCCAAATGTTGTTTTCATATTATATTCTTAAGATAATATTGTCTTTTTAGATTTCAGCAATCTAATATTCATGAATAAAAATTCTACAATTGCGCTCTCTTTGAGGAATGTAGTATTCTTATTTTATTCTTGGATAATAAGGCAATTTTTACAAATATTGCTATAATATTGAAAAGCAACAAAAACATCCCCAAAAAACGAACATGGTCCTTAAAGAACTCAAAAAACAAGTAATAACATTATTTCATATATTTATTCAACAAAATATTTTTATTAATACTTTTCATCTGCCTATACCTGTTTATCTCAACATGCAATTTCATATACATTCAATATAAATATGGATACTGGAAAGTTGGAGCCAGAACCACAAGAATGAGCCCTTGAATGTACTGCCCACCCATTAAGGCTTACATGAAAAAGTTTTAATTAAGCTATAATGTATATCAATATATATATATATATATATATATATATATATATTATAACAAGAATGGGTTGGAGACATCATAAAGATTTGGGGCAGCCACCCGTATAATTGAATTGGCTGCAAAAAGTAGGTTTACATAGCACGATGTGCTTAGTTTAGAGTCCAGAACAGAACTGCCTGTACTGAGGCAAGATGGCAGTTTTAAAGGGCTGGAAGGGAAATGATGTCATCTATGCCAGAACTGGGAGTGGTGTTCTTGTGCCCGGAAGTGATGTCATCCTTGGGGCCGGCAACAGGCGGGATTTCCCGGAAAAGGTCTGCAAGGGACTGAGAGAGATAGTCAGTACACTCTGCCACCCCCGGCCTGGCGTAGAATTACTAGTGTTTAGGCCCTTCAGCTGATTGCCATGCGCACGTGTGTGACTATATATATATATATCTATACTAAAAAAAGGCAAAGCCCTCACTGACTCACTGACTCACTCACTCATTCACTCACTCACTCACTCATTCACTCACTCACTCACTCACTCACTCATCACTAATTCTCCAACTTCCCGTGTAGGTGGAAGGCTGAAATTTGGCAGGTTCATTCCTTACAGCTTCCTTACAAAAGTTGGGCAGGTTTCATTTCGAAATTCTACGCGTAATGGTCATAACTGGAAGCTGTTTTTCTCCATTTACTGTAATGGAGATGAGCTTGAAAGCCGTGGGGGCGGAGTTTCGTGTGACATCATCACGCCTCCTACGTAATCACGCAGTACGTAGAAAACCAGGAAGAGCCCCAAAAAGCACTGATGAAAACATGCATTATATAATTGAGAAGGCAGCGAAACAATAAGAAGCGAGCGAGTGACATATACAACCATATTCATGAGTTCTGCTACTTCGGAAACAAAGCACGATGTAAACCTAAACTTTAAACTAAGTTCATAGACAGGCTGCCACTGGCGTTTGTAATTTAGTGCCTGCCCATATAAGGCCGTCCGTCAGCGGCAATCCAATAGAAACACTGCCACTAAATATTCACGAGTGAAGGACTGTGCTTATGCAGAGGAAGATGAGATGGTCAGGGTGGTGTTTGGCACAAACTCAGCGAAACTGCGAGAGAAAGTTTTAAGTGCCGGGACTTCGGTAACATTAGATACAGCCATGGGCATAGCACGACATGGCAACAGCACAGCTGGGAAACTTCGATGCATGTACACCGAGCGGCTCACGTGAACTGACGCAGTGCACAGATAAAAAGCAACAGTTCCAAAGAGCGCTGAACAAAAACCGAATTACACAATTGAAAAGGCAGCAAAAAAATATGAAGCGTCTGATACATACAAGAATATTCATAAGTGCAGCTACTGCGGAAACAAAGCACACGGTGGAAAAAGTCAATGTCCCGCTAAAGGAAGACAGTGTAAAAAAAAAAACCCGTGCATGCAGTGTGTCAGGTCTCAGATAAAGAAGAAGACGAGCTGTTTATTGATGCAGTAAGAAACGAATCGATGAATGAAACCTGTCATCTTTACAACGATTGACAAACACGGAATGTAACTTGAACACAACACATCCTACAAATACGATCCTGATTGAAA
>JANRMT010062813.1:22746157-22797781 GCA_026402145.1 Polypterus bichir lapradei | reverse complement strand
ATAGATAGATAGATAGATATGACAGCAACACTCATATCAATGACAAAACAATTACATTAACAATCAAGTTACGTTATTTTTTAAATTTTTCCTTTTCTTTTTCATAACTTCTTTAACACAGTACTTCTCCGCTGCGAAGCGCGGGTATTCTGCTAGTATATATATATATAACATATCCAAAATTGTGTGAGTATAGGCTTAGTCTATCTTTGGTGGGTGCCTTTCTTATACATGATGCAGCAGGTCTCAGACTACGGTAACATTGTAAATGAGAGTACAGAAAAGTGATTAATATGTAGATATTGCAACACAAATTACTATCAAAATCTTCACACCAATAGCCTTTAATCATGTGATGTTTTCTATTCATAAGTACATAAGACATTTTTAATATTTCTGTCAGGCCCATGGATAAAATCTCTATAGTCTCTGCATTTATTTCAGCCATTTTTTAAAAGTTATCAGATATATCTGAAGAAGTGCTTCAGGGATTTATGTTTTAAAGTTTACTCACTACATCTTAATCCATTTAATTAATATAAATGAGAATTTGTAAGAGTAGAGCCCAAGCTCAGATCCAAGAAGAACTCTACCAGATACCTCACCCCATGTGGAGAAGTCTCCTCTTATCTGTACTCTCTGCTTCCTGCTCATTAGCCAGGCTGCAATTCAGTTTCATGAGTTACTACTAATGGCAATGACGTATCTGTGTACTATTGCAGTCACCTTTTTAAAATTAAAAATATTAAACAAGTGTGTATGACAAGTTTTTTCCCTCTAATATCCATGATGTCTGTTGTTTAGAATGTACGTTTTATTATGAATTACTGTTATTTGACAGTGCTGGACTAATTTCCTGCATAATTACAGTTTAACTATGAATTGTTACAGTTTATTTAATATGTTTGCCAAATAACATTGTTTTTACTAACAACAAACCACAAAATCATTGCATGTTTTATTTATAAATCAGAAATTTGTCCTACATGAATTTATTAATTTAAAGTATTAATGCTTATATGTGAAAATATGTGTATGCTGAGGTAATTTGACATAAACTCAAATACAGTTGTGGAATCCCTCATTTTCATCCAGGAAGGGGCATTATAATTATGTGGGAGGAGAGAATGATCAAACTTCAGAAACTGGCTAAGGTCACATTAAGCACCTTGTTTTGTGGTTCAGATATTTTGTTAGGACAATTTTTCAATAATCCAACATGCTTGCAGTAATAAACAAAACAATATAGTTTATTCAAAACCCAACCATGTGGATGCTGTATACTTATGTATATAAAGTGAAAGAACATTAAACATACAACACTAAAAACATTTAAGATTACTTGGTTTCTTCTTCCCTCAAGCAAGATGCCAAAAACATTTGAGCTATATTTCCCTTTTATTCTTACCCAAGCAAACACTATTCATTCAAGATCAACTTTTAAATGCTTTTGTAATATTTCTGGTCCATTAGCAGGTTAAATGCATAAATCCTTCTTTGGTTTGTAAGTCTTTCATTGCCTGTTTACTCTGGGGCAGTGGGTGATGATTTTCTTCACAGCTCATTTGTGATTACACCCCCAGCACCCCACCACTCGAAATGTTTCTGTGTGTATGTGTGTGTGTGTGTGTGATTCTATGTGTCTCGCACTATTTGAAGCTTTCTTGTGGCTAAATGCCAGCAACTGCAAGTTTAATAGAAGGAGGCTATACTGTCATGAATTTAACTTTCCAACTAAATATGAAAGGGAAACTTAATAAAATCTAAAGATTTACCTATCATACTGTAAAGGTTATTGTTTTTGCAGCAATAATAATAACAAAAATTATGCTAATACAATTACAGGCTCTATTCTAGTTAAGACAGTACAACCTTTATTAGCCTTGGAACAAACAGCATAAATCAGAAATGTACTTTCTGTTTCATCCACTAAATTCTTGCCATTCTTAGGGATGGAGTAGATACTTTCTCCAAGGAGGAATTGTCACTTACACCCATCGAGGAAGATGAAGAAGTGGGTTACATGTGACAATCTGCACTTTAGGTCTCTTGCTATCTCTCAGTTTAGTCACAGCTTGTGGTAACCAGCTGTACTGCAGTTGTAGTCTTTGACATTTCACAAAGTGATCCCCTACTGCTAACATCAAATGAGTCTGATAAAGCCGATGTCATATGAGACAACTTCTAGTCGTTGAGTACGTCAGACTTACCGACCACAGTTTTTGATCTCGTCGCCAGACCATGTCAAGTTACGTGACTAAAAATCACTGGGCACAACACATTTAGAGATTGCGTTCTGAACTTCCAATGCAGTCCTGTTTGCTCCTTTCTCAGATAGCCAATAACGTGCTTCCTGATGGAGTCGGTCCTGTACTTAGGGTTAACAGGTTCTGCTGCAATCCCTGCCCTTCTTTTATCTGTTGTCCATTCTGTTGTGGCATGAAAAACACAAGACATCAGACAGACAAGTTTCTCTTCTGTTTGTGAAGTCCAAAACATCCACATTCTTTAGTCCTTATTGCTGCATTAATGCATTGTAAAGCCTCATGAACATACATTGGTTGTCATCTCTCATGCACATACAGCATGCCCCTACAACAAAAGACAAACTAGTTGGACTGAGTAGCTGGGCATATCACATTATATGACCAGCCTTCATGGGTGCATGCCAGTGACTGCCTCTGACTGAAAATGAATGGAAAAGTCAAGTAATGTGACATGGCCTGAAGAGGAATCAGTCAATGCTTTTCTTCAGTAGGATGAATGTACAGTATTGATTCTGTATGGTCTCTCATGTTTTAACAAAAAAAGTCAAATTATACATTATATTCTTGCTTGCTTCACATGATCACATACAGGAGGAGACCAGACTACCCTGTTTATGTTTAAACCTACCTTCAAAGTCAAACTATGGTAACTTGTTGTGGTGGTGGACATATTTGTTTGCCAACTGTTGTTGTGAACAAAGTATCAAAATAAACCTATTTATCAAAATAATTGATTTAATACCAAAAATTAAGATTTGTAAGTAAAAACACAATGAAAGTATCAACATACATCACAAGTTTGGTACTTCACTAAAATGGGCATTTTAATCTCTGTCTAACCAGTGAAGTGGCTGGTACATTTGCCCACTATCTAAAATACAGTACCACAAGCACTTGATAACCCTCTCCCAATCACTGCCCAAAGCCTCTTCCCTTCTGACAATGAGCTGTGGACGCAATACAACCTTGCAAGAATGGGAGTTTGCTTAGTCATTTTCAGTCTCTGAGCTCTAACAACTGGTCTGCATTTAAAGATTTAAAGAAATTTGCCAAGTCCTTTTCCTAAGCATCTATATATATTTACTCTTCAAAGAGCTAGGTACCCCAATGTCTTTGGGATAATTACTCCCTATTATGCTTGGCAAGCACTGATTATTAAAAACATGGCTGCAAACCTCTTTCCTCTAGTAGTGCCATTCTACAGTTACCTGATGGTGCAACACAAACAACTACAGTGCATACAGCCTCCTGTAGGCCTCATGCCTGAACTATTCTTATTGGAGGATCTTTCAATTAACAGAATACAGACCATATCCAGTTCTGTCTCAAGTTGTATCCTCACTTGTTGCCATTACTATCCCTAGCACTGACTTGTATGCCTGGAGGCCTGCTGAACTACATATATACGGTGTATATATATTGATCCCCGGGCTGCTATAATATAGATGATTCATTTTTCTTTTTCTTCTAAAGGTTTCACACTTTCATGTGATGTTGCTATATCTGACCATCCTCCTCCATTCCCAGCTGTTGCACAATTCTTCACCTGACACCTTTTTTTCCCTTAGACCCCACTTTACACATTTCATCCACTTTGTCTTTGGTCATCTTCTTCTCCTTGTCCTGACACTTCCATATCCATGATTCTTTTCCCCACAGTGTTCACCTCTCTTTTCAAGACATGCCCTGTACCACTTTAACTTGTATTGTTTATTTACATTTTTAATTTATTTTTCTGAAAAGGCCAGATTAAGTGTTCATTTTTGGAGGTAAGTGATTATTTTTAATTTTATAATTTCCATGCGATATCTGTTCATTGGAACTCTCAAATGTTCATAAGTTTACTTTGGTAACTTTGTATTGAATATTCTCTATTTTTATTGCTGGAGTATTTGTTATCAATAAAACCTTCCTTGTTTTCATTTGACTTGTGTGCCTCCTCACCGATCACTACTAATTGTCTTAAAAGACATGCATTTTTATTTTTTCTCATTTTCAACCAACTACTCTGCAAATCAAATGTTTAAGATGTGTTTTAGATATCAGAATTACAAAGACATACATCAATTAGACACACTGAAATGATCACTTACTGTATTATGAAGGAAGCTATTCATTCAGAAAACAAGAAATGACTTTAGCGTACAACTGTATAAGGAAGTTTGTAGTACAAAAGACTTAGTCAAAATGTAGAACTACTGATTTTTCAAATGCCTCAGGTTTTGTAAAAACCTGAGGGTTTTTTTCTGTATCAACGAGCTACATTGTAAAATTTCAAAGCACATGGACTGAGGCCATAGTAAAGTGTCTAAAAGTATTACTAAAACAGAAGCAATGGATCTGAGTTGATGAACAGCCCACTTCCCAGTACTAAATCTTCCACACTTTTACCCTTTCATTGCACTGTTTTCTAATCAGTGATTGAAAAGCACATTGAAAGGATTTATGATTACTTACTGGTAAATCATTTTTTAAGAATAAAGGCAGTTTGGGTTTTTAGAAAATGACTAAGGGGTGGAGTTTTCAGCACCTTTAATTGTAGACAGTCTTCCACAAGGACAGATGAGATGCATAAGGATCAAAAACAGCTGCATTTGTGTCAAAGCTATGAATAAACGAACGTTCACTTCTATCGTGTATTTCTATCATAAGTTAACTAGTTAAATGTATCCTGAAATCCAAAGGTGCTTGTTGCCAGTTTAAAGTATCAATAATCCAAATAATTTATGTAAGTTACTGAGGAACCAAAGTTTGTATTTTTTGATTTATCAAGAGCACAGTAAAAAAACTGCAGACAAACAGCTTAGCCTTTTCATTTACTCTAATGTACATTTGCTATAGCGGGCTAAGCAGAAACTACCAGCATAAAGTGTATGTAAATCTGCAAACCTAATGGACTACACTACATGACAAAAATTATTCAGCACAGATTTACTTATTTAAATTAATAAGGTGAAGTTGAAGAAAGGAAAAATGAAACTCCTCCTAAATCTGGTTTTGCTATCTCCTGCTTGACTGCTTTTACCTCCCAAAGTATAATATAATAGAACAAAAGACTATCAACTCCAACCCCCTAGCGCATCTAAATAACCATCCAATCTCCAGGTCAAAGCTCAAGAGAGTGCAATAAACCCACAAATTACCCTTTCCCTGAGTTTCATGAACTTAAGCCAACAGCAGGATTCATTGAAAGAAGTAAAAAATGGATATTTGAAATATCCAGGCACTGGCCTTTAGATCAACATCATAGCTGATAACTGAAAACGCAAAATTGCATCCCAAGAGAAGTTGTTCACTTATCTATTGAGCAGATGTTACACACAATTCCTCATCTAGACTTCAATTTAATCATCCTAGGGACTCTGAAACTCTCAGAGGATGTATTGCATTATTTTCATTTAACATTTTTTAAGTTGCAACTGTTTTTTAACAAAAATATGATGCAAGTAAGGTTAAATGTGGTTGTATTAATGAAAAGTGGTGCCATTAATGAGTACCTGTACATGCTATATGTTCATATTCTATAAAGTTAAAAGGTGTTTTTTCAAATGAATATTTTGTTATTATTGGCTAAATATAATTCTCCTTACTTAATTTTAATATTATTAATTGCAAAAATCAGTTGTAGTTTGTCTTTTTTCTGTTCTTTTTTGCACTTCTTAAATACAGCACAAGATCATAAAAATAAAGAAACATAAAGATTATTGCCATTCCAATTATTATGAACCAGTAACTGCACGATAACGTGCAGTGAACACACGTGACTTGAGCGTTCATAGTTTTCATACTCTTTCTCTGTCTCTGTTTAGCATTTGTTTGCTCAGAGGTTGATGCGCTTGCTGCTTCCTGAGCAGCTCTTCTTTTCTCCACCCTAGCGGCCCGCTGCTTCTCTTCTTTCATCTGCATCTTTTTGTGTTAAAACTGATTAAGTTAGTTTTTGTGTTGCAATTACTTAGTACGTTTTCTTTAATTTTTCACTTAAGCTGGCACTTAAGTCTTCAATCTGCCTTAAGAATGATTAAAGAAGGTGGTAGGGAATGAGAACGGCATCCATACGCATGCGCCGCACAGCCACCCTGCTGCACGCTGCCGAAAGTTGATTCTACAATAAAATAAAATAAAAATAAAAAGAGCAATAAAAATCATCACACCAAAATCGGATAGTAGATGTCACATAGTATATGTGTAGCAAATTTGAAGTCAATAGGTGAAACAGTTTGCGAGCTACAGGTGATTTAAAATCCTGGACAGACAGACGAACAAACAGCCACGGTAGCGTAGTATATAAGAAGATTACTGTACATTAACATTTTTAAACATATTTCTATTTTAATTAAATATTATGTTATAATTGAACTAATTAAAATAAATATGAAATGGTATACCTCCATTTAGGGATGGTGCAGTGGTTAATGCTGCTCCCTCATGGATCCTGGGGTTCTAGTCCTGTTCACAGTCTCTGTGGAATTTGCATGGTCTCCCTGTGTCTGGGTATTTTTTCCTCTGGGCATGGCTTCCACATGCCCAAAACTTGACTGTTGATGTCAAACCAACCCAGTGTGAGAGTAAGTGTTTGTGAATGGAGGCTGCAAAGGATTTCAACCCTGCCCAAAGTTGACTGCTGCCTTCTACCAGGTGCTGCTGGGATAGACTCTGTCCTCCTGGTACCCTGAAATAGATTAAAAGGATTTGAGAATGTTATGATACCCCTGTCTACACATGGCTCATATTTCATCTTATTTCTATAATCTATATTTTACCTTACTTTTGTATACTTCTAGTGAAAATTGTAATCTTGAATGTTTAATTACTTGATTAAGAATCTGTGCTATTTCTTTTTTTAAATTTAAAACTGTATGTCATTACAATACATTTGGCTCCACGAAGGTAACTTTTTCTGTGGTGTAATTCCTTTAAAACAAATGTTAAACTTTGAAAGAATGAAACAACTATGAATTCATATTTGTTACCAAGTTGCCTCTCAAAAAGTGAATTGGAGGAATGTCAAGTATCTAAAACTGTTTGCTTCTTTTGGTCCAAGATCAATTCTGCACTGTATTTTATACAGAATGTAAGACAAGCAATAACTAAGATTCTTCTGTTGAAGATGGACAAGGCAAAGATATAAACAGTAAAATAAACAGTAAATCAAACAGTGCCCTGGATCAATGTGGGGAGCTATGGGATGTAATTCAGAACACAACACCTGCAAAAACAACGGGATTTAAGCCCACAATGAATGAAAAGTAAAACAATTTAAGAAAATAACAGGCAAGAGCAATAACATGCAGCCCACTTAAGAATGGATTACGTTATATAATAATTGTAACTACTGCGAATCACGCAAAATGAAACAAGCATTACATTCACTTCTGTCCACAAGCTGAACTGGAAGACGTACAACTTCAAAATTACACACTGAACATGTACAAAGAAGTAAATCTGAAAGCACCAAAGCAAGAAGTAAGACTTCAAACATTCTGTACAGAACATAAGGTTACAGGTTATACCAGGGAAAAAAATGAAAGAATTGCAAGATTGTGACATTTTTACTACAAGACATTCCTTCCTAATGAAATGATCATCTATTAATGAAAGCAAAACACACAGAGGGTTGAAATCATAGGCAAACATGATTTGTTCCATAATAGCTTTTGCTTAATGCAATATGAGCTTGCTGCAAACTTTCACAAAGTGAGGCTGCTACAGTATAGACCTTGAAATGATTAAACTAAGAGTCAAGTAATATGTGAATGGTGCACATATATAAAGGGTTCAGGTGAGGAAACCCGTTATTATCTCTTACTGGCTCAACAGGGACATACTAAATCAGGTTTAAATTATCAATTAATCACAAAAGGTCTCTGGTACCCATAACATTTGATTGAGGAGGGAGGAAGGGTATTGTATTTTTATAGCTCTACACGTAGTCTCTCTGGTCTGACATATCTCTGGCTAATTCTGACAACTATATACAAATACTATTATTATTATTTAATTTGTTTATCACTGCAATTTGTTGGTGGCTTCTGCAGTGTCTGTGCCCTGACCAGGGACCTACTGTAAGGTTTAATCCAGCACTTTACAAAAAATACGAGCAGTGTGGTTACCTGGGTAGCTCCTGCAGATTCTTCACAGTGAAGCTGTGAAAACCACAGGCACACCTCTGTTCTTGGTGCCTGACATCCAGATCTTGATCTCCAGACCTTTATATCTGCTCTGCTTTTCAACTTCTTTGAGCGATATGTTGCTATTATTTGGAAATGCTATATTGACCAGCAGGCATTGCTTCTCCTTCTTGCAAAAAACACACTACATCAGGAAAGTTTGCTGAAATGGTATAATCAATTTGTACTACCATGTCCCACATAATGGTAGTATCTCCAGTGTTAACAACAGCATCCAGGATGTGCTGGTACCATTTCTAAGACATTTGTCCATCTAGTGCACTGCAGGTTGACCAGTGCTGATGGCTGGCAACCTTATTGTGCCACTTTATGTATTCATTAGACACTAGTATTGTATATCCAGAGGTGATATGGCTGATCATCTCCTCAGCCTTGTTGCACATTCTGTACTTGCCATCAACCTGCTGCTTCCAGATGTTCTGCTGGTAGTATTTAGTGATGGGTATCTACTCCTGAGTTGCAATGGTAAGGCTTTCAGTTTCTCTCTTGAACATGGGGCTGTTCAGCTAAGCAATACTTTTGTCCATAAATGGCCTGTCAAGACTACAGTAGTAATGGCTATGCAGTGGCCTTTCTCTCAACAGTTTGATCTTCTTGCTTTCAAAGATTTTAACTCTCTGACTCTTTGAAAGCTGCATTGGCAAGTACTTGCTCTTGAACTCCTTTCCCACTGCTATCAGAAAGTATTTTGCTTTGCCAACCTCATGAGTCTTCATGAGCTTGGTGAGCTTATCTCTGACAAATTTGATGCAACAACTCAGGCCAATGATGGCACTATTGTATGTAGACTTCAGGTTGATGAGTCTGTGGCCACCATTCCATCCCTTTATATAAAGTTGCTCAGCACACTGTTTATCTCTGAGACCTTGTTCTTTCAGTTTAGCTCAGACTTGAGAACCAGGTGCATTTGTGGATAGTATTCCTTTGCTATCTTCTCCTTCACCTTACTGTGCTGAATACCATTGCTTTTGTTGACATCCAGGTAGTTATGGGTGTCTACCTGGTTCAGGCTCTGAAATCTTGTCATTCAGCAAGTTTATGCCTCGGGCAACTTTGCCATATTTGAAGGCTGCAGTGGAGCTCTTATCCAAGACAAACTACAATCTGTCGTCATCACTAAATGCTTGCACAGTTATAAGGGCTTGTCCAAGGTGGTACTGATACCAGTAAACAGCTTGAAATCATCCATATAAATCAAATGCACTCTTCATTACCAATTGCATATCCCAGACCCTGTCTATTCAGTATATTTGTTAGCAGTGTTAGTGCCAAGCATCCTGGAAGATTCCATATTTTATTGTAATCTTCCCTGAATGGATGTATCCTCCTTGATAAAAATGGAGCATTTCAGTTCTCCACTCTTTCATTGATGCCTCTACAAACCAAGTGATGATTGGATACACTTGGTAGATTTCAAGGCTTCAATGATACAGTTATGAAACACACCCAGAGGCCTTCTTGTAGCTTTTTAGCCTGGGTCACAATTATCTTGCTGATGAGGACCTGCTTGACATTTTCTGACAGCCTTTCTGTTCATCTGAGAGGCTGCCATTCCTCAGCAGATGAAAGTAGATCCTGCTGGCGATCATATCAGTGTAAACCTTGAATGTGGTAGGCAGGCAAGTGATTGGCTGGCAGTTCTTCAACTCTGACATACACTTTTCTTTTGAAAGAAGGAAAAAGGTTCAAAATATTAACCAACTGGGGCTGCTTTTTGGATCTTTGATGGCAACATTCAAAGCCCTGGCTCATGCAACAACAACAACAACATTTATTTATATAGCACATTTTCATACAAAAAGTAGCTCAAAGTGCTTTACATAATGAAGAATAGAAAAATAAAAGACACAGTAAGAAAACAAAATAAGTCAACATTAATTAACATAGAATAAGAGTAAGGTCCAATGGCCAGGGTGGACAGAAAAAACAAAAAAAAAAACTCCAGACGGCTGAAGAAAAAAATAAAATCTGTAGGGATTCCAGACCATTAGACTGCCCAGGCCCCTCTGGACTGCAAGGTACTTAAGTTCTTAAACCAGACGTTCTGAAGCTTTTCTACGATTTACAGTTTTGAGTCAGACTGATGACATGTTGGACCTCTTTAACTTAGCTGATATGTGCTTGTGCACTTCTCCTTCTGTTGGATTTAAGTAGCTTTGGTGTTGCGGGTGACACCATCTTCCAGGATTCCACATCAAAACTGATCAACTATTGCTAACATGGTAGTTCTTAGAGAGTGTCCTTCACTTCCCTTAATCAATGGTTGAATTTGCATCCTTGTTGAAAATTTTGTTTTAGTGGTAGTAATTATTTCATTTTGTGTACCTTCTCAGTTGCTGAGCTTCATATTGATCACTTGCTCAAGCAAGATTACATCTTGCCTGAAGATGGGGCCTGAGTTGCCTTGAAAGCTTGCATATTTTAATCTTTTTTAGTTAGCCAATAAAAGGTGTCATTTTACTTGACTTCTCACTATACTGTGTATACATAAGAGAAAGAAAGCACAATGTATACAGAAATAAAAAGAATATTTTTATGTATGGAAAGAATGATTTTCTAAGTGACCCTGGGCTGAAATGAAGTTCAACAAATGTATTGAAGGATGAGAAAATAAGAATTTGATTTAAAAAAATCTTTTCAAGCTATAAAAGAAAGAGAAGACAACAATAAAGAATTGGAGTGCCAAGAAGGCCACTCCATATATTTGGAGGCAACAAGATTGAAAAAAAAACATGAAAATATTGTGGAGTTGTCTCTACAGTCATTAGTTTAAGACAGAACTGTCCCAAGAAGGCAGAGTTTCCAATTTTGAGCCCTTCTGACAGGAAGAGGTGGGTCCAGGTGGATGGACACAAGAAGTGACGTCAGAGATGTCCTAGCCATCAATCAACCAGTCTGCAGAGGGAGGAAGAGAGAAAGGCATTAGGACACAGTGCCAAGTCCTGGAGTGGCAATAGAACTGCAGTCACTAGGGCCCTTTAGTTTTCACCTACGCATAAGCGTGTGACACAAAGTCTGCATTATAGTGCTGTTTTAAGTGCAGCTGCAAAATAGTTCCAGAGTGTAGGGGTTAAGAACAAGTTTTGTCTCAGTCTATACAAAGTCTGCACATTCTACCTATGTCCATATATCCTTCGACAGTCAAACCTGATTTCCTCCCACATCTTAAAGACTTGCTGGTTAGGATGATTAGCATCTTTAAAAACTGGGCCAATGTGTATGATTGTATGATTGTGGCCTTGTGTCTCATCTAGTTTCTGAAAATTAACTGAATTTTCTGGAATAAGAGATTTAGTTTAAGACCCAATGGCTACAGAAAAATTGATGTGACATGAAGGACTGCTGGTATAGATGACAGCATGTCTGATGATGGACTGCTTGCTCACCTGCAGTAGGCCCCTACCTTGTACTGAGAATAGCTGGGACAGATTTCCATAACTCTGGAATGGGAAATACAAATTTAGAAAACAATTGGTCTTAATAGTTTATTGTAATTTATTTATCAAGAAAATAAATGCTACATTGATTTTATACGGAATCTGTTATAACAAGCAGTATAGTGTCTTCTTTTTAGGTTCTATCTTCTCTCTCTCTCATTCCTTCCTAGGGCACGAAGCGGAAGCAGAAGCAGACAAAGGCCGACAGTGAGATGAACTGCGTCGTCGTAGAACTTCAGGCTCTCAACATCCAGATCCAGAAATTTCTGTCCAGACAGAGGCACCTGAGGGATTTGAAGGCTTGTCTGCCAGAAAACTCCTCCCCAACATCTGAAATTGTCACAGCAAATCGTGGTTCAGTAACATCGACTCCACGCTGTGCAGCTCACTCAAGGCCAAGTGAGCTTTACCCCGCTCAAGGCCAAGTGAGCTTTACCCCCCCGCGCCTCGTTGTCAGAGCGACGATATCAATGATGAAGAACTCGGCCTGTTTCAGCTATGCAGGTGGGGGTAAAAGGCTAAAACACCTTCACCGGCACAGGCAAGCATCTACACCCAGAACCGGTTGGACCCTCTCCGCGCCCCCAGTTTGCCTTCTACCCTGGGTGACGTATTTGTGATTAGAGATTCAATCGTACGAAACCTAAATATCTCTTGCCCTAATCAGAAAACTTTTGTCTCTTGTTTTCCTGGTGCTCGTGTCCGAGATGTTATGAGACGAGTGCTGACAGTCTTCGAGAGGCACAAGAACAGGGCAGTGGGATCCATTGTGATACATGCCAGGCTAAACGACGTGAGAAACCGACAGTCGGAGATTCTTAAGGCAGACTTCTCAGCACTTATTAAAGTCACATAGGAGAGGACCCCGGCTGCAAGAATCTTCGTCTCGGGTCCCCTACCCCTCGTCAGAAGATCAAATGAGTATTACAGTCGTCTGCTGGTGTTAAACATCTGGCTGAAAGGCTTCTGCAAGAGTCAAAACATCGGGTTTGTAGACAACTGGGACCTCTTCTGGAAGAGGCTGCGTTTCTTCAAGCGGGATGGTCTGCATCCAAATAGATTTGGTGCCCTGGCCCTCTCCGCAAACATCGCTAAGGTAATTCATCTCTCTTGACTGTCTATTTTTACTCCTAACTCTTTCCATAATGCTTTCCTAGGATGTGATAATTTGTTAACAAAATCTTCCTCCAAAGTGCACTGCATTAATACTGTAATAACTAACCTCAATGCATGTAAAAAAATAGGCAGTGCGGCATAAATACGAATAACTTAATTACAATTACACCTCTTGATGAACAATTAAAACTATAAAAACAGATTATAGATTAAATTAAAAATATGCAGAGCAGCGCTAATAAAAATAACTTAATTTCTATCTCGAATACCCATAACGCACATACAATGAAACATTAAATATGGTTTTATTAAATGTTAGAGCATTAACCAACAAGACGTTTTCCATCAATGATCTTATTAGTGATAGGAAAATTGATTTTATTGCACTAAGTGAAACATGGCTTAGCTCTGATGGTGTGGCTGTCACCAATAGCTTATTCACTATTCAAGTGGCAGCATGCACATTGACTACTGGTTATGTTTCATATCACATCGGCATTCTTTACACACACATAGGTAAGGTACATATTTGGCGAAGAAAGAACGTTACATTTATAGCAGCAAGAAAGAGCGAAGAGAGCGCATTTGCTCCTCACTATCTATGTGTTCTAAATTTGCCGTTGCAATTTCACAATTCATACTTATTCAATACAAATGAAAGTATAGAGCGGCGTACAAAAAACGGATTTCAATTTTGACCTTAATTGAAATATTTAGTTGTTTTTAAGCTTTGTAAAGTTTTTTTATAAAACTTCACAAAGCTCCAAGACGACAGAAAAGACTCCTTTTTGCTCTCCATGGGAGTAGCTCTGCTGCAGCCGCTCATAGGAAGGCTGCTTGCATCATAAAGGGGATGGAGGAAAGCCCTCGGGAGCCCCATCCCCGGAAGAGTTGAAACCATTGGAGAGTCAATAGGGTCAGGTCTGTTGGGGATCAGAACTGGTGTGGTGCTGAGACGTTGCCCGCTGCACGGCAGTACTCGGGTCCCAATTTGAGGCAGCCCATATGGGTGGGCGCATGGAATGACTTGTCTCTCTGGCAAGATGATCATCTTCCTCTGCTGTCTGAGGAGCTGCGTAAACTCCAAATTTTAGTGGCAGCACTCTCTGAGGTGTGCAGACCGGGGACTGGCCAGATTTCTGTAGGTGGATACAGCTTTTATTGGTCTGGTCAGTCTGATGGCTGTCATACTCGGGGAGTAGCTGTTACTGTAGCGGATTGGCTTCTTCCGATGGTGTCCGATGTCACTCCTTTCAACAAGCGTATTATGGGACTCAGATTACGGCACTCCCTGGGTGCCTTGTCTGTTGTCTGTTGTCACTCACCGACCGCGGTGAGTGATGTCTCGGCGACGGAGAGATTTTATTCGCAGCTTTGCTCGGTGGTTGATGGGTGCCCACGGGGTGACACTCCTCTGGTCATGGGTGACTTCAATGCAACCACTGGTACTGACAGGGCTGGTTGGTGACCATGGTGAAAGTAGCTCCATGTTCCTTGACTTTGCAAAAGGTCAGGGGCTGTGAATCGCTGGATCCTGGTTCCAGCACTCTAAACTGCATTGTTGGACTTGGTACTCCAATACTGGTGGTGCGGTAAAGGAGATCGATCATATCCTCATGGGCAGATGCTGGAGGCTCTTGCAAAACTGCAGGGTCTATAGAAGTGCTCAGTTTGTGAATTCTGACCACAGACTTGTTGTTGCTACTCTTAGGATCCGGCTTAGGTCCAGTAGGTTACCACCTACTAGGAAAATGAGCCTGGACTTGGCCAGACTCCAAGACCCGGCTGTTTCTAATGAGATTGCACGCAGTTTGTGTGAGGAACTTTCACATTTGGGTATGAGTGTCGATCGTAATGTGATGTGGGAGACCTTCCATGACAAGACCCTGAAGGTTGCTGAGGGTTGTGTTGGTGTTACCGGTGATCCCAGAAGGAGAGTTTCGACCTTGTCGAGAGGTTTACTTACCTTGGCAGTGACATTCATGTCTCTGGTGACTCTTCTTATGAAGTCAGTAGACGGATTGTGAGAGCATGGGGGGTCATGAGGTCGCTGGAAAGGGGTGTGTGGTGCTCCCGATATCTATGCAAAAGGACAAAGGTCCAAGTCTTTAGAGTCCTGGTGCTTCCTGTCTTGCTATGTGGTTGCGAGACATGGACGCTATCCAGTGACCTGAGACGAAGACTGGACTCTTTTGGTACTGTGTCCCTCCGGAAAATCCATGGGAACCATTGGTTTGACTTTGTGTCGAATGAGCCGTTGCTCATGGAGTCCCAAATGAGGCACATTACCTGCATTGTAAGGGAGCGTCAGTTACAGCACTACGGTCATGTGGCACATTTCCCCGTGGGTTATCCGGCTCGTAAGATCCTCATTGTTGGGGACCCAAGTGGCTGGACCAGGCCAAGGGGTCGTCCATGTAACACCTGGCTGCAGCAGATAGAGGGTCATTTCTGGAGGGTGGGACTGGACCACATGGCTCCCCCTTGCAAATTGGGATCCCGAGTTGTTTCGCCGTGTAGTGGGTGCGGAAACATACTTGACCAGTGCATGCTCCCCAACTTGACTTGACTTGTTGTTTTTAAATGCTTTTAATTCTGATACTTTAATCAATTTTAATACAGACTGCTCAACAAAAGGATATTTATTTAAGGTCAAAATTTAGTTTTTAAATATTGGATTTTTTTTCTTAGTCTGATCCCATTTTTATAAAATTTAAAACCGTTTATGGTCTTACCTTTATTTGTAAATTAAGTCCATGCGCCTATCCCTCTTCATGAAAATCTTTGTCACTTTCTTGTATAAGTCCTGCTTATTTTCCTTTAGTTTATAAACTCTTAATCTTCCATTGTTGGCAGTCAGTTGGAACAAAAAATGAAAATAAATGGACCACTGCTGTGCACTTTACTTTCTGATATTGCTAACTTATTGGCACCTTGAGCCTATGCATAGAAGAACAGCAGCAACAAGCACATGTTGGGTCACAACCTTGTACCTTTTCACTACGGTTTTATAAGTCCGATCAGCAAAACTAGATATGTCACACACATTTATTAAATATATTAGCCAGACTGTGGAAAGTCAGGGTGTATAATGAACATGTGTGCAAACATTTTATGGGCAACATACAGAGAGACAGCAACAGGCACGTGCCAGTTGCATGCATCAACCCTGCGTGTGAGGGACAGCGCAGTCTGAGGTGAGGGCTCGTCTCGTCGCACCTCACGTTTTTCCCCTGTATTTCAACAGGAAATGTGCAAATTCAGCAATTTTGACTATAAAATTATCAAAATGATTGGAATCATTGAGAAAACTAATTTATAGCACAGACAATTTTATTTTATGTTATCATTATTATATTTTTTTATTCTTCATGATGACAGGTGAGACCGCACGTCCCGGTGCTGAAGTGCAGTCATGGTGCCAGAGAAGTGCTGGACTTCCACTAAGCACTGATCCTGCTGGCCCTGCACTGAACCTCCGAGACCCTTTTCTACTTCTTGCACGCTACATTTGCTTTTATTATCATCTGTGCTGTAATTAAAGTATTTGCACATGTTACTTTCTCGCTTTCTACCCGCAAACATCTGTGCAAAACTCACTATCGTCAACCACAAGCTATTACTGCTTCAACCTGACGAACCAAATGTGCTCAACAAACAAACAGCGGTCCTTTACAGAAGTTGCGCCATGTGACTATAGTAAGCCCAAGTTACAAGATCACCGCATAGTAAACAGCGCAACGTAAGTGAACGCTCAGGGCGACCTACAAACAACCCCTCTGCACGACTGAACCAGACTGAACGAAAATGCTATTGCTGTTTTTTTAGTTTTTACTCAACTTTCGTTCTCTTTTTAGTTCATTCACAAATCACAAATTTTTATTTAGTTTTAGTTTCTCTGTTTGCCTTAATTTCAGTTCTCGTTCTTGTAAAACAAAAAACAATATTTTTAGTTCTAGTTCTCATTTTCGTTATGAAAATATCACTGGCAGCTGTTTTAATTGAATCTGCGCCTCCGAATTACAGCTTTGCTCATGCGGATCACCAAGGTAAGAAAGGCGGGGGTTTAGCAAACATTTACTCTAGCCGGTTAAAGTGTAAAGATGTTGGCTTTGGCAAATTCAAGTCCTTTCAGTATCTTGCCATTGTTATTCATGGAGTTTCTTAGTTTCTAGTATTATCCATGAATAGACCTCCTAAATACAATGCATCTTCTCAGACTTGGTGTCAACAGTAATTACGAACTATGACACGTTCTTAATAGTTGGTGACTTTAATTTTCATATCGATAATCAGTGTGACCCGAAAGTAAAAGAATTCATGAACCTCCTGGACTCTTTTGATTTGAGCCAGCACATTAGTCAGCCTACACACAAAGCAGGTCATACGTTAGACTTAGTAATTACAAAAGGACTAAAAGTTGATGTGAAGCAGATCATTGATATTGGTCTATCAGACCATTTTCCCATACTATTTAATATAGAAATAATGATAGAAAATATTTACGAGAAGATATTGTTAAAAAATGCTTCTTCGATTCATCAGCAGCTTCAAAATTTACAAACATTCTAAGCAAAAGTCTGTTTGTAGTGCTTACTACAATAGTGAGAATAATATAAATAGTAAGGTGGAAAATTTTAATACTAAAGTGAGAGCTGCTGCTGACATAGTCACACCTGAAAAAAATCTTCTAGCACTGTTATACCATGGAAGACCCAAAGAATGTCTGATCTAATGAGAACATGGCGGAGAGCTGAGCGTAAATGGAGAAAAACTAAACTGATTATCCACTATGAGATATTGAAGGTTAAAAAAACAGAATACAACAACATAGTCCGTCTTGACAGGTGGTGTTATTTCTCTAGAATTATAAATAACAATGCTAGTAATCCCAGAGTCCTGTTCTCTACAATTGGTTGTCTGCTAAATCCAGGTCACTCAATGGAATGCCTCCAAAATACTTCTAGTGAAACTTGTGAGGCTTTTGCTGTATTTTTTAATCAAAAAATTAATTATATTAGAAATAATACAGGTACTCGTCGACTTACGACCGCGATTGGTTCTGACTGACTGGTTGTACGTTGATCTGGACGTAAGTTGGCCTATGTTAAATAAAGGTAAGAATATTAGACTGAGTAATAATAATGTAATCATCTTAAAGTAATATTTTATTAACATTTTCTTACTTTCTAAGTCAAACACAGCATACTACAGTACAATTGGCTTAATATGTGGAAAACATACAAAAATAAGAAATACTGTACATTTAATTTCTGGCACCACTGGTGCTTGGCTGTGGGTTGTTAATATCGCCTTCATCAGGCGAGGCTGCGGACGGGGTGATGAGAGGAGTTGCTCTTTTCATAAACATAGTGAGCTTCGTCTGAATTGTTTGTTTTTTTTTCTCTTCATAAATTTCGCAATAAGGACGAAATGTGTCTTCTCCGGCGCGTTCCTTTAAAGCAGCGCTTCCCGATTCGGGGTGCCAGAATCCATCGAGGAAGAAAAATGAAAAACATTACAGTATTGTACAAAATCTTAATTTATCTATCCATAATTAAATGGGCAGGCTATTTCGTATCAGTGCAATACGCTGCTTGTTAAAACAGAAGACTTCTGCTCTTACGCGCACCTAGTGCTGCGTGGGTATTATGAACTATCATATGAACTCATATTTTTTCATACTTCTTCTCAAACCAAGGGGGTGCGAAATCGGCCTTGTCCGTCACAGGGGGTGTGAGGGTAAAATGAATCGGAAAGCGCTGCTTTAAAGTCAAAAACAGGCTTCTAGCCTTCGACTGTATTGTAAAGAGGCTTAACGGCGTCTGCTTTTGAATCTGATCTTCCATCCAAATGTTTAACAACTTCTCGATTTCATGGATGGGCCCGGTACGTTGCTTCGTAATCACTGTTGATCGCAAAGGTACAGAACCTTTCACAGCTTCATGAATTCTATTTTTGTCCTTTAAAATAGTCGATACAGTAGAGTGTGATAACTTCATATCACATGCGATCACATTCACTTTCCTCCTTCATACTGTTTTATTATCATCATTTTGGTGTCTAGATCAATGGCCTTTCTTTCCTTTTTGGCAGGCTAAGGAGTGGACAGAGACAATTTACTCTAGGTAGACGTGTTAGGGGTATATTATTATCAAAAACTGCCAAAACAACAAGACACAAACACAGGTGGGGAAACACTGCTGCATATATTATTACTGCTGCATAACAACAACAACAACAACAACATTTATTTATATAGCACATTTTCATACAAAAAGTAGCCCAAAGTGCTTTACATAATGAAGAATAGAAAAATAAAAGACACAGTAAGAAAATAAAATAAGTCAACATTAATTAACATAGAATAAGAGTAAGGTCCAATGGCCAGGGTGGACAGAAAAAACAAAAAAAAACTCCAGACGGCTGGAGAAAAAAATAAAATCTGTAGGGATTCCAGACCATCATACTGCCAAGTCCCCTCTGGGCATTCTACCTAACATAAATGAAACAGTCCTCTTTGGATTTAGGGTTCTCACGGAAGGACTTGATGATGATGGTCACGTAGACTTCTGGCTTTTAATCCATCCATTATTGTTGGAGCATCATGATGCTTTGAGTAGGTGGTGGTGGCGCAGGCCGCCACCACAAAGAAACTGGAAAAAGAAACAAAAGAGAGAGTAGGGGTCAGTACAGATTTTAGAGCCATCATGAATAGTTATTATGATTACCCTAATTGAACATACAGAGTATCAGGATTAAGTTAAAGTGAAGCTATGAAAAGACCATGTTAAAGTAATGTGTTTTCAGCAGTGTTTTAAAGTGCTCTACTGTATTAGCCTGGCAAATTCCTATTGGCAAGCTATTCCAGATTTTAGGTGCATAACAGCAGAAGGCCGCCTCATCACTTTTAAGTTTTGTTCTTGGAATTCTAAGGAGATACTCATTTGAGGATCTGAGGTTACGATTTGGAATATAAGGTGTCAGACATTACGATATATAAGATGGGGCGAGATTATTTAAGGCTTTATAAACCATAAGCAGAATTTTAAAGTCAATCCTGAATGACACAAAAGACCTAATACCCAAAAAAGACATCAATCGATTGCAACTAGTGCAGAATGCAGCTGCTAGAATCTTAATTCAGAAAAGAAAATCTGAGCACATCACCCGAGTTTTGATGTCACTACATTGGCTACCCGTGTCATTTAGAATTGACTTTAAAATACTGCTTATGGTTTACAAAGCCTTAAATAATCTCATTCCATCTTATATTTTGGAATGTATTATACCTTACAATCCAAATCGTATCCTTAGATCTTCAAATGAGTGTCTACTTAAAATTCCAAGAGCTAAACTTAAAAGAAGTGGTGAGGCGGCCTTCTGCTGTTATGCACCTAAAATCTGGAATAGCTTGCCAATAGGAATTCGCCAGGCTAATACAGAGCACTTTAAAACACTGCTGAAAATTCATTACTTTAACATGGCTTTCTCATAGCTTCATCTTAGTTAAATCCTGATGCTCTGTATATTCAATTAATTATCATTATTATTCATGGTGGCTCCAAAATCCGTACTAACCCCTACTTTCTCTTCTGGTTTTCTGTGGTGGCGATCTGCGCCACCACCACCTAATCAAAGCACCATGATGTCCCTACATTTATGGATTAAAGGCCAGAAGTCCACATGACGTCATCATCAATTTCTTCTACGAGAACCCTGAATATAATGAGGACTGACTGAGGTCATTTATGTTAGGTAGACTGCCTAGAAGGGGCTGGGCAGTCTTGTGGCCTGGAACCCATGCAGATTTTATTTTTTTCTGCAGCCGTCTGGAGTTTTTTTTTTCTTTCGTTTTTTCTGTTCTCCCTGGCCATCAGACCTTACTTTTATTCTGTGTTAATTAGTGTTCCCTAATTTTTATTTATTTTGTCTTTTTTCTCTGTCTTCATCATGTAAAGCACTTTGAGCTACATTGTTTGTATGAAAATGTGCTAAATAAAAACATGTTGTTGTTGTTGTTATAGCAAAGATAATAAAAGCAATGCACATTAAGATACACACCAATCTAAGAATTCATAGAATGTGTATACTATAAACTACACATATAATTTCTTCATTATGTATATTTGCTGTCTGTCTATCTGAATTCTTCCTGGAATGTGAGGGAAAAGAAAGCTGACCAATATCCCAAACTAACAAGATAAATTCAAAATACTAGATAGCAAACCTTCTTCTTTCCAAAGAAGAAACTTAATTTTTTGGAACTTAATAATAATTAGCATTTAGTATTTGTCGGGGGGTATGGGGTCCACAAACCTGATGTATAATGTTGAGTTTCTGTAATGAAAAGAAAAAGAGATATGATGTCTTTATTTTTTCTAATGAGTGCTGACTATGAGCATCAGAACCTTTTTCTGAGGATGTAAGTCTCTTAAAACACTCCTATGGGATAAATGTAGTTAACTAAAATTAATTAGACATATATAATTGAAAGACCTGTGTGTGTGTGTGTGTGTGCGCATGTGTGTGTGCGCGTATCGAGCCATCCACTCTGCTCACGTTCAACCACAACCACAAGATGGCATATGCATGCACTTTTAATTTTCTTCTATGCTTGCATGCACCTCACTTCTCAGTAAAAAAGACCTATGTGCAGCAAACGCTGCTGTGCAAAAATGATGTTGTGCTAATGACACAGATGAAGAGATACAACATTGAAACGAAGCAAACGCCACAGCTCAACAACATGCAAGTGAAACACGGCTTGAAGTTTCCACTAAAAACATTGTCTGTCTGAAGGTATTTTCTCAAGGTACAGATTCATAGGACTCATATACTGTACCAGCGATACGGCTAAGATATGGTATCGTCAGTGTCTTCTTATGAAAGCCAGTGGGGCAGAAAGCAGAGATGGGTCCACTTCCTCTGCACTCGATAATTCTTAAGAGTTACCTGATGCCTCTACAAGTTCATGAATAAAGTAAAACTACTAGTGAGTCTTCGGGTTGTTATTTGTCCCTAAAACTACACATAGCTAGTATAATATATTAAAAGACTAGACAGACAGACTGACAGATTATTTATTGGTGAACAAATTGTTTTTTTTTTTTTTTTTTTTGGAAATTACACACCAGAAAGGTTGATTAAAAGCAGTACCCAAATATGCTCCCTCATCTTTCTGACTTGGAAAAAATTTGTTACAAACTACAGTTACAGAGTTTAATAATTCTAGAAACAAAACTGTGCAAAAATGCAATGTTAATACTTCGGATCACACCTCTATAATATTTGTAAATATATCCTGTAGTATTAGGGTGTTGTACCATCTTAGCCATTATGGATACAATGAAGAGTCAAGCAAGATGACACCTTTTATTGGTTAACTGAAGCAGTCACAATATGAAGCTTTCAGGCAACTGAGGCCCCTTCTTCAGATTACAACTTGCTTGCTGAAGGGGCCTCAGTTGCCTCGAAATCTTGCATATTGTAACTGGTTCAGTTAACCAATAAAAGGTGTCATCTTGCTTGACTTTTCATTAAATATATCCTGGAAGACAGAAAGTGCTTTTTATGCAATAAAGAAAAAACTATTAACCTACTGTTGGTAAAAAAGTGAGCAAATTACTGTAACCGCTAAACAGTAATCACAGTGAAAGTAAAAACTGGAGCTATCCTTCTCTGTATCATGTTCTCTACTTTCCTCCAACAACCTTATGTGCTTTATTAATATGTGTTGTACTATAAGACATCCTGTGGTGATCCAGTTCTTAATGACAATTTCAGAAATGAAGCTGACTGACGATGTTTACCAATTGTTATCAACCACTTACTGCTGAGGAGGTGTGAGTACACTATATGTTGTGTTCTTTCAGTCCATGGTCCTATTTTAAACAGAAGGTAGCAACAGGAGTGCCTCCAGTACACAGAACAGTTGCAGGTTAAGGAAAAAAATAGATGGACGTAGACATTAATGATTACAATAAAAGACTGCAGAGTTGTCTGCCATGTGTGTTACATAGCTCTGGGCCTGAAAGTTCAGTTCAGAGCTACTGGAAGCCAGTTTCTCTTTATAGCAGTTTGCACCTTCTCCAAATGCCCCATGGGTTTCCTCTGATTGCTCCATTTTCCTACTACAGTCCAGATTCTAATGAGTTAGCTGTACATGTTAAATTAGCTTTGCATGCCCTGTGGCAGACTGGTGCCTCATGCAGTGTGTGGTCCTGCTTAGCACTTGTTAATGCCAAAATTGGCTACTGTGCCCTTCTAACATAAGTGGGATTAAAAAGGCAGTAAAAAGAGATGAAGTGCAGTGTTTAGAAAATGATGTGAGAACTGGGAAATGAAGAGCCTCTCCCAAAAATCCTGCAATCCAAATTAGATATTCATTCAACTGCAGTAAGTTCTGGGGTACTTATTGAGAGGCTGATTTAGACTATAACAATATTCCCAATACGACACCAATTGCTACTCTCAAATCAGCTTCTTATTTAATTAGACTCACATTTCTATAGTATTAAAAGTGTAGTGCAGTTTTTTCACTTTCAACACAAAGGACCCTATGAATTCTGTCCTTCAAATTAAGCTCATTTAATTGCAGCTAAAAAGCAAACGCTTACCAGTGAACAAGCATAGGTGTTAACAGCAGAGGAGTAGGTAGGTATGTCTCTGTGGATTTATCATTCTGCAAACTTTTCCATTCAAAAATAAATACAGGCAATATTGGATTTGTATTACTCAAAAATGCAATGGCACTTCTGATATAAAAAGAACACTTAGGAATAAAGCCTTAGCTCCACGATGTATATGTAAAAGTTCATACATGACAATCTGAGCAACTTTACCACTTCTTTCACCCAGAATCCATGACCAACAACTTAAACCACAAAAATTATTTGTGACTTGATAAAGGTGTTCTGTGAATAATGTGCTTGATTCAAAACCCCAAATGGAGATCCAACCCAATTAAGAAATGCTAACATCATTTAATGAAAAATATAATTCTCTTAGAGCCCTTTGCTTTAAGGTTGTCACAAAGCACACAATGAGAATAAAAAAAGCTAATTGAAAATTCTGTGAACCCTATAACTTTAGGCAGTTTTTGTACTATGGAAGAGTTAATTTTAAATTGATCTGCTACCACTCCTGGATCTGAGGGGTTTCAGAGTCTGTCTTCTAAGGGTCTCTAGAAACTGTGGTATCATGGCATGATTAGTTACCACCATTGTACCATTAAGGCCAAAGTCAAGCAGATTTCTCATCTGTTTGTAAAGTGCGGTCATCCAAATTGTTGTAATGATTTGCTGTTGTTTGTGCATTTATTGTAAATTATAGTCAATTTAGGATTTAATAAAGCGAGCAGACTGACTTATTTTTATACCTATTTATCTGTATTCCTACTGCATGCAGGAAATTCTCCAAACAATGCCTAACATTTGTAGGTGTTAAACCATTCTGTTTGAAAAGTAAAGACTGATTTTGATTAGACCAGCAGTTGTGAGAAAAATAACATTACTAAACCTACTATAGAAGTTAACAAAGTTGCACTGTATATCTCGATGATGTAAATGTAGAAAAATCTTTTCAGTACTATTATAGTCAGGCTGAAAGAATGGCTCAGATATACCGTAGTCTCAAAGGTCAATTTCAAACCTTTGTAATGAAAGTGTCCTAGATCAAGATGACATGAACAATGTTAATATGTGATATAATAGAAACAGAACCCAAAGGAAAGGTCTCAAGGCAAAACACTAAATGAAGTGTTGGAATATGGTAAAAGTATGGCCAAAGAAAAACACTTTAATAATATGATGATGACAAATCTGATTAGTTAAAATATTTAATAAAAGTCAGGAAATAGCCTCTGATTAAAAACAATTTGTTAGGATAAAAAACAGCAGCCACAGATGTCCCTCAGGACCACAATACAGATCACTACATCTAAATCAACGAAATCAGATCTTGCTGTATCTGTTGTATGTCATGCACTAAGGAACTGAGGTTTGTGTTTAATGCAGCTGGTGGAACATTTGATGGAAGATGATTTTAGTGAGTGTTAAGAGATAACCCAAGGGTCAAGAGCCAAAAGTGGCTGCATTGGAATTTTCACTGTTTTCAGTGTTTCAATGGTACTGTGTGTCTGTTAGACTGTAGTCATCTAAAGCAAACCAGCACAACTCAACAAAACTAATACTGCAATTTGAATTACTGGTCTTTGATAATTTATCAATTTGCCTGGACAGCAATTAAGTAAGCAAATATGAAGTATAAATGTTAACACACATTTGCAAAACCATCATTCATTTAGAAATTCAGAGAGGTTTGACAAATGCTAGAGTCATTTTACCGTGAACTTCAGGTTGAAAGGTCAAGGTAAAGTTTAAAAGATTAATTAAACTTTCCTTCCAAAAGGACAACCCATTACAAGGGTTAGGTTAGAGACTTTTTAAAGGTTTCAATTAACAAGCCTAGTGCAGTGACAAGGAGACTAGTTTTTAATACTCCATTTGCTCACTATATTTTTGGAGTCTTTACTTACTTTGTTTTCTCTGGGTACTCCACAGGTAATTGTGTTAAGTTAAATGGTAGTAATATGTTGGTTCAGTATGAGCGTGTGTCCTTCAATGTCCAAGTACTGCCTTGGGCTCAATGTGGTCTATAAGAGGCTCTGACTCCGTATAACATAAGTGTACTGAATGGTTAGATGGTTCCCATGAATGAGAACAGATACAAGCGCTGGTAAAATTTGGCAAAATTAATTCAGTACAAATAAGGTAGGCAAAGCCATCACATTGAACAGATTTAAACATTTAATGTAAAAGGATGCTAATTCAAATCCCACTCTACAAAAATTAGTTTGTCATCTTAAGCGTGATAAGCAACAGTACGTATTTGTGCGACTTAGTGATCAAAGGCTTAGATAAGTATTTTAGAATGACATTCTCCTAGTAGAGTGGCACAGTGGTGAACTCTGCTGTGTCAATGATTCCTGATCCCAGTCACGATCAGTGCATAATGATATCAAGATTTTATACATTTTTTAATAAAATCTTCTAAATGTCTCTCTGTGCATGTGTATTTTTAATCTGTGGTTTTCAGATATAGAAAATATGTCTGCATCCTTATTTTTCTATTGCAACAAGTTTTAGCATTGTAATCATGTTTCCTTTTTATGTCTTGAATCTCGCATGACACCGCTTTGCTTTCAAGTGAGCACTGCCATTTAGCCCAACTGTTACCATGATGCATGGTTTCATTGCTATGGGGTGTCAGCTTGGCAAGGCATTCATTGCCCAGTTTGAGAATACCTTGTAAAAGATCTCTTTCACCATACAGTGAAGTTCGGGTAAACAAATTGTTGATCTTTCCTTTTGATTTTGCTTTTCCTCTTTCTCTTGAAAACAGTTAATTTTGCTTTCCCAGTTTGACCTTTGTGTGGCTTATTCTTTCAGTTCATCTCATGTTTCACTTGTTCCCTTTCAGTCTACACCGTTTCTATGTGTTAGAACACCATGTAGAGTTTATAAATTTACATCATGCCTACGTCCATGCTGCTATGTTATCATTTAAAAACAGCATTTTTACATAAAAATTATCTTTATTTTTTTATTTCACTAGTGTTTTCATTAAAGTACTGAAAATGCATATGACATAGCTGTTTGTCTGTACTGGGCATTGTAATCTCTGATTTTCATAAATTTAGTATGTCTCTTCTGATTATATTCCTGGCAGTCTATACCTGGAATCTAGAGTCTTCATATGCAAGGAATTTCGAATATTAGGTAAATTGTATTGGGCTTACTTTAAAAACACATATTTTGTTTAAATTTTACCATGACACCATATTGTTTTCCATATGGACACAGCTATATACAGCCTTTTATTTGCCATTTCCTTGGCAATTTTTCTCAGAATACACTGCAACACACTCATTTGTTTGTCATCACAGCAATGGTTTAAAGGTCATCCTCAGCTGTACCGGGGCATCAAAATTTGATGGATAAACCCTTGTTTTGCAGTGAAATAGAATTTTCATTTTTGCTGTTCTTGAATCTCTGTTTTTTGACTCTGATTTTTGATTCTGATTTTTTATTTTGATACTGAGCTAATTAACTCACAATTTTATCATTTTCCACATTCATTGACTACGATTCACCCTGTCATTTTTCCATTTTTTCTTATACCATCTGTTGAAAGTCTCTTTACTGGTTATGTGCATATCAGTGGTAACAAGAAAAGGAAGTCTCCTTCTTGAAAAAATCATTACGCTGTCAGCCATGGGATTTTTTGCAAAATCATAGCAACCAGTGCATTATTTTCCTTTTGCACGTGTATCCAGGATTCAAATGTACAAAATGTAATTTAGATGCATAGAGGTAAATAACACAAAAAGCACCATGAAAAGCAACTCCTTTATGTTCACTATATTAGAACATAATTTTCTTCTGTGAAGGGTGACCGCTCAGGGAATGAGATGTTGTAATAAGCAGAATCCACTCAGGGAAGGGCTACCTAATAAGCATGAACCAATCAGAGTGTGATTAGAGTCTGCATTTTCAAAACTCTGTGTTTTCAACCATCCACACTGAAACACTGAGCCAACATTTTCAGAAATATTTGGCCCTGGTGAGTGTTTTAGAAAGTCTCCATTTTTGGGGGGAGTAGTATATATGAAAGGCACAATATAAAACAATATGTATTAAATCAATAACCTATACAGAACATGCTGTTCAGTACTAGCATGATGAGATTGTGAGGGACTGGTATCCTCACAACTTCAATGTAAGGTTACCTTTAAATGTATATTGGTCACTGACTATATACACTTGAGAAATACAATGATAATGATAATGAATAATAATTTAAAAGTAATTAGAACAAGAAGAAAGAAAGAACAAAAATATATTTATTTTTCATAGCTCCCTTATTTTGCTTCCTGTAATTAGTAATGTTTAATGTGTTCATGATCTGTTGTTCACCAAGTGCAGATGATTCAATCTTGGCAGTTGAGATGAGATGATGAATGGTGACCTTTGTCAACCCCCTCTCCCAGCTCTTTTTCCATGTAAAGAATCTTTGCCAGCCATAAGGCTTCTGTTGCTCAGTGACTACAATCCAATGAAGTTGTCTTCCCTGCCCCATTCCCAAAACAGCATGTAGCCAATTTAATATACAGCCAATGAGACTTGTAACGAAATGTTCAGGACTTATTTGCATATGTGCACTGTTACTGAAAAAATGAGCCCATTACAGCCATGAGATAAAAATACAGTATTTCACCTAATTTATCTAAGTGTGATTGATATAGGATATGTTTTATTGCAGGTTAATGTAATGATAACAGTGTCTGTAGTATTTATAAACACTCATTTGCTCAAATTCTTAGGAATGTGGACCTACTGCACAGAGCATTCTTAGTTATTTGGATGCATGTAATTTTTCTTATATTTAAAGTTATCTGGTAACTAAGATTAAGGAATTCTTAAAAATGTATTAAGTTATAACCAATATATTCACTAAAAATAATTTCATTTAAAGTTAAAATCTAAATTATTTATATTGGTTTTCCCACTTCAGAGATCCACTGGTACATACCATATGTTCATATTTAGAATGAAAACAGGCAGACAACATTTCTCCATGGTATTGCCATACTCATTCACTATCCTGCCGAAATGTATCTGCAATTATTCATGCATTACATTATCTCATTTTATAGTATGATCTTAATTATTCATAATATAAAAATGTTAAATAGGACTAGCTGTGATAGACATGGAATATAATAAATGTTTGTAGTTTTACAGGGTTAATGCTGTCGCAGGTACAAAGTATTTTGAACCTTCACACAATCTGAAAAAATAACTTCAAATTATATAAATGAATTGCTCACTACTTCTGAATAAACAGAATTTGAACATGTTGCGAGGAGCAAAGTGTGATTGCATACTTAAGAACATGTCACAATAAGGGGATACAGGGTTTGCATTATAGTTTGATGCTAAGGTTCACATTCCTACAAGCAGAATTATTTTAGAAAAAGTAAAATGTGGATTTTCTTCCTTCCTAGGTTTGATTTGCATCTTGTCCTGATGCTGCCATGGATAAGATCCAGCTTCAAATTTCTGTGCAATGGAAAATGGAAGTTTAGATAATAGATGGATATGTAATCTACTAAAGCATCTAATTATTTACATGTTATTATATTACACTTTTAAGTATCTGCTTTATGTTAGTTTTCTGAAAACTTGATAAATGACCAACTTTCCATTTTTAGCCATCAGCTTTTTGAAATTGAGAAAACTGCATTATTAATTAGTTTTCAAGAAAATGTATTTTAAAACATTCTAAACGGCGGAAATATTGGTTGCAGAGTTAAAGGAACATGGGTCAGATTTCAAATGCCGACCTCTGGGAATTACTCCCGAGTGACAGCAGTGAAAAGAAACTGTAAATAATTACAAGGTTTAGTGCTAGCCAGAAATGGCAGGAAAAAATAGAAAATGCTTCGAGATAGGGAAGAGAGGAAGGCAAACATGGAGAAGACAAATGAGATGAAAGTAATGACAATAAAGATTTAAGACAAGAAATATATGGTTGCAGCTAATATATCAAACAGAACATACAACAACAAATATGTAAGACTATAGAAGTATTTGCTATAAAAGTAGAATCAAAAAGCATGAATGAAAAATATTTGAAGAAATCAGAATTGGAAAATAATGTCCTGAATTAGATAAAAGGGATATGGTGAACAATTAGCATTCCTTTCAGAATTTTATTGACCCCTTTACTTTCTCTTCAAAGTGTCAATTATTATTGTTTAAGTTAGCAATGCCACTGCATGTTATTTGTATTACTCACGGTTCAGGACTAGGATGAGTTGGGCGAAGAGGTGTTCCACTATTACTTGTTTGTAATATTGCTATTAATTTTTCTTAACTGTTTTTTTGTTTATTCTTGCACGTATTAATGAAAACATTAACAGTGGGAGGCATAGTGGTGCCATGGCCAACTTTGCAGCCTTATAGTGTCTGGACCCTGAGTTAGGTTCTTACCCCAGTTTCACTCTTTGCATGGTGTTTATACATTCTGCTAATATCTGAGTGGATCTTTTCTGGGTACAAAATTCCCTCTCATATTGCAAATACATAATGGTTAATAACTAGCAGCTGTACATACTGTAGGTTATTTATGTCCTGTGCAGGATTTGTGTAGCAGTTTCCATAGCTTGAATAGCTTGAGTAACAGAAAATAAATAACAGCTTTTGATGAAAGACCTTCCATATAATAAGTTACTTATGTACAAATAACATGTTGATCATTGAATTAATTATTATTATTACTATTGTTAGACCCTTCTACCTCTACAGAAAAAAGCTAGTTTATCCAGTTCAGGGCAGTGGGGAGGACAAAATTCTAACCCAGCAATGGATGCAATGTTGGAACTAACCCTGGACAGAGCAACATTCCATTGCATAAAAGTAATGTATAAAAATTTGCACATAAATAAAAATATTTATTACAATAAAGTAAATTTAAATTATTTTATTTTTTTCAGTTAAAACAATAACAATAAATTTAACAGATCAAATTCTCTTTTCAGGACCATTCCTTATTTCCTATTTCATTCTTACAAAATGTAATGTTAGGTGAAAATTTTTGACTTTATTAAGCATACATTCAAAATGGAATTTAGCATTTTGTCCACAGATCTAGAATCTTCCCACACAATGGAGTTTTAAAATAATAAGAGATGTTAAAATTTGGCTTCAGTATGCATGTAAAGATTGACTTTAGTAATAACATCCGTACTGTGCTAAGATAAACATTAAGAGTCAGTCACAAACTAGATATAGCCTGAATATTTTGATGAGGTCATCTTGCTATGTACTGTTATGATTTTTGAAGCAAATCTTGAAACAAAAGCTATGTTAATGTCTATTAGGAGAGTCTTTTTGAAATTCCAACTCATTATATTGTAGCATGTGTTTTGTTTTGATTTTACATCGGATACACTGCTGTGTATTCAGGCTAGATCCAATTTTCACAAAACACAGACATGTATGGTGAAGTTATCCACCATGAATGGCTGGAACATTGAAGGGAAACTAATTGTGAATGACAGAGAATCAAACATCAAAGCTGCCCTTCCCGTACACGCCATATTATTCACAGCTGTCAGAAGTAAAATCAAGGAGCAATAAAGGCTACCACAAAATCTGTGCGGTTGCACTGATGTGGGATGACTTTAGAGCAGTTGTGTAGACTGAGGTGCAACTGTACTTTTTTATCTGGTAAGTCAAATGGAAAGCAAAAGCCTATGGCTTTTAAAGTTAGCACATTTCTAAGGAATGCTAGAGGTTTAAATAGGTGGATGGTATTTTGGTTCAGGATGCAAAAAATGTATTAATTGAATTATTGGCTACTTATTGCAGATTTAGAAACTTATCCAGGTAACAGTTTTATAACATAATTAAAATGTCACTGAATGATTATTCAAACATTTATGCCATCTAGTACTTCTCTATTATTCATATAAATTTCAAAGTATGCTCCATTCACTTATTATCTAACTCATGTTAGATGCTAACTACTGGCATGCCATCCAAGACTGGTTACTGAATTGGGCTCAGTGCTGCCTGGATATGAGGCACAATGCATTATGAATTTAACTAATTTTAAATTAAGATCTTCAAAATTCAAACTAAAATACAAATTACACTCATTTAGACTGGGTAAAAATAAGAAATTCTCATAAAGTGAAACGTCACTCTTTTTGAAAGATGTGTTAATTATAATTTTGAGTTTTGCCAATTTGCCAACCCATTGTAATATTTTCATTTGTTTTTCTAATCCTTTGTATTTTCCATCATATTGCTTGTTTAAGAAGAGTAACAATACATTAAATCAACTTAGCGTATGATTAACACAGAACAAGATGTCAGTATTATTTACGTAAAAGTAGTTTTCTTGATGTCAACAATCTGAAAAAATACTTACTTCTTACTAGCATACGTCACATATTTTTAACCCTGCTTTTTCATATTTACACAACGTAGGACAATTCTACAAGTTTTAGTAGTAATAGTATTGTCATATGTACAGAGTACAATGAAATTCTTACTTGAATGTCCTACTAACATGCAACACATTGCCATTGTCTAGAACCATGATAAACAAGTATGTATGTGTATGTACAAGCAATGACTCTCATAACTGTCACTATATGATTTTAAAAAAAATTCTAGGTCCGTAGTTGTATTTGGTCTTGAAATAAGTAGCAGACCATTACTGTGCAATCCAAAGGATGATCAGATAATACACCCAAAATAAAAGCTATGCATTAAATTCCATAATGTTATATATTTAAGAACTAGATCCCAATATATACAAGGTCAGGGTTAACCACTAGTTGACCAAAAGCCTAAGTAAATTGGAAAATGGATCATTGATTATACTTCAAAAAGTAAACATTATGAAAACAGTCTAAATTTTAAAGTGCTTAAATAGCACAAGTAACAATAGAGCTGACACTCAGTGCACAAATTTGCCAGAAGAAGGAGCCGAGCAAGTTCGTGTGGTATGTGGGATAGGTTATGACACTGAATTAACTTCAATGGGAAGTGGATGGTGGGTGGTGTAATTTTATCAACCTTTACCTCTTCATAAAAGCAATAGATAAAAAAATGTCTTACGGTATTGACACTAATGCTGGAAACAGTTGCAGTGAATTTCCCATTTGAGAATATAAAGTCTTCTAATCAATCAGTTCACTTGAATATTCTGCTATCACTGAAAATAAATAAAACACAAACCATGTTTTTTTTAAAACCAGAGGATTTTTTTCCAAGATTCTATTACATAATGTTACCTCTAGATTTCCTTTCAGACATGGCTTCATCAAACTTGCTTTGTTATTAATCAAAGGGAATAGTTGAGATTATGTCTTCATTGCTGCAGATATCTGGGCTCTATTCGCAAACCTGGTTCTGCCTATGTTGAGTTCACACAAACACATACTCACATGGGGTTCCTCTGAGTAGTCTGACTTTAACCTACACCCCAAGGTTGTTTATTCTAGTTTAACTAGTAACATTAAATTGACCCTCTGGGTGTATAAGGTGATGTGAAGCTAGTGGTGAACTTATGTCCTGTCCAGCACTGATTCCTGCCTTGCACCTGATGTTCTTAAAATAGGTAGATGAATTGATTAATAACAAACATGTAGTTTACTTACATAAAGAAAGAGTGGAAGATATCGGCTGGTCAGTGACATTTTTGGCATGAAAATTCTCATAGTGGTCATACCAGAATTTTCTTTCATATGTGCTGACTTTTCTCATGTTTACATTCATGTATGCAACTAAGAATATCTGTTCCTCCTTTGCTAGACAATTTTAGCAAGACATGGTTGTTTACTCACCATTCACAACATAATAATTCAATCAAGCAATGGGATCATGGTGCCTGGTCAGTCTCAATTGATATCAGATAATTGTGATAACCTCTGACATGGTGATCATCTGACAAATAGCAATACACAGACAGAATATACAGGCTATTTTCACTGCTCGACTCTAACATAAATCTCTTGGGCTGTCCAGTAGGAGTGTTAACCAACGTGTGGTCAGGTGTTTAAGAGACAATGCAAGGCTGGCAAAGAATTAAAAAAAAAAACAATTTTCTGAATAAATGTTAAGGAAGAAGCATGTGTAAAGCTTTCTTGGTGGCTTGTTCAAATTTAGCACTTTCTGGTGGTCCCCATCAGTGAAGAGTGAAGTTCAAGATGCTGCTCAGCTCCATCAGCATATGTGCGTGGTGTATTCCTAATATTGAACTGCTCTGTTTTTTTTTTTCCATATTACCATGTCCACTTTTTAGGGAGCAAATAGTGCTGGACTTTTCATACCTCCATGTTGGCTTGTGCATAAGCCTTGACTGGGAAAAGTTTGAACCAGAATGCTGAGAATAAGGAGGTCTTTATTCTTGCTCTAATGCTATATTAATACAGAGAATGAGGGGATCCAGCCTTTAAACCCCATTGCTAAGCTGAAATGTTTGGTTTGTACATGTGCAGTAAACTAAGAACACTGGAGGGCCTATAGAGCTAGCTCCTTCAGCCAGAAACAGCCCTGCAGCAAGCAGTAAAAGACAATTTTGCATACTACGAAAAGCTATAATTTTCAAGTTTAGAAATTACAATGTAAATACGTTTAAAAAACTGTAAAAAATTGCTTTAGAATTTAAAAGTAAGTTTTCTCATAAACATTTAAAAGATTAGTTAAACTACTGAGTGAAGCCTACTAGTTATTTTGTGCAACATCTGGAGATGCTGTGCCCCACTGGACCTTAATACAGAAATACCACTGTTGCTTATTATGTTTCATTTAGAAAGGACAATATGCCCATAAAAAAGAAATCTCTTGAGAGCAGACTTTTCTACACATTTAAAAATGAAGACAGAAAGTGTTATTTGTATTTGCAGTATTAAGCAAATCATAATATGCCATTATTTAGCCTCAAAGAACATTAAGACTCACTGGTCATATTTTGATGCATAATTTACTAAGCCAAAATAAATGATATGCTTGGCTCACATAGCTTTTCTGAAACACACAGTCCCAATTTCCATTTCATTCTTAGCTAAAACAAGAAAAAACCAGAAAAATAAAGAGTTGCCCAAGAAATACAAAAGTGGAAAGTAATCCATCTGATTCACCATTGTGTAAAATTTATTTGAAAGGGTTTTTTTTTTACCTGTTTACACACAACATATCAGTTTATTTACAACTGAAACCTTTCCAGGAATGTAAAAGCATAAAAATGTGATTAATCATTCACTCCCCGTGCCTCACACTTTAGCTTTCAATATAACAAGAATATGTGTGTCAAACATTCAGCTATAATGTGGCTAAAACTTTCTTGTACAAAGAATCAACTATTAGTAATGTGTAACTGTGGAAAGCAGTAATTTTTATAATTGTCTAATAAAAAATCAAAGCCTAATAAAAATTGTCAGCAAAAACAGAATTATATTTAACTTTACATAATTATATGCATTACTCTTCCATAGGTGAAATACTAAAATATTCTTAACAAAATGCATAAAGACCATATTTGTTATTGAATTTTAGTGAGACATTTTGTTTCTTTTTACTATATCAGAAAAATGCATTATTAACACAGATTACTAGAGATACAGACTCCATGAGGGTGGCGTAAGCACTCAATGATCTCTAGTTGGACCTGTGCTCACAGCCCATCACTGTTCACAGATGAGAGCAGATTCGCACAGACCTCCGCGTGCTAGGCAACGGTATCCTGACTGCTGTAAAGTACTAGAATGAAATCCTCAGAGCCACTGTCAGAACATACAATGGTGCAGTGGGCCCTGAGTTTCTCCCGGTGCAGGACAATACCCAGCTTCATGTGGCCACAGTGTGTATGCAGTTCTTGGATGACTAAGGCATTGATGCTATTGACTGGCCAAAACATTTCTCAGACCTGAATCCAAATGAGAACCTCTGAAATATTATGTATCAGTGCATCTTATGTTGCCAAGTAGCACCACAGACTGTCCAGGAGCTAACTGATGCCCTGATCCAGGTCTGGGTGTAGATACCCCAGGACACCATATGCTTTCTCATCAGGAGCATGCCCAGACATTGTCGGGAGTGCATACAGGTATGTGGGGACTTTTCACACTACTGAGTCACATTATGAGTTGCCGTAGTGAAAGACACACAAGTTGGACTGGCCTGTGATTTCAATTTTTTACTTTGTTTTTGGTGTGGTGTTGAATCCAGCACTTAGTGGGTTTGATTTTGATTTCCATTGGCCATTGTTCCATCATTTTGTTCTTAACAAATCATACAGTATTGCTATGTCTTCTACAGCATTTTTGAACAATATTGCACTGTATATTGCTAACATAATCATGAGAAAAATGCAATTAACAAAGGAAGACAGACAGATCATTGACACCCACTAAAAGTGTTGATCTTTCCTTTACAGAAATTGCAAAGAAAGCCAAGGTGTCATTGAGAACAGTTTCCTACACCATGAAAAGCACTTCTGGTAGACCCAAAGCCACAAAAAAGAAATCAGAAGACAAAGTTCTGAGAGTCAACAGCTTACATGACATGCACATCACAGGACAGCAACTTTAAGTATGGTCGCAACAGCTGTTTAGTGTCTTATGTCTGTAATTGTTTATTTGTTCTATGTTTTAATTTCAGAGTAGATTGAAGCTGGCAGTGTTTTCTAGTTCAGGCAAGCCTCTATTTCTTATTTTGCAATTTTAGAAGTGGCATTTTAATTACAAAATAAATAAGGCAAAGAGGGCAGCACAATGGTGCAGTGCTAGCACTGTTGCCTCACAACAAGTAGACTGAGGCTCAATTCCCCAGTCCTCTCTGCATGGAATTTGCATGTTTGTCTCTAAACGGATCCCTTCTAAGCTGCTCCAGTTTCTTCAAAGACATACATGTTAGATGGACTGGTGATGCTAAATTGGTTGTGCATGCTTGTGTGTGTATGTGTGCTCACCCTGCTTCTCCATTACCCTGCATCGGATAAGTATGTTTGAAAAATGGATGGAAATTGCAAAAGAAATCTTTTTACAACATATAGGAACAAATACAAAATTCCCATTAAATCAAATTCAGAAAAATATGCTCTATAAAAAAGGCATACAAATTGTTAAAGCAGTTTGATTAATTAATTCAATTCATTTCATGGACCCTCAGGTAAGGATTACTAAGCGAGTGATTGTGATTGTATATATACAGTGTTCCCACTACCCAGGGGTAGTTATAGTTTCATTTACAGGGGTCATTTAGAAGGATTATTATCATATATTTAGACTACACTGAAATTCGTATTTGCAAGTGCTAATTGAGATGCAACACATCACAGTCCTCTGATTAAACAGGATAACTACATTACTTCAAAATGTCTATATTCCTTACCTGATTGCAATGTTTTTATCATGTCCAGGTTGAGCTTATTATTGTATGGAGGGAAGCACACTTTCTATTCTTGTGGAAAAAAAATATTCAGTAAAACTGCTCTTTGGTAGCAGGACTGGCCTGTAAGATACACACTCAAGGGATGTTATATTCCTTGGAAACACAGTGATTGATGCCTGGCATGAAGTTTTTAGCAAAATGTTGTCTTTCTTACCTTCCTCAGACATCCATCAAACAGCTACCTCGACCTTCCGCTTTGCTACACTATAAAGAATTGAAGCATTTCAAATTTTGACAAGCCAGTTATTTCTCCATGAATTCTGAAAAATAAAATAAAATTATTGTAGCACAGATATTGCAGTTGCAACTCTAAATGACCTTTATAACTCCAGATACAATACACTAGTCAAATTTGCTTTCATTAAGAGCTAATATTTGGAATTAAGTCTAAAACCTTAACCATTAATTCTTTAACATTCATCAGAATTATTTTGAATTAATGGCATTTCCACATCACCATAAAGGAGCACTCTTTAGGATACAACATTACTCTGAAAGCTGTCAATGAGATGGATGTGTGAACCAGAGTTTCTATTCTTTGGGTAATTTTACCACAGTTAACTGAAAAACTTGGCCAAACCAAACTCTTTTCAATCAAATCAATCCTTATTATTTAAATAGGTCTCCAGCAAAAGCACTGTGTGACTGCAGGAAGTGAATATGTGAAAAAACATTTTACATTAAATGCGTGAGTGGAACACTTCACATTTCAGCTTACAAACATTAATGAATGATCAATATTATATGATTTTCGTATTTAGAGTTCAACCTTCAAGGAATGCAAAAAAAACAACTCTTTAAAATGATTTACTTTCAGCCAAGTCCTACATACAGTATATACAAGTATGCATACAGTATACAGTCCAGATTCAAATAATGTTTTACAAATTATTAATCACTGTTGTTCAAAGAGTTTTGTTATTTTTTTATTTTATGTACATAGTTAAATAGATATCGAAAGTCATATTAAACAATATACTTACAAGACCTACTATCTATCTGAAAAAGCAGGATGAAAAAGCACAACCTTCATACAAAATGCAATGCATTAATTGTGCATTTTTGCCTGCTTTAAAAAGTATATACCTTTAGTTTCTTTTAGGAAAGTATTGATATGTTATATACTTTATTTAAAGCAATCTCAAGTGATTTCGTCACATCTTCAACCACAAAGATTTAACCTTTCTTAAAACAGTTCTTGCATCTGTCAGCAGGTTGTCGATATATCCATCTTCTTTTTGAGACTGAAGGTCAAAGTGCATTCACAAAACCTGGTAAATGTCACAGTTCCTTCACATTTTTAAGAGAAGATCAATTACAGATAGCATGCCATCTTACCTGCTTTTTAAAATGTAAATTATTCTTTAATTCTGTTAGACTGTTGGCTCAATGCATTTTTGAGATAATTACCCAGATTCTACAATTGAAAATAGTTAACTTTAATGAGCTAATAAACATTTCCTTCTTCAAATCTTTAAAAAATGCGTTATAGACTAAACATCATGCATCTTTTCATCCTGTTTTTCCCCATATCAACCAAGACTCAATACCTCAGAACGACAAAGCGAGGACATGATTTTAGAATATTTTTGAAAATTTATTAACTATAATAAGCAGAAAAATCTCATTGCTGCAAGGATTCAGAACCTCAGCTGTGACACTTAAAATTCAATTTGTGTGTTTCCCATTTTTTGATCAGCATTGAGATGTTTCTGCACTTTGCTTTGAATTCACCTGTGGTCAATTCTGTTGAGTGGACATGATTAGAAAGACACACACCCCTCTAAATAAGGCCCCACAATTGACAATGTGCATCAGTGCAAAACTACGCCATGAGGTCAAAGGAATTTCCTGCTGAGCTTAGAGACAGCATTGTGCTGAGACATAAATCTAGGAAAGGCTACAAAAAATTCCTGCAGCATTGAAGGTTCCCAAGAGCACAATTGTCTTCACAGTTCTTAAATGGAAGAAGTTTGGAACAAAAATGACTCCTCATAGAGCTGGCCATCCAGCCAAATTGAGCAACTGTGGGAGAAGTGTCATTTTAAGAGAGGCAACCAAGATCCTGATGATCATACTGGATGAACTCTGGAAAACCTGTGCAGAAATGAGAGGAACTTCCAGAGGAACAACTATTGCTGCAACACTCCAACAATCTGAGTTTTATGACAGATTGGCCAGACAGAAACACTTCTCAGTAAAAGAGATGCTAGGTGTTTGCAAACAGACACCTAAAGAACTCTTAGATTGTGAGAAAGAAGGTCTGATTAGTTGCTCATCACCTGCACAATACCAACGAATAAATGAAACAATGAAAAAAATGAAATAGTAAAGGCAGCATCATGCTGTGGGGTTGTTTTTCAGTGGAAGGGAGTTGAAGACTAGTCAGGGTTGAAAATGGCAAAATACAGAGAGATCCAACCTGCTCCAGAGTGCTCTGGACCTCAGACTGGGTAGAAGGCTTACTTTCCAACAGGACAATGACCCTAAGTCCAAAGCAAAGACAAAGCATGAATGGCTTAGAGGCAACTCTGGGAATATCCTTGAGTTGCACAGCTAGGGTCTGGGTTTGAACCCAACTGAACATTTCTAGAGAGATCTGAAAATGGCTGTCTACTGACAGTCTCCATCCAATGAAACTTGTCACAACATACCAAGAAGATTCTAAGTTGCAATTGTTGCCAAGTTCTAATTACTGAGTACAGGGTATGAATACCTGTGTTATTGTGATATTTTAGCTTTTTATTTTTTATAAATTAGTAAAATATTCTAAAGACCTGTTTTTGCTTTGTAATTCTGAAATATTTAGTGTTTGATGTGGGGAACACATGAATTTAAGCGATTTTAGACCAAGACTGCAACATGGCAAAATATGAAACAGTCTGAATACTTTCTGAATCCACTGTATATCAACTACATCATATCTTCGTCAGCATAATTGAGAATTAACTGAGTGAAATTTGGTGGAGTCAGCCAGATGGAGTTGTGGCAAAACAGTGGTCAGTGCCTGAGGTAGATACCAATGGTAACAAAAATTATCAAATTAAATCTTAGTACAAAGACCTTCAGATTTGACTAAAGCTACATCCACGTTACCACATAGATATTCGCCTACATTAGGCATGTGTATCAACTGCTTGAATGGACTGTGTAGCAAAAAAATTCAGAATCACATGAAAATCCGATTCCCTTGTACTTTAGGAGCTTTCAACACTATCAGTGCTTGCAGGACAATAATAGTACATTCACGGCATGGAAAAAGAAAAAATGTCTTTAAGGAGACAGAGCAAACTGCCAACATGACATGTTAGTGCACTGATTACAGTTGAAAGTATCAGTCTTCAAGGGAGGAGACAGTCACCTTGTCATAAAATTTTAAAAAAAGCTGCTAATTTTCAAACAACACTTAAAGAAAGTGTTTACCATTCGTTTGCAAAATTATTGATTGTAATCAGTACACAGTAGTCAGAGTGCATCTTATACCAAACAACATTTGTAAAACTAACTCAATACAGGAAATCAGTCAATCAAAAAGTAAACAAGTGCATCTGTATCTTCACTTCACTGCATTGTGGTTTCTTGGCTCTCTCTGTCATGTAATAGCACAAGTTCAGTGCATTTTACACCCATCAGCTTTGTTAAGAGCCTTGTTATTAATTTTGTTTCAGAATGCACTCTTTCCTACTGAACAGATAAATTTAAGCAATAAATATTGATTAGAGGAGTAATTTACAATCTGATTTTCACCAGACTCTGAATTTTTCATTACAATGTTATCGCCACAGGCCACTGGATTTATTGTAAAACTGTACCAACTGGTAAAAAGTTACCATGTATTCAGCACTTAAACTTTACAAAACACAATTTACATTTATACAGGTGAGCAGTACAATAAGCATGATGGAAAACAGCACTTCATGCCCACTATTTTGAAGTATGTTTTTTTTCCAGGAAGGGTGCCAAGTCAGGGAATGAGCAGGTGTACTGAACAGGATCCAATCTGGGAAGGGCCAAGAAAAAAGCCTCAACCAATAAGAACACAATTAGAGTAGCGTTTTCAGAAAACATAATTTTCACTCATCCACACCAAAATGCTGATTTTCAGCTTTGGATAGTATTTTTAAAAGTCTTTGTTTTCAGGGGTCAAAATAGGAAGAGTAGTGCAGACAAAAGACAAAAACGTATGTCTTTAAATATATATGTATATGTTTTTAAATGAAAATACATTAGTATGGACAGAGCCTAAGACGTATCAGCAGGAAGCAGTAGCAGTGACAGGGAACACTGATAAAAGGTTTAATTAGCACTGCCTCCTCATCCTTCTAAATAAATACAGTTGACGTTGTATTATAAAAGAAACCTTTATGTTAATTGACAGTTACACCTTGGCATAAATTAAGTGTTCTCAGCAATACATTGCACTCTGAGCCAGTTCTAGACAGTGACAGACTATAACAGTCCCAATGAATCCTATATCATTTTAAATTGACCTTCATATACTATAGACTTTGTATATTTAGATAACAAAAATAATGCAGTATCTTTCAAAAAAACAACAAAGGTAAGGACAGAATGCTGAACATTATGTCTCAGCAGTTTAACTCCAATGGAGACACAGTGGTTTCAAATTTCAGCCTGGGTACTGATCGATGGAGTTTGCACATTCTCCCAATGTCTGCATGGGATTTTCTCAGAATTTCTCAGTTTTCTATCCTCCTACTAAAGATGTGTACGAGGTGTGGCAGAAAAGTAATGAGACTGATTTTTTATTTACCAAAGTTTTTATTTTTTTCAAACATCAATGTTATCCCCTTCAAAGTAGTTCCCTTGGGCAGCTACACACCGATGGAGACGTTGTTCCCACTGTTGGTAGCAGCGCTGGAAGTCTTCAACCGGTATGGTCTTCAGCATGTCCATTACACTCTTTTGGATGTTTTCTAAAGTCCCGAAATGACGTCCTTTGAGGACATTTTTCAGTTTAGGAAAAAGGAAAAAGTCACACGGACTGAGGTCAGGTGAATAGGGGGGCTGGGGAACCACAGGAATGCCTTTTGAGGTCAAAAATTCTGTTATGGAGAGGGCAGTGTGACATGGGGCGTTGTCATGATGGAGCATCCATTTGTCTGCAATGTCTGGTCTCACGCGAATGACCCTTTTTCTGAGCCTTTCAAGGACGTCTTTATAAAAAACTTGGTTGACAGTCCTGGAGGAGCAAATTCTTTGTGGACGATTCCCCTTTTGTCAAAAAAACAAATCAGCATTGATTTGATCTTCGATTTGCTCATTCGAGCTTTCTTTGGTCGAGGAGAGTTTGCAGTGTGCCACTCCTGACTTTGCCTCTTGGTCTCAGGATCGTATTCAAAAATCCATGATTCATCACCTGTGATCACACGACTAAAGAAATCTTGCTCATTAGCGATTCTGTCAAGAAGATCAAGACACTTGTTTTTTCGATTGTCCTTCTGCTCAATTGTGAGGTTTTTCGGCACCATTTTGGCACAGACCTTTCGCATGTGCAAATATTCAGTCAAAATTTGATGAACGGTAAATCTGTTCAAATTTAATTGTTCACTCAACATTCTTAATGTTAAACGACGGTCTGATCTCACAAGAGTGTTCGCACGTTCGATGTTTTCATTGGTTTTCGAAGTTGAAGGCCTCCCTGAACGGTGTTCATCTTCAACGTGTTTTCTGCCTTCCAAAAATGATTTGTGCCAGCGAAAAACTTGAGCTCAGGATAAAGAATGTTCCCCATAGGCCTGTTTTAACTTTTCAAACGTCACACTTGCCGATTCTCCAAGCTTAACACAAAATTTAATGGCACAACATTGCTCCAAATTCCGCTGTTCCATTTTGCGTGACGCACAACCAAAAACACAACTTCGCTAATAGCAGTCACAAAAATCACGTAGTTATTGGAAGGAGTTGAAACTCGCACTGAGCTATGGGAGGGTACTGATACACGTGCTCTATCAAGGACAACAGCGCAGCGTTGCCAGATCGCTTGCAGTGTTGCCAGTCTCATTACTTTTCTGCCACACCTCGTATGTTACACAAATTGGTAACTGTAGATTTGCAAGATATCGGTATGGGTGGTGGCATGTAGGCATGTACCCTAGTGCTCTGCAAAGGCTTCCTTTCAGACTTAAACATAAGGACACCAGAATTTAGATTCAGCTTCTTTCAATACAGAAATGGATAAGCAGGACTGAAAATAGATGGAAGGGTGGACAAATTGCCAAATTACAGCTGGTGTGGTTATTTAAGGGAATAGAAATAAAAAAGAGGTTAACCCAGCCACAGGGGATGCAAAAACCAGTGTGTTTCTTCGTGGGGAGGGTTACGTCAGGAAGGGCATCCGGTGTAAAATTGTGCCAAATCAATATGCGGACAACAATACAAATTTCCATACCGGATCAGTCAAGCCCCGGGTTAACAACGACCACCACCAGTACTGCTAGCCAACGGAGTGCTGACGGAAAATGGGCTACTGTTGGCCAAAGAAGAAGAAGGAGAAGAAGAGGGGGGCGATGTGTCTGGAGGCAGGAGGAGAGGAGGAAGGTAAAGAGAGTGGAACTGAGGGTATGAACTTTGAATGTTGGCAGTATGACTGGTAATGGGAGAGAGTTAGCAGATATGATGGAGAGAAGGAAGGTTGATATATTGTGCATGCAAGGGACTAAATGGAAGGGGAGTAAGGCCTGGTGGATCGGAGGGGGATTCTAATTGTTCTATCATGATATGGATAGAAGGAGAAATGGGGTAGGGGTTATTCTGAAGGAACAGTATGTCAAGAGTGTTTTGGAGGTGAAAAGGGTGTCAGACTAATGATTATGAAGCTGGAAATTGGAGGTGTGATGATGAATGTTGTTAGTGTATATTCCCCGCAAGTTGGGTGTGCGATGGATGAGAAAGAAGATTTTTGGAATGAGTTGGATGAAGTGATGAACAGTGTACCCAAGGGACAGAAAGTGGTGATTTTAGCGGATCTCAATAGACATGTTGGTGACGGGAACAGAGGAGACAAGGAGGTGATGGGTAGGTATGGTGTCAAGGAGAGGAATGAAGAAGGTCAGATGATAGAGGATTTTGCCAAAAGGACATGGCTGTGGTGAAAACAAATTTTAAGAAGAGGGAGGAACATAGGGTGACGTACAAGAGTGGAGGAATATGCACACAGATAGATTACATTCTATGCAGAAGAGTCAATCTGAAGGAGATTGAAGACTGCAAAGTGGTGGCAGGGAGAGTGTTGTTAAGCAGCATAGGATGGTGGTCTGTAGGATGACATTGGAGATCAAGAAGAGGAAGAGAGTGAGGGCAGAGCCAAGGATCAAATGGTGGAAGTTGAAAGAGGAAGACTGCAAGGTTGAGTTTAGGAAGGAGTTAAGACAGGCACTGGGTGGCAGTGAAGAGTTACCAGACAGTTGGGAAACTACAGCAGATATAGTAAGGGTGACAGCAATAAGGGTGCTTGGCATGACATCTGGACAGAGGAAGGAGGAAAAGGAAACCTGGTGGTGGAATGGGTAAGTACAGGAGAGTATACAGAGGAAGAGGATGGCAAAGAAGAAGTGGGATAGTCAGAGAGATGCAGAAAGTAGACAAGAGTACAAGGAGATAAGGCGCAAGGTGAAGAGAGAGGTGGCGAAGGCTGAAGAAAAGGTGTGTGCCAATTGGCTTGACAAAGAGACTGAGCTGAGAAAGATGCAGCAGGTTAGAGTAATAAAGGATAAAGATGGAAACAAAGTCACAAGCAAGGAGAGTGTGTTGAGCAGATGGAAAGAGTACTTTGAGAGGCTGATGAATGAAGAGAACAAGAGAGAGAAGAGGTTGGATGATGTGGAGATTAGGGAATCTATTCCCGGACGGGTTTATCCATTCCCAGGAATTTGGGAATTCCGCATGTCATTCCCGGGAATCCCGGGCTCCCGGGGATGACACAGTGCACGGGCATCTCACTTGTGAACTGTTTTAGAACGACCGGCACTTATTTATAATAAAACTACTGCAATATGTTGACAGCAATAAAAGACTAAACTTATCTACAAGCAGTTCATGCTGTCATATACGTAAGTACATGTATCTAGTAAAGGGGTGCCAATACTTTTTCGGCTTGCGAGCTACTTTTAAAATGACCAGGACGAAATGATCTACCTACATTAAAAATGCTATACAGTAATCCCTCCTCTTATCACGGGGTTGCGTTCCAGAACCCCCCACGATAGGTGAAAATCCGCGAAGTAGAAACCATATGTTTGTATGGTTATTTTTATATATTTTAAGACCTTATAAACTCTCACACACTGTTTATAAATATTCCCGGCACAGTTATACAGCATAAACCCTTTGTATTCTCTTAGATATTAGGTAAGATTCATTGAAATTATGTATGTAAACACACTGTTCATATACAGTAAAACCTAAATATTATTTTAAAGATATCGAGCATCTCCGATATCACATATGTTATAGACATTACGATAGACAGGCCACCAGCAATAAATACGTACAATGCAAGAAAAATTGTATACAGTAAATGTGTGTACAGTACAGTGACACTAAATATATGTACATGTACTAAATACTGTAAGTAGAAAATTAATTATGGTTACTCACCAACAATGACACGAGAACTTGTCCGATAACGATGAGTTTAATTATACTGCACAACAAAGGAGAGCGTTACAGCTCTTCTAAAGGAGCCTCTTCAGGCGACTGTGTAGCACCGTCATTGTTCTTCTTCTGGCAGTCTTCAATCCAAATCCCTAAAGCAGATTCCATCCGGTCTACTGCCTTATTACGTCCACTTACAACTCGTTTTGCGCCCTGGTTAAAAGGACGCTGTGGCCGTAGATCTTATATTCTTTTCCTCCTTTTTAAATAAAAAGAATCGTGGACTCATTGATGCCATAATGGTGTCCTACAGCGGTGTAGCTCTTCCCTTCCTTCAACATATCCAAAACTTTTACCTTTTCGGCAATCGTTAGCATCTTCCGTTGGCGCTTGGGCACGGCCCCTGAAGCAGTAGCAGGAGCAGATCGTTTTGGAGACATAACGAAGGGCTTGACTATGCACAAAGATAAACAAAAAAGAGCACAAAAGTTAACTCTTTACACAGCAAAACACGTTGATGCTGAATGAGCGAGACAAGACTTCCTGCTTAACGCCGCGGAATTGAATTCAGCGCTCTGTCGCTGAGCCAGTCAGCACACAGGAACTTAATTGCATGCTCTGATTAGTTAGTTTCTCAGCCATCCACCAATAGCATCCCTTGTATGAAATCAACTGGACAAACCAACTGAGGAAGCATGTACCAGAAGTAAAAAGACCCATTGTCTGCAGAACCCGTGAAGCAGCGAAAAATTCATGTTATATATTTAGATATGCTTACATATAAAATCCGCGACAGAGTGAAGCCACGAAAGTCGAAGCGCGATATAGCGAGGGATTACTGTATATATATATATATATATATATTTATATATATAGTACAGGCCAAAAGTTTGGACACACCTCCTCATTCAATGTGTTTTCTTTATTTTCATGACCATTTACAGCACTCCATCACTCTCCTTCTTGGTCAAATAGCTCTTACACAGCCTGGAGGTGTGTTTGGGGTCATTGTCCTGTTGAAAAATAAATGATCGTCCAACTAACCTGACTTCTGCACAACACAACTGCTGGTCCCAACCCCATTGATAAAGCAAGAAATTCCACTAAATAACCCTGATAAGGCACACCTGTGAAGTGAAAACCATTTCAGGTGACTACCTGTTGAAGCTCATCGAGAGAATGCCAAGAGTGTGCAAAGCAGTAATCAGAGCAAAGGGTGGCTATTTTGAAGAAACTAGAATATAAAACATGTTTTCAGTTATTTCACCTTTTTTTGTTAAGTACATAACTCCACATGTGTTCATTCATATTTTTGATGCCTTCAGTCATGAAAATAAAGAAAACACATTGAATGAGGAGGTGTGTCCAAACTTTTGGTCTGTACTGTATATACATGTATTGCATAGTTTTACTGTCAAATAATGCAACGTTGTGCCACGGCGTGAGGTTCATTTATTTGACAGCATGTAGATCAGGGTAATTACATTAATGGCATTCGTAGTCTGAATCACAATCTGATTGTATGGGTGGTTACCTACCAGGTAACGCATGTGTCGGCAAAGATGTGCCACGGTGCCCTCTTCAGTTGCGAGAAGGAGATCATAGAATGTTGCAAAGTTTTATTGTCAAATAATGCAAAGAGTACGTGACACGTTTTTCACCCTAATTCTGGGCTCATCAGGCGTACACACTCACTGCATCCCCTCTTGGGAATCGAACCTCAGACGTCAACGTGAGAGGCGAAGCCACAGCGTGTGGTTCGTTTATTTGACAGCATGTAGATTGGTGTAATTACATTCATGGCATTCGTAGTCTGAATCACAATCTGATTGTTTGGGTGCATGTGGGATGACCAGTGTGTTAGAAGGAAAGAGATCTTAGACTGGCCGCCCTGTATGTCAATCAAGTGACAAATGCCATAGATAGGATATATGATAGATTAACATTTAAAAAAAAATGTTTTTGAATGCAATGCGATCTACCTGATCAGATACTAATACACTTGTTCTAAACAACGCCCGCGCTTGCCGTTGCTCTGAAACACCGCCATTTCAGCTTTTACTGATGCATCCAGTTTCTTGTCATCATTCTGTGATGGCAAATTTCTTGGCACAGATAATGCGGATGCAACAGACTGACGCATTGCAATTTCAAGTTGCTGTTCATAGCTGTTGTCTGACAGACGTCAATGAAGTCTGCCCCGTCCCGGCATTCGTGAGCTGCTGAGTGCAGACTCCTCCCAGTCCACTATACTCAGTCTTAGTCGGAGCCGGGAGACTCACTACTACTGCTGGTTGACTAAATTAATCTGCAAAACACTACACCGTGGGCCAAAAAACCGTGCCACTTAATTATTTTCAACTATAACTTTGTTATTTTTTGATTGATTTTTACACTTTTACACGCTATACATGCAAGCCTGCGGGAATGAAAAATGTCTGGGAATGGATTCCCTACTGGAGAGAGTAAATCAGGAAGTGCAACAGATTAGCAAGGAGGAAGTGAGGACAGCTATGAAGAGGATGAAAAATGGAAATGCCATTGGTCCAGATGATATACCTGTGGAAGCATGGAGGTGCTTAGGAGAGATGGCAGTGGAGTTTTTAACCAGATTGTTTAATGGAATCTTGGAAAGTGAGAGGATGCCTGAGGAGTGGAGAAGAAGTGTACTGGTGCCGATATTTACGAAAAAGAAAAATGGGAATGTGCAGGACTGCAGTAACTACAGGGGTATAAAATTGATGAGCCACAGCATGAAGTTATGGGAAACAGTAGTGGAAGCTAGGTTAAGAAGTGAGGTGATGATCATTTATTGAGCAGCAGTATGGTTTCATACCAAGAAAGAGCACTACAGATGCGATATTTGCTCTGAGGGTTTTGATGGAGAAGTATAGAGAAGGCCAGAAGGAGTTGCACTGCGTCTTTGTGGACCAGGAGAAAGTATATGACAGAGTGCCTCAAGAGGAGTTGTGGTATTGTATGAGGAAGTCAGGAGTGGCAGAGAAGTATGTAAGAGTTCTACAGGATGTGTACGAGGGAAGTGTGACCGTGGTGAGGTCTGCGGTAGGAGTGACGGATGCATTCAAAGTGGAAATGGGATTACATCAGGGATTGGCTCTGAGCCCTTTCTTATTTGCAATGGTGATGGACAGGTTGACAGACGAGATTAGAAAGGAGTCCCCATGGACTATGATGTTTGCTGATGACATTGTGATCTGTAGCGAAAGTAGGGAGGAGGTTAAGGAGACCCTGGAGTGGTGGAGATATGCTCTAGAGAGGAAAGGAATGAAGGTCAGTAGGAACAAGACAGAATACATGTTTGTAAATGAGAGGGAGGTCAGTGGAATGAAGAGTTGGTGAAGGTGGATGAGTTTAAATACTTGGGATCAACAGTACAGAGTAATGGGGATTGTGGAAGAGAGATGAAAAAGAGAGTGCAGGCAGGATGGAATGGGTGGAGAAGAGTGTCAGGAGTAATCTGTGACAGACAGGTATCAGGAAGAGTGAAAGGGAAGGTGTACAGGACGGTAGTGAGACCAGCTATTCTATATGGGTTGGAGACGGTGGCTCTGACCAGAAAGCAGGAGACAGAGCTGGAGGTAGCAGAGTTAAAGATGCTAAGATTTGTATTGGGTGTGACGAGGATGGATATGATTAGAAATGAATACATTAGAAGGTCACCTTACGTTGGACGGTTGGGAGACAAAGTCAGAGAGGCGAGATTGCATTGGTTTGGTCATGTGCAGAGGAGAGATGCTGGGTATATTGGGAGAAGGATGTTAAGGATAGAGCTGCCAGGAAAGAGAAAAAGAGGATTTCCTAAGAGAAGGTTTATGGATGTGGTGAGAGAGGACATGCAGGTGATGGGTGTAACAGAACAAGATGAAGAGGACAGAAAGATATGGAAGAAGATGATCCGCTGTGGCAACCCCTAACGGGAGTAGACAAAAGAAGAAGAAGATATAAAAAAGAGGTTGCCATGGTGGCTTAGTGTTTATGCCGACTTAAAAAAGCTCTTGGTTTAAAGTCCACCCTGGAAACTGCCTGAAGTTTGCATGTAGATTTTATTTAAGGTACAACAATTCAAATGACATCACAGAGATGTACAGTCTGGGCTCATTGCTGAAAATACATTGGTTCAACATTGCAGCATTTATCGCAATGGTCTAACACTTTGTCTTGATTTCATGAGAGATGGTTCACTAAATTTAAATATTCACAATAACCCCATACAACCAATATTCAAGAATTTTGGATATCTATTTGCCTATACTGTGTTCATTTTTGCCCATCCATCAATGTTTCACCTTCTGTCTATTCTTCACTTTCCTTTTGCAACATGAAGGATAAAGTAACTTCTTAGTAGAGGCAAATATCACAGAAATGGTAAAAATCACAAATCAGTTTAATAAAATATCCAGAATACTAATTTGAACCTAAAAGGCTTTCACCCAAACAAACAGCTCAATATCAGATGCCTGAGTATTAAGCTCTTTTTTGATTTCCCAAATTTCTTTTGATGACATTGTCCCATATAATAAGATAGATAGATAGATAGAGTCAGAGGCAGGCAGAGAGATGTTAACAAACATATTTGACACAGAGATCATGATATCGCCTAGTGAAACAATCAGTTAATTACAAATAGTCAATACGGAAAATAATCTTAGTTTTAAAATATTGTCAGAGATTTTAAGGACCAAATGCTATCGAAGATACTACAATATAAATTTACCAAAAGCAGCAAAGACAATCTTTCAAATTGCTAGAACAGATGGCTGTTTTGAATTTTCTTGATTTTAAATGCTCATGCTTAAACAAAACAGTAGTATAGATATAGAATTTATGTGTAATGACAGTAATTAATAATTAATTTAACATTTAATTAATTTTATCTATATGACATTTAAAAGTATGTTCAAGTATTGTAAATTCACAAATTTTTTTTTGTCATACGGCCATGAACTAAAGAAGAATGTAAAATATTTCTCACTCCTGCTGATATTATTTTCATACCATTCAAAACTGATGATTAAACAATAGTAAAGCTTATAACAATAAAATGGATTCACAGCATTTGAATCTTTCCCAAAAACAGCAAAAATGTATTTTTGCACTTTATATGCTAAACTTCTAAGTCATGGAAAATACATTTGAACTGTGGTGTCATTAATGCCAGAAAAGAAGGTTTATAGTATAAACAGATTCATATTAAATAAATTCCTGAATTCAATAACTAATTGCATTGCAAATGTTTAAAAAGTATCTGTTTTCATAGCCACCTCAGTATATACAGTATCCATTCCTTCTTGCTGGGAAGTTTCAGCATATGCATTTAACAGCTGGGTTTGCATGTTTCTTTAATTATCGTCTGTTTCAGGTTGGTCATAGTTCGTATTGAATAATTTAAAATGAAATATACTTATTTATAGTCATACCTTATTTCTTATTGCAAGAACATTATTAGTGTAATTACAAATATGTGTGTACGTTATTTGTAAAAGTGCATCACCTCATCATCATTATAAGGGTTTCGTCAAAACAAATCAAATATCTTGCAGAGTGCTGTCATAAATAATATCACTGTATTTGTTCCGTCAGTTTAAAATTAAACTTAAAGGTACAGGTGGCACATGGGTGGCTTGTAAGTCACTGAACCAACTTTACTGAAAAGGGGAGATGGTGTTGAGCAATTACAGAAAAACATAAAGTATTAAAAATTAATGTGCATAGACTTTTTAAATCTTACTTCTCTCTGCCAACCTATTTATTAATCTGCTAAACATGCTCTATAGCAGGACATAAATGAAACACATACAGAAGATTCATAGAAACTCTGCCCAAAATCAGATCTGGATCCTAACAGTGACAGGGCTATACTATGTGAGACCTCATATCAGACCTTGCATGTTTATTTTACAAGTAAGAATTTTGTATGAAGCAATCAAGCATTTGATTGAAAAAAAAA
>JANRMT010062813.1:22740342-22746057 GCA_026402145.1 Polypterus bichir lapradei | reverse complement strand
AGTGAGTTTGAGAGTTTATTTTGTTAAGAATTAACACTTAAATAAACGCCTTAAGCAGGTTCTGAGGCATGTGTGCCTACGTGCTTATTATCTTTTACCTTTTCTTTTAAAAGAAGATCAGGGTGGGGGTTTCCTCTCAAAGTCAGCAGATGCAAATGTATATTACAATAGAGTAGATCATGGGGGACCAATTAAGTCTAAACTGACGCCATTTATTGCGGATTGCCTTACATTGGAGGTGACCATTTCTGCCTCTACTTCTCTTCCTCTCACTTTGTGCTTCAAGTAAAGCAATACTTATGCTCATAACCATCAAGAAAGACACCCTCACTGGAGCTTGTTAGCATGCTTGCTAACCACTGAGATTTGCATTTTCCTTGAGCTTTGTCGAACTTTCTGTTTCAATTTCACAACTCACTGCACGCACCTAAAGCAATCACATCTATTTTTTCCTGTTCAGGAAACAATCCTTTCTTCAATCATGTGTCTGCTGGAGTCAATCCCAGCCAACACAGGTGCAAGGCAGGAAACAAACCCCAGGCAGGGTGCCAGCCCACCGCAGGGTGCACACACACATCAAGCATACACCAGGGACAATTTAGAATCGATAATGCACCTATCCTGCATGTCTTTGGACTGTGGGAGGAAACCGGAGTACCCGGAGGAAATCCACGCAGACAACATGCCAACTCCACGCAGGGATGACCCGGGAAGCGAACCCAGGTCTCCTAACTGTGAGGCATTAGTACTATATTAATAAATATCAACAAATAAAAAATGTATTGACAAAAAAAAACTACTGCGGTGGGCTGGTGCCCTGCCCGGGGTTTTTTTCCTGCCTTGCAACCTGTGTTGGCTGGGATTGACTCCAGCAGACCCCCATGACCCTGTAGTTAGGATATATTGGGTTGAATAATGGATGGATGGATGGAAAAAACACTACCCAGCTATTTTTTCTATAACATCACCAAATTTCAATCAAATCAGTAAAAGCATTTTTGAGATTTTAGGGTGTTAAGTTTTTCTGTTGGAGGGGGGGTCTACCCTAAATATCTACAGTATATATCAAAATGATCTTTCTCAGCGGAAGCCTACTGCCCTAGATATGCAATTCTGCCAAATTTCAGTTTTTATTGGTGAGATTTATGATTAATTTGAGCTGCAAAATCATTTAAGAAGTCATTCAGTTTACAGAGTAGGTCTTTACAGAAGTAATGCCATCTCTGTTCAGGCTGCACATGAATCAATATCTACTGCTGCTTTAAAACTTCACATCCATTTAGGTACCACAATGGTTCTGCAGATTTAACACTTGCAAAATATCGGTATGTACAACACAACAGCATAGTGCTTAAAATGAGCTCTTCACAGCTCCAAGAGATTGGATTTGAATCTTGGTCTGGTCACTGCCTGTGTGGAGATGACAAGTACTTTCTGTGCCTACATCTTAAATATAATGACAATATGCTAATTTGACGCTCTAAACTGACTCAATATGAGAAAGTGTGTGTGTCCTAAAATGCACTGCTGTCCTGCTCAGATTTGATGCATACTTTGCACCAAATGGTTGGGTAAATATTGTTTGTTATAAATTTTGAATTAAAACCTTTAGCTTGGGTAAAAAACAGGCATGCCATGATAGCGAATTGCTGATTATTATACCATGATCAAACATTGGGACAACCAAGTATATGTCCTGTCTGGTTCTATTTCTCTAAATCTCTTAATCATAAGTGAATTCCCAACCATTAAACTTCATCCTACATTGGATCTTGATTCTATCCCAATAGTTACTGTTCCAAGGCAAGGCTTTCCTAGTCTCTCCAAAGACATGCATATAAGATTGAATGGTGATTCTGATTTGGGCCAGTGCAGGTGTATGTAAGAATTTCTGGTGCTATCCTGGTGCTGCCTTAAAAAATTCTTATCTTGTCACTAAAGTTTTTGGCATAAGGTATAGTTGCCAGTATTCCTAAATACAGATTAGGCAGGTTAATTAAATTCATAAATTAGTGGAAGGCACCTATTCTTTCCTTACCTGCATGTGGAAATCACCAATTCTTTTCATGTTCTGAAGGACTATAGCCCAAAAGCTGGTAGTCACTTAGTCACAGCATTCAATAATTATGTTTATATTTGTTACCAATGATGTTAAAAACTAGCTGTTACATCAAACATAGTAGAAAGTGGTGACAAAATGAACTGATGAAAGAATGGACATAAAATGACACACTCATTGAAAATATTCTTCATTTTCACCAAACAATTAGGTGCATTCCAAGGCATGGTGCTTGTGTGGAGATCACAGAAATTGTGAGTGTGAGGTTACACTGCAAAGCACTTAAGATATCAGGCTTTAAGACCTCTTCCATTGCTATAAAAAGAAGCAAATACTCAGTGAACTACAGATTACAGTGGACATTTAACTCATTTTTGATAAACTTAGCATGTTTAATATGCTTGTGTTTTATCTCAAGTCAAACATGAACAGCAAAGGTTCTATGCAGTCCTATCCCTAGCCTCCAAAAGGTATGAGAAGCATTAACAATTCAAGTCATATCCAACTAGATGATCAATACACAGCACTGCAATATGTAGTACATTCAGTTTCAACCTGTGCCAGCTGAACAGAACAAGAATGACATGAACTGTAAAAACAGCAAAAGGGACATCCTGACGTAATCTGCATGCAGAGCTACTGCTACAAAATACTCATGTATTCATTTGAAACTCACTTATTAATAATTATGATAGAATTAGATGAAACTCAATAATGTCTTCTGAAGACAATGGCTACTTTCAAGCTTAAACATTGACCACAATAATTGAAATACACTCATTTCCTACTTATAAGTTTTAGGATTCCAAGATATATTTTTTCTTTCCAATGTGTGAATTAAAAAAACAAACACACTTTAAATAAAAAAATACAAAAATAGATTTTTTTCCAGACAAAATTTAATATATTTCACAAAGATTAAATGTTTGCATACCTTAATAGAGCACCACTTATACACTGGCTGACAATGAAGTATTGTTCTGTTTCTGACCAGACCCATTCAATCATGTTTCATGTGATGGTCAATACCTGTTACAGTTACTATGATTCTCACAGTCGCAGTCACAAATTCTTTCGATGTACGCAATGTATTTCACATATGAAAAAATACAGTGGCTTTAGAAGTAAAGTTCAAGTGATGATTTGCCTGCTAGTAAAAATCATTCAGGAAACAGCCAAAATGTTTGTGGGCATGCATGAATGAGTACAAGAAAACTTTATTAACATATAAAAAATCTTCCTGAAATAATGTGCCATTTCATTATGTATTAAGCAGCACATTTTTGAAAGAATGTAATACTTTCATGTACCAATATATATATATTTTTTGTATAGATTTGCTTGCATAGGCTGAATGGCCTTCTGTTTCCCTAATATTCTCCTAAGCTCTACACAAACCTCTGTCCTGGACTGAGAAATTAATATTTAAATGCAAATATAGTATTAATTGGTTTTCACATTTAAAGCCACTAACTGTGCCCTACTCTGGGACAAACAAAATGAGAAAGTGGGCCCCACTGGGCCTCTACCCACAGCTGTGACTTGTGCTATTTATTAGGATCATTTCTTGGCAACAACTTTAATTAACAGAAATGTTCACACTACTGATAACTTTCAGCATGAGCAGAAATTTCACAGTCTTTTTTAAAGAGCCTAAGAGATGCCATTGATCAGTTATATGCAGAATGAAGGAATTATGTGACCCAGAGCTAATTTGAATTCCTCTAGCACTTACTTTTTCATCAAAAGAGCTAAAGCAATACAGCTTAATAGCTTTGAATGCCTGCTGTTCTACAATAAAATACAGCAAGAAATGTTACCTATTCTTGATTTATTCTGTAATTCGCTAGTAACAATGTCAAAGTAGTAAAGACTTGTACGTTTAAATGCAGATTTAAGACACATACAAGTGCAAAGTGAATAGAGTTCAGAGGAGAGAAACTGTTTAAAGAGATACTGACCCAAACAACGCAGCTTGTTGCCACCTCCTGCTGTACATGCCTCCTTTTCACAGGCCTAGCTTTGTACTGAAATACTACAGACACGAAAACAAAAAAACAGTTGAGGTTAGCACATTGCCCCTGTGGAGGTCATGTCCATAATACCATGAATAAAATCAAAGCGCCCTCAATAGGTGCCATAATTCACGTTTAAAAAGACATTCAGCACAACATTAATCAAGACTCCTATTTGATTTACTGCACATTTAAATTTAATGAAAAGTAAGTCAATTATTATTTGGACTTAATTGCTAGAAGAAAGTGGATATGTGTATCACTAGGAAAAGAGCTCCTGTTAAGCAAACACTAAGCTAAATAAAGCCTCACTGTTCAAAGAAATTGATGTTTTACACAAAAATGAATAATAAAATATTTAAGTAACTTTATATAAATTATTGTATTTCAATTAAATGCATTTCTGAAAAAAGTAACGTAGTACTTTATGTTATCTCTTCAGCTACTTAACATTTCATCAGCATGTTTATATACAGTATTACTGTAAAATTAACTGCTAATATGATAGTACTTCTAAATGTGTAATTCTGAGTAACGTTTATTTGTCAAAGTGACTAGTGCCAACACCCCCCCCTCTCCACTCCCCCACTCCCCAATCTAGGGCTGGTTCCAGCTTTGTTCTCAAAACGTGACCAATAGCCTCCGGCCCCACAGACCCTAGGATAGATAATAATAATTCTTTACATTCATATAACACTTTTCTCAGTACTCAAAGCACTCTCCACACAGTGAGGAGCCCGGAAGTGAACCCACAATCTCCATACTGCATACTACAGGAATATATATTATCATTTGTAGCTATATTTTTATGATATACACTATGAATGACAGGGTGCAACCTTTTATTGTAAGTATTTCTTGCTTCTCAGGATTGCAGGAGACATATGTCATCCATTGGTAATGCAGCTGGAGATATGGTGGATATTCACATATACAAACTTCATGATGAATACAATAAAAAGTTGTAAATATAGGAGGTGCAGGCACACACACTAAGTTAGCATAAACAATCCATCTAACATAATGTCTTAAGACTATGGAAGCCAACAGGAATGTATATAAAATTACAAAAAAAAAACACAAAGAAAATAATAAAATCCAAGCTCACAGACAAGACCATACATGTACTTAAAATATAAGGCAAGTTTTGGACTTTGTTGTCAATAAGATGTTCCATTTAAGAGTAAATATTATTCTACAACAATTCTAAAGCAAATGCTAGAGATTAGGATTCTATTTTCTTCCTTGCTCTTCACGGTGGATTGTTAATATACTATCAGCTTTTTATATTTAAATATATTCTGTTGATGGCTGACTAAACATTTCAGTCAGGTGACATTATATAAGGTAGGGCACTAGAAAGGCATTAGATAGATAGATAGATAGATAGATAGATAGATAGATAGATAGATAGATAGATAGATAGATAGATTATAATGAAGGCACAATTCACACTCTCGTCCTCCGAAATGAAAGTCCGATTTTCCGGAACACATGCAGGTAATAATCTCACAAGCACTTGGGCATTTGTTTTTATTTCTGTATATGGTAACTGCTCCTAAAGCCTGACTCTAAGTTGACACTATAGTGCCCATCGCTGCGCATGCAGCGCTCTTTTTAAATGCACAGCAACCGCGCAGC
>JANRMT010062813.1:22687842-22737842 GCA_026402145.1 Polypterus bichir lapradei | reverse complement strand
TAAATAATAATGAGCTTCCAGAAGTAGAATATAGTGCATTTAAAAAGCATGATTTGTGGGAAAGTGCTTACAAGTCACTGAAGCCCAAAACATCTAAAAAGGATAAGAGGAGGAAGACTCAGGAAAGCAATGCTGGATTAAGCAAGTCGCAAGTTCTGCATTTTGATGAGAAGACAATGAAGAAAGCGAGAAGGCGTCAATGGAATGAACCCAGAATTTGCTCCAGAAGGTATCTGAAAGTAGATTTTGCAGATATTGGATGGAGTGAATGGATCCTATCTCCAAAATCATTTGATGCTTACTACTGTGCAGGCGCTTGTGAATTTCCAATGCCTAAGGTCAGAATTATTCAATTTTAATGCTATTTCTGAATTAGCTAAAGGCAGACTTTTTTTTTTTTTGCATAGCGTGTAGAGCCTTTTATTCTTTTACAAAGAAACTGAGATTAAGAATACTTAAACTTAATATACCATTCCAAGTTTATAGGTGTAATTCATCTGTTTATATCAGGCTGGGGCAATTTGTGTTGCAGACTGGTTTCAGACTAAGCCAAGCCTGGACTATAATGACAAATGTTCATTTAAATATTCTCTAATAACATGTTTCTTCCACTAACAGGTTGTTCGTCCCTCCAATCATGCTACTATTCAGAGTATTGTGAAGGCAGTTGGGATAATTCCTGGTATTCCTGAGCCGTGCTGTGTACCTGACAGAATGAACCCACTTAGTGTCCTTTTCTTGGATGAATACAAGAACGTGGTATTAAAGGTTTATCCCAACATGTCAGTGGAAACTTGCTCATGTAGGTAATTTTACTTGGAAAATTTTATTAATTGGAATACCAACAGTGATTCACACAATTGGCTTTCATTAAGAAAGGAAACGGAAACATTAATCTATAACATATAGTACATGGAAATCTTTTTCCAGCCTATACTTTATATATTACACATTAAAGCTGCTGTTCTTCTGTTTTTTGTTATATTTATATTCAAAATATCTTTATCTCTGTCTGTTCTTTTTGAGTGTCTGTATGTGTGTATCTGAAGGTGTATGTGAGCATATGTGTAGATATGTATACTTGGAATGTTTTGGTGACATTTGCAAAGGTTTATTATTTTAAAGCTAATAAAATTCACTTTCTTCTGCAAGTGCTGCTGTAGATTTAAAGAGAATACAAGCTGATACAAAATTACTAAGATGTTTTTCATCTTTGATATTTTCATGTTTACATGTTCATTGATGTTTTGCTCATTTTAAGTCAAAAGTATTTTTCTACCTATGTGTAAAGTTTTTATTCTTTTTAATGTTTTATAGATTAATCTGGTTGCCTGAGAAAACAATTGTACAGGAAATAAAGTCCACATTTGTTTTCACTTTGTACTAAGTCACCACCAGTTGTACTATAATAATGTTTAAGCCAAATGTAGCTGTAAATTATCTAATATAATCATGTAATTATGCATTTAAGATTGTAAATAAGTAAAATACTAATTTACTTAGAATTTATTAACTGTACCAGTTAAGCATCAAAATAAATATGTTCTGGCATACCCATAATAAGAATGCAATTTGTGTTCAAGTTATGGCAATCATTTTATGCTACACTGTTTTTTGTCTTGATTGATGTTTTATAAAGTTTGATATTTATTTTCATTATATTTTACTACATTTCCATAGTTGTGTTCTTTTAAAAAAAAACTAAAAACAAACATAAATACAAGTTGAAAATTTCATAGACATTACTCTACTCCTGAATGTATCTATAGAATTTTTTACTCTACACCAGATGTAGAGTAACATTTAACATTTTTGTTATTTTTAAAACTGTTTTTTTTTTTTTTTGTCTTTAGCATAGAAGTTTACTTTTCTTAAACTTGTCATTGCTTTAAGGAAACCTAGCCGTTACAGCAAAAATGAACGGAAATTCTTAAAAACAACAATAAAAGTGTTCATTTAAAGAAAATTTTAATCATGTTTAAAGTGATAATTGCATACTGTGATAGAGCACCAGGAGGTATTGCTTAAAATGTTGGAGAACTGTTACATTTAGTTAGGACGGATGTACTTTATTTTTATATTGGTACACAGCAGCAGCACCCAAGGGATGTGGCATATCTGTAGACTATACCCAACTGTGTCATTAAATATTAGATATTCCTCTGTTGTAAAAAAATTACAGAAAACAGGCTACATTGTATATTGTAATAACCATATGTATTTTATTCTCTGACTTTTTTTTAAGATATTTTTTTTCAGTAGAATCGTGGAAATTGTGTTTCCAATGCATTCTTTTGTAATATGGTGTAGTATGTAGTTTCATATTAATGACTCATGCTAATTTTACATGTTTTATCTTCTATTTTTTGTAATTTGCTGCTCAAGGTTGAAAGGGTTGTTCACCATTTTTTAAAAAATATTTTTGCCTTATAATTATACTCACTTAAACCAAATCAAAGTCCACTATTCAGTATTGAATTATTGTTTAAGAAGAGCTATTCAAACTAAATATTTTAAATATGTTGGTTGAAAACTATTTGTATATAATGCTGCTACAAAGGAAAAGACTCACTGTACCTCTTGGCACATGGATACTATATATCATGCAAAAGACTATGGCCTTTCATACAGTATATATACAGTGTATACAAGTAAAAAAAATACAGTGGATCACAAAAGACTGCATAATTCAATGCTGTGTAATACATATTAATCATGTTTCAAATATACTGTTTTGTTTACCATTCTTTAGATGCTACTTTTTTAATAATTATAGTGGCTATACAAATATTCTGCTGCCAATTAAATTTTTGACACAAACGCATTTGTTATACTTTAAAATATTTTTTTGGATTTCAGTATGAATAAATTATTCAGAAAAATATTTATTAAGTGGAGAAACCAAACTTAGCATACATGAATTTCACCTCAGGTACACTAATTTACATGTTTATAGGGTCATTATTGTCACAGAGTACTGTGAAGTTCTTACTTGCATATGCAATTCAGCATGCAACATGTTAATCACCCTCAGGAATATAACAACCATAACCTCAAAACTTCTGTCTTGAGAATATTGTAAATCATACTCCACTCTAGAGTAAGGTTAAGTGTTAAACATCGCCCATGATGATATAACACTATTATCTCTCTGGTCCCAGATATAAATTCAGTATGACCTGTCTTCTATATAGCATTAGCATGACTTTCACAGGTAGAATTTAATACTCTATGACCCTGAATTTGATTAAGAAGGTTAGTTTTACACATATATTTAACTTTCCTGCCTCAGCCCAAAAACATGCAGACAGATTATATAATGATTGTAAAATATGTCTTCTTTATAAGATCCTATCATTAAATGTTTCTGCTAAAATATGAATCTTTTAGTATCCGTTTAAAATTAATATTTGAATAACTTTCTATAAGATTCCATCAATGAATGTATTCATAACTTTGACAAATGAATGCAGTATGTTATTCCAGAAAATAGCCAATATTGGGTAGTGAATTGGGAGGCAGAGGTTTGTAATCAGTAACAAGAAAACAGAAATGTTAAGTGGTCAGGGGTCAAAACAGTTAAAACTAAAACTCAAAGTCAAGAATATGAAATAGCAAAATTGGAAACTTGAAATTTTTTACTTTAATGAAACATCTGTTTTTCCATTATTTTTCTTAAAGATCAGACAAATATTAACCCTTCGTTCTTAAAAGACCTGGGATCTATTATATTCTACTTGATGTGCACTGGTGGCAGTCACCCTAGTGCTGGCAGAATCCCTAGAAACTACAGCTACAATACCAGCATTAAAACTTGAACTGCATTGAATGAATGAGCAAAAAGAGGAGGGATGCCTCTCCCCCACAGGATGTAAACATAATCACAAACATTCAAGTCAGAACTGACAATAAACAGGAAAAGATTGTGAAAGTGATCAGGGCTTAACAAAAGAACCAAAAGCATAAATAGGGAGTGTCAAAATAAATGCCAATTTTTAACAGAAAATATCCCAAAGAAGTAACATTGGAGTCATTGTTAATTCCCAGAGCTTCTCAGTTCACCAGTACCAATTCTCCATCTGAAATGCCTCTTTTTTTTAATAGGTTCTAATAAATTATGTGTACATTGCTTGGCAAAAGTAGCAAATAAAATGATTTTAACCACTCATGACTAACTTGAGATTGCTACCTTAAACAGGTAGGGAAATGGGAGGTACCCATTAAATTAAATACTGCATGACACCTTAAACACCTTAATTCACTTAAGAGACACATTCCATCCAATCATTTCAGCAAACATATGTAATGTATTATCTGTTACTTTAAATATGATGAGCTATAATCCCTTTTTCATAAAGGTACTCAGTCACAGTTTGGAAACCTTAAATGAAACTGCTCATTAATGGTTACAGTAGCGTAGGATGCAAAATGAATTGTTTCTTTGTCTGCCACAATTTGTTGAACTTGTCTAAAACATAACTGACTCTATTCAATTGAACTAGGCTGGTTAAAATATAAATACCACTAGTGTTTAAAATGTTGAAACAGGACCTTTTCTGGCAGTTTATATATTTTTACAGACAAAATATACTAACAAGCCTTGCATGCTCTTGCGTATTTAATTTTCCTACCCTTTGTGCGCAAGTAGCTGAATTTTAATAACATGTTAGTGTGTGTATTTTACGGTGATTCTGAGATCACTTGAAATGAGTTTATACTGTAAACCACATTATATTTCCAGCAATCTTTTTCCTGTATACTGTATATGCAAATAATGAGTGAAAAACACATAAAATATTTATTTGCATGCCATCATTTCTAGGAATGTTGACCAAACATTTAATAAATATGATCTCTTCTGGTCAAGATATCTAAAGTGATATTAGCATTTCCTAAAGTTTTGGCATGCATATATTTCATTATACAGCATAACAAATACATGATTAGGTGTGATATTTGGCAATTACAATCATATTGAGCTTTTTTAAAAATCAATATCTGTTTTACCAAGCTAATAAATTTGGATATTTGCATTCAATGTAGTGTAAACAGTTTTATTATGTTTGTTAATTTAGCAAACTGAAGAATTCCAACTAGCAGACAGGAATAATTTTAACAACATAAATCATTAAAATTATTCATCCATTTACTGAACTTGCAAGAGCTGGAGCCAGTCTGTGCAGCATAAAGGACAAAGTAGAATCCAGTGCCTTAGGGGGTGCCAGTCCATCACTGGGTACACAAAGCGTATCAAAGGTAGGTGACTAACTGACACTCAGAATATGCACATTGTCCTTGATAGTATTCTGCATAGGCAATTCTGAAGATGCAAAAGAACAAACATATTCAGCTTGTAATAAAAAACATTATTTCTTTTGTTTTGCTGTGAGTAGACAGGTGGACTTACAAAAATGTTTAATATATTATGAAAAGCGGTGCTTCCAGAAGTTAGTGCATCTGAATGTATAATGTCTGATACTACAACTGCTTAGTTTTAAATTCTGACATGCGTAACTTAAGCTGTATCTCACAGGTTGATAGTTGTACAGTTACTAGATCCCTGTTTTGTCACAGAATCATTATCTCTGCCTTCCTGATATTGGAGCTTAAAAAACATCTTCATACAACCATTGACCAATTTATACCTTCTAATAATTGATTGTACAACCCACTTCCTCCAGTGTCACGGTCAATGAAGCCCTGAAGCTATGCCAGTGCCACTGAATGCAAGGTAGGACTCATGCAGCCACCCCTTCACAACCTTAATATTCTTGGAGCTCTCAAAGACAAGAATTGGAAGAACATTCTGTTCTGATACTAAAAAGTGGAGTAATATGATAGGCCTAGAGAGTATCTGTCTGATCAGTCTTTCTCATCATACTTTATATCATTGTTAGACCTCTACTTTATGACTGGGCAGCTAGTATTTTGTTGTTGGGCATCATGAGGGGATGTTCCCTTATATATAATCAAGGAATTTAAAATAAATTTATAATTGCTTTATCTTTGACACAACTTTTCATTCCTAATAAAAATACAGTATGATCACATACAAACACATGATCATAAGAAGACTATTCAACAACCACTACGTTGAACAGTGTAGCTTGTCTTCTGGAGCTGTGATATAGTAATGTTAACTACTTCCCCATCATACCACCCTGTTTCTACTAGATATTGTTTTATTACTAGGGAAAGGTGTGCAGTTACTCTATTTGTAGAAATACATTCTTCAAAAACAAACTTGCGAGACAGCTAATATGTAAAACAGGCACTTTTCAGAATTTCATAGAACATATGAGACATGGGGTGGCACGGTGGCGCTGTGGTAGTGCTGCAGCCTTGCAGTTAGGAGACCTGGATTCGCTTCCTAGGGCCTCCCTGCATGGAGTTTGCATGTTCTCCTTGTGTCTGTGTGGGTTTCTTCCGGGTGGTCCAGTGTCCTCCCACGGTCCAAAGACATGTAGGTTAGGTATGCATTGGCGATCCTAAATTGTCCCTAGTGTGTGCTTGGTGTGTAGGTGTGTGTGTGTATGTGTGCCCTTCGATGAGCTGGTGTCCTGCCCGGGATTTGTTCCTGCCTTTCGCCCTGTGTTGGCTGGGATTGAATTCAGCAGACCCCTGTAACCCTGTGTTAGGATATAGCAGGTTGGATATGAGACATGGAATTTGATAGAAATGCATTATGTGTCTTTGTTTTGGATGTACTTTGTCAGCATGCCCGTGTCGATCAAACACAGGAAACTCTGCAGTCTACTTGTGACTTTACGCTGTAGGAAAATAAGTAAATAAGGTAAGTAGGTAAATAACATTCAATCTGGCTATTATATTAAGTAACATATAATGTTTTTTTTTATATAAAGACCATCACAAAACATAGTCACAAGTAGACTGCAAGCCCAGGGTAGTGAAGAGATAAAGATGAAGAGTGCTTTGTTGAGCTACACAGGAAATGGGAAATTGGGGAAATTACCTATCAGAACAAGCTCCTATAAAGGCAGACTCAGGAGTGCCAAAAGGTTTCTAATATGGTCCATTTCTTTGTACTCTGTAGTCTCCTTTTACTGATCACTCCCCTTGTGTGCTTATGTACATACATGTACATATAAATGCTGTCACTTGATGTACTGTACTTTTTGTTTGCCATTATTATACAGTAGATGTCCACATGTGGAATGAATGCTGAAACCATCATTGGTTAAATGTGAGACTTTTGCAGCATTCTTTAAAGATAAAGTATATAAGATGTAGTACACCACAGACCTCACGAACACACCTTAATCAGCATATTGCACAAAATAAATTAAATCAGTTGACTACAATAAGCCTATAGCAGTAGAGTGTTGTACCATGTTAACCACAGATTGACAGCTATGGCCCCTTCATCAGGCAAGGTACAATAAGCCTAGTAATATACGTGTTATTTTTTATTATATCTGAGCGCAGCACTTGAAACCATTGATCACATCATTCTTATTAACTGTCTCATGCAGATGGTGGGCCTTTCTGGCAGTGCTTTGCAAGAAGAGAAACTTTTTCTCAGTTGCAATGATTATACATCAGAGATTCATGATATTATATATGGTTTGGTGTGTGACAGGGGTCTGTTTGGGTCCCATATTATTCTTAATCTATATCCTGCAATTAAGTCTGATCATTTCAAAACATAAATGGTATCATTACAGCTATACAGTACAGATGACACACAGATTCAATAATCGATAGGTCAGATTACTCTGAGGCTCTAAATCCTTTGATCCAGTATCCTACTGGCATCACAGAATGGAGGAGTAATGATTTCCTTAAACTAAACAAGGAATAAACACATCATTTTAGATTCAAAGCTAACTTCAAATACACATTAAACATATTACTAAGACTGCATTCTTTCACTTAATAAACATCTCACAAATTAATAATAAAAAGAATAATACATTTTAGTTATACACCACCTTTAGCAAGATAATGTAAAGTTAATACATGTTGCTGTATTTAGCCATCCAGAATATTATAATTATTGGATTATTCTCCTACAAGAATTACTTTAAAATGATATAACTGGTGCAAAACATAGCAATTGGAATCTCAATTAAAAAAGAAATTTGAGTGTATCTCACTGGTTTTGTTAACTTCATGTTCTGACATCCATCCATCCATTATCTAACCTGCTATATCCTAACTACAGGGTCAAGGGGGTCTGCTGGAGCCAATCCCAGCCAACAAAGGGCACAAGACAAGAAACAAACCCCGGGCAGGGCACATTTTATTGTTAATTTCATGCTCTAAATTTTTGTAACTAATTTAACACTCTCACTTTTGATTGTTAATTTCATGTTGTCATTTTGTAATACATTTCAATATGTTACTTTTTATTTTGTTTTTGCATTTTGTCTTTCAGAGCCACTGTATCCAAGGCTTTGAACAGTCTAGCACCTTCTTACATTCTGGAGTATTTGTTCCCCTACATTCACAATCTTAGATCCTCTAACAATGGCTTGCTCAGTATTCCAAGAGTGAAGCACAAAAAGATCTAGCATACTTTACCATTAGATATACTCTAGGGCCAGAACAGATGAACACTTAAGAGAATGACTAAAAACCCACCTCACCACTAGACTTTTACATAGGTAGGTTTGGATTTTGGGGGTTGTATAATATGCTATTTTATTTGCTGTTTTATAGACTAGCCACTAATCAGTACTATTGTGCATTTTCTTTTGTTTGACGGTACTCGGTGGCCAGAGTAAGTTGCAGACACCAACAATGCTTGGAAGATAAAGAAAGTTCCACATGAGAATCTTGTTAATGGTAACACATTTATGTTCTCTTGTATGCTCAGAGGAGGCTTTGAAAACTGGTTCTCTCCAACATTCAGCCTGCTGGAATTTTTGTTTTCCTCCTCTCATACCATTTATTAACTATAAGCTATACATTTTGTTTCTCATTCCAACTGTTTTAATTTAATCTTTCATAAATAAGTTATCTTCAGTTTTTTTTACGTTTTGAGTTTTTTTTTTTTATTTTACTTAACTATAATTATTGCAAAGCACTCTGAACTACTTTAATGCTGTATAAATAGACCAGCTGTGTTACCTGGATTCGCTCAAGAAATTTTACAAGTCGATGGGCCTCTGTTTTACAGCCATTGGTTAATTGGATGTATCAGAAGTACTATGTAACTAAGTACTTTTCTGTAAACAATATTTGTATTTCTTCTTTAACAGGGGTTAATATTAGGTGGCTTGAGCTGGCTTATGTTCAATGTGCTACATACTGTACAGACAACAGTAGTACCTATATGAAAGAGACTGTAGCAGAATAGATTTATTTGAAGTGTGTTTTTTGTTTGTTTGCTTTTTTTTTATTTCCTCATTTTTTAACTTCAAATGGTGCTTAATGCTTAGCTTTGATTGATGACAATAAGCAGGTGGACAGCATTGTTGGCTTTTTCAAATAAAATGAACTGCACGCTTGGCCAAGTGGAGTGTCTTTTTGTTGTCAAAGCACAAATGCCACATGATAGTCTGATAGCAGGACATCGTCTATTAAATACCTTTCTTACTGGACCAGTTGCATGAAATTGACTATACTTAGATCCAAAGCGCCTGGTAAGCACTTAAGCTTTATAGCACTTTAAAAACATCTTCTTTGAGCTTTGCCAAACTTTTCTCCTTTCAATTTGCTTCTGAAGACAGGTTTGATTTTCATACACCAGCATTTCTCTTCTCTCTGTGTGATTGCTGTCAGCGCTGTGGCAAAAATTGGGGTGCGGTGCATTAGAATGTTCTACTCACTACAAAATTTTTAATGACAAAAATCAATAAATTAAAAATAAAAAAAACAAGTTTGCTAATTTTCTTTTTCCTACAATGTCACCAAATTTCAATCAAATCAGTCAAAGCATTTTTGAGATTTTGGGGTATTTATTTTTTCAATGGGTGAGGGGTTTAGCCATAAATATTAATATATCAAAAGTCCTTTCTTAGCAAACACCTAGTGCCCGAGATGTACCATCCTGCCAAATTTCAGCTTTTTAATCTAAATGGGAAATAGTGTTTTTATTGATGAGTGAGTCAGTTAGTCAGTTAAGTCAGTTAATCAAAATATATAGATATATAGATATAGGGATATGTAGATAAGATAGATAGATAGATAGATATAGATGATATTGTTGCTATTACAATACCTAGTTAGGCTATAATATAATATAATATAATATAATATAATATAATATAATATAATATAATATAATATAATATAATATAATATAGAAATTAGGACAACTCAGCCACAGGGAATGCACAAACCAGTGTGTTTCTTTGTGCTGGTCTCAAGCTCGGATGAATGGGGAGGGTTACATCAGGAAGGGCATCCGGTGTAAAATTTTGGCAAATCAATATTCAAACAACAATACAAATTTCCATACTGGATCAGTCAAGCCCCGGGTTAACAACAACCGCCACCAGTACTGTTAGCCAACAGGGTGCTGGCGGAAATTGGGCTACTGTTAGCCGAAAAAGAAGAAGGAGAAAAAGAGGGGGAAGACGTGTCCGGAGGCAGGAGGAGAGGAGGAAAGTAAAGAGAGTGGAACTGAGGGTAGGAACTTTGAATGTTCGCAGTATGACTGGTAAGGGGAGAGAGTTAGCAGATATGATGGAAAGAAGGAAGGTTGATGTATTGTGCATGCAAGAGACTAAATGGAAGGGGAGTAAGGCCAGGTGGATTGGAGGTGGATTCTAATTGTTCTATCATGGTGTGGATGGGAGGAGAAATGGGGTAGGAGTTATTCTGAAGGAACCGTATGTCAAGAGTGTTTTGGGGGTGAAAAGAGTGTCAGGCAGAGTAATAATTATGAAGCTGGAAATTGGAGGTGTGATGATGAATGTTGTTCATGCATATGCACCGCAAGTTGGGTGGTGCAATGGGTGATTTTTGGAGTGAGTTGAATGAAGTGATGAACAGTGTACCCAAGGGACAGAAAGTGGTGATTGGAGCGGATTTCAATGGGCATGTTGGTGAAGGGAACAATGGAGATAAGAAGGTGATGGGTAGGTAGGGTGTCAAAGAGAGGAATGAAGAAGGTCAGAGGATAGTGGATTTTGCCAAAAGGATGGACATGGTGTTTCCTTTCAGGGGCAATATAGCTCCCCAGTTGAGATAAGTTCTTTTGTAATTGCGGCATTGTAAGTAACAGAAAACTATATAGATATGATATTAGAAGGCAATACCTCTCCCATAGTCATACGGCGGTAAAAATCACATAAGAGAAAATAATAGCATGACAATACCAAGGTGGGATCTTGATCTATACAGTCTGCCATTTTTCGTCGCTGCGCTGGAAGGGTTTTCAGGACGGATGACGATATCACCCATCCGTCCTTCGGCTTCAAAGTGTTTGTCTGCTGTCCAAGTCTTTTTATACTGTCTCCTCCATGTGCAGGCCCACACTTAGTTAAATAGTCCATTTCCAAACAAGGAAAGAAGATTTTGTGCTGACTGTTAACAGAGGACAAAATAGAATACAACTGTCTTTAGGCTGACTATACATTCCTCCAGCTGTCTTTGTCTATCTTGTCCTATGCTTGGTCCAGCACTTCTAAATGCTGAGAGCCCCTGTGGGCTAACTTTGGCCTGGCCTGTACATGTGAATGGATTTCTAAAATAATTTTTGTACAGAGCACAGTGACATTAAACTTATATTCTTATTACACATGGCTGTGGTGAATACATATTTTAAGAAGAGTGAGGAACATAGGGTTACGTACAAGAGTGGAGGAAGATGCACACTGGTAGATTACATCCTATGCAGAAGAGTTGATCTGATGGAGTTTGAAGACTGCAAAGTGGTGGCAGGGGAAAGTGTAGTTAAGCAGCATAGGACGGTGGTAGGGTGACGTTGGAGATCAAGAAGGGGAAGAGAGTGAGGGCAGAGCCAAGGATCAAATGGTGGAAGTTGAAAAAGGAAGACTGCAAGGTTGAGTTTAGGGAGGAGGTGAGACAGGTACTGGGTGGCAGTGAAGAGTTACCAGACAGCTGGGAAACTACAGCAGATGCAGTAAGAGTGACGGCAAGAAGGGTGCTTGGCATGACATCTGGAAAGAGGAAGGAGGAAAAGGAAACCTGGTGGTGGAATGAGGAAATACAGGAGAATATACAGAGGAAGAGAATGGCAAAGAAGAAGTGGGATAGTCAGAGAGATGCAGAAAGTAGACAAGAGTACAAGGAGATAAGGCGCAAGGTGAAGAGAGAGGTGGCGAAGGCTAAAGAAAAGGCATATGATGAGTTGTATGAGACACTGGACTCTAAGGAAGGAGAAAAGGACCTGTACCAATTGGCTAGACAGAGAGACCGAGCTAGGAAAGATGTGCAGCAGGTTAGGGTGATAAAGGATAAATATGGAAACGTACTCAGAAGTGAGGAGAGTGTGTTGAGCAGATCGAAAGAATACTTTGAGAGGCTGATGAATGAAGAGAATGAGAAACAGAAGAGGTTGGATGATGTGGAGATAGTGAATCAGGAAGTGCAATGGATTAGCAAGGAGCAAGTAAGGACAGCTATGAAGAGGATGAAAAACGGAAAGGCCATTGGTCCAGATGACATACCTATGGAAGCATGGAGGTGTCCAGGAGAGATGGCAGTGGAGTTTTTAACCAGATTGTTTAATTGAATCTTGGAAAGTGAGAGGATGCCTGAGGAGTGGAAAAGAAGTGTACTGGTGCCGATATTTAACAATAAGGGGGATGTGCATGACTGCAGTAACTACAGGGGAATAAAATTGATGAACCACAGCATGAAGTTATGGGAAAGAGTAGTGGAAGCTAGGTAAAGAAGTGAGGTGATGATTAGTGAGCAGCAGTATGGTTTCATGCCAAGAAAGAGCACCACAGATGCAATGTTTGCTCTGAGGATGTTGATGGAGAAGTTTAGAGAAGGCCAGAAGGAGTTGCAATGCATCTTTGTGGACCTGGAGAAAGCATATCACAGGGTGCCTCAGGAGAAGCTGTGGTATTGTATGAGGAAGTCAGGAGTGGCAAAGAAGTACATAAGAGTTGTACAGGATATGTACGAGGAAAGTGTGATAGTGGTGAGGTCTGAGGTAGGATGACTGATGTATTCAAGTTGGAGGTGGGATTACATCAGAGATCGGCTCTGAGCCCTTTCTTATTTGCAATGGTGATGGACAGGTTGACAGACAAGATTAGACAGGAGTCCCCATGGACTATGATGTTTGCTGATGACATTGTGATCTGTAGCGATAGTAGGGAGCAGGTTGAGGAGACCCTGGAGAGATGGAGATATGCTCTAGAGAGGAGAGGAATGAAGGTCAGTAGGAACAAGACAGAATACATGTGTGTAAATGATGGTGAGGTCACTGAATAGTGAGGATGCAGGGAGTAGAGTTGGCGAAGGTGGATGAGTTTAAATACTTGGGATCAACAGTACACAGTAATGGGGATTGTGGAAGAGAGGTAAAAAACAGACTACAGGTAGGGTAGAATGGGTGGAGAAGAGTATCAGGAGTAATTTGTGACATACGGGTATCAGCAAGAGTGAAAGGGAAGGTGTACAGGACAGTAGTGAGAGCAGCTATGTTATATGGGTTGGAGATGGTGGCACTGACCAGAAAGCAGGAGACAGAGCTGGAGGTGGCAGAGTTAAAGATGCTAAGATTTGCACTGGTTGTGACGAGGATAGATAGGATTAGAAATGAGTACATTAGAGGGTCAGCTCAAGTTGCACGGTTGGGAGACAAAGTCAGAGAGGCAAGATTGCGTTGGTTTGGACATGTGTAGAGGAGGGATGCTGGGTATATTGGGAGAAGGATGCTAAGAATAGAGCTGCCAGGGAAGAGGAAAAGAGAAAGGCCTAAGCAAAGGTTTATGGATGTGGTGAGAGAGGACATGCAGGTGATGGGTGTAACAGAACAAGATGCAGAGGACAGAAAGCTTTGGAAGAAGATGATCTGCTGTGGCAACCCCTAACGGGAGCAGCCGAAAGAAGAAGAAGAAGAAGTCTAGAAATTATTACAATAAAAGAAAATACTGCAAAATATACTTATTAAAAATGACAATAGCCAATAAATAAATACAAATGTAAAAATACATTCTTAACATAAGCATGAATGCTATTTTATATATATCTGCCATGTCCATATATATTTTATATATATATATATATATATTACTTCTCAAATAAGCAATGTATACTGTCACGCACGCGCGCATGGGAGGCAGCTAAAGGGCTCGAGTGAAGGTAGTTCTGAGGCATGCCGGGATGTGGCAGAGTGCACTAACTCTTTTTCTCACTTCCCTGTAGACCAAACCCGGGAGGCTCCACCTGGCTCTCTTGACATCACTTATGGGACCGAACAAATGGAAACAGACCTTATCAGCTCCGGCGCCCCTGATGTCACATCCGGGCCTGATCCAATGAATAATGAACACGTGCCCGATCCTTATGACCTCACTTCCTGTCTTCCCCTTTAAAAGCCTACCCTTTTCCCTTCTCCCGCAGTCTGGTTTTGGACTCCGTTGTATGCACTTCAGTGCCAGTTGCTTTGAAAATGACTTTTGCAGCCAGGATACCAAATTATATGGGTGGCTGCCCCAAACCTTTATCTGTCTTTGTCTCGTTTTGTGACAATACTTTATATATCAACTCATTATACTAACTCAATCATATCAGTCACTCTTTTCAGCTTTCAATAACAATGCCTCTTCATCAACTTAAAGATAGACAAAATGTTTTCCAGTAAGAATTAAAATATTATATGTCACATGTTAATTTGTTTGTAATAAGAAAGGCATATACAGTAAAAACCATGTCTCTTCTATGTAAGACTCAAGGGTAAAATCATCCTGCAAAAAAGGAAAAGTAGTGGCTTTAGAACATGGGCACACACATACACTAACACCAAATCAAGCACAAGTTTATTTTCAGAAAAAACTTTTATCAGGAATTGAACCATTTCATTGCTTCCCTAATTAAGATAAATCGACTACACAAAACAGGCATGGTTTCCCTGACACTTGTAGCATACTGTACATTTTCAAAGCACTTAAACAAGTGATATGTTTTTCAAATTACACATGTATTTCATGACCAAACGGACACATCCTTAAGTTAATTAGACTTACTTCATAACCTATCCTATTACATCATGTGGGAACCTATAACATGCAGCAATAAAATACGTGCGCATGTCTTTGAACATCAAGAAGTGGCTGTGAAATAGGAAGGAAAATAATTAGCTGATGACCTTGTACTTTAGGGCATCTGCCTCCCAATATACAATGTCCTCTGTTAATCCACATGCGTCTGTCAAATGTTTATAGAATCTTCATTAACTACAACTCTTTCAAGATAACAAATCCAAACGCATGGAATCAATGTCCAAGATAAGGAAAACTGTATTTTGGTTGACAAGAGGCTGCTGTTTGCAACAGATTGAGACAGAGAAAGTAGAAACACTTTGCTATTCAGGACGTCAACTGTCAAGCGTTTTATATGTGTGTAATGTTTCTTTAATTTCAAAGGGAAAAACTGAGATAATATATGTCCTCAATTTATCAATGCAAACAACAATGAACTACTTAATACTAATCCTCATATATACAGCCTTCATTGGCTCCATAAGCTGCAAACCAGTTAGTGTCAAGAGTAAAGCGATACAAGACAGAATTCGTTTATTGTACAGTGCTTCGGAATTAGAAGTTCCTTTTGGAAAGAACACATTTTTGAGGAATTCAACCGTTAAAGTTCAAAAGAATTCATCTGGAGTCCAAAGGAACATTGATCCTGTTCAGTTTATGCTCAATCTGTACAACCAGTTTGTATCAGCAAGCTCATCAATGCCTCAATTTAACACAGTCCGAAGCTTCACAGCAGAAGGTGAGTACAATATGACAAGCAAAACAAAATCAGTAATAAAAATTTCTGTGTCTTAAATAAGACTTTAGTGACAGTTATTCTTCAGAATTACTCTTTGTAAATACAATTCTGTGATTAAAAAACTCCAGTTAAATGTAATTTACAAGTATAGTTTACTAAGAAGGAATCTTGTATTATTTTCTGTTTCTTACAGGTCATATATTACACCAGAAACCTTTTTTATATCCTGAATTAAGATGCACACTGATAATTTTCATTAGTTTATTTTTTTCTTTCAAATATTAGATAAGCAATGTTTTTAAAAACATTTAAGAAGTATTTTTGTTTAATTTTTTAATATGTTATAAAATAAACTACAATAACTATATTAAATGTACAAATACTAAGTGCTGACATACATTTACTGCAATGGCAATGCACAATAAAACACAATGAATACTTTGATTATCTGCTTGTGACTTGTAGTGTATAATGTAAATTTAAATTAAAATGGACTGAATAGAATCTAAAAGACGTGTTTGCAGTCATTTGACTTTTACACATTTTAAAAATACCTTTACCGGAAGACTAAAAATTATTTCAAAAACAATTCTGTGCCACTCAGAAGGCATTTATCAAAAAAAGACCATCATCTAGTAAACTGAAAGACTTTTCCATTGGAAATGATATAACTAGGATTCACATTTCATAATTGTTAATACTAATTAATATATGTCTTAATAGTAAAATTAAAATTACATTACATTCCCCCAGTACACCTTCAACAAACCTACCAAGATTAAAAGGGTAGCATCCACTACCTTATTACATGGCCAAAACATTCCCAAAAGGTGTGAGAAAGCAGTAGAGAACAATGATTTTCATTAATATATTGCAGGTTTTTTTGTATGTTTTCTTAAATTAAAATCCATTGTTATAAAATTTCTGTTTTTGTATGAAACTGTAAAATTGCTTTGTACATTCACACAGGGTTGAAATGACAATTAATCATTAGTTTTTAGCTTTAGATTTTTGCAGTAACTTTTTAAACCTTTTCCTATTTCTTTCAGTTTTTGCAACTTTTACAACTTTTTGTACCTTTCAAGTATTTCAACTATTGGCATACCTGAAAATTTGATATACTGTACTTGAAACAGAAAATTACTGATGTGGTGTGAATGGTTATGAGTATGTGCATGGTGAAATGTGTGATGGATTGGATTGATTCCTGCTTCTGGTATTTCTGACATTGGCTCTGTCCTCTGTAATTCTTAAATTAGGATAACCGATATAAGAAAAATGTAGGATTTTTATATTAATGTTTCTCTAAAAAAATTAAAAATAACTTTATAGTATTTAAAACGTAAAGGACTAATGTACTGATCCACTTTCAGAGAGCATCTTGAATGAAACTGGCTTGGTTACTGAATGAATAAATACATTAGTAATATGTGCTATAGTGATTCAGGGCAGCATGGTGATGTGTTCGCATTTTTCAAGTCCCAACCTGGTTTTGTTGAGTTTGCATGTTCTCTCTGTCTCTGCATAGGTTTTTCCCCAGGTACAGAGTGACTGTGAGTTTATGCACAAGTGTTTCTTGCTGTAGACCAATGGGCTCAGTCCAAGGCTTATGCCTGAATCCAGATTGATGATCCAAAAGTGGATGAAACAGGTTTGAAAATACATGGATATACTGATTGAAAAGCAAAGGCCTTAATTTAAAAAATATAATTGAGTAATTTTGTAACAGACATTTAGTAAATATATTCTTTAAATTCCCTTTGAATAGTATAATTAGCAATCAGTTCAAAGAAATATTTTCATATTAGATTTATATTCCTAAAACAGAACACCAGTCAAATACATTAGATACATTTTAGCAATTTTCTACTTTCAATTATCTTTTTAGAGAATGGGATGATACACTGTACTCTAAAACCATCCATCCATCCATCCATTATCCAACCCGCTGAATCCAAACAGGGTCACGGGGGTCTGCTGGAGCCAATCCCAGCCAACACAGGGCACAAGGCAGGAACCAATCCTGGACAGGGTGCCAACCCACCGCAGGAACTCTAAAACCATGGACTACAAATTAGACATGCATGCCCTTTTTCTACATATTAAGAAATTGATTCATACTTAAAATGTGGCAACACAAAGAAAACTAAAAAAAGTAAGTTACAAAGTGCAACAATTCTGAAACTGGCATGTCTGTTATCTGAGGACTCTGTATCTTTATTTGTAAGGGGATGAATAGACACTAAAATATAACTGAAGAAAGTGTATTGATATATTAATGTCCAAAGGATAAGTGTTACCATTCATTTGTAAGATTCTGAATCTTATTGTTTTTTGCAGTGTCTCACCAAATACTGCACAATGGAATGTTCATACACATCATATGTACTCTTTTGCACATGTAAGAAGTATTCCTAATTTACAAATTAGTGTGTACTAAAAAAAGCATTGATGCAGTTCAAGTTTTATAAAATATGCTGGAAATTTAAAAAGAAACAAAAATTACTGTACATCTGTTCTAATTTCATATTGTTTTATTTTCTAGATGTTGTACTATTTGGAGATAATGGCAGCAAGGCACATTACCTGCTTTTTTTCAATGTTTCTGTCCCTTACCATGAACACATTACTGTGGCTGAGCTGAGACTTTATACTTTGCTTACCAAAGGTTTTGAATGTTCAAACCAAGTCAAGTACACAATTAAAATATATGATATGCAGAACCAAGGAAATAAAACCAGATTGCAACTGCTGAACTCAAAGGAAATAGACGGGGATTTTAATTCCTGGATTTCATTTATAATTACTGGAGGTGTTAAGCGATGGGTAGAATTTGGTCAAACAACTAATACTCTTCAAGTACACATTGAACAAAAGGACAGTGAACAGCTCAAGTCTGGATGTTTAAAAATCAGCACAGGTTTTAAAAATAAAAAGTTGCCTGTGATTATACTATTTTCTAACGATCCAAACAGTCAAAAGCAAGAGAAGAAGATTAATAAACAAATGATTTTCAAAGAGGAAACACGTCTTTTACAAGGGGGAAAGAATGGAACAAGGAATACGGCTGATGTGAGTAAGGTATTGAATAGAGCCAAACGTAATATAGCACACAATCATTGCAGAAGGACTCCACTTCATGTTAACTTCAAGGACATTGGATGGGATTCTTGGATAATTGCCCCAAAAGAATATGATGCATTTGAATGCAGAGGCATATGCCACGTCCCAATGACTGATGATGTCACACCAACTAACCATGCTATGATACAAAGTCTGCTACATATTAAATACCCCAAGAAAGTACAGAAGGTCTGCTGTGTTCCTACAAAGCTGGATCCAATTTCTTTACTTTATCGAGATGAATCTGGAACAGTGACACTTAAAAATGCGTATGAAGGGATGAAAGTGGCTGCATGTGGATGTAGGTAGTAGCTTTTAAACTGTGCTCTTTACTACTTTGTGTAAATCTGTAGATTAATAATGTAAATTGGTGTTTGATTTATCATAATATGTACAGCAAAACTCATTTACATTAACACATTACAAACATACTTAAAATGACAAAGTCTGAAATATTTTTGATATTTGATAAATATAAAAATACAATTAAAAATACTACAAAATCAATAGTTTTTAGCTTCCATTGATACTAAATTGTAAAAGAATTACAGGCTGCTTTATAAATGTGTAATCATGTTTAATAAATGAACTAATACATGATTTTAGAATATATAATACATTGTGCAAGTTGGAGATAAAAAAGGCTTACCCCAGATTCACTGAACACCAGACATAAAACAGTTTTGGAAGGGGCACAAGTCCACCATAGGGCACACTCAACTGGTTTAAAATCACCATTGAATTAGCGGACACATTTTTCAGAAGTGTGAAGAAATCTGGACTACTCACAGAAAAATCAACACAACCTCCAAGAGCTGTGCGGCAACAAGCATCATAGAAACACAGTCGCAATTAAAGTAATGCAAATAAAAACACACACAGAACAGGTGGGCATTTAGTGAATTGAAAATGAAGGAAATAATGAATGAATAATCGCTAATGTCAGTTCACTTAGGGATTTTTCTTAAATCTACACAGTCAACAGATGCCACTTTATTTGCAATAATATTGCAGTTTATAAAAGGGCAAAGTTGCTATGATCTAATCATTTCTGAAAACCTTAACAATACTGCGCTTATAACACGTTAACCAGCAATATCGATTCCCAGTGTACAGAATACTAGCATTCTTGTCCTATTCCAAGTCACACATCCTGGGAACAGTGTCTCATAGAAATGTTCAAACTTTCCTAAAAACATTGAAACTAAAAAATAAATAGAAACATATTTTCTTCTTGCAATTTCCTTTTCTTTTCAATTCAGTTGATCCAGTTTCTTAATTTGTTCACTTCTATTCAGGTTTATATTGACCTGGAGCTTGTTCAAGCTCTATCAGGTAGAAGGCACAAACCATTCATGGACAGGACACTAGACAGTCTATTAAGACAAGTTTATGGTCAATTTATGCTACAAAGAGTGGGAGAGAAAGTACGAACTCTTGCTGATAAAATGTTGCCTGTATGTCCTGAGGGAAAAGGAAAAGTGGGTCTAAGGCCATAAAGGTTGAGAAACACTGCTCCAAGATATGTAAATGTTGTAATGCAGTGAGAAAATGAAATCGTTATCCTAAAGTGGTTGAGGAAAAAAGAAAAGGCAGCAGCTGCTACCTTTGATGACATACAGATTTTATACTTGCTCTTATGTAAACTTTAATGTAAGCACTGATGAAAAAGTCTGGAGCAGCACTCTACCTGATGGGATTTGTAGTCTCCATTTCAGTAGTTGCATAAGAGTGCAGATAAGATGATTGGGGGGCTGCATATACCATCTTTACTGGATCAGTTGCGCAAAACTGACTACGTTTACAGCCACAGCTCCTGGAAAAAGCTTACTAAACACATCTTTTCTGAAATTTAGCTGAACTTTGCTCCTTTCACTTTGCTTCTGCAGACAGACTTTATTTGAATAAACCAGCACAGTCCAATTTTATGTGCGATCACTGACAGCACTTTGGAGAAACAGGGAATGTTAGAATGTCCTGCTCACTAGAGCATTATTAAACACAAATGTCAACAAATATAAAAAACACATGTCGGCTAACTTTCTTTTTTCCATAACATCACCAAATGTCAATCAAATCAGTCAAAACATTTGACAGATTTTGGGTTTTTAGTTTTTCTATTATGCATGTGGAGGGTTTAACCCATAAATATTGACATATTGATATGTACTTTCATAGTGAATACCTACTGGCTTAGATGTACCATCCTCCAACATTTCAGCTATTTAGCTAAATGGATTGGTTGATGAGTGTGTAAGTAAGAGAGTGAGCTAGTCAATCAAATTAGAATTATAAATAGACATACTGTAGATTGTGAAAACAATGGCTCAAACAATGAATTTTCCTCATTGATTTCTATGTCTCTTTCTCTCTCTTTCTTTCTTCATATGCTTCTCTCACCTGTGCTTTTGTGGTCATTGTCAGTTTACTTAAGATTAACAAAATGATTGGAACATTCCAGAATAAAGTAAATGACTAGCTAGGTCAGTTCATCTAGTTGTTTTCTGGCACTTTTGTTCAGCTTGAAACATGCTATCACACCTCACAAAACTATCTAGGCACCTGTTACTATTGAATTAATTGAAATCAACAAAATAACCATAATTTACTTTTTATAGTACTTTTCATATTTAAAATTCAGCTCAGAGGGCTCTACAAAAAGTATAAATTAAAACAGCACATAAAACATTTAATAAAGATAACAATCATGTAACTGACAGCTGTCCTTTTTTTGCACTTAGCCGAAATCCAACATTATGGCTACATTTATCCCATTAACATTTCTAATTTGCAATTGATAAATTCAGAGTAGCTTGTGGGTAGAGATTTTTGGTGCTTCAGAAACATTGCTATAAAATAGGCTGTAAATTACTGCTTTCATTTAGAGTATCTGGTTTGAACTCGACTTAACAAAAGCAATTAAACTTATTAAAATAATATTAAACATATTAAACAACTCAACTCATATGTGTTTCAAAATTTTGTGTTCAATAAACTGAGTGAATTGTAACACATAATGGCTACCCACAACACAGAACTGAAAAAGTGGTTTAGACAATGGATGGATAGAAAAGATAGAGTAGTTTGTATGAAGTTAAGAAGATATGCTTTAGTCTTCTGTACAGCCATTAATTTATTAAAGATTAAAGATAATGTCTGAAAGCTCCAGTTCTTTAGATGGGACACAGTACCACTAAGAGTGACAGATATTTTGGTAAGGTAAGGTAAATTAACTAGGTTCTTGGCTTGGAAAGTTGGAAGAGACTCATGATTTATAATATAAGGGTCTTAAAAGACATAATGAAGCAAAACAAATATTATTTTATTGGGTGCCATTTAAAAGAAATCAAGTGTGTACATAAAACTACAACATGGTAAGCATTTATGGAACTATTCTAGATAAAAGATTTTTAAATCATTACTACACGCTGGAGGACCAGACTTTAGCATCTCTGCTAGTTTGGAATATTTTTATTTATATTTTTATTTCTATTCTCCTCTCTAAAATTCATAATGATCAAAATGAGGTTTGAACATGAATATGAAAAAAAACATTCAAAAGACACTTGCTACACTGTATAAAAGGTCTGGTATAGCCAAAGACTTTAATACAGCTCCTATTGAAATGTATTCCAGTGCTCTGCAAAACCTGTTGTAGATAAAACCAAACAAAACAACTTAAACATGTTAATATTATGAAGCCACTGCAAAACTTTTTTGTTAGCTTATATGAATAAATGCAGCTTTTTATAGCCATGTTATGTAAATGTTTGTGCATTGCAAAACAAATTCATATTACTGCAACTCCAAAGGTCACTCAATTATTTTTAACTCTTTTTAGAGAAGTATTTAAATAAATTGTAGAAAATCATTTTAATTAGTATCTTTTCTAGTATCTTATCCTGTATATTTTAATATGCAAACCTTGAATGTTGACAGATATTTTTATACTTATTTAATATAAGCATTTAGCAGTGTATGATATGAGGCCACTATCAAAAAACACAGAAAATTGTAAATTAATCATTCCTACTAAAAACAGTCTTTCCATCACACAATGCAGTTTCAGTCCTGGATGAAACCTAATCCATACTTAGGATCATGGGGCGCTTGAATGCATCCTTGCAGCATTTGGTGATAAACAGAAAGCAACCTCAGACAGGTCAACTGCAGGATACACATATGGACACAGACACAGTCAAATTTGCAATTTTGGATGCAAGAAAAAAAAACTGGAGTAAAAAGAGAAAAACACACAATACCAGAAGAACATGAAAATTGAACATTAATAGCAGAAAAAGAGACCATCTCTTGGAGTGTTATGGCAGGAGTCCTATTCACTGTCCCATCACTCCAACTACAAAGAATCCAATCTTGATCAATTAAACATAATAATACTATCAATGAGTTTATTGAAGTCTGTAATGAACTCATTTAAAATTGATGTATAAACTGTAAGATGAATATCAAAAGAAACAAGGAAAACATTGTATAAATGGAAATAAGCAATTTCACAAAACAGAGGAGCTGAACAGATCATTGTTTTACTATTCATCTCCATCGATTCCTGTTCCAAATATGACCAGGTGCGCTTATGTCTCACATCATGAAGACCTTTGAAAGGCTGGTCTTGGACTATATGAGTCCTCTGGTGGTAGATCACCTGACCCACTGCATTTTGCCTTTCAGACAAAGATTAAAATGGAGGATGCAATTAACTATCTGTTCTACAAAGCTTATTCTCACCTGGACAAAGTTAGCAGCACTGTTTTTTTTTTTTTTTTATTACTTCAGTTCATTTAATACCATCCAGCCATCCCTGTTAAAAGGTAAGCTTAGTACTGTACGCATGTGAGTGAGCCTGTGTTGACCTGGATACTGGACTGTTTGTCAGACAGATCACAGTTTGTGAAGCTCAATAATTGTGTCTTTGATTTGGAAGTGAGCCACACGACAAGGAACAGTTTGTCTCCTTTTCTCTTTCTCAGCAGACCTCAGACTATAAACATAACACCAGATTGTGTTATTTGCAGAAAGTCTCAGATTATCCTACACTTATGGGGTGTACTAATCAGGGGAATATGATAGAGTATATTAGTCAGATTAAGAATTTTGTTTCTTTTTGCAGAAAGAATTGTCTGCAACTTAACATCAGCAAAACCATGGAACTGAATATTGAATTTCACTGTACCAAACAGCCTCTATGTCCGGTCACTAGTTAGGAGTGAATGTAGTGGTGATGCACTCCTACAGGTAATTGGGGGTCCACATCAATGACAGGTTGGACTGGTCTAATAACCCAAGTAAGCTATATAAGAAAAGATACTGTGTTCTTTTGATGTGGGAAGAGACATTCTTCACATATTCCTCAACTCTGTAATGGCCAGTACAATTTTCTATGCTGTGATGTGCTGGACTGGTAATAGCACTTCAGCAAATCAACAAATTAATTAAAAGGGTACGGGTGGATATGGGACACACTCTGGACTCCCTGGAGGTAGTAGCAACAGAGATAATTAAAACAATACCAATTGTCATTATTTACAACGCCACACATCCTATCTCTGACACACTAACACTGAGTACTTTCAGCCAACAAATTATTCAGCAGAAAAGTGTGTCAAGAAATTCTACTGAGCCTCCTTTATACCAACAGCAATACGTCTATATAATTCCTCACTGACAACTGCGACAAACAATTTAGAAACTTTCTTTCTTATAAATTGTCATCCTTTTCAGTCATTCTGGTGTGTTCAGACCATAAAGTGAGGAATATACTTTATCTTTGTATTTATTTTTAATGAGCTATTGTAAAAAGCCAAAATTCTCCCTGAGGACAAATAAAATTCTATGTATAAGTCTTGGTGTAAGCACATTTGCTTGCAATATGCACTGCAATTTTTGATTCATTCTTCACAAAAATAATATAATTTTAATATTCACCTATACTTTTCACTATATTTTTCATAATTATGGTAAAATCCAGAGGCTCCTATAATGACAAGTATGTCCATAACACAAAGAAGCCAACATATACTTGGCATTTGGGATAATAGTAAATATCTGATGCATTCTTATAGACATTCTGATTTTAATACTGATACAAAGTTCCATTTTAGTCTTGCCTAACCATAACAGTACCTGCAACTAATCTGGTAACAAAATCTGTCACCCTTTTCCTGTGGTGCAAAAATCATAACCTTTTCCATTATAGTGCATTTAAACTATAGATGTTAACATACTGTACTGTACCACGACAAAAGAATTTAAAACTAGGTGAATTAAATGTTTACTGATTTTATGATGGGCTATAGCTAGATCAGCAGCAAAGCAACTTTATCATAAATATATTTACTTGGATGCCACCAAAGGGCAATAAATTAAGAATGAATGACAAGGTATACTTGTCTGATTTTATTTCAATTATCGGGCTAATGAACGTTGCATCTAAAGTTGTTTAAAAAACACTGCACAAAATATAAGTGAACTTCAAGCTCAATGAATAAACAAAAACCTTTTTGCCAGTTATACCAATTTGGATTGTCAAAAGGTACTGGAAACACACCTGAGTTATGGAAAAGGACCTTAAATAAAAGAATAATATCCAAAAACTGCAAAGAAAAAAGTGAAATTATTTAGATTGTGGACCTGGTCAAGTTAATGGCTGTGAGTGAAGTTGTTAAACCTGCCAATAACTTACAAAGGCTCTTAGCTGTCAAATAAAATCCAACACCACTCATCAGAAGATGATTTGAATACCTCTGGGCTGCTGCAGCTGTGGAATGTGAATTGAACTACAATTACTATTAATCATATTACTGCAAAATGATTTTACATGCAAGTCAGTGGACATTATCTCTAAAGGCATTAGTAGTAACCTCTTAGGACAGACAAATTCCCACTATAACCAAAGTAATAATGTCAGGAAACAGAGACAAAATAGTGGAGTTTAGGTCATTTAATTAGTGAGTTGCCCTTACTCCTCAATGACTCCTATGGTAACATGTTAAGAGTGACAGGGCAGGAACTACTTCAGGATGAGGTCCCAGTTCACAGCAGGGCAAACTCATTCTTATGTGGGCAGTTTAAAAACATCAGTTAACCTAACCTGTGCCTCCTTGGGAGGAGAACTGGGGTAAAATCCAGAGAAAGACAATGGTACTAACCAGTGTGCCATCTTACTATATTTGCAACTGATTACTTTGGATTAAAACTAACATATTTAATACAATAAAAATGCTTTTGATAGAATAATTAGATTTTTTCATCAGACTTTATGAAATACTCCTCAAAATTCTGTTGGTGCTTACAAACTAAGCAATTTTATTTTATAGATACTGTATGTCGATTTTAAATGCGTAACAGTTGATCTGGTGAAACTGATTTTTTTTTTGTTTTAAAAGAAAAAGTCACAAACGTGACTTGCTGCTTTGATGAATCATTTTGTTTTTATATGATGACTCCCTTAAAAGTGAGGTATAACTCTGTTTGGAAAACCTTTAACTTTGAGTCATCCCGAGAGCTTTAATGCAAAATCCTGAACTCGTTCCTCAACTGCTGTTTAGGTGGGTGTATTTTTTTGCATTACATCCACAAAATGACTTTTCCAACCCATGTGAAATTGATAGATGGGGCTTTCAAAGGAGCTCTGGAAACCAGCTCTGAAATATTCTGGGGATGAGTTTAATATTCAAATCATGATTGAAAGACTACGGGAATGCGTTATTAAAAAGGAAACTCACAAGAAAAACCAAGATAAACAATATCACTGTTTCCTCTGAAGGAGAATGACTGTTCTGCACATGGGAAAGAGACATTACAAGAGCTACATCAAAGTACTTAAAATATTGGCTACATTTCTCTTGAAGCAAAATTTAGCAATTATTTTACATAATAATTTTACAAAAATAAATCTTTTTTTCCCCCTAAAACATACAGGGGTTAAAGCAAGAAAAATTCCTGAGTCTGAAATTTTGGAATAGATGTTGTTAACTTTGGAACAGGGTTATTACAAAAACTTCCAAGAACCAAAACAATATGAACATGAATTTGTACAAAACATTTTATCACATAAATTATGTAAACAATGAACACATTTCACGTGCTTCCTGTGGCTACACATTTTAAGTGCTGAACACATTTCAATGAACACATCCAATGATCACATTTCAAATATTTCCTTTTGCTACGATAAACACATATTAACAGTGCAATGACTGAAACGAAAAAGAAAAAAAACTGCAACATTATCTTAATTTGGCAAACAGTGAACAGCTTTAAAGTGCTTCATTTTTTTGTTCATAGCTATGAACATAAACAAATCAGAGTATAATATCATAAATACATAAAAAACACAGATTTCGGGCAGATCATGAATAACTGAAATGATTAATTAAAATAACTGCACAATATGCAACATTCATACCCTTAAACAAGTGAAGTGCACAATCAATCCAGAAAATGCATTTCAGTCCCTATGTGGCTTTTTACACCATAAAATGAGTGACTGATGTATGTTGGTTGCATTCATGGTCTGGTAAAGACACAGTGGCAGCTGTGGTGGCTGTCTCTCTTGATAATGATGATGTAAACTGTGAAAACAAAATAGTTGCACAGAACATTTTGATTTGTGTCATGCTATAGCAGTACCCTTTTTCCCTACTCCTGCTCTACTACAGCTTTTTAGAACACAAAGTTTGGAAACAAGTAGTAGATTTGTTTTATTTGTGATGCCAAGTGACAAGGGGTTGTCTTTCACCCCTTTCCCCTTAATTAAGCCCATTGCCATTTACCTTTAACATCTAGTTCTATTACACTTTGTCTTCTGCATCTTTAAACAACTTTGATTCGCCCTCTTGTACGGAGACTTTAAATGATGCTCACAATATGGTCACAGCAACTCACAGAAAACAGCTTGTTGCTGACTGCTTAACAGTCTAAGCTGCTTGTACACCACTGGTATCTGAGAAAATAATACCACATGGCTGTTTAAAATAGATCCAGAACAAAAGCCAGTGTTGTTGCTTTTTTACGTGGTTGTTCCTGTTTTAATGAAGCAGCATAAGGGCCAGTGTATACTTTTATGAATCTAGAATCTACCATATATTCTGCAGAATATAGTATCAAAGCTGATTCGATTTATTTTCAGAAGAAGGAAATTTTTAATTCTGTTATGTGAGTAATAAAATATAAAATTATGTTGGGAATAAAACCGCAATAGCAGAAACTGAATGTGAAGTCAAGGGCCTGCCTACATTATGACAACAATAATATGCTGCATGTGAAATTCAGGCTAATGGTGAAAGGTCCATTCAAAGAGATCACCGGCTATTTATTCTAACACAGACATGCCAATTACGCACTATTTGGATTTCTGTAATTTCATGCATACATTAAATACAACCACATGTATTTTTAAAAACAAATGTTAAGGCCATGCATTTTTTTAAACTATTAAATATATTGCAGTACGTCAGTCTTGTGATATCCTTGATAAACTATTTTAATTCTTCACATATGACTTGAATGCAATCCATTCTTGCAGTAGTGATCCAAAGCAGATACAGTATCCAGTATTATCATGATAGTGTTTAGAAATTTGTGCCACAGTAAATTTTGCTCTGTTCCCTTGTATGAATGCAAATCAAATAATTTCACTACCACCCACATAAATCATATTAAGAAACTACAGCTGGTTATAAACTCTGCTTCAGGAGTCCTTACACAGGCCCAACCGAGGACTTATCTTGCTCCACCTTCATCACGTGCCTGTTTCTTATAGGAGTGCATAAAAAATTTATACTACTAACCTATAAAGCTTTAAATGGCCATGCACCAGACTACATTGGTATCCTTCTCCACCACTATGCTCTTGTCCGCCCACTAAGGTCCAAAGATTCTGGCAATCACCCATTGTGACCCGAACTAAACTGCACTCTATTGGTGACAGAGCCTTCAGCTCTATTGCATTCAGACTTTGGATGCCCTCCTTAAATGAATAAGTTCATTCATTCTTAAAAAAAAAAACAAAAAAAAACAAAAAAAAAACAAAAAACTTAAAACTGATTTGTTCAGGAAGGCATTTAGCTTACCGTGACATTCTGTCCCTTTCCCTCAGTACAGGTGCTCAGGATGATTTGTGTTTATATCACAAATTATGTTATTTGTTAAGGGTTTTCTTGTGGTATTTTTGTATTATTTTTTATTCTGGTTTATTGTATTTCCTATATTTAACTTTATTTTGTGTTTTAAATGCATGTTGTGTTGGACCCAATGTTAATCTTTTTTTCTGCTTTTCCCTGCTGTTCATTTTGAATTTTTAGTGATGCACTTTAAACATGGGAAAGCTGCTATATAAATAAAATGAGATACAGAAGCTTTAATAATAACCCCAACATCTCAAGAGCTGAATGTCACTGTGGATTATTTGGCCTGGTGTGTGGGTGTGTGTGAATGTGCTCTACTATGGATGGGAATGTCATTCAGGACTGATTCCTGCCTTGCACCAAATTCTGTCGGGAATAGCTACGGCTCCCCAGACCAATATAATGAAGAAATCAGAATCAGAATACACAAAATAATAGCAAGCCTCTGTAGAGATTATAGCTCTAACCAAGAGTGACACTCAACCCATTTACAGCTCATAGCGTACTGACCAGCTATTTGCATTATGGAAAAGAAATCTAAATAATATAATTCTTGAACATACAATAACTATAACAAGCAGCATCTTCATTAACAATAAAATGATACAATAATAAAACAAAAACGAAATGTTTTTCGCTTACAGGACCACACGTTCTCCTAAATTTCACGGGGTACAAGGTAAGAGCTTTTACAGTGGGTCAGAGCCAGGGATCAAAGTGTGCCCCCACAATACTGAGAAACGACCAAAGAAAGTCCCAATTCTGCCTCAAACGGCATCCGTTGACGACTGCAAGGGGATACTCCATCAGCTATTACTCCCCAGGCAGGGCTCCGTGTCTGCAGACGGGAAGTTGCGAGATGATGGATGCTTAAAACCTGCCATTAGGCACGAGAGAGAGAGAGAGAGAGAGAGAGAGAGAGAGAGGGGTAAAGAAACGTTCTGAGAAAGATTCCAGAACGTTCTACTTCATATCACTGTCCGTGCCAGGCCAAACAACATAGTTAAGGTGAAAGCAGTACATTATTACATAAATCACAAATGTACAAAAAAGCACCAGCTTACTAATTTTTGTACAGACAGATCTGCGTTGCCCTAAGGCAAATTATCATACTTTACACAGCAAAATATAAAGCATGTTTTGGTGTCGTTGTTACTGTATCCTCTTGTTTATCATTAAGGTCGTTTTAAAGACTCCATTATTTTCTCAGCTTAACATAACGGAGTTTAAAGATTCAAACGTCAGACAAATATTAAACATCAACCTAACTTTACCTTGGTACAGGAAAGGCGCAAAGGAGAAGTACAATTATATAACGGAGAAAGGGCAAGTTTTATCCCCACGTGCTCCTAAGATTGTAGGTCTTTTCGGGGGAAAACAGTAAAAACATAAACGTAAATAAATAATATAATTTCTCGCATACAGTCCTGCTGAATTCAGCACGCTAGGCTAATGAAGCGTGCAAAGCGAGGAGTGTCGTGTTGAGCGCTCGATTCTTCCGCGCCATCTGGCGTCTAAATACGAAATCGCTACTGCCTTAGTCACATTTGAATTGGGCTGTCGGACGTGCTTTCGGCGCCCTCTGGGGGAAGCTACATGGCTTCAGTTTGTAAGCTTAACAAAAAAAATAAATACTAAGGTAACTTTTTTTTCCATTTCAGTTTCTCTATAATAATAATAATAATAATAATAATAATAATAATAATAATAATAATAATTAAAACACAAGAATGGACCCAGAAAACACTGCATGGCAGACATTCTCTTGTGCTTGATTAACCTTGTGTGGATAAGATTGTGTCAAACAGCTAGCTAAGTCATGGTGATATGTCGGGCAAGACAGAAGGGTTCATGCTAGCCATACAAGGTCAAGTTATAAATACGAAAAAACTACAGAAACTATATTCTTAGGGACGCTAACATTACAGAGAGTCCATGCACATACTGTTACAAAGAATAAGGGCTGGTTTGTTTTCAATCCTGTTCTTGTAAAATTGATCTATTTGTATGGAATGTTGTGTGATGTCAATAAAATCAATAAAATTAAAAAAAAAAAAAGATTAAGAAACAATCCAACGCAACCCATTAGGTTGTAAACTCCTGACACAGACTGACTATATGCCCAGACTCAGTCAGATGAACTAGCACAACAGCACAAACCAGTCGACATATACAAGCCATAAGTATGCCCAACCCCACCATAGTACTAGAAAAAGTCACACATAAACTATACTGAGGCTGAACTACAGTATATTGACAGACATGACCAGGCATAGCAGTGGTAGTCAAACAAAATACAACTAATACATATTATTGACATTGCCATATCAACACACACAACCTATTAGATACACACACAAATAAAATACTTATGTGCACAGAACCAACAGAAAAAATATGTAGCTTGTGATGAACGGGTAAGGTGATTGTTGTACCCATTGCTATATCCATCACTTGTGTCATCCCACATATACGTAAGCTTACATACATTACATATAAACCAATACACATACATAAAATGACAGAAAGCAACCTTTTTAAATACATGCCACATAGTGAGAAAATTTCTTAACACAAATAATCCCCTAAAACATAGATATGAATAAACAAAACATAAAACTGGCCTATGTCTTGGCCTAGGCCCAATATAGGAGATGACAATGAGACTGTCCCAGAAAATGCTTTGAAAATATATTATTATTATTATCATTATTATTATTATTATTATTCATAAGTGTCACATGCAAACCAAATAAGGCAAATTTTTTCTCTTATACAATTTTAAAACGTGTTATAGAATTATGGCATAAATTATTTGTTGTTTTAATAAAATGCTGGTAAAGAGTAAAAAAAAGAACTTGCATTCTGTGATAGTACTATTATTATTATTAGTAGTAGTAGTATTATTAATGGCATGGCGGTGAGCATTGCTTCCTTTTACCTGCAGAGTCCTGTCTTACATTCCTTACATGGTGTTTGCATGCTCTCCTGTGTGGGCCTTTTGCCACCTTCTCAAAGACAGCTGTGTGCATTAGATTGATTGATGATGGTAAACCAGTGTCCAGCATGAATGTGTGTGTGTGTGTGTGAGTGTGTTCTGCACTTGGCTGGCACCCTATCCAGGGCAGTTTCCTGCCATGCAGACAGTGATGCTGGAATAGTTAGGAGGTTCTCAAACTGGACAGACAGGTAATAATCTCAGTTAACGGATAACTTAATAGAAATACTTAAATCTGTTGTGAATATATGTTAGTAATGTACTGTATATTCAGAAGTAAAAATGCCATCCAATTATTTTCCTGATAATTGTTTGACAACTGTGTATAATAATACATATACTTCTGTTTTATATTTATGGAAATTCCTTTTAGCATTTTATCACTCCTTTTTGTAAATGAAAATTAAAAATGCAGAGATTGTTCATTCTAAATTTGATATTATTACTTACATTTTTAAAAGTGTAGTGTTAACTTTGTGAAATTTAATATCAGTATTTCAAAAAGTGATATTAACATTTAGAAATCTGATAATGTGGTGTCAGATTTTGATCTCAAATATTGAACAATTGGTATCTATGGACTAAAAATTTACTCTGAATATTCATATTAGCAATTTAAAATCTGATATTAAGTTTTGGAAATTTTATATCATGAATGAAATGAACTTTTAAAAATGAGGCCTCATCACCTAGAAATCTGATATCAAGCAGAAATTGAAAGAATAGCAGATAAATCTTTTAACAGTATTTGAGGTGTGTGGCATATTGTGGTATATTGCGAGACTGAGGAAATACTGTGTTCCATGTTATCAGACAAACAGGAAAATGAGTTTCCAAGCTGAAAATTTTACACAAATAGCCTTTGAAGTTGGAGCTCTAAAATGGATAATTTGGAGAAAACAAAGCTATAGAAATTCTCCATGCTGTGACATAACACTGACCTTTCCACTTCGTCAATTTTACAAAAATAGAAAATATAAGCTATTCAGCCAGAAATTGCATTTTTGAGGTCAAATTGCATATAGAAAGACACAGTACACCGAAAATATTCAGTTTATATTTAACTGCTTTATACTTAAAAAGCAAATAACAAATCAACAACAACCTCACACTTCTCCCAAAACTTAGGACTAGAAACTAATGTGAATACGCAGAACTTGAAAGTAAAGCATCACAAGTCAAGGCTCCAAATAATCCAACAGAACATAAGACAAAGAAAAAATTACATATAGCTGTGCCATGAAGGCGGCCCTGAGGAAGTGCAGAATAAAGACTCAAGCTTGCATACACAGTATCTTTATGTGTTGCCTTCCTTTTTTGTTTCCCCCACAGAGAACATAAAGATAACTAATACACTCAAATTAATTTTAGATTTGAAAAGTCAGATAGAGTGGAGCTGCTAAAATTGTTAAACTTAAATTATTTTCAATGATTGACATTCCTGTTTCATACTGTTGTTTTATGCAGGAGGCTTAACTGACTGATATGGGGTGTTAAACTATGTACAAATTTGCCTACATGACTTAACATGCCTTAAAATCTTTGTACATCTTATTTGTCAGTAGATGCTTATATATTCTTTATTGCCTTTGCCTTGCTATCATCTAGCTATACACCTTCGTGTGTGAGCTTTTGTTTCAGTTCTTATAAACTTTCATTTACTCCTTTTAAATTTCAGACTGTTTCTATTAGCAGCCTAACACTTGTTTGAGTCTGCTTTTATATTCCTTGTTTCTTTCCACACAAGAATGTTATCAGTGTACACCTTTGTTGCTAGTACACTATCAAATATTTGTTGTATTGTCCTGTGAAAAATATGAGGAACTGAAGGTAATCCAAAAGGTAATGTCAGGAAGCAATATCCCCCAAAAGGCGTTTAAAGGTGCACAAACATGCACTGCTTTTGTCAATACCTACTTGCCCAAAATAGTTTCCACATACAATTTTTCCTCTCTTAAAGAGGACAAGGAAGTGTCACCTGCTGGTTGCTTTGCTTCTTATTTGTGGTGCTGCGTATAGGTTTATACAGATTTTTGCTTACGATAACAAACAATAAAGAAGAACAAATATTAATGGATATATTGTGAAGCCTTAGGTCTGAATTTTTCTGCAACATCAATAATTACATTAGAGTGGTCAGCTAACTATGTTCTTTAATCCTATGTAAAATATAGAAATAAATGATCTGCTTTGGACAGGATACTATTCAGTGGATCAAGAACTGTAATCCTGAAGGTATCACAACATAACATATTGCTAATAATACATGATGGTTAATGGGCCACAATATAGTTGTAATGACTTCAGCGATTTTTGCAAAAAGACATTCAGTCCACTCTCCCCACAATCAAATGGTCTTGTAGAGAATGGTGTTAATATTGTCAAGCTGCTTCTAAAAAAGGCAGTCAAATCCAAAGCTGATTGTGAAGGAAATTATCTTTCTTTTATACATGTGTATACTCATGTATTTTATTATTACAGAACAAAGAATTTCTTCCACCCTCACATAAAAGGTTGTGTTAGGCTTGGCCATGTGATAAGTTTACTTTAAGTTTCTAACATTCCTAGTAACACAGGCAAATGGGACACCACAGATATAGATTGGAGCAATGGTTGATACCAGACCAACCCAGAACCAACAACTGAACATCGAGCTAACGATGAGCAAAAGTACTCCAATTAAGCCATACAGACTTCCATCTTGATGAGATATACAAAGATCTTAAAAGCTCCTGAAAGTCTTAATACTGAATGTGAAAACTGAACTGCCATGTTTTGTCCAAAGTACTTGTGTACTTTGATAGATTTGACTGCTGGTGGGGAAGATGTGGCATGTTATAATTTATTGCAAGACTAAAACGAGGCAACTGAGAAAATTTTGGAAATGGAAATGTGATATCAGATTAAAATATGTGGTATTGACTTTAGCTACAAAGTGATTGTATGCTGGAATTCTTGCCACCAGCATTTAAGTGTTAAACCAAATAAATTACCAAATTTCAAAACCTTGATATTGGTTTCCTGAAACTTGATATTATTTTTCAAAAGCGTGATTCTGACATTTAATACAAAGTCACTGTATGTTCAGATTTGTCTTTCAAATGCTAATATCAAAATAAATACATTTTGCATCAAATTTTGAAATGTGGTATCTTGTTGTTATCAAATTTAAACATGTATGAGAAAGGTCATTAAATGCTGTAAAGGTTTTTCATACATATTATTCAATTGTAGACAAGGAAGTTAATTTTTCCAGTGCAATGTAGTGAAAAACACCCCCTGTTTGTGCTTAGTCTTTTCAACTCCAGATTGCAATGCCTTCTGTGTATATATTTTATATTGTTCCAGTGTTTTTCCCCCACTTTTTTCTTCTTTGATGTGAACAAGAAATGTTTCCCCTTTATTGTTAACAATGCTACCTACCAATGAAGAAGCATAAAATTTGAATGCCCTTCATTTAGGCGCAGAGACTTCAGACTTGTAGACTGATTAACTAACTAAAGAAATTTCCAACAGCTCATCCTCTTTCAAAGTATAAAGCTTAACACTTCAGTGATTGACACATATGACAGTGTTGTTCTATTCTTAGTAGAAGAAATTGGAATCCTATTGGCTGAAAGCAATGGCCAGACAGAGGCTTATGCAACTGAAACAGTATTAAAAGTTAAGTACGATTAACCAACATTTTAAGAAATTGCACACAGTTGTATAATGCAGTTTTTAAGATTTTGTTTTTTTTTTAAGAACATTCATGTTGTTTTATTAATGTTCTGTATCTGTTATACTCATAAGTTAGTATTTCAGTGATTATAAAGAAAACAGACCAATTCCCAATCATGTATATATTTATATGGATGTTACTCTGTATCTGTGAAACAGCACCTCTAACTACTATATGTGAAAAATATCAGTATGTATATTTTATACTTTAAGCAAAGTTTTTTATTTTTTCAAATTTATTGTAAAGAAAACACATGCATGCAAGAATCTGTAAACATGAATTTGTGAATTGTTACACAGGTTTTAAATATACTACATCAAACATAAACATGCTGGAAGCATATTTACCTGTGCTGCAGGAAAATTGAAAACTATTAATATAAGAATACACCTGTAAATTATACATTAATCTATTTTCTGAGTCTGCTTTGTCATTACAGAGCCATGGAAGTTGGAGCCTATCCTGGTAATGTCTACATTGGAATAGTGCCAGTCCATCACAGGGCACCGCCTAGCACCATTTATCCATAGTACACATTTCTTTGGGATGAAGAAGAAAATCAGAGTATACAAATAAAATCTGCAAGGAGAAAATGTAGAATGTACACAGACAATAACAAGCTAGGAATAAAACAAAACCTAGAGCTATAACAAAGAGGTTCTTACCACTGAAATGCTATGGCTTCTTTTTTGTAAAGCCTCATTGCTATACTTACATTATTGGAATCTGAATGTTCTAGCATTTATAAAGGGTATTAAAATCTGAAAATTATATTACAGTAAGTTCAAAGTACATTAAAATCAAACATATAAGCACATCAAGAGATGTTACTAGATTCAGATCTCTATTTTAAAAATAATTTTTAAGCGTCATAAAGTATTACAGCTTTCTCATGTAAAGAGGATGAACATTTTTTTAATCCTCATTGAATTTCATTTAGGCATGAACATAAAATAAAATTCTAGTTTGCTTTTATTTTGGTTGTGTTTGTCTTTCTCTGTTTAGCAGACTCAAATGCACCCTTATTAATTAGATTAAGGGTTTAATTTAAACACAAGCTTCTTACCTCTCAAGACTTGCAAAGGGAGATCACTGCCATTTCTCCGTGCATCCTGCAGAATGAAGCTCACCTTATCATTACGCATCTTCTAGACAGAATTACTTTAAGAAAAATTATAATAATAATGGCAAGAGTTGTATATTTAGTGTTAGTTTTCATTTTTTTCACTAATGCTTTATCACAAGAAAATTTTCAACCAAATTTGGTGCTGGATATGGCAAATGTTCTGCTTGACAACTACTGTTTTCCTGAAAATTTGATTGGAATGAAAGAAGCAATAGAGCAAGCAATAAGAAATGGGGAGATTCTTCAGATATCAGATCCAGGTACACTAGCTGCTGTTTTGACAGCTGGCGTGCAAGGTGCACTAAATGACCCACGTTTGATTGTCTCCTATCACCCCACTGGCTCACTCTTCTCACAGTCTTTGCCTTTAGCAGATTTGCCAGTGCAACAGCTCCTTCTTATGATTCATAATTCAGTCCATTATGAAATTTTGGAGGGAAACATAGGATACCTACGGATTGACCATATCATCGGAGAGGATGTGATTCAGAAAGTTGGTGCTTTGCTTGTCAAGGGCATCTGGAGTAACATAATGGGAACCTCTTCTTTAATTCTGGACCTGCGCTACAGCACCACAGGACAAGTATCAGGAATCACTTATGTTGTATCTTACTTTTGTGAGGCAGATCCTATTCATATTGACACCATTTACGATCACCCTTCTAACAGCACAAAACAGATCTGGACATTGGCAAGTCTTCTGGGAGAAAAGTATGGAAAGGATAAAGATGTGATTGTTTTGACAAGCAGGTATACTGAAGGGGTGGCAGAGGATATTGCTTATATTTTGAAACATCTACACAGAGCCATCATTGTTGGTGAAAGAACAGCTGGTGGTTCATTAAAAATAGACAAATTAAAAATAGGAGAATCCTATTTTTACATTACTGTCCCTGTTGCTAGATCCATCAGTCCCATTACTGGGCAGAGCTGGGAAGTAAACGGTGTGTTTCCTTGTGTTCCTACTCATGCAGATGAAGCTCTTGATAAAGCCAAATCTATTTTGTCTGTTAGGAGTGACGTTCCTAAAGTAGTCCAAGCAATAACAGACATATTGAAAGGATACTACTCATTTACTGATCGGGTACCCACACTACTTCAACATATTTCATTTACTGATTATTCTGCTGTGACATCGGAAGAAGACCTTATTTCTAAACTTAATTATGAGTTGCAATCTGTGTCTGAAGACCCTCGACTAATAATAAAATTGACAGATGAGTCCCACGTAACAATAGAAGATAGTCCTACTGCTAATAATTTGCCAAATGACCCTGCACTTCTTCAAGCTTTGGTGGACACTGTGTTTAAAGTAAATATTTTAGCAGAAAATATCGGCTACCTTCGATTTGATGAATTTGCTGATGCTTCAGTGTTGGTGAAATTAGGAGCACAAATAGTCAACAAAGTGTGGGATCCTATTAAAAACACAGAGAACCTTATCATTGACATTCGTTATAACACTGGTGGTCCATCTGCTGCTGTTCCACTTCTACTCTCATATTTTCATGATCTGTCTCCACCTGTTTATTTCTTTACAGTATACAACAGACTCACCAACAATACAACAGAATATTCCACAATCCCAAATTTACAAGGTCAGCCTTATGGATCAAAACGTGGTGTGTATGTCCTTACAAGCCATCACACCACAACAGCTGCAGAGGAATTTGCGTACTTAATGCAGTCTCTAAGCAGAGCAACAGTCATTGGAGAAATAACCTCTGGAACTTTGTTACATTCGAGATCATTTCAAATAGAAGGAATCAATGCGGTCATTACAGTTCCAGTCATTAACTTCATTGATAACAATGGAGAATACTGGCTAGGAGGTGGAGTGGTTCCAGATGCAATAGTTTTAGCAGAAGAGGCTCTACATAAAGCTCTGGAGGTAATATATTTTCATGCTGATATCTACAAGTTAATTGAAAGTGCAGCAAATCTTATGGAAGTGCATTATGCCATTCCAGAAGTCTCTTCTAAAATAAGTTCTGTGCTCCAAAAAAAATGGTCTGATGGCTTATATCGGTCAGTAGTGGACCATGAATCCTTAGCATCTCAGTTAACTTCAGACCTACAGGAAACATCAGGTGATCATCGTTTGCTTGTGTTCTTCAGTGACATTGAACCAGAAGTACATGAAGATCAATCATCGAAAGTTCCAAGCCCAGAAGAGCTAAACTATATTATCGAAGCCTTGTTTAAGACAGAAATTATGCCTGGAAATGTTGGATATCTGAGATTTGATTTGATGGCAGAAGCAGAAATCGTTAAAGCTGTAGGACCTCAGCTTATTAATCGTGTGTGGAACAAGCTTGTAAATACTGATATGTTGATTATTGATATGAGATATAATACAGCTGGGTACTCAAATGCTATTCCATTATTGTGCTCCTACTTCTTTGATGCTGAACCTATTCGTCACCTGTACACTATCTTTGACCGCTCCACTTCAGGCACCTCACCTGTAATGACCATACCTCAGATTTTAGGTCAGAGGTACAGCCCAAAGAAAGACCTTTTTATTCTTACAAGCCACATGACAGGATCTGCTGCAGAGGCATTCACTAGAGCAATGAAAGATCTAGAAAGAGCTACAGTTATTGGGGAGCCTACTGTTGGAGGCTCTCTGTCTGTGGGAACATACAGAATAAATAACAGTAACTTGTATGTTTCAATTCCTAATCAAGTAGTCCTAAGTGCAATTACTGGAAAGGTATGGAGTGTATCTGGAGTTGAACCACATATCATAGTCCAGGCTAATGATGCAATGAATTTAGTCCATCGAATTGTTAACTTTCGCCTTCGGATTTCTTCCATTTTGCAAAATGTGGGACAACTAGTTGCTGAAAATTATGCCTTTGACCAAATTTCAGCAGATATTTCAACAAAGTTAATATCACTTTATGAGAGTGGGAACTTCAAAAAAATCAATTCAGAAAGTGAGTTAGTAAAAAAACTCTCTAATGACTTGCAAGCATTATCAGGAGATAAAAACCTAAAGGTTTCTTATGCACCAGAAAATTCAAAAGATCACATTCTAGCTGCTGCTCCTTTTCAGGTATGGTCCTTAAATTGCTATACAAATTTTAAAGAAAGAGCAAAAATTAATGTTTATGTTTTTATCCTTATTGTGAAATATAATTTATATATATTTAGATATTGTATTCCATTTTTATCAAGCATTGCCTGAGGATTGTAAATAAATGTGAAATAGCATTTTCTATCCTGCTTCATAAGTTATAGGAGCCTACCCCAGCAGCAGTGGGCAGGGAAAAACTTTGACAGGGCACCTGTCCATCACAGAGACTACTCATGCATACACTCACACAGGGCCAGTTTGGCACCATTAGTTAACCTAACATGCACGTCTGTGGGGATGTCCGAGGAAAACCAATTCACCAGGAGGGAAAAGCCACCAAGAAAAAATAAAGGGGAAATAAAGTGCAGACTCAAAACAGTCAAAAACAAGCTGCAGGATATGAACCTAGGATGTTGGGTCCATGAGACAGCAATAATTTCCACTACACCCCTATGCCTCCTGGATTTGTAAGTGATAATAAAAAAAAGTTATTTTTTTAACCGCAAAATTCTGAAAGGGTACGTAGGATGAAAAATAATATGATTGTCTAACTGATTGTCTAACTGAAATGTATCCACTTTTTGCTTTCTCTACAGATTCCTTCTCCTGAGGTATTTGCAGATCTTATCAAATTTTCTTTCCATACAGATGTGCTTGAAAACAATATTGGATATCTACGGTTTGACATGTTTGGGGAGTCTGAGTTAATTATTCAAGTTTCTGATTTGCTGGTAGAGCATGTATGGAAGAAAATAATAAACACAAATGCACTTATTCTTGATCTAAGGTATGTTGTTTTCATTTATGAACATAATCCCAGATTAAATATTGTTTAATAACTTATTTGCTGTTTTGAAATAATTTTTTTTATTAGAAGCACATAATAAGCATCCATCCATCAATTATCCAACCCGCTATATCCTAACTAAAGGGTTACAGGGGTCTGCTGGAGCCAATCCCAGCCAACGCAGGGAGCAAGGCAGGAAACAAACCCCGGGCAGGGCGCCAGCCCACTGCAGGGAGCACACACACACACACACACACACGGGATGATTTTAGAATCGCCAATGCACCTAACCTGCATGTATTTGGACTGTGGGAGGAAACCGGAGTACCCGGAGGAAACCCACGCAGACATGGGGAGAACATGCAAACTCCACGCAGGGAGGACGCAGGAAGAGATCCCCAGTCTCTTAACTGCGAGGCAGCAGCGCTACCACTGTGCCACCATGCTGCCCCGCACATAATAACATGCAACGAAATTAAACTGTCCTAAAAATCACTTATTTACAATGGATTATACTTTCTTTAAATGTCTTCTTTTGGTGTTATGTAGGCTGAAATCAAAAATGATCAGATTTTTTATCACCTTTAATGAGATCTTGGAATCAATAATATTGAGATGAAACTCATAATTTTTAGACAAAATCATATAAATAAAATACATTGTCACTGCAGTTTTATACAGTGTTATGCAAAAATGTAGACACACTGAGACAATTACATATTTTGTTGATTTTTGAAGCGAAGAGTATTAAGTCCAACCCCTGAAACAAATGCACATGTAAGTACAAGTCTTTTGTCAATGTTTAAAGAAAAAAACCAGGAATTGTGACTTGTGCAATAGTTTAGGCACCCTACCACTGGTAAAGTTCCAGAATCTCATTAACTTGTTAGGCCTGAATTGACTCATTAGGACATATAAACTAGGTAAACAGCTGTTATCATGAGACCATTAATTATTATGAGACCAGAGCTAGATAAATTCTGACTCATTAATGCTTCTGGTGACACTGAATAACCAAAGTAAGCTAATTGATGCATATAATGTTGGAAAAGATTAAAAAATATACAGTATATCAAAGCAGTTCCTGGTTTGCAATTTCTACTACTAGGAATTTAATAAAGAAATGGTGTTTGAGAGGAACAGTGAAAGTCAAGAAAAGATCAAGAAGACCAAGAAAAAATCCTTCAAGAATTGCACGTTTTTAAGTTAAAAGGTGAAACAAAACTCCCAAATTACTGCAAAGGATCTGCAGGAAGATTTAATTGACAATTTAGTTATAACAGTGCTTGTATCAAAAGAGTCTCCAAAGCAAGAGTCAGAAGAGGAAGTGATTGCTGTGACCTCATCAGAAAAGGCACCGTCTGAAGTATGCAAGGGATCATCTGGACAAGCCAGAGTCATTCTGGAGGCAACTGTTGTAGATTGATGAAGAAAAGAACATCTTGTCATCTATTAAACATGCGTGTGGATCCATTATGTTTTTTTGTGGTTGTTTGGAAGCCAGTGGCTCAGGGACCATTGCACACATAGTGAAGAATGGATTCAACTCAATATCAGAAAATTGTGGATGCAAGTATCATGCAGTCCATCAAGAGGCTCATGCTGAGAAAAGGTTGGCTTCTACAAAAAGAGAATGATCAGCAATTTACCATGAACTATCACAAGAAATAAAAGCTGAAGCTTTTGGAATGGTCATTACAGTTCCCTGGACCTGAAACATTATTGAATATCTTTGCATAGATGTAAAGAGTATTGTACATGCAAGACAGCCAACAACTATTTCTGAACTTGAGGTAATCTGCAAGGAATGTTCCCATTTCTAGGAAAGAAATACTCACAACTGGATGGTCACTAGGTGCCAAAAGATGTGGGTGCCCAAACATTTGCACAAGTTTTTTTTTTTATGTTTAAGTACATTAAACAAAATGTAACATTGTCTTAAAAACTAAGAAAAGATTTGGGCTTAAATCTTATGTGTTGCAATGATTGAACTGAATATTTTTCATTTCAAAAAACAACAAAAGATGTAGTTGTCTTAGGAGTGCCCAAACATTTGTATAATGCTGTATATCAGAGAATAACTAATAATTATCTAGTCCTCACCAAGTCACAAGGTTATAGAAATCTGACCTCAAGTAACACAAAATGATAGACTTTACTGTTTCATTGTTTATTCAACAAAAATATAAGTGAACATACAGAAACTAAATTGATAAACTTGTGGAATAACTAGGAAAAACAATGGAAAAGGCAAGAGAAAAATGCAGCTAAGCATAAAGGAGTAAAGACTTTAGAGAGCGATTGAACATTGTACAGGTGCAAAGTGCCCATATAAGTATGGGAGCTAGTACACTTCGAGAGCCTTAGAAGATTTCCAAGAAATTCATGCTTTCCAGCAACTGTAATGGGGAGATGTGGCCTGAGATTATATTACGTGGAAGGTGTTAGCAAATGCATGATGCTGGGAATACTTAAGGGTAAAGCATAACAATCAAGTGTCGACTGTAGACCAATTACACATCTAAAGAGCACAAAATAGATTTCAAATATAATAACTTTGTAAATATACTCAACCTGTGAGTAAAGTAAAAGTGAACTCAGAATCATTATATTTAATTTAGTAGACAAAAAGTATATGTGATTATGTTTATGAAGACAGTCTTCTTCAGTTAATTTTTAAGCAAATCTGGAATTAACAAATCCATTATAATTCACTCACTATTGCAAGGATAGTTAATTTCAGTCTTGAGAGCCGTATGTTTTCCTTCCTTTCATTGCAGATATTTATAGTCAGTTCTTTGTGGTGTGTGTGTTTTGCTGTAAACTGAATCCATGTAACCTGACATTCCTTTTAAGAGCATTTATTTATTTCAATGCCACTTTAAAGAATTTGATGAGCCTTTTGAGATATATGTATCATTAAGCATACATCCACTTGCAGAGTGTCTAATTCATTCCTGTTCACACCCATGGCTGCTTTTAAAAATCTGCTAAGAATAATAAAGTGAAAAGGCATTTGGAAGCTGATCATATTTGTGCTAGTAAATTAAGAATAATATGCATATATTCTTACACTGGAGGTTTGTTCTCAGTCCAGTGACTAAGTCTTAATAAAGAGAAACAAAAGGTGTAGTAATACTCAAGCTAGAAATTAAGTTAATTAGATAGATAGATAGATAGATAGATAGATAGATAGATAGATAGATAGATAGATAGATGTAACTTAATGTTAATTAACTTTGCATGTCACATTGCAGATATAACATAGGAGGATCAACATCAGGAATTGCAGTGTTTGCCTCATATTTCTTTGAGGAAAACCAAAGAATTCTTCTGGACAAAATCTACAACCAACCAAAAAACACAACCACAGAGCTATGGACTCTGGGTAAATTAAGAGGTTTGTTTTTTGAACTTCCTTTAACATCCAACTAATAATATGTTTTAACTTTCTTGTTATGATTCCATTCTATCCAATTCCAAGCAGAATTTGTGTACTGTATATGAAACTGCCATCATTAATGCTTTGTTAATATAAATTTATAACTTAAGAGTCTGATTGAATGATTTAAAATACAATATGCTGTTTGTCATCTTTGAGTGTTTACAGTATTTTGATTTATATTATTTTTGCTTTAAAAATGAGAGTATTACAAAATTGTGCCAAAAACAGCAAATTAACTAATTTACTGTTGTTAATAATAGCTATTACTTTTAAATTGCAGTATGATTAATTACATCATATAGTTTTTCATAACACCTTTACTGATTTGGTTATTTATTGTTTACCATGGTGCACTTTTTTCTTTCTTGCTTTAAATTAGTAGCCTACTACAGTATTTCTATAAAATGCCATTTTTTCTGCATTGCGATAATATTCTCCTTGGAAAGTTTTGGAAAAAGACGATTAAGATTTAAAACTTGTCTTAAGGCACCTTCCATTCCCTTGACATTGGGCCCTTACCAAAGCAGAAATTCTTATCATTGGTTGGCTTTCCCAAGGTTGCTTATTTTGTGGATGTAGCTTTCATAGCCTGATTATCATTACCACATTGATGTACTTAGACTAGAAATGAATATGTAGATTTTAAATCATAATTTTAATTTCTCTAACCTATTTTGAAAATCACAGTACTTTCAGAGTATGTTATGATTACATTTAAACTGAATATGTGTTTGGTCCAACATAATATGTGTATAGTGTGAAAGAAAGGTGCACTTGAGCCATCCCCTGACAAGAATACCAGGGATTCCAAAGTAAAATAAAATGGTCATGTTTATCATAAAAAAATTATACAGGAGAAAGATAATCACAAGTAATAGGACAATATACCAAAAATTAAAAAATAAGCCTCAAACCCCTTTTGGCCAATGGCTTCTTTTACCTTTGGTACTATTTAACACTACCTCTGCCCACTCTTTCTTCCACTAGTCAACCTTAACAAACCATCCAACCCCAAGTTCAGTGTCCATCTGGTCAGAAATGGCTTTTACACCTAGGCCAAACAGGCTTCTCCTGGGGATAACTTCTGGGAACAGACATATTGTTGGGACCTCCACTGCTTGTACAGCTGCGTCTAGCATCCCCAAATGCATCCTAAGACCCAGTGCTCTAATAAAGATCCAGGCAAACACCTGATTATTTTAATTAGCACCACATTCATAGGCTAGCACACAGCTGCCATGTGTCAGACTGGGGCAACTCCTGCCCTGTGTCAATACATTCCTCAGCATTGTTCCATTTTAACTTACCCTGAATCTACCTACTCTTCTGCTCCCTGGTAGTGCACTACCTGCAGTAAAGGGGTCAGTAAACTTTGTTACATAATGGCTCAACTGCCATCTAGGGAAAACATGCCACCCTGTAGATATTTGACATCATTTTAGGGCATGACATTCCTAGGTAATGGCAACTCAGGCCTACTGCCATGAAAACAAGTGTCTAAACCAGTGTGCTCCCCGTCAGGACTGTGATGGTCCGAATTGGCTCCACAGCCAGAATCATCGATAGTCATAGACTGAGGATGAGGCAGGCAAATGAGGGCACACACACACACAGCAAAAGGTAGGTGCAAGTGCTTTGTGCTTTTATTTTCATTAAACAAATGTCAGTCAGTCAGTCATCATCCAACCTGCTATATCCTAACACAGGGTCATGGGGGCCTGCTGGAGCCAATCTCAGCCAGCACAGGGCACAAGGCAGGAACAAAACCCAGGTAGGGCGCCAGCCCACCGCAGGGCACACACACCCACACCCACATACCAAGCACACACTAGGGACAATTTAGGATCGCCAATGCACCTAACCTGCATGTCTTTGGACCGTGGGAGGAAACCGGAACACCTGGGGGAAACCCATGCAGACACGGGGAGAACATGCAAACTCCACGCAGGGAGGACCAGGGTAAGCGAACCCAGGTCTCCTTGAATCCATAAAATCAGTGAAAGTCTGTGAGTTAAATCCAATGATAAAATGGAATACAACCATGCAGTCATGGGGTAATGTTTCTTTCTTCAACCTGAGCTCAGCGAGTCTTTCACTCCCTGTCTCCCCAACTAACTCAACTGGTCACTCAGCTGATGGAGATGCCAGCAGCTGCAGCTCTCACTTCCGGCTCTCACCCTGACTGTAATTCAGTGCCAGCCCATCTGCATGTCTTGAAAATATAGAATTCAGTCCGAGCAGGAAAAAGAGAGGATGAAAAGGGAAACGTGAGCGAGAGGGCAGTATTGGGTGCCTGAGTCAGTGTGAGGGAACAAAAGAAGATTAAGAGGGGACATGACTGAAGTGTTTAAAATTATTAGAGGAATTAGTACAGTGGATCGAGACTGTTACCTTAAAATGAGTTCAACAAGAACACCAGGACACATTTGGAAACTTGTTAAGGGTTAATTTTGCACAAATGTTAGGAAGTTTTTCTTTACAAAGTGAACCATAGACACACAGAATAAGCTTACCAAGTAATGAGGTAGAGAGTAAGACTTTTGGGACTTTCAAAACTAGACTTGATGTTAGCAGATAGGACTGGCGAGCTATGTTGGGCTGAATGGCCTATTCTCATCTTGAGTGTTCTAATGTTCTAAAGTCAAAAGAAAGAGAATTTATGAAAGCCTCAGAGCATTGCATAATATATGCTTAAAAATAATCATTGAAAAGCATATACTCAGTAAAACATGAAACACAGGCAAATGCAAAAATCTCCAAAAGAAGCACCGTAATATCTGGTAGATCTAAAGTGTATGATGTTACAGTAACAAACAGAGATCTTTTAATCTGTGCCATTTTTCTAATTCACACAGGGGAAAGATATGGTGTCAAGAAGGATGTGGTCATTTTGACAAGCAGTATGACAACAGGGGCTGCTGAAGAATTTGTCCATATTCTGAAGAAAGTGGGAAGGGCTCTGATAGTGGGCGAAATAACCAGTGGTGGCTGTCTCTCTTCACAAACATTCAATGTGGCTGGTACACAGTTCTATATAACTATTCCTACTAGCAGATCTGAAGGTTCTCCTGAAGGGCCATCTTGGGAGGGTGTTGGAGTTACCCCTCATATTGAAGAGGCTGCCAGTCATGCACTGGAGAAAGCAAAAGAAATCCTTCAAAGTCATTTGCATGGTAGAGCATGAATTGTTTTAGATTAAGAATTAAACTCAAGACAGAAAAAGATTATGTAAGGCTTTTCCATTATTTGTCATAGACTATGATATCATAGCTGTCTTAGATGCATGTTAACTAAAAAAGAAATGCTATTTCATAATACCCACCTATGTGACAGTCCATTGTAGAATAAAGTAGCTCTTACACTGAACAGAAGACATTACGTTGGTTTCATATTAACAACTACATTTTTTTTATCCATTTATCTTAGCTATCTTTATGTTATACAAAGCTATCATCACATGTTGACCAAAAGAACATTTTGATAAACAAAATGTTTTAAAAAGGATATTCCTATACACTGTTGCATATTACCATTTATTCCACTTACATACGTAATATTGAATAAAATAATTCAAGTTATGGATTAACAAAGTGAAACAAAAATCAAAGGTCAAAAGAGAGAAATGTGTCTCTCAAAAAATTAATTGTTCATTTTGAATTCCAGTAAATGTTTTCCTGTTTAAGGAGGAATACATTCTTATGCTTAAGAAAATAAAATTTATCTGTTTGGAAAGTAGTCTGTCCTGTAAATTCTTCCTATTGCTGGGGTAACTAGGGGTTTACAATGTTTCTTAAAGGAGTCACGATGTTCTTTGTCTTTGAATATTTTAAAGTAATTTGTAGATTTAAGCCAGTATGTTTAATTAATTAATTCTCTCCATACAATAGCACCTGTTAAGCAGTCAGATATATTAGGCAGCAAGTAAACAGTCAGGTCTTGTAGGACATGTGTTGCAAAAGGCAAAATGGGCAAGCATAAGGATCTGAGTGATTCTGACAAGGGCCAAATTGTGATTGCTAGATGACTGGGTCAGAGCATCTGGCAGGTCTTCTGGGGTCTTCCCAGTGTGCAATGAAAGTGATCCAAGGAAGGACAACCGACGAATCAGCGGCAGGGTCAGGGGCTGTGCCCAAGGCTCATTGATAAGTATGGGGAGCAAAAACTAGTCTATCTGGTCCAATCCCACAGAAGAGCTACTGTAACACAAATTTCTGAAAAACGTAATGCTGGCCATGTCAGAACACACAGTGCATCACAGCTTGCTGTTTATGGGGCTATGTAGCAGCAGACCAGTCATTGTACACATGCTGATCCCTGTCTTCTGCCAGAAGTACCTACAATGTGCAATGTGGGCATCAGAATTGGTCTGATGAATCACTTTTTCTTTTAGATCATGTGAATAGCCAGGTGTGAGTGTATCATTTACCTGGGGAAGAGATGACAGCAGGATGTACTATGGGAAGAAGGCAAGTCGGCAGAGGCAATGTGATGCTCTGGGCAATGTTATGCTGGGAAACCTTGGGTCCTGGCATTCATGTGAATGTTACTTTGACATGTATGCCCTAGCTAAAGATTATGGCAGCTCAGAATAAATCTCTTCATGGCAACAGTATTTCATGATGGCAGTGGCTTCTATCAGCAGGATAATACACGCTGCAAAGGCTACAAAAAAATTCAGGAATGGTTTGAGGAACATGACAAAGAGTTCAAGGTGCTGACCTGTCCTCGACATTTCCAAGATTTCAATCTGATTGAGGATCTGTGGGATGAGCTGGAAAGACAAATCCAATCCAAGAATCCTTGTTCATAATAGCACTCAATTTTGTCTTCATTCTCTCCCCCACTACCATCTCCCATAACTAAGCCTGCCATTTTAATTAGCATGTTGATTCATTGTGCCTCTCTTGAAGTGTTGTTAAAAGACCAACACACAACAGCACAGAAAATCACACTGACCATCACAGAGTTTTAGAACATGTAAAGGATGTTGCTACGCACATTAAAGGAACACACTCTGCTCTGTGCTCAGTCTTTTTGTGGTGTAGCGGGTCCACGGCTCATTCCCAAAGGCCACTTTTTAAAATAAATAATCTCCGCACTCGCGGCTTAGCGAGGGGGCGTGGTGTGTGTGTAGATGAGCAGTTCCCGGCGAATTCGTGATGCGGGCAGTTCTCACTTAAGTGCACAGGTGAGGAGTCATCTGCATCCGTAATTGTTCCCGGGAGCTTCTGATTGCCACAGCTCATCCACATCCCCGGGATAAATAGAAGTGGGAGGCGGCTAGTAGGAGAGAAAAAAATTAGAAGAAAGAAAGAAAGAAAGAAAGAAAGAAAGAAAGAAAGAAAGAAAGAAAGAAAAGACGGACGGACGGAGGTTGCAGGAGAGGAAGGTGGCTGGAAGCAGGTAGAGGAAAGCCGGTGCAGGAGAGAAGGAGAGTAAGCAAGTGCAGGCTCGCGCTGTATGCAGACAGCTGGAAGAGGCAAGCCCGAGTGGAGAGTTTGGCCGACACCCGAGGGCTGACGGTAGTGGTCACTCCTGCTGAGCGCTTCTTGGGAGCAGGAGTGACCAGGAGCAGGTTGGCTCGCTGTAGCGAAGGCAGCGGGAGTCGGAGATTTGGAGTAGAATCCCCAGCGTGAGCGTCCTGGCCATTGGAGGAAGCCAAATCTCGGTCTGGTAGGGGCT
>JANRMT010062813.1:22676118-22687742 GCA_026402145.1 Polypterus bichir lapradei | reverse complement strand
ATTGCTTCATGCCATTGTTTTAACCTCGTTGTTTTTTAAAGGATTTTTTTTCTATTAAATTTTAACCTCCACCCTTCACTTGTTTTTATGGATTATTTATTTGAAGACTTTTGAGATAAACTGCACTTTATTTATTTGGACACTGTTTTGTTGTTGTTTTGAAATAAAAGCACTTTGCACTTTTGCACCATCCCTTTGCTTCATTGTTTGTGCCTCACTGTACAGCTCATCGGTGACATTACCGAAGGTGTTGGGTTCGAGGGCCCCCAGAAGCAAGATGGGAGCGTGGAGCGAACCCACATCGTCACACTTTTTTTTATAAAGTTCCTGTTTGTTCCAAGGCTATTCCAGACTGTCATTGATGTGCATCTGCAAGTACTTTTAGCAGTACACCACCTCAATATCCACTCCCTAAACAGTGACCAGGCATAGAGCTCTTTGGTGTAGCGAAAGTCAATAACTAGTTCCTGGTATTTGCTGTTGTTTAGTTCCAGGCAATTCTTTCTGCAGCAAAAAAGAAAGTTCTCCACCTGACTACAATTGCCAGTCTCGTTCCCCTTATTGATACACCCCATAACCAAAGAATTTCTGCAAGTGACATGACCTGGTGTTATTTTTATAGTCTGAGATGTACAGAGTTTAGAGAAAAGGAGACAGGACACCTGTATTACTGATAATAGAGATCTGTTTCAATATAAGCAACCATGAATCCCCTAAGCTTCCTGTTAATTTAAAGCACATGTAATGAACCTTTTTTTCATAATGACACAATCATTAATTAGATACTTCCTTGCACAAATATCTAGAATTAATGCAGTGGTTCTCAACCTGTGGGGCGGGCCCCCCTAGGATGTGCACGAAGTAACAAAAAGGGGGGCGCGAAGATGTGAAATGACAGGCAACCTGGCTGGAGCTATACTGGGAACCTTACCCTGCAGGGACGCCTACAGTATGGAAGGACAAGGTAGGCAATTTATGCAGGGCACTGTCTTCGTAGAACACTAGATGGAAGCACCTCCCTCTCCAACCTCAGACTGCGGCATGGCTATGGTTTCCCACAAGGGTTCTGTGGGTACCGCCGGGGGCACTGAGGGAATTGGTGAGCCCTGAAGTGCTGGGATGGGCTTCATCTGCTCCATGACCCTGCCCTGGATAAGCAAGTTAGGAAAATATATGGATATTAACACATAAGAGAGATGGTAAGAGTGGAGTAAAATGAAACAGACACTGCTTGGGCTAATTTGTATTGTGCAGTTCAGGACGTTTTCAGAAGATATTTCTGTGAGAATCATATATCTATATATTTAATCTATATATTTCACTCATCACGAAATCTCCCGAACCATGAGGACTTGGGACTTGAAATTTAGAATGTAGGTTAGTCTTGGCCCATAGGTGCTTGCTAAGAAACGGTTTTAAAAATTTTGTGATCCAAGCGCATTCTGTCTGTATGTCTGTCCACTTTTCACAAGAGAATTACTTAATGGATTTAGATCAGTTTGTTTTGTATAATTTGCTTGACCTTTCCGGTTGATTTTGCGACTTCTCTTATCGCACTAAGTATCATAGTTCGCTTGTGGTAATGATGTATTTATGCAAATCCAAGAGAATGGCTGTGGGCCAAGAACGGGGGGGGGCGGGCGTACCTCCGGGGGGTGGTGCCTTCCTCATTCACTCGCCAGCCTCTGTTCTAGTTAGTCTATGTCTCGCCACGTGTTGGAGTGTACCTTGCCTCCACTTCGCTAGTGATACCTGTTTGTTCAACAGACATTATCATCTACAGATTGTTAAGGAGTAACGTTTGACGTTTTTGAGAGAGAGATCAGAGCTCCATGTGTTTTAGAGGGTAGCTGCTGATTGCCAGAGATATCACGGCTATGTACTTTTCTCCCCACACAGGGAATGCTCTCCCATCAGAGCTGAACACAATCAGATATAGTGCCAATGTCTATTGATTTTTAAAGTTTGTCCTGTTTCATTACTATGTGGGCGCAGCCATGGGGTACAGCTAGTAAAATAATAAACTACAGTCTGTTTTAAAGGAAATAGCAGAACCATTCAATAACTTAAGAAAGTAAAACTGATATCTCTTAAATGATTTCTGCAAATGTAATTACAAAAAAACACAGGACACTTGAATAAAAATATTATTTGGTATGCCATTTGAGTGTCAGTGACCAGCAGGGGGCTCTGCTCTGCCACTAAGACTTGTACTGTCTGGGGAATTTGTACACAGACTCTCAGTTATGTCCCTGTTGTGAGATGTTTGTCTCTTCCTGTTTGCTTTCAGGTTTATTTTTAGAACAGCAGGAATCCTAACCCTAATTTTCCTGCCAAAGCGCCTCGAGAAATATCTAGAACTAAACACTAGAATAACAACACAACCTACAGAAAGGCTGCAGTATATGGTGTGACTGCTTTCTCAGAAAAGGTTAATATTTACTTTTCAGACCAAGTTTTCATCCTCTAATAGCAAGTTCATTTATTCATGCATTTTCTAAAGTCCAGCATTGTTGGGACCTATCCAAGCATTCTCAGTCTCAGCACAGGAACTAATCTTTGCAGAGTGCCTTGCACACACACAAATACACAAATAGAGTTGCCTATTACCTATTGCAGGAAACACCCTGTGGTAAATCAGGGGTCCTGTGCTCCAGAGCTGAATAAACATTGAAATCTCCTACTTTGATATATAGAAGAAATTAGTTATGTAGAATGCAGTCAGCTAGGATATACATATCTTATGTAGATGACAGGCAATCTGCAAGCAAAATCCATGGTACCTTGTACTTCTGATTAGTATCACACAGAACTTCAGCTTTTCATGATACATGCAAATTTAGGTATTGTATTTGTAACGCTAAACTGGCTAGTTCGTGATATAGATTGATGTCAAGTAGATTGATTGGTACTGCAGTTCTAGTTAGTGCACAGAAAATAGTAGAATTAGAAGCACTGACGTCCGCTGCAATGTCAGTATCAGAGTTAATCTGCAGTCTTTGTCACGTTCTGCTACTTAGCATCACACCGTTTCTCCTTCAACATCACCGAGTTTAAACAAGCACTAAGGGTTGCATGGAGCTCCTATTCACTGTAGATTTTTTCTCTAGAAGTCTCTGCTCTTGTGTTTGATTTCTCTTGAGGCTTGTCGAAGGTCCTACTTACCCACCCCATCAGAGACGGTGCTGCCACTCCAGTATCTTGCCTTGCCCAGGCAATGAAGAGCTCATAGGCAGCTGCATTTCTGCCCTGCTGGTGAAAAGGCATCTGCCAGCTCCCACAATATTAATATGCAAAACCAGAAATGGACTTTGAGTGATCTACAACACCATAACATATTTTAAACATTTTTTAGGAGTCGACCCACATTTTTGATATGCAGGTTTGGTGGGGGTCCAAAGTGTTAATTAGAAGGTTGCAGACTACAAGGGCACCTCCATTCCCCAAGTAAAGCCTGTATTTTGCTCCTTGCTATTAACTAAACTGCCCAACCAAACAGAGAAAATGCACAATGAATATGAATGGAATATATAAACTCCACAGAGACAGTTACTAGATTGTGAATAGGGCCTGGGCCCCAGAAACTGAGACAGGAAGACAACCCAGAGTCACTTCCTTGGATAGTACATGAAATTAATTTAATATAGAGCTATTACCAAATATCTCACTGTACATGATGTCAATGTAATCTGGAAGAAAACCAATGGCTCACCCTGCACTCTGACCTTCAAAAGTCATCCAAAAAGACAATTTCCCCATGGGGATTAATTAATGCAGTGTGTACCAAAATGTACTTAAAGATATCTTGAAATAAATGTTAAGATATATGGTGTATGTACCAGGAATAAAGGACAGGCATCCTGGCCAGGATAAAGGAAGGATTCATGCTCGGCCCGGAATTCACAAAGAAAGGAGGGGGTGAACAAGCCCACACAACAGGTGGTAGTGTTCTTAACGGCTGGACCACTTTAGGACATCTGCAGGGTTGCATGGGAGTTGGAATCTAGAGATACAGCATTGTCTGGGCCTTTGGGTACCACCAGATGGCTTTGCTAGGGGAGGGCTGCCCGGTTCATGTATGAGTCAGAAGTGCTTTTGAGGACGGAGTCAAGAAGCCAGAAGTAGTTTGCTTTAAAGGAGAGCTTGCAGCCTCACATAGACTGAGACAGAGTTACGAGGCAGCAAGCAACACTCGACTGGAGGCCAAAAGAGACAGACAGCTTTATTGTTTGTATGGCTGTGTCTCACTGTTTGTGTGCTTGTTGGATTAAAATAATCCATTATTTGTTTGGGATTATTGGGTTTGGAGTGTGGTGCTCAGTGGTGCCCCCTACTAGTTACAATGCTAATATGTCTGTTTCAAGCTATCTCAGATGCATTTCAAGAAATTTTTAAATGATATTCTCTTCACTTTGAAACATCAGTAATCCATTTTACATCCATTTTCAGACATTTTTAAATAACTCTGCCTGGAGTATCTGCATTGATATTTTGCAAATCTTCCACTTTTTTCCTCTACGTCATATCAATTGACAACTGTACAATCACCCATATTCTAAAAAAAATACTGGTTATTTAATGGTATTTTATGGTTTTGTACTGGGTTGTGTGGTCCCTTGTTGAACCTTTACTTGACAAAGCACCATTTTATTCTGGGAAGGATTCTTTGCATATGAAATTGGTTCTTTGTGCTTTCAGAAACTTCCTAATATAAAGAAATGGTAACTGAAATCTTGAATGTATGGTAGACTAACTAGCAGGACATTAAAGATTAAGAAATCCTGAAATTAGTCTGTGGTATTGTAGGCAGCAAGAGTCCTTTTAAAATCATGAGCCATTGGTATTTCACAAATCTATTACTATCTATTGTGAAGGACAGCCAGGTCCCATGCCCGGCAGGGATGCCCCTGCTGCTTATGTTCTGGGGAAGCCGCCATGGGCGGTCCAATACCTCCCCCAGGACGCTTGGTGGCAGTCTCCCTGGCCGACGGTGATTCCCCAACCACCCGCAGGGGTCCATGGGAGATGGAGACCTCCACAGCTTGGTTGGGGCCTGGGGTGGCCACTGGGGGGGGGGGTTAAGCTGTCTGCTTCCAACAGCCCGGCTGGGCGAGTCTTCAGCCCCACCCGGAAGTACAATTAGGACCAGGTGGTTAATCACCTGGAACGCTTCCGGGTAGGCTATAAAAGGGCCCAGCCACCACCACTCGATGAGCCAGAGTTAGGAGGAAGGAGACAAAGCTTGAGAAGGAGTGGTGGTAAAGGAAGAGAAGTGTTGTGTATTTGTGCTTTGGGACTGTGTTTGGGCTGTGTGGCACAGGGAAGACGTGTCCCACAGCTGAAGAAAAATAAAGTCTTTGTACTTTTATACATGCCTCCGTGTCTATCTGTGTCGGGTCAGGCGCCTATATAGCGCCTTTGTTACACTATTCATAGATTTTTACTTTACGGAGCCTGTTACAGATCTAAATAAATAAAGGTTGTTTCTGGAACCTTTATGTCAATGGGTCTTTTGGGAACCAAAAATGGTTCCTCTGTGGCATTGCTCTGAAGAACCACCCTGGCACTTTTACTTTTAAGAGAGCAGGTATAGAATTTATGTGTGCTTGTCAAGTAGATGTATTTTATCCAGTCACTTCCACACCTACCAGTATAAGCTCTGGTTCGCAATGATGTGATCCATGTTGGTTAATTAAGTGCAACTTTTCTTCTAACTTCATGGACATGTAAATACCCTATTTAATCTATCTGTTCATCCACCCATTTGCTGAAACTGCATAATACAATGTGTGGTCACAGGAAGCATCCTTTTATAAACTTTAAAAATGAATTTTACAATAATAGTAAGATGGACACATTCCATTTTAGACATGTTATAAGGGACTGACAGCACACTCTGGATTATCATCAAACAAAGTCAAGCACTATTTGGCTATATACCATATATATTTTATGATCTGAGGGTGTACAATAAAGATTCCATGACCACTTATCCCCCCTTTCAAATGCCGGCTTGAAATGGACTGGTGTGTCATCCATGGTACTTTCTGCCTTGAATCCATGGTTCGCTATAAACTGATTAATAGTTTTGTCAGTGTACATTGTGACCACTAAGAGGCATTGCATCACCCCAAACCCCTGACAAAACTGCACAGATACAAGTCCTGGGTTCAAATAAAAGGTTTATTATAATACAGTGCCTTAACAAAAGGCTTCTTCGTAATAATAAACAGAAACACTGTACTCATTTTTACTATTGATAACCCTTTGTGATCAAATTCTTCAATAAGATTTGGACATAATATGTCTTCTTTAATTGGGAACTTGAGGAAAACGTTAAAATTTATAAGAGCTGAGAGAGCAAGAACTGTGTCTGTCAAAAGCATTCACACGAATGAGAGGTGAGAATGCCATGTGCATAGCTGAATATGGTTGAGAGGTGGGTGTGACTTGAAAAAAATCTCTTCAAAAACGTTTCATCTTGTCACCGGATATTTTTATATAATAGAGAGAAATCACACTATCGCTACTTTTTTAAAAAAATAAATTGTATATCCTATGTTTTCAATATTATTTTTCACTGTGCCAGGTGTTTTGAGTGCCTAGTGATTGGCAGCCCGTCCAATGAGGTTTCCTGCCGTCTGTCCAGTGCTGCTGTCTTCAATTACCCTGAACCAGATTGAGCAGGTTTCAGAATTTTCTGTTATATTTCTTTGTTTTGCGTGAGTTTAGAACTGAAGGTAAGTACTGCTTTTGTCCCAGTCTGATGTGTTTCCAAAGAAGAAGTTCAATCATTCATTATCTGTGCCCCTTTGGGTGTATAGGGTTATTGCTGTCACATTCTTACTTGCATGTTTTAGCCCTCAAGACCCTGAATTGGTTTGACAATGGATGGATGAATGAAAGGATAAAAAGCACAAAAACTGACAATGATTTTTCAGAAGCAGAAAGAACATTTAATAAGTGCAGGGGATAACTTGCCAGCCTGGCTGAACCCAGAAGAAAAGTAGTTAAGCTGGCAGACAGCGAGAGGGATGGAGAGAGGAGAAGGTTTTGAAAATGGTCATCTAAAGAGGAAAAACCCGGACTAGTGACTGGACAGCACACTGTTAAAAAGAAATGTGCCAAAGTGGTTCTCTAGAGCAATGCCATGGGCAAAGCAAATACATAAAAGAACCATTTACTTATTTGGCTGACAACAACTTTACTCAAAGTGACTTACAACATTTGAGATAAAATTGGTTAATTTAGTTTTTCCGAATGGAGCACAGGCAGGTGAAGTGACTTGTTCAGAGTCACATAGTGTCAGTGGTGGGATTTGAACCCAATAACCTCAGGGTCTGAGGTCTAAAGTCTTAATATTTCCTGAAGAAATATTTTCTTTAGATTGGTCCTTGCAGTAAATAGCCACAAAGAGATGCACTGATTTGTGAAACACCAGTAATGATTTTAAAAAGATTCTCACTACCTACAACAACACTTACTTTAGGTTTTCTTTATTAATCAGTATCCAGCTGTGTGACCTACTAGACATTAAAGATATCTGTTTTGTCCATATACTAGGATGTTTTTCAAAGCCCAAAAAGCAATTTCATTTGCAAAGAACCCTAATAAAATGGTTATTTGTCGAGCAATGGCTCAACAAGAACAACACAAACAAGTAAAGGGTCATTAAAGAAACATTATTTTAATAGTGTGCTAAGCAAACCAGTGAGATGCTAAGAAGATTAAAACTGGAGGATAAGATTTGCTGCCTCAGGTCAGCAGGTGGCAGCAGAGAAACTCTACATAAGAAACCAAGGACAGGAAGGCTGGAACATCCAAACAGAAGATCCCATTGGCTTGAAGTAAGTTCAGCAGTCTGTAAAGGGCACCACAACTTTCGAAAAGTGGGATTTAGTAGGTTATCATTAAGATAAAATAAATTCTGGTGATGGCCCCTAAAGTGTCCCCATGATTGAGTTTTAATAGCCTCTCCATACCAGAGGTAAATAAGCCTTAATTTTTCAGCTGAGTGGGAAAAAGCCCCACCAGCAATGAGAAAATACCTGTCTTATTGATCACATATGTCAAAAGGGACACCTACAGCTACATAGTATTTGTTTACTTTGTATCCTTTACTTGGTTTATCCCTTGGTTTTATAAAATCACCAATGTGTAGAAACTAGTTTCTTTTTTTCTAACATATCATAGGGGCAGAGCAGAAATTGACTTATTCCAATACAGGGGATGAGCCAGAGCTTATTCTAGGTACACCTGGGACAAAGCAGAAACCAAACCTGCTCATTCAAGGGCCTACTCTCTCATACATTCACACTCATTTAGGACCAGTTCACAGAGTACTGCACACCCATCAGTGTAACAAATGCTTGTTTAGTAAGGGGGCAGGAAACTAGACCACCCAAAGAAAACTCACTCTGCCCACAGTGAGGACATGCAAATTCCTTTCTGCCAATAACAGAGACAGGATTCAAAGCTATATCCTTGAAAGTGCATTCACATTCATATACAGTACCATTGGTTGTGAAATTAATTTATTCTATTGAATGCTATTCTTTAATTACCCACATGGTTCGATGTATCACACAATTCTAAATAATACTTGCAGTATTACAAAGTGTGTGTTCATTGTCATCAAAAAGAGGGCAATCTTTGTGACTTCTGCATAGTTTTTATTAGCACAAGTTAATTGTTCACTGTTTCACAAAGTCTTTATTTACAAACATGCTTAATCCAGCTCAGGGTGACAAGTGTGTAAATGAGCAGATCTGGACCAAGGCAGGAAGAAGTCCTGGACAGGGTGTCAGTCATTTAACATAAAAGTATTATTATGTGCTCACATGTGCTGTCCAACCATTCATCTTCTAACACACTTAATCAAGCTAAGGAGCTCAAGGGTCAAAGTCTATACCAAGGGTAAGATGGAAAACAACCCTAGATGAGGCGCCACTATGAATTCCTTAAAGCCAGTCTAAGGTTTCTTAAACCTAACATGGCTTGACAATGCTTGTTATTAACAAGGAAGACCTTCTCAATTTCTTATTCCATTGTGTCTGTTAAAATTCAATAAAATAAGACATAGATTAGCTAATATATTGACAACAATAAAAGTTATAAAGTGTTGGAATTTCACCAGCTAGATTTCCAGGCTCCTAGCAAATCAAGCTATTGGCAAAGTGTTGTAACTTTATGACAAAGGCATCAGACCTTTTGTTTGGATTAAATACTCCACTTCTCAACTACCTCTTTTCATGCACCGATTATGAAGGTTAAAACTATTTATTTTGTGAGTCTTACCTGAAATTAAATTCCTGAACAGAATTTTCCGTGTATAGAGTAGCTCAGGAGCATAGAAGTTAGCACTCTTGTCTTACATATCTAGAAGATTGTCTTTGAACGTTTGTCTGTGCAGTCTGATTAGAGTCTGCATCATCTCTCTTCTTTGGTGTGGGTTTTCCTCTGATCAATCTGAGCCCACACCCTAAATACAGGGGTATTACTCTACTGGGACACTCCAAATTGGCCCAATCTGAGAAAGTGTGTGATTTTACCCTACAATGTACTGCTGTCCATGTTTGAGTCATGCCTCACACCAAAAGGTTAGGCAGATATTATGAATTATACATTTTGGTTTTGTGAAAAATTCAAAATCTTGTCTTTTACTTTGTGTAAAAAGCATCAGTCTATGATAGTAACATGCTAATTCCAAAAGCATGATCAAAGATGGAGAACTACTGGATATATATGCTGTCTCTTTTTCCTTCTCAGTATTTGAATCTTAAATCATAAGTGAAAGCCAACCATCAAGGTTTAGACTTCTGAGCGCTGAGCTTTTGCATATAGGAACATCGCAATGCCGGCAGAAGAAAGGACCCATGATCTCTGATATACACACATAAAGTTGAACCGGGCACACACGTGGGACAAGCACAAGTACAATTCAAGGCTGATACTAAGAGTGTCAGAGAGTGGGCTAAATCGTGGCATTAACAAGCACTTGGACTTGAACCAGCATATGCAGGCTTAAAAAGAAGAACATCCAAATAATAATAATAAAACAACTTTATAACCAACTCCTTCTGAGCCCCACCTTATTACCCAATAAGATGTTATATATTGATTTCATACTTGGTATGAAGAATTTGTCTTGCAGTTATATCAGAGCAGAAGAGTCAACCTTAAATAATATTCAATAGAATAAGAGGAAAACAAACGCTGGCCTTAAATCAAAACGGGGAATTGACGAGTCTTAGCTTCTCTTCTTAACATTATCAACACGATGGACTTAATGATTGAAAAGGTTTTTAATGTTCAAATCATTCCTCTTTAAACTTAATGTGTGAGATTTTTTTTTTAATGCTGCAGATCTTACTGACTTCAAAAAGCTAAATGTGAAAAGACTTCCATACCCAATTTACACTGTGTTTTATTTAGAGTCGCAGATTTGAGTCTTGGTTTACAGTGCTGCAGAAAGAAGGATTTGGCATTTTTGCTGAAAAATAAGGAAAGCCTGAATTTGATTTTAACTTTGCCTCAGACCCTGAAAAATATCATCAGTATATACTGTACTGCACTGTCACTTTATTTTTACATATTTTCGTGTTTTACACTATACAACACAAATGCTGTTCTCCTGACCATTGACTGGTTTCCCGTTGACACTTGATTGGGTGGGCCTGAAAACCTGATGGATGCACTCTTACAACTTGTAGTTCTTTAATGACATTTTATTGGGCCGTGTGATTCTTCAAGAACCGTCGCTTGACAAATAACCAGTTAAATCTAAAGGTTGTTTGCATAAGAAATTGACACTTTGGTCTTTGAAAAAGGTTCCTAATAAGTGGACAAAACAGAAATCTTTAATGTCTAGTAGGCTGCCTAGCAGAATACAAACAGATCAAGAAAACCTGAACTTAGCCCGTGTTATTGTACGCAGTGAGAGTAGTTTAAAAGTAAAAACAAAGGGGAAAAAAGGAATTTCACAAATCTGTATATCATTTACTCATTATGTTACCTGCTATGGTTTTAAATCAGTAAAGGCTTCTTTCTGGAGCCTCAATGTCGCTAGTTCTTTTGGGAAACTAAAATGCTTCCACCATGTCATCATTCTGAAGAACAACGTGTGCACCTTTATTTTTTTTAAATGTGGATGGCTATGCGATTGAAATAGCCGAAAATACTGTTAAAATGTAAATGAACGACATGTAGCGATGCTTTGTCCGTTATCAATAGAAAAAAACATTGCTTGCAAATACTGTAATTCAGAATAGTTCTATTGTGCATTCAGCCTTAATGCGCGCTTCCTTTTGACCAGGGAATAAAACAGAAATTTATAAGGCAACATGCACGAGCATTTAACTTTTGACGATCAAATTGGTGTATAAAGTAAAGCATACGAATATTCATAATTATTTTGTCGATATACCATCATATTATTTAAACAAATGTACTAAATAAAAGAAATATAATGAAGTTTAAAACAGCAGTCAACACGGAACGTTCTTTTTCCTTATCCAGCATATATCTGTTCAGTTTATTGTTATATTGTGTGTAAAGATACATAAACGTTAACATGACATATTATTATTATTATTATTATTATTATTATTATTATTATTATTATT
>JANRMT010062813.1:22580838-22676108 GCA_026402145.1 Polypterus bichir lapradei | reverse complement strand
TATTATTATTATTATTATTATTATTATTATTATTATTATTATTATTTAGCAATAAAGCTGTCACCTGAAAAATGTATGTAAAGTTCATATGAACACCTGATTCCTCAAAAAAGAATTAGTTACTTAAATGTCACCCAAATATTAAAAGTGTCCAGAATTATACGTGAAGTGTTCAACAGGACGCTAAAGCAGATGATAAGGCTTGCTATAGAAATGAAATCACCGAACCGGTTTGAGCCTCTGTAAAGCCCCCACAGTCTCCACGTAATTCAAGCCGTCACATTTTGGAGATACAACAGTCTATTTTCAAGGTACAGTGTTTAAAATTGTATAATGGTTAATATTATTGGTCATGAAAACATTTTCTCACTCAAATAATCGATCTGCATTTTCCAGAGCCTGCCCTTCGGTTCCAAGTGTCCAACCAGTCGATGGAGAAACAATACCAGAATGGAGTCCGGACTAGACGGCCGTCCATTACAGCACAGCGCTCACGTGCACTTTCAATCATGTTAGTTAAAATTAGACTCGCAATCAAACTGACACAATCATTTCGCCAATCTGATGTCTAGTCGTTGCCGTCTTTCATTTCCCACCACACACATTTTAAAACCAGCATTTAATGTTTTAAATTAGAAGACTGTTGATGAATAAAACCTAAAAACGTCTTGCATCGTTTTGCCAATACGAATTGACACCTTCAATTCGAAACATAATATTTCCTTTACCTTAAATAGCACAACTACAATTGGATGCTTTTATTTTAAAAAAAAAGTCTGTAATATATATATAATCTAAAAACTTTCCGCAGATGTGAGGTGCGAGTCATTACATAAACTACCAAACCTGACGAAGACATGTGTACCGTGACCTTGATTATACCTTCTTCTCTACTTCTGTATATTGTACTGTCAATAACTTGTTTAAAAAACACCACTATTCATTTTTTAATGTCGCTTAATGTTGCCTGCGATTGTCTAGTTAAATCACCCATTACATATTTTCAGCCATTTTCCAGTGGGCTAGTGTGGCCACTCAAGGCATTGCTCAATGGCCACATTTCTACCCAGATACAACATCAACTGGCCGCGATCATAACAGTGTTATTTTTAAACAATCATTTCGTTAACAAAGCTGTATGTATGCCAGGTATATGCTTGAGGCCCCCCTCTCATTAAATAAGAGTATCTAGTAATCATTTCGCAATTAAGTCAAAGTTGGTTTAAATTTAATTGCTGCTATAATGTACTTTGCTTTGACCAGCACCGTTTCGTTTATACAATGGAAATAAAGATTAAGTATACAGTATAATTATAACGCCACCACTGCGTGGTATCAAATCGCAGTTCATACTCTTTTCATACGTTGCCAAAGGCTGGTGGAACCTACTGCCCACCCCATTCGACTCCCCCCAATGTGTTTAATCCGTGTTTGAAGAGACTTTTGAGTATTCGCTTTCTGTCTAACAGGTAGATTTTGTAATAGTTGCATTTTATTCTGAGCTCTTCGCTTGTGGTGATCAAGTTGTTCCATTGTTCGGTGACACTTGTCCCCAAACAGTCCCCCAGACTGATGTTTACTCGATTATGTTGCCCTCTTTTGTAAGTCGCTTTGGAATAAAAAGTCTGCTAAGCAAATATATGAAAATATAAATGTAAAGTATATTAAAGACTGATCCTTTTGGATTTTCTGTTCAAAGATGGTGCGCTTTTTTTGTGGTTCCCTTTAACAACAAAATAACCATTAAAACGTTTGCTTCACAAATTGCACTGAAGAAATACAGCAGAGATTGAACTTAATTAAGACTTTAATAAAGGTAAAAGCAAAGTTCTTGGGTGCGTTGATAGTGGAATAATTGATTTCAGCCGAAGTTGACATTCCAGATGTTGTTAGAATTGGTTAATGGCAGAAGACGCATTTATCTTTTCTTCGCCCCATCTCGTAACCAACAATGCAAAGTTGCATTAAAGGCATTGCGACAAAGTCAATGCAAAAACCTTTATATATGCAAACTGTCCTGGCAACCGAGTCATTTAGTTTAATTGTGAGACGTCATATGCCGCGATAGGTGGTGACGCTCTCTGAAGTATTCGTGACAGATCGGGCAGGTTAGTTTTTCTTCTCGCCTCCTCTTCGTCTGCGATTCCACAGCAAATTCCTTTTTGTGATGGGACCTCATGTGAAAAACCAAATCCGACGTCATCCGAAAAGCCAAGTTACATTTAGCGCACCAGTTCTGAGCTGCCACCCCAAAAGATGTGAATGAGGGTGGGAGCAACGTTAGGGAAGACGTGGTCTGTAATTGTACTCCGATCTGTCTAGGCCAGGCTTCGGAAGCGTAAGGAAGGGATGAGGTCATGTGAATGTTTGTCTGAAGCGAGGCCGTGGTCGCCAAATCGGCGTTTAATAATTTAGATCCCAACAGACTGCCATATCCTAAAATATCATTGGAGGTAATAGAGTCTGACAAATCCCTTAGACTCCCCGTTGAAACGTTTAACTTGTGGGGCGGAAGAGCCGAGCAGTCGCTTACCATCCTTTTACTGGGCTTACAGAACGCACTTTTTTGGTCTTCCTCCGCTCCCTTTGGCACTACTAAAGAAAATGCGCTCCCGGTCGACTTCAAAGCGGAGTCTGCTGCTAAACGATTCAGCCCCGTTTGCTTATCATGTTTTTCTGAGATGGTCTTTTCGTTCTTTATTCTGTCCTTGTCCTTCCGTACTTCAGTAAAGGCGCTAGATTTAGGTTCAGTCAGTAAATATTTACCATCACTGAGTTTTAAAACAGAAGCTGTCAACTCGGGAACAACATCTTGGCTGTCCCTATTCATAAAGACGGTGTTATGTACGTTAGAAAAATTGGTCTTTTCCAGCAATACTGATTTGTTATTTTTCACACTTTCTTGATCGATGCATTTTCCCTTTCGGAAAAATACATTGGTGATGTCTTCTTTTGCGTTGCCTCGTTTCAGCTCCAAATCTCGGGCAATATTGTGAAAGTCGGTCACCCGAGAAGTGCGCTTTATTTCAGTCATCTTTCTCTCTTGAAAATCATTTTTGCCTTGGATACAAAGAAAGCGAGTATGTGCCATGAAAGGGTTTTCATTCTTGAATATCTGGTCACATTTCAAGCATTTAAAACCTACAAAAAGTATAAAGTGTGTCAAAATACAGAACTGTTTGTGACAGAATCGATAATCTATAAAACACAAGTAAAAATCTAGCAAGACTTCAATATTTTATTACATCTTACGGCACATTTTCTCAAAGCTGTAGTCCCTCTCTGCCAAGAAATGGGCACAAAACTGGATCATTTTTCACTTTCGCCGAGCACCAACACTCACACTATTAATATAAAGTGTCCAGCCTAACATCATCTTTGAATGAACATCATGACTTTGAAATGAAAAAAATAAATAAATAAATAAATAACGAGAGAACATGCAGACTTCACGCAGGTAGCTCTTTCAGTAAGAAAACAGAGAGTTTGCAATGCAATCTGCTCATCGTGAAGCATTGTGGGTTTTATCGTGGTAAAATACCACTTCAGAATACATTGCGCCTCTTTGTGTAAATTACAGATTTATAAGCAGTTTAAATTTAGCAGTATTCTCTAGCTTTTCCTTAAAACACGTTAAGTGTATATGTTTGTGTAAATTACATATTTATAGTCAGTTTAAATTTAGCAATACACCCTAAATCATTTTCCTTCTTTTTAAATGACATTTGCACTTAAATTAAGCATCACTCAAATGGCTTAGCCTTTTCCTTATTCTTTTTAAATGATATTTATGTGTTTGCTGCAATAGTAAAAAATATTGGTTTTAGTCTACAAGTAAAAACGTTAGAAGCTCTTGATATTTACCATCAGGTGACAGGCGGGCTTTGATTTCACTAAATCCCAAGAGGTGAGAAAGTTCATCATCGTACCACACGAGAAGCTCTTCGTCTTTCTTTATATTTCTTGTGGATCTGAAATACAGTTGTCCGCCTTTCAGGAAGGCTTCAAGGTTCTGTTCCTTGCTGTTGCTGGCCGCTTGCACAAGGCGCAGCCAGTGGAGAACATTCGGAGAATTCTGCATCGCTTCTGTGTCCACCTGGGCAGGAACAGCAAACAGGCTGACATTCAGTTTCGAGAAAATGTGTAATGATCATTCATGGTCACGTTTCATTGATGCTGGATTTGTAAAGTCAAGCTTTCGTTATGTACATGGAGACTCGAATGGGTTTGATTTTGAAAGTAAACGAGCTAAGCCCCCAGGTAATACACTCAAAGCGTGTTCGAGTTTAGCTATATGCGGTGCTGCTAATGCGAGCGTTGTGTGGGTCAAACAGTGCTGTAAAGATTTAGTCCAAATCCTCTGCAAGACTGGTAGACATGGGAAGATTAAAATACAAAGGGAACCGATATATGCAAGATAAAACAGTAATGACTATGCAAAGGAAACACAAGCACAGACTGTGCTGAGAGGAATGAATAATCAGCCTAATGCGCGACGTTCACCCTCTGCCATTCTGCCAGATTCGCTTCTTCATCTTAATAAAAGAATCTATTAAGTGTCGTTAGAAAGGCGAAAGCATCCCTATCAAGTGAACACATATTCACGATCTTTAAAATTATAGCTTCGTTTGGAACATTAACTGACATAGACAAGTAATAAGGTTTGGACATCTACTGATTTTAACAGCTCAAAAATGTTTTTGAAAGTGTGGGCCAATAAAAACACTGATAAAGTTTATTATTGATTCAAAGTCGTAAAGCAATTTTTTAAAACTATTTAGTCGATAATTTCCTGCAAGAGGATTGATATATCACTCTGTTAATGATAATACTTTGAAAGTATCCACATAAAAATAAACGACCAAGTTGTAAGAATAGGTGAGGAATAACAGGAGTGGCATATTAATCAAACATTTTCATCTTTTTTTTAATTTATCGATTTATGTGTGTTTGTGTTTACATCTTGAGCAGTGCCAATAAATTTATTTGTAATTGAACTGTTAGAAAATTTACTTAATGTATCCTATACGTATCAGATCACTTGTCTTATGGCTGAACAATTTAAGTTAAATCATTGATATGGTAAAAGGAACTATTTTTAATTTATTTTTACTACCAAACATGATTAAATAAGATGTTCGAAGAATAAGCGGCGATGTATTTAAATCTCTCAACTCTCTTAAGCCTTTTCGTTTGACACTACATATCACAGCGTGTAAGTTCTTTCCAATGACAATATATTTGTAAAGCTACTGCTAGTGGCTCTGTACTGTAAAGAAACATATTTGATAATTGCTCAGCGTTACTGGTATGGATCTCAATGAAAACGACAGATATGTAAAAATCAGAACTTACCCGAAACACGTAAGACTTGTTTCTTCTGTCGGAACACTTCAGCGCTATAAATGCAATGGTGTCATAAAACGTGTTTTGAAGGAGACAAGGTCCAAAAGTAGTTCCTTCCGGGACGTCCCGAGTGATGTACACACTTGTTAAAAGATCGGTGAGGTGATGGTGGGGTAGCTTGCTGTCATTTGCCCAAATTGACTTGGAGAAGTAGTTAAGGTCCATGTTTTCACTAACCGGAAACAAAAAAGTGATAGTTAAGCAAAAGCTGAGACTTATAACGTGGTGGGTCTACTAAACGATACCCTGTCACTGGAAGATTGATATAGAGCACCTTGCTGAGAGTTAATTTGAATTTCCAAGATTTACAAATTTGAGAGGATAGAAAACACACTGTCTGTAGCTAAATATCAAAAATGGCAAAACATAAAAGAAAAAATGTATTTGGGTTAAGCCTGATTATGCAAGTTACAGTTCCACTTTAACGCGTCATCCTGAATCCCAGATCATTTCATTATACTACACTCCAAAATCACATTAAATGTGTATATACTGACTAAAATAAATACCTTGCGGATAAAATGTAAAATCCAAATCAAGTTTGCTATGAATTAAGAGGTGGTCTGTTTCTTCAGCGGGCTGTCTTTGTTTTCAAGCATTTCGGTTTGAAATTTCCTATTGTGTGTCCATCTGGCACTCAAACTGTCCATTTTTCTGTTTACTTTTTGGACTGCGATTAAGTTGCGCTGGTGGAACATTATATACATATGGATCCAGTGGAACAAATAGAGACGTGTGCCAGTTGTTTTTCTCAGTTTAACAGTAGACTATTAAGATTCTAATCAACGCTTTGGACTGAAGCTATAAATACCAACTGCATTGCAGTATACCAATATTATACCAATTCATTTCTCGAATTTAAGAAATTATTTTAAGATTGAGTTAGTAACACTGCTTTAAAAGTGCATTGACACTTACCAGCCCGATGTTTAGGTAATCCACAATTGACCGAGTGCTTCTCAGTTCGGTGGAGGTCCGCAGGCGTCTATCTCTGCGGGATTTCAAGTGTGAGCTGTGAGGGGTCTGCTCTGAAGTGGCAGCTACGCTCCTCGCAGAGACGCTTTTCCTGAGGGTGGAGGTTTATAGCCATTGAAGCGTGACAGCCCAATACCAAGCTCTTCTCTGGACCCTGCCAGCCCAGGTGGCATTCTCATTGGTGCATTTTTTTTAGTTTTCCGCCTGCCTAATTAATTAGGAAACCTACATTGTTAGGGAGATTAATTTTTAAACCGTATCCGAGGTTGCGAACGTAGACGAATCTAACGGATTTGCAGCACGAGGTCACTTTTGAGGTAGCCTTTCGCGTAACGTATGCGTCTTTGGGTAATTTTTCTTGTTTTCAACTTGTGTAAGTTACTCTTTCAGCATTCGTTCCCTTTTAAATAAACCAATGAAGTCAGAAAGTGATTTTATTGTCTGTAAAGGACAGAACTGCAGTTCCGGCAGATAAAATTACAGTTAGCAGTTATACAGGAAAATGAAATTGGAAAAGGTTACTTCCAAAAAAGAAGGACCAGTACGCTACTCAATCTAACTTGTACATCTATGAAAGAAAAACAGGAGAGCTCCGAGAAAAACCTTGATACCAATGCAGAAGGTGCAAACTGCACGCATACAGTTCAGGTTTTGAACCCTGGACTTTGAAAGTGTGAGGCAGCAGTAGGTTGCTATCCATGGACTTTGGGTGCACCGCATTATCCAGTCCTGGGCAGGGCAGGGCGATTGTCCATCGCAAAGCCCACTGACAAACCCACAGGCATGTCTTCTTCTATCTCTTAAACTGTACAGCAATTTCAGATTATTGCTGCACCTCCAAATGTTGGATCACAATGTAGCGTCCTTGGTATTCAGTTATTTGTTGGGGATAAAGTAAATGCAATTACCTCAGATGTCACACACGTCTCGTACGTTTCTACCTTTAACAGTTCAAATTTCCAACCTGTTACGGATCTAATAAATAAAGAAACAAATAAAGTAAATGAAGGATCTTTCTGGAAGTCTCGTGTGGATAGCTTTTTTGAGAACCAAAAATGGTTCCCCTATGTCATCGTTCTCATGAAACACTCTGGCACCTTTGTTTTTAAGAGGGCACCAGTGATAACCACTGACTCATGAAGCAACACATTATTATTATTATTATTATTATTATTATTATTATTATTATTATTATTATTATTATTATTATTCTGCGGTAGGCTGGCGCCCTGCCCGGGGTTTGTTTCCTGCCTTGCGCCCTGTGTTGGCTGGGATGGGCTCCAGCAGACCCCTGTGACCCTGTAGTTCGGATATAGCGGGTTGGATAATGGATGGATGGATGAATGGATTATTATTATTATTATCTTTGTTGTTATTGCCAACATTTTATTAAAATAATCCACTGGATCGTTCGCGTGCCATATTTTCCTGAAATGAACTTTGTCTACACGACTGAAGGGAAGACACGCGACACCAGTCAGTATGGTGGATGGATTCTGTTCAGAAGGTGTAATAATTGTGCATGTGTGTGTGTGATACATGTATGTATATGTATGTATGTATGTATGTATGTTTTAGTTGTATCTGCTCTAGGTGCTGCACGTTGATTTTTGTCTGTTGATTTATTCCTGTACACAAATGATTGGACCGTGTTACCATTAGACAATTCGTATCGCCTACGGCGTAATTGTTTCTTGTTTCTTAAGAAATGCATTTCAGAATGAACCGTCGACAACAAGTTCACATTTGGGTATTTACGCTCTTCAATTAGCACTTCAGACGTGACATTTTTTTTCGAAACTTTTGCATTGCATTTGTCTATTATATTAGTGAAATACATTTACTTTTCTACCGCCACAAGACAACACTGTCTGCCTGACTATTGTATATCATCAATATGTCATATATCACCAAATATGAAACATATTAGACCTTCACAGTTTCAAATTATGATAAACAGTATAAATGTTAGTATTGCAGAATCATAAAATCAAATCTATTAACGCAATAACAAACACAAAATGTGCAGCTTAAAGAATGCATACTTTGGACAGACTGGTCTAAGGAAAATTAGTTTTCACTGCAGTAAGACGTTTTTCGTATCAATGAGGCTTATTGAACCACTCATTACTAACCACTTAACGTTGTTATGAGTAATCAATACGTTCAGTCTAAAATGTGTTAAATTATACACTTTGGGCCGCGCTACAACAGAGTTTAAGGAGGAAATTCCAAAACTAAATTAAGGTAATAAAAGATTTATAAGGACATTTGACAATCGAGATTTTTGAGAAGATACGTTCAACTAAAATAAAGTAGTAGGCTTTAATGGCCCGAACAACAGAAAGGCGAATGACTAGTAAATCGCTCTGTTTTCATGCTGTTTCATACGACACAGATGCGATTGAAAGTTGTACATACCAATGGATGGACGCCAAAGACAGATACGACTGCATGTATATTAAGGATGCCCAGGTCGGTGTGTTGAAAGTCTACAGTTCTTCGAGATTCTTCATTTTGTTTTTACCTTTTCCCCCTACTTCAGAAATGTAACCTTCAAACGTCACAGGTTTTGCTGTCAGCTGAGCCTCGATTTTCTTGCGTGACTTGCGCAGCTGTTTTCGATGACGTAAGTAGCACATTTTCCCGTTAACTCTTAAAAAGTTATGAGGCAGGCTTGGAAACATTTGCACTTCTACTTTTTAAAGGATGGTTTATTTTCCGTATTCGTGGCGAATTGCAATCTTCAAAATTTCGAATAATTAATTTATTACAGTGTTTTCTGGAGTGTCTTTTATAAAACATTTTTCATATATGTCGCAAAGTTGCATTTTCCTCCTTGTCCATGTGAGATATGCACGTTCTTTTGGTGGTTCAGTGGTTTTTACCTCCCACATTTTAAAAGGTTGATTAGCGATTGTAATCTGGCCCACTGTGATGTGGACGTGACAGAGCACAATCTTAAAAATAACGGTTCTTTAATGACACTTTACTCAGTTGCGTTACCCTGTTGATGGCTTGCTTGATCAAACACTATTTCATTCTTGGAAAGGTTATTTGCATGTGAAGTTGGTTCTTTGTGCTTTGAAATACCGAGCAGAACACTAACATATTCAGAAAATACGGACTTAAGGCGAGAGCTTTTTTAAAATCACGAGTTATTGGTATTTCACAAATCTGTGCATCTATTCGTGGTTATGTACTGTATTGATCCTGTGACAGATTTAAATAAATAAAGGTTCTTCCTGGAACCTTCATGGTCTTAAGAGTATCGCTTTCATTTTTGCCAACTTTATTTTTAAGAGTGCGCCTCCGAAGCGGGCTCCTGTCTTGAGCATGACTCTTGGCAACCAAAACCTTAATAACAACGGACACACACACACACGCAGACAGACAGACAGACAGACAATCCACGCCTGACTCTGAATAGGATGAAGCTGGTTGGAGAATTTCTGTGACGTGTTATCTTTCCTGTCTGTGGAGTCAAGGTAACTATATGCAATGTACACTGGCCAAATTATCTTGAAATTATTTTAAAACTGGAAGCACTCAACTTAGCCGGATGTTTTCCTTGCCGTTTGGCCACGTTTGTTAATGTCCACTGGCCGGGAAGGCAAGTGAGCGGACACGATTATTCCAGGTGCTTGCTGCTCAGACGCAGACAGAAGTTCAAGGACCGTGGTATAGTTAGTTCGTCATTCGACATTCGCACTTTGAAGTTCCATATCTTCGAAAACTAAACAATACTTTAATCGTTTTCAATTCACACTTTGCAACATTTTTAGGAACTTCTATTTTTACTCAGCCTACTCTTACGGCACAGCGAATGGGGCAGGATTCCGACCTCAACGGGACGCATGTCATTACACAAATCATCCAAACTTTCGCTTACACGATGCGATGTCTGTCACCACTCAAGAGCACAACATGTTTTTGAACTACGGAAGAAAGGTAAGCCACCAGAGGAAAAACAATGCACTATCTTTGGAGAGCAAACTTCGCCAAAAAAATGATCTCTCTGTCGGGATCATCAGTTCTGCTCTGTTGGATTTTTGATGTATTGCAACGCTAATCAGCGCGATGGACTGCTTGTATTGTAACACACATTATTGTTTTATGGCTTCAAAACAAGCTCAATATCAGCACAATCATACTTTTCTGACCAGCATATGCATTTCTGGTTTGTTTGTCCTGGCAACACTGGGAGCAAAGTGGGCACCAATCCATACACTGCGCCAAACCGTCGCGGAAAAGCTGCTTACAGATCTACAGTAGACATCCATACATGACCATGTGATAACTATTCACTTCATTGCCATATAAAGTTTCTTGCATTAAGAATGTGCCCTTTTTCGCATACCCCCACTTACTCTCCAGAGTCATATGGAGAGAGAAGCTTTGGATGCGAGCGCAGGGTCAGCTATGGTCTGCACAAGGCAAGGTGAAGGGCTCTTCTCAGGGGGCCCAACAGAGAAGCATTCCTTCTGGCACATTCAGACCGGCAACCCTCCAGTTACCAGCACACATTATTTTGTCAGAAAAGTACCAATTAAACGTTAAAAAGCTCAGCTTAGAACTGGGTGGAACATAATAACGCTATTGGGACCCGGAGGTCTGGAGCTGTGAGACACAACTCGCTAACCACTGCGCCACCGTGCCGTGTCAGTTTATTTAAACATTGGAGACAGTTAATGCTCGTTATCGTTAAGCGTACATCCAGGGTTCATAATTATGTCAGCCGTAATTTAATTTAAAATTTAAATTTCAAAATCGTTATATGTAAAGACTAAACATTAACGTGAAACTTCAGTATACCTGCTGAAGGTAAAAAATTCAAATGTATCTTATATGAATACACATAAAAGTATTAAATATCCATGTAATTTTGATTAATTCAAAGAAAACTATGTTGCCTGTAGCAAGTCGTGCATTTTTTTCTTTGGTGCATTTTTCAAAACACGGCTAATTCTGGTTTAGTTATGTACTAGATGTAGGCCATTAATTAATTGACTTCCAAAAAAATATAGTTTAACGTTATTTTTAGATGTGGATGCGCCAACTACATCAAGAAATAATAGAGATTCAAAATCGTAATATGCTAAAACATTTTAAGGCATAATAATGGTCATTAAATATATTATTTATTACACTTCTCAGATATATTGCAATAATAATCGTAATTAATGACTCTGTGGAAACCTTTGTAGAGTTCGTGGGTTTTCTCCGTGTCAACTTGACGTTTTTATTAGAGTTTTCGGGGTTTCTTACCACCCCCCGAAAAAGTACGTGTTAGGTTAATTGCAGGTTCTAAATAGGTCCCTTATCAGTTACTGAGGATGCGTGATGTTATGTATATTGTGCTAATGGATCTACTTTTTGTGGGGCTATGCATACTGTTAACAATTATGTTCGCGTATATGCATTAATATAAGTTCTCTTGTGAATACAAGTTACAATAAAAAGAAACACATAGAAAGCGGTTACCGTTTCTCTATTTTATATAATGTAGAATGTAGACACAACACGTGACTGATATCCCGGCCAGGGTTAGTTCCAGACAGTACACGTCCAAGCTGTGACTTCCAGCAACCCGTTGATAAATTTTGTGAGTCTGAAATTGAATGGATAAAGAATCACAGGACTCTGTAAGTAGCATGCAAGCAGCATAAATATCGACTAGAGAGCTTCCTGTATGGATTATTTTTTTTTACATTTAGATACAGACTTTTTTACATTTTTTATACTTGCTGTGTGCTAATTATCAACTGCTTGTTTTGGATAGTGTGAACACGTACTCAGAATGACTGCCATCCATCCAGAGAAGGTCATGCCTTGCTCCGGATGCGCACAGGATTGGCTCCGGCTACTTTGCTGCTCGTTCTGTGCTGGAAAAAGTGAGAGTTTAGAAAATAAGTAAAGATGTTGGCTGCTGCTTGCTTACATTATTTTCTTCGTTGAGGATTTGGCACAGTGCATGGTGGTGGTAGACATTCCTTAGTTTTCTTATTTGTTGTTTGCTTTTAGATATTAATTATGATGGTTAAGATCAGCTGAAATGAGAGTTTAACTGCGCTCCGTGTTAAAATTCTGCCTACGGATGTCAAAGCATTCCCGATTAAAGCCTGCATACCAAGCCATATGCCCAAACCAAAGTAAGCAGGATTATTTATTATCTGTTGCTTATGCGCACCCAGAATTAGGGAGTTTTTATTTCTTTTCTCCGGAAAAGGGAAGTAGTTTCCTCTTTCTGCAGAAGAGGCATGATCCTTAGCTGCCTCGCTTTCTTCTTTCAGCCTTGAGTGTTTCTTAAGTGGGATAAAGAAAGCGTCACGGACAGCGGTGTGAAGCTGACGTTTCCAGTTAGACACACGGGGAGGGTAAAAAAAAATAAATAAATAAAGCCGTCCTCAGCTTAAGCATTTCGGAGATGACGAGAAAAACCGCTGAACTGCGCCGCTGTGCTTTTGGGGGGCTCTGAACTGTCTGGAAAATAAAAATGGCGAGCTTTCGGAGTAGCGTGCCTCTCGTCCTGACCCTGGCAGGGATCGTGATGTTCTCGCTTTGCGTGGCACGGGCGGACATCGTGGAAGAAGGCAAGGAAGAGCGCTCTTGCCAAGGGATCTTCGACCTGTACTTCGTCTTGGACAAGTAAGCCTCTGTCATATTTACGGCCATTTATTTACTCTTCACTGCTCATGGTCTTGGAGCCACCGGGGCTGGGCGGATCGTTGGCTTCAACTTTGGTGGAGAAACTACAAAGTGAATTTATTGCGATACGTTCTGTTGTTGTTTTTATTAACGTGCGTTAAAGAATGCAAACTTGATTGTTCGGGGCTTATTCCAGCTGGCGCTTTGTGTATCCCATAATTGTTATCTGTATGCGTAGGAGAATGAGCAGTAAAGCGCAGAAGACAGGCAAAAAGTGCCAAGAAAAGCAGAGAAAGGAGTCCGCATCTATTGTTTTAGGGTTACTTAGATAAAGTCTTCGTGTCAGCATGTTTTCTTTGTTTGCCTGCTGAAAAGGATGCGTTGTGCTTTCTACTGTAGTGACTCAAGGAATCTAGCGCAACCCCCACGGCGACAAAGCAGGAGAGACGGATTGGATTACACTGAGATGCCGCAGCTGCTCCAGCTGTGTGCCGAGCGAATCGGGGCGAGCAGCAGCCTATTTGCGAGAGGGCAGCGCGTTACACAAGAGGGTCCGCTTTTTATTTCTTTAATCGTCGCTATTTTTTGCATAATAATTTTGCAGATTTAGGTAGTGTTCTCAATTGATTTGTCTTTTGCGCGAGGCATAAGTGCTCGCTTTGAGGATGGGTTTCACCAAACCATGGCGGTGAAGTGAAATAAACGGACTGAAAAAAAGGGTGGATTGTTATTATTACTTTGTCCACACCTAAGGTTGACAACATAGTGCTAGTGTTTGTTGCCGAGTTAGGTGCACACAATTGGTATTACAAAGATCAAAGAAACTTTTATTGCGTCTGATCTCCGGTTTGAAGTTTATGTTCATATATTTATACGTAGTGGGTAAGACCACTGCAGATTTTTTGCTGATGTTTAAAAACAAGCTGACCGAGCGTCTTGGAATTTTTTTGGGGTTTCCTTTTCGCATTATTTGTGGTCAGCTTCATTCTGTCGGTGTCTTTGTTAAGAAAGAAAATTTAGAAAAGGTATAGGAAGTGCTTCCTTTCTTAAAAAATAAGAAAAGAAAAAAAAAAAAAAACAGCTGGAAGCTGTGAAAATCAATATTCAATGATATGTCATTACACACTTTTTCATATCTAATCACGTATTTAATTGTAACCTAGAATCATTCTAAAACTCTTTTAAGCACTCCTGTGACTGGTTTCTGTCATATTATCCATCCGTGTTTTAAGCCTACGTCTTCCTGCTTATTCTGGCAAAAATGGTCTCTTGGATGGGAAGCCAGTCCCTTGCAGGACACACTCACACAAGGCCAGTTTAGAGTTACTATTTAGTCTAACACCATCCGTTTTAGACTGTGGGAGGAAGCCACTGTCCTGAGAGAAAAAGGCATGCAGGCACAGAGAAAACATGCTAACTAAACAGAGAAGGAAGTCCCAGCTGGGATTTGAACCAGTGGTCCAGGAAATGTAACATGGCAACAATGCTAGCTGAGCTCACTTGTGGTAGCACATATTACATTTCTGTAAAGGAATGCTTGTCTCAGAGATTTATAGAGCTGGGAAATACTCAGAAAGAGATACAGTAGAGAGAGGGGGAGAGAGAGAGAGACAGACCCAAATCAACTTATTTTGGGGTTTGCTCTGTTGCTTTGCTGTTCTTTTCATTTGCCTTCCCAAGATATTTGCCGAGCTTAACTGTGCTCTTACAAGATGGTTATTAATGGGTTAGTTTAGACTGTGGCCAAAAGATCAAAGGATATTCAACACTGTAAATTTTAGTTGTGTGATTAGCTGTACAGTTAAACATCCACACGCTGTTTCTTTTATATTTAACATTTTCTTTGTTTCACAATAGACATTGAGTGGCAATAATTGGAAAAAAGAAGTAGAATAATTGTCATTTTCATTTCTGCTTGAATTATACAGCAATGCAATTGAAAGTCAGTGAAATGTTGACTTTATTAAAATAAAATAGCAATAAGTAGTGAAATTATTTTTATGATAAAAGATTCAGTACTTTTGGGCTAAATCTCATTTCTGATGGGCTAAATAGTCAGCTGAATTTCTAGATTTGCTTTTCAGATGCTTCTTAATCTGACTGGTGGCAGCTAATAGGTACAATGCTTTACTTCTGAGGAATCTGATCTTGAACGAATGCGTATGTATTACAGTGTTCACATTTACTAAAATGGCAGGGCAGTGTGACTTTATGATGCTGAACTGCAGATGATGGCTTTGCTAAGTTCCGTTCCTATTGCTGGCTGACTGTGTGACTCTCCACTGGTACAGTAAACTGGCCCATTGTAAGTGATAAATTCTGAAATGGGGTGGTGTGTCTTATTTTGATCTGGTTCCTGCCTTGCTCAGTTTGCCGTCAGGCAGGATATTTTCCAGTTTACAGCAGCCCAGTCCTGGAAATCCTGTTAGGTAAGAACAGCTGTAAACAGTTGTGCAACTGAGTCAATTTAGATAAAAGCTACAGCTCCATAAATAAATGTAAATGTGCTGCCCAAGTCTTTCAGGTCAAAATGTTTATTGACCTTCAAGCATACCACTGTATGTCAAGCTGTAGCGGTTAGACTACACTGTTTTGGTTGTGTTATCAGCTGTACTTAATTATAAAAACCCTTTAAAATGTATTCTTTCATTTTCATTTTACAAATAAGCAGTATTATACTGTATACAATGTTTATGAGAATTAAACTTAACTTTATTTTTGTCCATCTTCTCCTGACTCACTGATACAAGAATACCCCCACAAATACCATTTGATGCATCTTGATCTTTAGTTACACAAGATGCTGATCTTTTTGGGGTTCCTCCCTATTTCTGACTCCCTAGACCCCAAAAATCCCTCCTCTTTAGGCCATTTTTGGACTTTATTTTGTAAAGGAAATTACTCCTTTATGATCAAGAGTAATGAATGAAGAGTTATGATGAAGAGTTGAATTCAGCAAAAATAATCAGAATAACTTGAAGTTGTGCCTGCCATGAAAACTGACCACAGGGGTCCACCCCTAATGGGAAACGATCAGTCAAATTTACTCCTTTTCACAAAACATAGAAAAGATAAGATTGGTAATATAGGCATGTGGGGAGTCATTTTATGCTATTTTTAGGGTTATGATCACGAATATGATGATATCTTTGATATTATCAAAGAGTCTTAGCCCTCTAAGTACCAAGCCAAGAAGGTTAAACCGTAATAAGTTTCAAACATAAGCATGTGGGGTATTGTTTTAGACTATTTCAAGGTCAGTGATTACAAATACGAGTCTACTTTTGATTTTGGATCCCTTGCTATGGATCTCGTTCACTATGGACCTCAGTCAGAGGGTGATAGTTGACACATTTCTATGACAAACACAAATTCTTCAAATTTAGACATTTAAACCGATGCAAACATTTTAATATTTCAAATATTTGATGCAACTGTTCTACCTTATTATTCTACCGCATGAAGAAAATCATTACATTTATTATGAACACCCCAAATTACAGTGGCTTATACTAATTCAGAATTTGTTATTATTAAAATAATTTTTGAGCCACAACTCTCACCAGGAAAAGTGATTCTGGAAGATGAAGTGAGATGATAATTATTTTAACTTTCATCTGAACTAATATGACATTACTATCATACAATGTACTAAAACAATAGGTTGTTGGGCACTATTACTCATGAAAATCAACTTTATAAATTTAGGTAGCACAGAAAGAACATCTTGATGTTTGTTCAGCCTAAGTGATTTATGCTGAAAATGTATTAATTATCCTGTGTCCTTCAGATACTGTAAATGTCACAAGGCACTGCATATTTCAGGCTTGAAGTGGCTTTTTAACACTAAGTTTGCATTTTCTTCATGCTTGTATTGTTTTTATGTAGTTTTGTTTTTTTCTTTCCTTTTCCCGGTACATTTTTAACCAAGAAATTTTGAATGCTTAAGTCTTTATTTAATTTAGAACTTGCAGGAATTGACATTTGCCTTGACATGAGTTCTTCTTAGAACTGTATTTGTTATTTGGGGGTTTAGAGCTATAGTCCGAAGCTAAGAAAACTAATTTTAATAAAAAGATAATTTTATGTAACATCTTTCATAGTAGTTGACACAGTGGCTCAGTGGTTAACTTTGCAGTCTCACAGATTCAGTGTCCTGAGTTTAAAACCTGCACCTAGTCGCTGCCTGTATGGAATCTGCACTTTCTTTTATTGTTTGTTTGAGATTTTCTTCATGTACTCCCATTTTTATTCCACTTATGAAAGTGGGATGAATTCTGAATTGCCCCAATGTGAGTGTGGATGTTAGTGGGTGCCTGAATAGATGTTCATCCCAGTTTAGGTTACTGCCTTGTGACATATGCTGTCAGAATTAGGTCAGGCTCTATGCAACCCTGAGTGGGATTAAGACAGTTTGAGAATTAGAGAATTTAGACTTGCACAATTTTTTTCCAGTGTTTTTTATTTGCAGGTTTCATTTAAGTAATTTTAGTGAGTTAAAGGCAGTTGTGGCTGCTTCTGTGACTAACCCCCCACAATCAAACTGGTTTGAAGAGAGAGACTCGTCTTTTTGAATTCTCAGGTTTTACGTACTATGACACAATGGAAAAAAAGACGGAAATTGCAGCTAATGTCATTGTAAGAGGAAAGCCATTTGTACAAACAAGCTCGGTCAGACAACATGCCATTGGCCATCCATAAAAGAGGCAAGCTTGCAATACTTTGGAAATGCGAAATTGCACTGGAGAGTTTTAACAGAGTTGTGTAATTTGTCATGCTGTGCAATTTCTAGTCGCATATTCTGACATGTTCTGGTGACAAGATCAGTAATTGTGGTTCGCAAGTCTGACATGTCCTTCGTCATGCACCACTGGCTTTAGTTTATTATATCAGCAGATAGATGGACTTCTTTTATAAATAATAGGCTTCTTTTCAATGATAAAAGAAGACCAAAACTGTCTCTTTTTGGCCCTGAATTCTTCTGTCTTTCATCTTTCTCTTTGTATTGTCTAACTTCCATTCTCTGCTATCACAGCTTTACACAACCATTGATATTTCTTCACATTTATGACTTAGTTCTGTTTTGAAAAAAGTTAAAATAACAAGACTATAAAATAGTTAAAGCTTAATTATTGACAACTTCCCAAGATAAATTCTAAAATTAATTTATTTACATGGTAAAATTATATCCAATAATCCATCCGTAAATTAGAGTTTAGGTTCAAGGGAGCACAGTTTAATAAAGTTATCATTCATAATTCTGCTCTCAGATGCACATCATTACATTCCTTTTATAGACAGCTAAAGCTGTTGAAAATGGACAGCAGTAGAACTTGATAACAGAGTACTGTATTAAATGTAGCATTTCTACCTGAAAGTTAGTTTTAAAGCATGAAATGTCCTCTGTTCCTCCTACCTATTTAAAAAGCACACATGCTAATTCCTGACGCGTTTCATTGTGGCTGGAGGTGGGTATCATACACTGTGAGTATTTCACAGTAGTGGAATGGAAGGCTACATTTGTGGAACACACTACAGCATCTGTAGGGTAACAGAAAGAAAGCAATAGTGTAACACAAGTTTATCAGTTTGCTTATTGTCATTTAAAATTTACTACCTGTCCAAGATTCAAAGCATTTTGACATCAGATATGTGTAAATAATCTTAATGCACCAACATCCTGAATTTTTAAATGAGTATGCACAAAAAAAAAACAACTTGTTGCATGGAGTAAGTTTAGTTTTAAAAGAATCACTTCTATTCACATCACAAAACCAACTTTTCAATCATAATAACATTACTAAGTGCTGTGAAAGAATCAGCCTCAACACACACGAAAAGGTTTGAGGCAGCCACCCGTATATTGTCCCTGGCTGCAAAAGGTTATGAAAATTGGCACTGATGTGCATAAGTTGGAGTTCCAGACTGAACTGAATTGCTAAAGGCCTTTAAAGGAAGTGATGTCATTAAGTTCAGAAATGGAAGTGACATCACTCTTGAGGACCGGAACAGGAAGTGATGTCATTCTTGAGGGCCGGAACCGAAAGTGACATCTTTCTTGGGGCCTTGACTGGAAGTGACGTCTTTCTTGGGACTGGAACTGGAATTGGCATTGTCAAGGTTGAATCGGGCAGAATTTCCTGTATTTGGTCTGTAGAAATAACAGAAGGTTTAATAAACCCTGTCGCCCCCTGGCCTGGAGTTGAATTGCCTTCATTTGGTCCATTTAGCTTCCTCCTAAGGGCACATGTGTGACAGTGCTTTTTCCATTTTACTTAAGGAGTAAACCATGGTGTCCATGAGGTGATTACAAATGTGCCCTTCTACAACATCTCAGGCGCTGTGTCTTACTTTGGTAAAATCTGCAATTGATATGACAGCAGTCTCCACTCAGAGAGACACACCAGTGTGCATGATGTCATATAGGAGAAAGTTTTCAGCGTTTTTATACATAGGCATAATGAGAAAGCACAATACATTTCTCTGTTTATTGAGGCTAATGTAATTGGCCCCACTATGAGTCTGTGGGGACAGTCAAGGTATAGTCATAGTTGAGGTGAAAATTATTTGTTAATAACAGAATATATGAAGGTGTTTAAAAATTACTAAAACCCTTGTAATTATTCTGCTGAGATAGGCATCATCATCCTAGAACCCTATAATTGGATTCATCTAGAAGATTAGATGAATAAAACTAAATATTAGGGAACAGTTTCTTTAAGTTATGTCATATAACACACTGTATTTATAAATGACACAACAGTTACATTCAGTAGACGCAACAGACATTCATGGGTAAGTTCTTTTAGTTCATCTCCATTCATTCCTACCTCCAGCATTTTTTGAACCGTGCAGTGGCTTTTGTAGTTAACCCCATGACAATATCAGAGATTTCATGACAATATTATAAATCATGTACATTTTAAAAAATTTGTAGCAGTACACAGACTAGCAGGCTGTAGCGTTTGTTCAGGGTCAGATAATGAGTGGGAAATTAGACTAATGTCTTGTTTTTTCCTGCACAATTAATCAAATCCTAGGATATGCTGCTAGGTCAGGTCAAGAAAATAAAAACAGCCAAAATATCTTGAACTTTCATCACTATTAAAATATACACAAGGAAATGATATGCTTTAAAATGATAAACAGAATAAAAAATAAATTATGTGAAAATGTCAACTGAGCCCTTCTAGATGTTGATTCCAGCATTTTTTAATAGCGGGATAAATTTAAGTTTATATAGAAAACCTTGTTGTAGATTTAGCAAATGTCTTCTGAAACCCTGTGTAACAATTGATTCTAACTCTGAAGACGGGTTCAAGGCATCCTCTTTTTTCATGCTCCACTAAGCATTGCAGATACAGTGGTTAGGTTTCCCATATACAGTATTTGTTGTCACTGATTACTTATGTAGCTGAATGACTGTTGTTTTTGAAGTATTTACACAAAAAAGCAAAATGATCATTATCATCTAATTGTCAAATGCATCATCTTGTTAACTATAGTATATGGAAAGCAGTATAGCAAAAAAACAAGTTGATTAGCGGCTCTAAATTGGCCCCATCCAGAGTTGTTTCCTGCCTTACACCAGATGCCAGATCCCATTCCCACAGCCCTAAATTTCAGGTACTCAGAATGAATGGCAGAAATGGGTAGGCACCCCTTTTATAAATCAAACTGAAGTAATTTCTGTATCGTGACTGCTGTCCATCTGACGTTTCTGGTAACCAGAGTAGCATCAAAACAGTACTCTTTTAAGCAAGTGACTTTAATTATTCATTTTCCAAATCTGATTAGTCCGATACAAGGCCAAATGTTGCATTGGCTGTACTGTATTAGCTCCAAATCAGTACCCAGAGAAAACTGCACCCACTTGGGAAATATATGCCAGCTGCATGCAGGAGGTCATTAGGGTGGGATCTGATGCCAAAATTCTGGACATGGGAAATATGTGCCAGCTGCATGCAGAAGGTCATTAGAGTGGAATGTAAACCCCAGATCCAGGACAGGTGATGCAACAAAACTAACCATTTCATTAGGATACATTAGGAATCTTTCAGATGGACGGGAGAATTCAAATGCAACAATTGTAGTTTCTGACATGAGTGACTGGAAAGGTTATCCACGTACTAATGATCCATTCACAGAATAATTTTAAAGATGTAACAAAATGTTTGTGTTTATTTGAACAACCACACAAGAAAGGAATTCACAAACGGGAGAATGCATATAAATTAAACAGCTGTCAAAACAAAAGGCTGCTGCCACGCTGGGCCTATCTGCATGTGTTATGACCCCATTCCACCAGTGAAGTGTCTCATACACTTGTCCACCTAGTAACATTAAAACATCTTCCTTCTTCAAAAAACACAATCCTGGCCTTTATTCCAGGTAGTGATGTTTCCTCCATTCTCTCCTACCAACTCCAAACATAATGTATGCCAACCAAAGCTAGCTTTGAACCTCACCAATGTCTTTTCAACTGCTTCACAGATCAGGGAGGTCTCAATTATACTACAGAGACTGAAGACTATAACCCCTTTTGTAACAGTCTATGACATTTCTGAAACTCCAAGGCTACATCAATACTACCACATTTTCATTTAAGAACAGAGTTTTTAAACAAAAATGATCTCTTTCCACATTGGCAATTTCACATCATTTACCAAAGGATCCCTTTCCATACTGAAAAACTGGAAAAAGCATATAACATAAAGCTGCCTACACTTAGTCATATAGTATTTAGACTACCGTAGATCCCGGAATACAAGCCGAGAATTTCGTCCTAGATTTTTGGCTTGGAGTTTGGGGGTCGGTTTATACAACAAGTATCATTTCAGATTCAAGATTTCCAGCACAATGCCGGTTTTGCCGATGAATACGGAAGTAAATAATGACGAAACCACAGAGCCATCTTTCAGATGAAGAAGTAACTTTGCATGCCGGTACTTTAAATTAAATAAAGAATTTATTCAAAAAAGTGTTTTAGTTGTTGGTTTTATTAATAAAATTTATAATAAATTATCGTGAAGTTTAAAATAAATTTTTTTATTTTGATTTACGATCCACATCTTGCGTTACGAAATGGATGCGGTCACGTGTATCCGCTTGCGCGATTGTAAACAAACAACTGAGAGCGTTAGTAGCGTCAGTTGGAGCCCAGATACATGTGTTTGTGGATGTAATTTCGAAACGAAGATGGACATTGTGTGGAAATATCTCCTCCTCCTCTCTTCCTGCAGCCCAAAGATGTCAAATTAAATGGTGAGTACAGTATGAAATTGTTTCTAGAATAGAATGCCTTTTACTGTCACTATACACATCTACAATGAGATTAAAAGCAGCTCCTTCAGTGCAGAAAAAAGTTCTGTATAGGGCTTGTATGGTTGTTTTTTAGCCTTAGCATAACGCCGTATCTACGGCCCCGCTTCTGCTTTCTTTCCCTCCTCCGTCTGTGTCGTCTCCTAGACCTGACAACAAACCACGGAGAGCCCGCTGGTCTCGCTATGTTGTCTGGGATGTTGTGCGTGTGATGAAAAACACTCAAAACAGATGTCTGGTGCTGGACACCGATGTCTATAAGGCTCTGAATGGTGTAGCGGATGTTCGCCGAACCGATCGTGCACAAACAAGGACAAAAAAAAAGTACAAAAACAACAAAAAAGTGCACTGAAAAGGAGAGCCTTGATCCGCTGAGGCTATGTGCGCCGCCATGCTCCTAGCCTAATCGAAGTAGGCTAGGCACTTTTTATAACTTTTTGGTTAGAACATTAGAAAAATTATTGGTGTTTTTTATTATGAAAAGGTTAAGTAAGTGTTGCAGTGGGAGGTTCGGAACGCATTATGGGTTAGCCTTTGCGAACGAATTAAGTTCGTAAGTCAAGGGTCCACTGTATTGCGTATTTAAGTTAATCAAATTTATAACAAGTCTCCGGAAATCCACCCGCCTATGTACCGTATTTGCGTATATAGTTTCAACACAAAGGTTCCATTTTACCAAACTTCTCCGCAATCACTTCCTGGTTTCCATCAAAAATGCCGGCAGTCTCAAATTCTCGCCGATAAACATTATAAATATACCCGAAGAGACACTTTTAAGGAAATTTAGAAAATTTTGCTTGGAGAAGGGGGTCGGCTTAAATACCGGTCATCAGCAAATACATGTAATTTAGTAGGTAGAGAAGGGGATCGGCTAATATACCGGGTCGGCTTATATTCCGGGATCTACGGTATATTTGCAATAGATATCTCTACTTTTTTAATCCTAAAACGCTGCTGCGTGGGGGCTTGTTTTGCTTTGGACGTGCTCTGTCTCTAGGTATGTCAGAGGACCGGGACTTTGTGATGTGGGGTCCAGCCTCACGTGGGGAGGAAGAATGGGGGGGGTGGGGGGAAAAGGGGGGGAGAGAAAGAGAGCAGGCTATATCAAATCGATCCTTTTAATCCTTATAATTATAACTACCAACGCAACAATAGGCTGCATGGCAATAACTCTTGGGGAAATAGGAAATTAAGGTTAAAGCTGTCTCACTTCCAGTTAAGACTATAAAATGACATCAAAAATTCAGAATCAATGTCTCCATGATGGGACAGTTAACTTTGTGAGCTGGAATGTTAAAGGCCTGAATCATGAATTAAACAGAAAGAAAGTATTCTGTCACCTAACAGGTTTAAACGCTAAAAAAGTATTTTTACAGGAGACCCACTTACTAAGCAAGGATCAGTTCCGGGTACAAAAGGACTGGACTGGCCAAATATTCCATTTCAGCTTTACAAAGAAAACTGAGGTGTGGGAATTCTCATACATTAAACAACAACAACAACATTTATTTATATAGCACATTTTCATACAAACAGTAGCTCAAAGTGCTTTACATAATAAAGAATAGAAAAATAAAAGACACAATAAGAAAACAAAATAAATCAACATTAATTAACATCGAATAAGAGTAAGGTCCAATGGCCAGGGGGGACAGAAAAAACCAAAAAAAAACTCCAGACGGCTGGAGAAAAAAATAAAATCTGTAGGGATTCCAGACCATGAGACCGCCCAGTCCCCTCTAAAGTTCCACTAAACAGTCTCATTTGTAGCATCAGATGTAGTATCTGAACATGAAGGGAGATATGTGATGGTCATGGGCAACTTATTTAACTGTAAAATGATTTTGATAAATGTTTATGCACTTAATATCGATGATAAGGAATTCATACAAAATGTATTTGCATCCATTCCCAATGTGAACACTCATAAACTTATAATGGCTGTGGTATTTTAAATCCACTCTTAGATAGGACTCCTGTCACAGGGGTATGACATCTAACACTGCAAAGACAATTATACAGTTTGTAACTGACCACAACTTATCAGACCCCTGGAGGTTTCTAAACCCAAACTCAAGAACATATTCTTTCTACTCACCAGTACATCATTGCTACTCAAGAATTGATTATTTCTTTATAGATAACTAGACATTAAGCCCGTTACAATAACGGGCGCTAGAACAGTAGTGCATAAACATTAGTAGGAACAGTCTATATTAAATGGCAAGGGACCTTGACCTCATTCTGTTTCTTGTCTTAATTTTTTTTTGTCAAAAAGATTTTTGCAAGAAGCCTAAAGTAAAATAATAATAAAAATAAAATAGAAACGTATATGACAATACAGTAAGTATAATTAATATTGCCTTAGTGTAAAACTTTGTAACAATCTGTAATACACAATATCTGAAGAAGATATTTAGGAAAAATTTTCTATTGTTTTTTTTCTATTGTTTTCTAAAATTTCATTATAGACAATTGACAGTAATACTGACTTTGATGTCCGTAATATGCCTTTAATTTTCTGTCACAACAGTGGGCAATCAGCAGAGTCTCAACTGATGTACAGTACAGGCCAAAAGTTTGGACACACCTCCTCATTCAATGTGTTGTCTTTATTTTCATGACCATTTACAGCACTCCATCACTCTCCTTCTTGGTCAAATAGCCCTTACACAGAGTGGAGGTGTGTTTGGGGTCATTGTCCTGTTGAAAAATAAATGATCGTCCAAATAACCTGACTTCTGCACAACACAACTGCTGGTCCCAACCCCATTGATAAAGCAAGAAATTCCACTAAATAACCCTGATAAGGCACACCTGTGAAGTGAAAACCATTTCAGGTGACTACCTGTTGAAGCTCATCGAGAGAATGCCAAGAGTGTGCAAAGCAGTAATCAGAGCAAAGGGTGGCTATTTTGAAGAAACTAGAATATAAAACATGTTTTCAGTTATTTCACCTTTTTTTGTTAAGTACATATCTCCACATGTGTTCATTCATAGTTTTGATGCCTTCTGTCATGAAAATAAAGAAAACACATTGAATGAGGAGGTGTGTCCAAACTTTTGGCCTGTACTGTAATGTGTGGCGTGCAGCTGATAATCGTGCCTGTGGCGTCTCCCCAGCAAGTAATTTAATGTGTGGCATGCAGCAGCTGATGTAGCCTGTGACATCTCCCCAGCAAGTAGTTTTCAGCTCCCAAGCAAGTATTTGAATCCGTGCTTTCGTGCAGCTGATTACTGTATGTCTTGTTTCCCCAGCAACGGATTTTATGTACGCGGCCGCGACTACACAATCAGCACTCTCCCCTGCAATGATGTCCTTTATTTGCTTATCATGCGCAGCCGTGGCCAGGCTATTCACTGTGTGCCCAGCTTCCAGTGTGTGTACGTCCACGGTGCCCCGCGCATGCGCACTTCACCAGAAGACACACACACACACGGACACCCCTGACCCCTGGACGCACACAGGGGTTTTATTAAAGAGGATAATTTCCTGCCAACAATTAAATCTTACAAGTACAATGCTATTGTTATTTCCAACCATGCACCTCTGATCTTGGAGCTAAAGTCACTATGCCCCACACACTCACCTCGCAGATGGCGTCTTAACCCGCTTCTATTAGCAGACGAGAACTGTACAGAATTTATATTCAAACAAATCAGTTTCTTCCTAGAGACAAATACATCCTCAAAGGTTTCTGCAGGAATACTCTGGGAAACTCTAAAGGCCTTCTTAAGAGGACAGATTATTTAATATCTTTCCCACAGGAATAAATTAGAAACCAAGAAAGTATCAGAGCTAAAAACTGAAATTACGAGAATAGATGAAGAACATGCCAGGCTTCTAAGCGAGGCTCTACATAGGAAAAGGCAGGCTCTGCATTCAAAACTCAACCTCTTGACAACTAAAGAAACTGAACAACTAATTTATAAATCCAGACATCATCACTATGAACATGGAGAGAAAGGTAATAAGCTTCTAGCACAACAAATCCACAAGCAAGAAGTTTGCAATGCAATCCCAGTAATCACCAACACGAACGGAGACAAAATCATTGACCATAAAAATATAATGCACACATTTAGAGACTACTATAAATCCTTATATTCTACTGAGTTTAAAAAAGACAACACACAACCTAATACATTTCTGGATACATTACCATAAATAGATACTTTTAGTGCGGAGGAACTGGATAAACCTCTGGCGCTATCAGAATTACTAGATGATATAAAGTCACTTAAAGGCGGGAAAGCAGCAGGCCCTGACGGCTACCCTGCAGAATTTTATAAGAAATTCTCTGCTCAGCTAGCTCCCGTCCTATTAGCAATATTTACAGAAGCTAGAGACAATCAAATTCTACCTCAAACTTTTCACCAAGCATTAATCACCGTCTTTCCTAAACAAAATAAGGACTTATTACAATGTGCATTATACAGACCAATTTTCACTTCTGAATAATGATGTTAAGATTCTCCATCCTTCTAGCTATAATTTTTGAGAGTAAGTGCTGCCTTCGGTAATATCACAAGATCAAACTGAATTTATCAAGGGTCGACCCTTATCTTCCAATCTTCGACGTCTGTTTAATGTAATATACTCACCAATAAAGTCAAACACCCCAGAAATAATATTATCATTGGATACAGAAAAAGCATTTGACATGATTGAATGGAAATACCTTTTCACTACATTAGAGAAATTTGGGTTTGGCCTGAACATTTGTGAATGGATCAAACTACTGTATACCAATCCAGAAGCTTCAGTTTGTATTAGCAACATTTGTTCAGACTACTTTAAACTAGAACGTGGTACCAGACAAGGATGCCCCTTGTCACCACTGCTATTTGCAATCGCCATTGAACCACTGGCAGTTCGCTGTCAAAATGCTGATCAGATAAAGGGAATTATCAGAGAAGGACTGGAACAGAAAATTTCTCTATATGCAGATGATATGGTACTATATATATCAGACCCACAAAATGCTGTGCCTGCAGTCTTAACAGCACTTACAGAATTTCAAGAAGATCTCTGGTCTCGGAATTAATCTGAATAAAAGTATACTCTTTCTAGTGAATTCTCAAGCATATAATATTAGATTAGACACCCTACCTTTTATCATTGCAGATCAGTTTAAATAACTAGGGGTAAACATCACAAGTAAACACAAAGCTCTTTATCAACAAAATTTTTCCATCTGCATGGAAATAATTAAGCAAGACTTGCATAAATGGTCAACCCTTCATCTCACTCTAACTGGAAGAATTAACATCGTTCTTCCTAAGCTTCTTTTTTTATTTTAGAACATTCCAATATACATCAATAAATCATTTTTTAAGCAATTAGATTCAACAATAACCTCATTTATTTGGAACTCAAAAATCCACGTATCCAAAGAGCGACCCTACAAAGACCGAAGGCAGAAGGTGGCATGGCTCTACCCAACTTTCAGTTTTATTACTGGGCAGCAAACATACAAGCTATAAAAACCTGGACACAAATAGATGAACATACACAGGCCTGGTCTGCAACAGAAGTAAAATCCTGCAGTACTTCTTTATATTCCCTGCTTTGTGCCCCAATAAATGCAAGTTATCGGCAATATACACAATTAAACTAATTGTACTTCACTCACTCAGAATATGGAACCAATGTAGATAGCATTTTAAGATGGAGAAGCTGTTATCGGTTGCACCTCTGCAAGAGAACCACCTCTTTCAACCCTCGCAAACATATGCAGTTTTTAATATATGGAGAAAATTTGGGATTAAATTGCTTAGAGATCTTCATATAGACAACATCTTTGCATCCTATGAACAATTGCATTCCAAATTTAACTTTCCAGCTACACATTTCTTTCACTATCTTCAAATCAGGAACTTTGTTAAACAGAACCTTCCTGATTTTCCTCATCTTGCACCCTCGTCCATGCTGGAAAAAATATTGCTCAATTTCAAGGATTTAGACACCATCACTGCAGTATATAAAATTATTTTACAGTCCCTCCCTTTCAAAGATCCAAGAGGACAATGGGAAAAAGATCTTTTAATCAATATATCAGAAAAGGACTGGAAAGTAGCAATGTAGAGACTTCACTCGGTGCTTCATATGCACAAAGCATACAATTATTCAACTCAAAATTATATATCAAGCACATCTGTCTCGCCTAAAACTGTCCAAAATGTTTCCAGGGCAAGATCCAACCTGCGAACGCTGCAGTGAAGTCCCAGCCTCACTGGGTCACATTTTTTGGGCTTGCACCAAATTAGCATCATTTTGGACCAAAATTTATAAGTGCCTTTCAGATAGCCTTGGTGTCACAATCCCTCCTAACCCATTAACAGCTGTGTTTGGTGTTCTTCCAACGTGGAGAAGGACAAACAAACTGTGATTGCAATCACTACACTTTTGGCACGCAGACTTATTTTGCTAAACTGGAAGAATCCTAAATCTCCTCTTTTAAGTCAGTGGGAAACCAATGTTTTATACTATTTAAAATTGGAAAAAATCAAATATTCAGTTAGAGGATATGTACATAATTTTTTCAAAACCTGGCAGGATCTAATCAATAATATTTTAGAATAAGCTCTTAAAGCACAGAAAGCAATTATCTCCGCATTTCTTTTTCTTCTCCATTCATCTCTATTGGCCTATTAAACTCATCAATTTAGGTATGTTTACAAGCTTTAAGTTTTACCCTGTTGGCCATTCTCTCTCTCTCAGGGGTGGGGTGGGACTTGTTTTTAATCCTATTTTTTGTAAAAATTGATCGATTTGTATGGAATGATTACAATAAAATTAATAATAAAAAAAGTTTGTGTTTATTTGAACAACCACACAAGAAGGAATCCAGAAATGGGAGAATGCATATAAAGTAAACAGCTGTCAAAACAAAGCGCTGCTGCCACACTGGGCCTATCTGCATGTGTTATGACCCCATTCCACCAGTGAAGTGTCTCATACGCTTGTCCACCTAGTAACATTAAAACATCTTCCTCCTTCAAAAAACACAATCCTGGCCTTTATTCCAGGTAGTGGTGTTTCCTCCATTCTCTCCTACCAACTTCAAACATAATGTATGCCAACCAAAGCTAGCTTTGAACCTCTTCCAGCCAATGTCTCTCAAATGCTTCACAGGTCAGGGAGTCCTCAATTATACTACAGAGACTGAAGACTATAACCCCTTTTGTAACAGTCTATGACATTTCTGAAACTCCAAGGCTACATCAATACTACCACATTTTCATTTAAGAACAGAGTTTTTAAACAAAAATGATCTCTTTCCACAATGGCGTTTTCACATCATTTACCAAAGGATCCGTGTCCATACAGAAAAACTGGAAAAAGCATATAACATAGACCTGCCTACACTGGGCAAGAGCGCATCAGCGGCAAACTTTGAGAAACTCTGTGAAAAATTCAGAGCCTTGTGAAAATCGGATTCCCATGTGCATTCAAAAAGTATTAGCGAACACAGGACTCTGATAGCACATTCACAGCATAGACAAGAAAAACATTCTTTAAGGACCTGCAGTGAATTGCTGCTGTGTCACGTTAATCTGCTAATTGCAGTTGAAAGTAACAGTCTTCAGAACGGGCGGCAGTCGTCTTGTCATTAAATGAAAACACAGAAAATGTTAAAGCGACACTAAAAAATTAAAGAGTTTAGTTCTATGTTCATTCATGAGATGATTATAAGAAGTCACCCGCAATCAGAGCACATTTTGTACCAAACAACATTTGTAAAACTAACTCAATATAGGAAATAAATAAATAAGAGTGTGTGTGAGTGTCTATATCTTGACTTCAATGCACCATGCTATTCATTGTGTCTCTCTCTGTCCTGTAATAATAAGAGCTCAGCTGCATTCTACACCCATCTACTTCATTAAGCGCCTTGTCACGGATGGCCAGGGGCCCTGCCGGGCTCAGATGCAAATATTGTGGAAGGACCTGGAGAGAGAGAGAGTGAGGTCAGGGCATTGTCTCCCCAGGGGCACTAGAGGGCAGCCCCAGGGGTTGCTGTGGCACTATTCTCACAGGGCGCACTGGGAGATGGAGTTTGCTGCAGCTCTGTTTGGTTCCAATGATAACTCGAGGGGGTGCTACGGAAGCTGCAGAGTCCTGCTTTGGACTTTCACCACACCTTAGAGTGATTCCAGACCTTGCTAATGAGCTACCTGGAACAGACCCAGGTGCAGCTTAAAAGGGGTTTCTGGGTGTCAGAGTCGGGCAGAAGGGAGATGAAGCTTGCAGACAGGAATGGAGGTGGAAGGAGAGAGAGAGAAAGAAGAAAAGAAAAATGTATGTGCTGAAGTTGTGTCCTGCATCTGTCTGTATCAGGTTTGAGGAGCTGTGTGCCCCCTGTAGGCCAAAGCTTTCTTATTAATTTTGCTGCAGAATGAACACCTCCTTACTGAACTGATTAAGTTTAAGCAATAAACATTGACTACAGGCACTCAACTGAGTTATTTACAATTTGATTTTCATGGGGCTGTGATTTTTTTCACTACAGTGGTAGCACCGCTGACCCTGGGGGATTTATTGCAGAACTATAGCGGCCAGTAAATATTTAGCCATTTATGCATGTATACAGGATTCAAACTTTACAAAATGCAATTTAGATGAATTCAGGTAACCAGCACAACAAACTCCTTGTAAAGAAATTCTGTTATGCCTGCTATGTTTGAAATTTTGTTTTCTTCATTGTGGGGTGACCAGTCCGTAAATGAGATGTAATGAGCAAATCCAATCAGGGAAAGGGCCATGAAATAAGCATGAACCAATCAGAGAGCAATTATAATTTTTGGAAAACTCAGTTCTCGCTTGTCCACACCACACCAGCAGAGCATTTTTAAAAGTTTCATAGTTTTTATGAACAATTCGAAAATGCCTTTCCACATTTTCCTTCTTTGGAATAGCAATGATAGATTGACAGATCAGACAAACGCACTTCGATTGTGACATTGTGAGAAAAAAATCCTCTTCCAATTCCACATCCAGCCCAAACCCTCCCCAGAGAATTTTTTTTAAATCCCTTCTTTAGTCGATATAAATTGGAAGGCTAACTACTGTAGATCACAGCCGGTGTTTTGCAGTAGCTCACGCGTTTGATCGTACGTGCGGGATTACCAGTGTGTTATTAGGAAAGAGATCTCAGACTGGCCGCCCTGTATGTCAATCAAGTGGCAAATGCCATAGGGAGGATATATGATAGACTAATGTTTAAAAAAAATTTTTTTTGAATGCAACGCGATCTACCTGCACTACCTTTGCAATCTACTGGTCGATCACGATCGACACATTGGGCACCCCTGGTGTAGACCTTACCACTCCCTAGAGGCCCCAGTCCTCTCATACTGGCATGTCAAGAAGATCTTTTTTAATGGCGCCCCCTCTCTCTCTCTCTGTTCTTGTGTCTTTGACAGCTGGACACCACTTGGTACACAGGTACAGTACTGGAAAAATGTTTTTACATCATGCATCGAGATAAAATACAGTTTAAAAACCAAAAAAAATGGGCAAATGTCAAGAAAATGCAACTGGTGATTTGAATACTGTAAATATTACGGTGGACTACATTTTTTGTGGGGTGACACTGTGGTTACCACTGCTGCTAGACAAATCACTAGACATCTCCATCATCTTAACCATTATATGCAGACCATGAAGGTAGAGTGGTAGATATTTAAGACATTGCTCTACTTTCCAGTATTAGTGAAGCAACTAGCAAGGGCAAGGTAGCAAAGGTGGTAAGACAGGCTAGAAGTAATACATTTTGAGAAAGTGGTTAGTGTGGGTATGTTTACCAGTCTGGTCGCTGTCACTGTAGAATTTAGATAATCTCTGCATGTCTGTGTGAGTTTAACATTTACATGTATTTGCTTAGTAGACACATATATCCAAACCAACTTACAACAGAGGCCAACATAATCAAGTAAACTTCAGTGTGAACTCCAGGGGACTGTCTGGGAACGAGTTTTACAGGACATGGTTACAAAATTGATCATGGCAAGTGAAGAGCTTAGAAAAAATACAAGCTAGTTACAATTCCTAGGTTACAAAACCTAAACAAGAGAGCCTTCAAATACTTTTTAAAGATGCCGAGGGACTCAGAATTTAGAATGGAGGTGGACAGCTCATTCCACTATCCAGGAGCTACACATGAAAAGACTGGACTGCACTGAGTCTGTTTATCTCCAGCTACTGCAGTACACCCCACTAGATTATGTTCAGCCTTGAGAATTAGCTTGCTCTGTGATGGATTAGAGGCCATCTAGTGCTGATTTATGCCATGAGCTCAGTGCTGCCAGGATGGACTTTGCTCCACATAATCCTGTGCCGGTATTGGAATATGCAGGTTGAAATAATACTGTATTAGAATAAATTAACTCTGATATAATTTTTATTGGCATGCTTCCACGAGTGGGTTAAATTGGGCATTTGACGGTCCAGTGGATGTCATTAAGGTGTATAATACAGTGTATCTCTGGATAGTTTCTAAATGTTTATCTCAAGTAATAAGTAGCCCATCTTGGAGTTACAAAGCAGACAGCAAGGCTCATTGACATAGAAACTGATTAAATAAAAAAATGAATCATTGAAGCCCCAAACTGATAATTTCCTGTATGTTTGTATACTAGAAATCATAGCGTTTGTGATGCAGGGTATACAATGGTGCTATTGATATAACTGCAATGTATCAGGATAAAGCTAACCATTTATCAAGTAGTAAACATGTTATTTAAAACATTTTAGAAGATATATACTATAAAGATGGATTTTATGGAGCTGTAAAATGCTTATATTTAAAACACGCAGCATGGAATGTACAGTATATAAAATAAATTGCACACTTTAATAGAAGGGTTTTGCAAATGCAAATAAAAAAAAATATAGTAGTGAGCTACTGACCTATTTTTGAAAGGAGCCCAAGCCAAAGGTCTCATTTGGTATAGTTGAATTAATCCAGGATGGTCAATCTGCACTCTGTGGTAATATTTCTATATAAAAGCTACACACTAAATGATCCAGAACGTAAGAAATCATAATGCTGTAGTATTTCTGTACATTAGATGATAATTTGTTTCTTGTCTTTGTATACAGTATGTCATCTAGTGTCTCTTGTATCCTTTGACTTGTATAGGGAAGTCTCATTGAAAGCTGTCAGGTTTTGATTTTGGCTCTGCCAGTATCCCCTCTTCTTTGGCATCTTCAGTTTTCTTTATTGGTACTCCTTGACCTTATTGGCTTGTTTAGTTTAAATAATGGGCGTGGCCTCTAGTTTCCCCCGAGGTGCCTTGATAATCCGTAGCACAGTTACTTTGCTTGGTTCTGCATGTTAGTTTGTATTCACATTGCTTTGTTTGATTTGTTGGTGTACTTGATGGTTACAGTTATTATTGCTGGTTTGGTCTTAATACTACTCTATCCATCCATCCATTTTCTAAACTTGCTTCATCTTGAGCAGGGTCATGGGAGGTGTCTTTTGATATTGTTTTTGTAAATTTAAGATTTAGAAATCACTGAGTATTGTTCTAAGTGTTTCCTGGCATTATGAACAATATCTCTTTCATCTTTTTGGGATTATTATTGTTCCTTTTTTTCTTTTTTTCATATAAATGATTATTGTTTATCTGTTCCTGTCCCTCGTTGGTTTGTTTAATTATTCTAATAGTTACTATTTATTATATTATTACCCAAGAAATATATATTATATCTATTTATTGATATTTTGTTTTTGAAAAGGGAAGTTATAGTTTTGGCCACCCAATTAAAATTAATTATAACAAAAATAAATTTACAGTAGATGCTACTGCCTGTAAAGTGATTCATCGGTTACATTTAGGAAGACGCAGTTTAAGCAGTTTTATTAATTTTTTCATCCATTCACTTTAGATTAATCTTCTTAACCTGGCGACAGTTGTAGTTTCTTAAATATAGTACATTTATACTGTAGACAAAAACTGCACAAAATTTAAATGTAAAATATCATTATAAGTTTACATAATCAAAGAAGCCTGAATGTTACATTTTTCTGTTGCTTTTACTTGTTTAATCAGCTTTCCAAATGCTGGCAATCTGGCAGCTGTACAAGACACTTACATAATCTTCAGACTACCCATTACTAACGCCATAATCAGTTTTAAATGGCCTGAAATGAACAGTGAGTCAGTCTAACAGTTAAAATGGGGAAGAAGAGCTTGGCTAAATATTCTTACAGCATATATTGGTTAGCTTGTAAATGTGCACCAATAATGAAACATTTTCTGGTTTTATCATCTCTGTAGCACTGCAAGATTTGAAAACTCTCCATCTGTTTTAATACCATTTTATAGCCTTTAGTGTAGTTAAATCATCTAATAAAAAGAGAAATATTTTAAGTTCTGAGAAAAAAGCCATATGCTGCTATTATGCTTTACATTTTGATATATCATGACTAGGCATGTTTAAAATATATAAATAATAGAAAATATAAATCAAATATTCAATCTAGTGTTAATGTGTCAGATCTATTATGATAAAATAAACATAACCTGAGACTGTGGAATTAATAATTCAGAAGAAAATGAAAGATATAAAACTGAAATCTATAAAACAAAAGGTTAGTGTGTTCATTATGGATCATTAGTTAAGCACTCTGGTAGCAAAGGATTTTAACCTTTTTTTTTATTAATATCATTCAACTGAACACCTAGGGCAAGCCTTTTAGTTTAAGTACTAAGCATATTAAACTTAAACTATTCCATGTTATATGCAAATGAATGGATATTTTCTTCAATAACTTTTACATTTTTTTCAACATGTGGTAATGATTATGTCTCAATATGCTTTGGATGAGTTCTTTTTCTAAATAATAATTTTTAAAAGCTGGCTTAATTTACTGATGAAACTAGTTTCTGCCTTTTCAGCTCGGGTTATTTTTAGGCAGTGGCCTTCACTAAGTACTTCACACATAAACATATTTGAAAATATTTTTCAATGACAGTAAAGTATATAATATTGCAATCTTTATATACATATACAGAAATAAACAGAAAATGATTAATATCTTTAGTTAAAATGTAAGCAATATTATGATAACAAAAATTCTGTTAAAATGAGAATAAAGATCAGCACAGTGGTGCAGTGTGTAGCGCAGCTGCCTCGCAGTAAGGAGACCTGGGTTCACTTCCCGGGTCCTCCCTGCTTGGAGTTTGCATGTTCTCCCCATCTCTGCGTGGGTTTCCTCCGGGTGCTCTGGTTTCCTTCCACAGTCCAAAGACATGCAGGTTAGGTGCAATGGTGATCCTAAAGTGTGTGTGTGTGTGCCCTGTGGTGGGATTTGTTCCTACCTTGCGTCCTCTGCTGGCTGGGATTGGCTCCAGCAGACCCCCGTGACCCTGTGTTAGGATTTAGCGGGTTGGAAAATGACTGACTGACTGGGAATTAAGATATGGACAGTTGACAAAGGGGTTAAGAAGAAAACAGAAACTCCACTCATTCTCCTTTCTAGAGAAAATAAAACTCTGGCACATTGAAGATCAGATACAAAAGGCTGACCTTCTCCTTCTAGGTTTTCTACAATGTCATAAGTACGAGCTCAAATCTGCAAGTGTATAAACTTTGTTGTTGTTGTGTTGGTCGACATTTAATCATCAGATTCCAACCGCTCTGACATCTGTTTCTAGTGATGGGAACAGTAGGTTGGAAAAAGGCTGTGGCATTAAATATTACAGTAGGACACCAGCAAGAGATAAGAGAAGTGGAATATTAAGTGTTCAAAATGATTATTAAGATCTTCAACAAAAAATTAATAAATATTCCAATATGACCAGCTTAATCATCAACTCTAATAAGGAATTCTGGGTAATCTAGTGAGTCTTCGTCTTAGAATTAAATGCCGAGACTGACGGGGCATCCCTTACACTAGCTGGCAGACCATTTCACAGCTTGTGAGCCCTGTAGCTAAGGGCCTGACCTACACTGTAGTTTTTCCTATCCTTGAAATTTGTAGAACACAAACATCAAAATGTACAGCCTGTTATTCTACACTATTCTGTTAAGTGAAAGAAGCTAAAAACTTTGAATGCTAGGAACATCTGGAATTGGTGTTCAAGCAAATGTTGCAACTTAAGAGCAGGATTTATATGATTGTGCTTCCTAGTCTTAGCAATTATCCATGAGGAAGTAATGTGAATTATCTGAAAGCTAAGCTAAAAACAGGATAATTTTAATGAGCTGAGTCTAAGTGGTCATTTTTCCCATAAAACAAATGTGACACTTTGTGCAATTAAAACATCTGGTTCAACAATACTGTTTTTTTTTTTTTTTTCTTGACTCCCACTGTCTTTCTCCTTAATAGTAGCAGAGATAAATTAGATAATTATACTTTCTGCTTAGGATGGTGGAAACCAGGAAAGGTACTGACAGCAAACGCAGCCAGAATGCCCATCCATCCATTTTCTCTCATCATGGCATCCTGGTCAGGCAAGTAATTGCCCTCCATCCTAGTCAGGATGCCCATCCATCCACTACGGCACTCACACACACCACATGCACATCCTAATCCTTCATGCCAAAATGGCACACACTTGCAATGATTGAAAAAGATCTGTAATGCATTTCTTCAAAAATGTTTGTTGTCTGTTGTGTGTTTTGAATTTGCACATAGCATCTTTCTATCCTTCTCAGGTTCACTTTAAAATTGGCCACACATGCTCTCTTTCTTAGCAATATTGTAGACCCAGCCTTACGTGTAGAAATTAAATTTTACTAGGTTGTTAAGTGTGGCGACAGTTACTTGTTACATCTCACTTTAACATTATATAACAACATCCATGATTTTCCATCCATCCATTATCCAACCCGCTATATCCTAACACCAGGGTCACGGGAGTCTGCTGGAGCCAAAGGCAGGAAACAAACCCCAGGCAGGGCACCAACCCACCGCAGGGCACACACACACCAAGCACACATTAGGGACAATTTAGAATCGCCAATGCACCTAACCCGCATGTCTTTGGACTGTGGGAGGAAACCGGAGCAAACCCACACAGACATGGGAAGAACATGCAAACACGCAGGGAGGACCCGGGAAGCGAACCCGGGTCTCCTAACTGCGCGGCAGCAGCACTACCCACTGCACCACCATGCCGCCCCATCCATGATTTTATGCAGCTTTTTTGCAGTGCTTGGATTTACCTTCATTTATGGCTCTTGAACCAAATTTCTCCTCTGAGAACCAAAGAAAATACTACTGTCTGGTTTAGCAGAAGTGTGAATTTCACTATTTAAATAAATTAAAGGTACAAGGTGGCTTGTACTAATGAAAACAAAGATTTACTAAAATCAAACCATGCAAAAACTGTACAGCTGGAGCTGACATTCTGCAAAGTAATTCTGATCTTGAATTTCACATTAGAGCTGCAGGGCAATTGAAAACCCGCAGAATGAGGGCAGAGAAAAATGTAAACAAGAAGCACAAAAAAGAACATTAATAGCCTTATTTGACCATTGAACTCAGTTTATGAACTTCATTGGTATGACAAACACATCAAATAGCCATTAAAGTGCTAAAATCTGAAATCCCATTCTTTAAACGATCACGTCTCTACATGTCAGAACAGAGCTAATAACTTTTCATTTAATTTTTTAATTTTGTTCCTGGAATGTTACATAGTTTCGTAGATCTTTCCATAAATGTCATGATATGGCAATCTGCTAGTTGATCGGAAGATTCTTTAGTCTCTAATTGTGTCTTTCAATATGGAAGGCAGCAGTTTCAGTTGTGAGTGTTTTGAGAGTGCTGATTATGGTTTCAACTTCAGCTCATTTACAGAACTTTGATTTTATTAGTTTTTTATTATTCCTATTCTTTCCTGACCGTATAGGAAAGCGTACCTGCCTCCCAACCTACTTGACTACGCTTGATTTTATTAGTTTCTTATTATTCCTATTTTTTCCTGACTGTATAGGATAGCGTACCTGCCTTCCAGCCTGCCTGACTACATTTAGGTGTTTCCAAGTTAATTCTTCAGCTAAAACAAAATTCAACAGCTCTCTGCCTTCCTTACTGCCATAAGGAGGACATGTCTTTTCAATATGTAAAGCATGAGTTATTCATAATTATACTATGCATGTTATTTTTAAGAATATTTATTTAATGTACATGTCCAATAATAATACTGACTGGAATTCTATATTTGGCTTTTTACCTGCCTTGAACCCATCTCTGCCAAAACTGAGCCCTCTTCTAAGCTGTAGGCAACAGATGAAATAATATGCCTTATTTAGAGAAATACAGTATGTTTGTGATTTTTATAATAGTCCTTGCATTTAAGGATACTCAGAAATGTTCCAAAGGAAAGAAACAATTCTATACGATACTTTGGAAGAATGACTTCTGCAGAAATTAACAGTAAAATGTTGTTCATGTGAAATGACATCATGGAATATAAGGTGCTGCCAGTTGCATGTGACATATTACATGCATTCAATCCAAAATCCTGAACTGTTCTCTATCAAAAAAAAAACACAAATCTGTCTCCTTGGTACCTATCTAATGGAAAAAGTAAAACGCTCAGGACGTAACAATCCAAAAATGCTGCTGTAATCAACATTCTGTAGCACATTACCACAACATAAAGTGCATGAAAGCCATTTTCTTATTATTACTAACCTTTTAGGGGATGGAAGAATGCAGATGCTTTTGAAAATTTGACCACTTTTTACTTCAAAGTTCTTTTTAAATGAGGGGGTGGGGTGTTGCTGTTGCTAACATAACGTTTCCTTGACTTGAAACTTATTTATTTAGTAACACAAAAGTCCTGAATATTTTCCAGTAAAACTGCTGTCCTAGCATTTGCATTATTGGCCTTGAGGCATTTACAGCCTTGTGCTGAGATCTGAGAGCTCTTATTTGGTTTTATACAGTATATGCAGTCAAAATATATGCAGTCTGTGTGTGTGCAAGCCACACAGTGCAATTTATCTTTTTTTTCAATCAGAGGCCTAGTATCTACTTTATTCCATCCCACTGTAATCCAAACTGGATTTAAATGTCCTTTTCAAGGGAAGGGATAATCCAGGAAGAAAGGCGTCTGCAGCTATAAATTCCCACCAGGCTAATTCTTCCTTCATTATAGCTTTCCTCTTCCAACCCCCTCCATTGATCTTGAGAGTCACCCCGTGTTAAAACAAAGGTAGGGGTTGGTAAATGGGGTAGCCTATACTTTGAGAGCTCTAAACTAGTTTTAAGAGTTATAACGGCCATCATCAGTGCAGCAATTGTAACAGCCTCAACAGTATATCGAGCACTCAAAACTGGTAATCACTTTTGCGATCAGCTTTTAGGAATGGAATAAACAGACACAAATAAATAACACACTTAACCATTTATGAAACTAGGGGGCTCCACCCCCTGCTTGCTTCGCTCGCCCACCCCCATGTTTGGTTTACCGGATATATAATATAATACAATTTATTTTTTTATAGCCCAAAATCACACATGAAGTGCCGCAATTTGCTTTAACAGACCCTGCCTCCTGACAGCCCCCCAGCCTTGACCCTCTAAGAAGACCAGAAAAAACTCCCAAAAAAAACCCTTGTAGGGAAAAATTCAAAGAAACCTTGGGAAAGGCAGTTCAAAGAGAGACCCCTTTCCAGGTAGGTTGGGCGTGCAGTGGGTGTCAAGAAGGGGGTCAATACAACACAGTACAATACATAGAACAGAATAAACCCTCAATACAGTATAAAAATAAAAATTCTAGAAGTATGGAATAGAATTTCAAATGAGATGATATCACATAATATGATTTGGATTTGTTTTAAGTCCTGGAGACCTCATTCATCAAGCTGCCTCCCCAATTTTTCTATTCCACATCTGAAATAGCACTTATCCGATGAAAGTACCCCTCTTTCCCACGATTCCTGCAATCCTCCATCAGGGATGACTTTACCTTAGGCAGGCAATATACAATTTAAAGAGATTGTAATTTTCTTGTGAATTATTACATATGCATTATCTTCACTTTTACTTTAAAAACTTTTGTAAAAACCATACTCGTCCTTTATTTCCGGCCCCATGCGTGGTTACATCTCTTTGTTGCCAGACGTATAATGCTGCTCGTGTTGTGAAGTGGTGGTTTGGCTAAATGCATGCTAAGGATATGTCTTTGGATCATTTGCTGTCTTTTTGCTGCTTGCGAGCTGCCTCTTCTGCCTGTCGCATGTCATTGTTTTAAGAGCTGGGAGCACATGATGCTTGTCTGCAAAATTCAATCCAACAACTGTTAGGTTTGGTGTCTGTGAACTTCTTTTAAATGATGGCTCACTGCGTGGTCTCGCGTGACGGTGTAAAAACAATAGTTGTCCTTTATTTCCGACCCCGGGCATGGTTAAATTCTTTTTTGTGCAGGACGTATAACGCTGCTCCCATTGTCCGAGGGGTGGGGGTGGGGAAGGGTTTTGCGAGAAGGGCAGCGCGACGATATTTTTAAAGCCTGTACAGCCGCTGATCCTTTTACTACTTTGTGTCTCTGCTGCTCGCGTTGTGATCGCTTCTCCGTGATCATAAACATACACTTGACCGAATTGTGTTTTCTTTTAAATTAAACTTGTAGTTGCTTTAACTGTTGCGGGGTACACAGATTCTCATACTGTATGTTCCATTATTGTGTAAATCTTATGTTTTGTGCATTGAATGATGCGAATGCGAAAATACTTTTCTTCTGCTCTTTTCCTTTTATTTCTGACCTCGCTTTGACCTGCTACTTTTTCAATGACACCTGGTCCTGATTAATCCATCTATCCATTATTCAACCCGCTATATCCTAACTACAGGGTCACTGGGGTCTGCTGGAGCCAATCCCAGCCAACACAGGGCACAAGGCAGGAAACAAACCCCACTGCAGGGTGCACACGCACACACACACACACACCAAGCCCACACTAGGGACAATTTAGAATTTCCAATGCACCCAACCTGCATGTCTTTGGACTGTGGGAGGAAACCCATACAGACACGGGGAGAACATGCAAACTCCACGCAGGCAGGACCCGGAAAGCGAACCCAGGTCCCCTTACTGCGAGGCAGCAGGGCTACGCACTGCACCACCGTGCCGCCCTTCTTTGCTTGTTCCATTCTTATATCGCAGATCCTTTAGACCCCTGTACTACAGGTAGATAGTTTTGAGGAAGTTTAGTGTGAATGAGTGTGTGTGTATGTGCACGATTGTGCCTTGCGAAGGACTGGCACTTTGTCTCAGCTTAGTTCTCACCTGTCTGAAAGTCTGAAAGATGCCCTGAAAACAGATTAAGCAGGTTTATAATGGATGACAGTCTCACTACTCTCTTCTATTGCGATAAGCTCCTCCATGCTACAGGACCAGCATTCCTTGGGGATGCACAGAACAATGAGTACTGGCTGTCCTTGATACCTGCTCAGTTGTAATAAATGAAGAGCTGTAAAAAAATAATTTTGACGATATTTTAGATTTCTGTTACTTTTATAAGATATCATTCCTTCAAAGCTGAAGTATTGAATCGTGTGAGGGGGCAGCTACTTCAACTCAGGCAACATTCAGATAAGTGGATTGCTTTGCTAATAAAAGAAACTAAACTAAAAGATCTTTGAAGTCAGGAATTTAATCTGCTGCCCAAACAAAGGATTTGTTTCCTGTGGCAGACAAGCAGACTTATTTTTGTAACATGCATTCTTTTCACATCAGGTGACCTTGACATTTTGTAAAGAAACTGTTTTTTTTCCTTCTTTAAATGTCTGTTTAATTGAAAAACTAAAGAGAAAATAAGTAAGTCAAGGTGAAAGTGAGTTATTCCACCTAAATGGTTTCGCCCGCTAATGTTGGAGTTTGCTGGAAATTAAACAATTAACAACAACTTTATCTATATATATATGCCAATTTTGATATGAGATAAGTGACATAGCAGAAGGAACATTAGGAATATCTAGCAAATGCCTATAATTATATCAGAGTTTAAAACAAAAGAGTCGATTAACTGCACAAATGAAACCTGCAGCCACCAAGCCTCATTATTAAGATATTTCAGATCTTAACCTCGTAAACACATAAACATCAGGCCAACAGTCATCAGCTAAAGGGTTGTCTCTTTTCAGATGCTACTGTATAAGCATGTGAAATAATTTTGCATCCTGGAAATAACTAATTGAGCTAAAATTTTATGCTTCAAAAGTTACATGTAGCTTTTTAAATAAGTAGCACTTGGTATTTCTGAAGATTACCATTCTTCATATAAAGTTCATGAAGCAATCAAACTGCTTGGTTACATTGGTCGTGCTATTTTGATGCATGATGGCCATGTTATGATATACCTTGCACGTGAAAACATGTAAAAGAAAAATGTAAGCATGTCAAAACCTGAGCCGTTTAGATCTCACCCTGCATTGCTGGCAGGGTGTTAACCCTCAATTGTGCAAATAGACATTTAAAACAAAATAACATTACTAATAGCAATTTGTGAAATGGTCGAAACAATGCGTTGCCCTGGGACAAAATTAATGGCAATTTTTTTTATTGGTTACAAGAGCCCTTAAAAGTCACAGCCAGTCTTGGACCTTAAGTTCATTTCATAGTAGAAGAGAATAAAGTATGGCTCAAAAATTGGAATCAAATGATTTAATTCAAGCTACTATCAATTGGTTATTTGGACTATTCAAATGATAAAACAAATGCAGTGTGAAAATGATGCCTGGCTGGCAGGTGGTTGCCACGGACAAGAGCACTACTAGGGTTGTACAAATGCTGGGAGGGACAAAGAGAGAGAGAGAATGTCAGATGAAAATTACCTACACCAGGCATGTCAAACTCACTACCATTGGTGGGCCGCTTCGACTCCCATACGTGCGTCAGCGGACCGCACTATAACAAATACTATTATACAAAGTTACTGTAGCTTTCTTTCCAGTACTGAAAACATAAAAAATGTAACACTTAAAGTTTAAAGAAAAGCACTTTATTTCCATACACTCTCCGTACAACTGCATACAATTAGAGTCTTAGCCCCATAGCTAGGTCCTTATATTATTATATTATATTCATTGCATATATAGGAGTCTTACAGTGTGTGATCTATTTCTTTTGTCCCGACACTTGGCATCTCATGTTAGAAACCAGTGCATCAATATCAGGCTTGAAATCTTGTGCAGCTGCAACTTTTATGAGGGATAAAAGGTGCTCGACAGTAAGTCTTGAGCGATGTGGGGTTTTGGTAGCTTTCATTAACGAAAACAATTTCTCACAAAGGTAAGTGCTTCCGAACATAGACAGTACTCTCGATACCAACTTACGGATCTGCACATACGAGGGTGGCAGGTAAGCATACAAGCCTGGCACACCAACTTCGTTGTATTTTGCCTTCAGAATAGAATCTGACTGCAGTTCAATAAATTCCATTTGGATATTCTTAGGCACATTCTCAACGTTGTAAGTGAACAGCGCAAAGTGCTGTTTGTGTGAACTGAAATCACGAAAATGGTCACTGAATTCATTGCTCAGTAATTCAAGTTGGAAAACAAATCCTCCAAATATCAAATTTTACTTTACTAAGTTTACTTCAAAGTTTATATTGTAAAATGAGCCGAAATGCAAAAAGCCACCTGACCTGCACTACTTTTACAAACTCAAAATTACAAAAATATGTTAATAAACAACTCACCAACTTCTCGCATCCACTTCAGATCTTCAGCTGTAGTCTGCACTAACTGTTCGTTACAATACTAGCACAAAATTACATAAAACTAGAGCAACAAAATGTGAAAATATGCGGCTATTACTACTCGTGATGGTCAGTTCTGCCCAGTGGCCAGTCTCAGCAGCCCAGCCAGTAGTGTAGCCTAGCAGGGGCGGAGAAAGAATCGGTGGCCCCTTCGCCCGCCAATGTCAATATGGTATCTTATGCACGGCGGATGGCCACGTCCGTTGTGGACACTGCATAGCTGTCTCGTGCTCATGACACGCTTCTATATGGGCGTATCCGTAACTTGAAAACCAAGTGGCGACCCATGATATTCTCATTACGGCAGAACGTTATAATACTACATATAGCTTACTGCTCTGAATCTAGTGACATTAGTAAATACAGCGTACTAATTAACAAGAAACACAGTGTTTTTCGGCCACATTGCCGTCAGCTATGTTGGCATTTTCTCTTTCTGTTTTATCTATACTAATAAAAGGCAAAGCCCTCACTGACTGACTGACTGACTGACTGACTGACTGACTGACTGACTGACTCACTCACTCACTCACTCACTCACTCAATGACTCATCACTAATTCTCCAACTTCCCATGTAGGTAGAAGGCTGAAATTTGGCAGGCTTATTCCTTACAGCTCTCTTACAAAAGTTAAGCAGGTTTCATTTCGAAATTCTACGCGTAACGGTCATAACGGTCGACAACGTCCGCCATGTTGAACTTTCTTATTTATGGCACCATCTTCACGAAATTTGGTAGGCGGCTTCCCTGCGCTAACCGAAACCGATGCATGTACTTATTTCGATGGTATGATGCCACTGTCGGCCGCCATATTGAACTTTCCAACGTCACAAATTTTCCAACTTCCCGTGTAGGTAGAAGGCTGACCCCATCTTCACGAAATTTGGTAGGTGGCTTCCCTGCGCTAACCAAAACCGATGTACGTACTTATTTCGGTGGTATGACGCCACTGTCGGCCGCCATATTGAATTTTCCAAACATCACTAATTCTCCAACTTCCCGTGTAGGTAGAAGGCTGAAATTTGGCAGGCTCATTCCTTACAGCTTACTTACAAAAGTTAAGCAGGTTTCATTTCAAAATTCTACACATAACGGTCATAACGGTCAACAATGTCTGCCATGTTGAACTTTCTTATTCATGGCCCCATTTTCACGAAATTTGGTAGGCGGCTTCCCTGCGCTAACCGAAACCAATATACATACTTATTTCGGTGGTATGACGCCACTGTCAGCCGCCATATTGAACTTTCCAACGTCACTAATTCTCCAACTTCCCGTGTAGATAGAAGGCTGAAATTTGGCAGGCTCATTCCTTACAACTTACTTACAAAAGTTAAGCAGGTTTCATTTCGAAATTCTACACGTAACGGTCATAACGGTCGACAACGTCCGCCATGTTGAACTTTCTTATTTATGGCCCCATCTTCACGAAATTTGGTAGGCGGATTCCCTGTGCTAACCGAAACCGATGTACGTACTTATTTCGGTGGTATGACGCCACTGTCGGCCGCCATATTGAACTTTCCAACGTCACTAATTTTCCAACTTCCCGTGTAGGTAGAAGGCTGACCCCATCTTCACAAAATTTGGTAGGTGGCTTCCCTACGCTAACCAAAACCGATGTACGTACTTATTTCAGTGGTATGACGCCACTGTCGGCCGCCATATTGAATTTTCCAAACATCACTAATTCTCCAACTTCCCGTGTAGGTAGAAGGCTGAAATTTGGCAGGCTCATTCCTAACAGCTTACTTACAAGAGTTTTTATTTTTATTTATTTATTTTTTTTTTTATTAATTTTATTACAATCCATACAAAGCAATCAAGTTTTTACAAAGAGAAAAATTAAGAACAGATCGATCCCCACCCCTGAGAGAGAGAGCAAGCCAAACGGCGTTAAATTTAAGGCTTGGAGACATACCTAAGTTAATAAATTCTCTGTGCCTTTTGAACTTATTTTAAAATATTACTGATTAGATCCTGCCATGTTTTAAAAAAAGTCTGTACGGATCCTCTGACTGAGTATTTGATTTTTTCCAACTTCAAATAATATAACACATCGGTTTCCCACTGACTTAAAAGAGGAGAGTTTGGGTTCTTCCAGTTTATGAGAATAAGTCTACGTGCCAAAAGTGTAGTGAATGCAATCACAATTTGTTTGTCTTCCTCCGCTTTAAACCCATCTGGAAGAACACCAAACACTGCTGTTAATGGGTTTGGAGGGATTGTAAGTCCAAGGCTATCTGAAAGGTAATTAAAAATGTTTGTCCAGAATAATGTTAATTTGGTGCAGGATCAGAACATGTGACCTAGTGAGGCTGGGACTTGGTTACAATGTTCGCAGGTTGGATCATGCCCTGGGAACATTTTGGAGAGTTTTAGTCGAGACAGATGTGCTCGATATATAATTTTGAGTTGTATAATTGTATGCTTTGCGCATATGGAGCTCGAGTGAATTCTCTGCATTGCTACTTTCCACTCCTTTTCTGATATATTAATTGAAAGATCTTTTTCCCAGTGTCCTCTTGGATCTTTAAAAGGGAGGGATTGTAAAATGATTTTATATATTGTAGAGATGGAGTCTAAATCCTTGAGATTGAGCAATATTTTTTCCAGCATGGATGAGGGTGCAAGATGAGGAAAATCTGGAAGGTTTTGTTTAACAAAGTTTCTGATTTGAAGATAGTGAAAGAAATGTGTAGCTGGAATGTTAAATTTGGAATGTAATTGCTCATAGGATGCAAAGACGTTGTCTATATAAAGATCTCTAAGCAAGTTCATTCCAAATTTTTTCCAAATATTAAAAACTGCATATGTTTGTGAGGGTTGAAAGAGGGTTCTCTTGCAGGGGTGCCACAGATAGAAGCTTCTCCGTCTTAAAATACTTTCTACATTGGTTCCAGATTCTAAGTGAGTGGAGCACAATTGGGTTATTAGTGTATTGCCGATAACGTGTGTTTATTGGAGCACAGAGCAAGGAATACAAAGAAGTACTGCAGGAATTTAATTCTATTGCGGACCAAGCCTGTGTATGTTCTTCTATTTGTGTCCAGGTTCTTATCGCCTGTATATTTGCTGCCCAGTAATAAAACTGGAAGTTAGGTAGAGCCATGCCGCCTTCTGCCTTTTGTCTTTGTAGGGTCGCTCTTTTGATGCGTGGATGTTTTGAATTCCAAATAAATGAGGTTATTGTCGAATCTAATTGCCTAAAAAATGATTTATTAATGTATATTGGGATGTTTTGAAATAAAAACAGGAGCTTAGGAAGAATATTCATCTTAACAGTGTTAATTCTTCCAGCTAGTGTGAGATGAAGGGTTGACCATCTATGCAAGTCTTGTTTAATTTTTTCCATGCAAACGGCGAAATTTTGTTGATATAGAGCTTTATGTTTACTTGTGATGTTTACCCCTAGGTATTTAAACTGTTCTGCAATGATAAAAGGTAGGGTATCTAATCTAATATTATATGCTTGAGAGTTCACTGGAAAGAGTACACTTTTATTCAGATTAATTCTGAGACCAGAGATCTTTTGAAATTCTGTGAGTGCTGCTAAAACTGCAGGTACAGAATTTTCTGGGTCTGATATATACAGTACCATGTCATCTGCATATAATGAGATTTTCTGTTCCAGTCCTTCTCTGCTAATCCCCTTTATCTGATCAGTATTTCGACAATGTATTGCCAGTGGTTCAATGGCAATCGCAAACAGCAGCGGTGACAAGGGGCATCCTTGTCTAGTGCCACGTTCTAGTTTAAAGTAGTCTGAGCAAATGTTGTTGATGCAAACTGAAGCTTCTGGGTTAGTATACAGTAATTTAATCCATGCACAGATGTTTGGGCCAAACCCAAACTTCTCCAATATAGTAAAAAGGTATTTCCATTCAATCATGTCGAATGCTTTTTCTGCATCTAATGATAATAATATTTCTGGGGTGTTTGATTTAGTTGGTGAGTATATTACATTAAACAGGCGTCGAAGATTGGAAGATAAGTGCCGGCCCCTAATAAATCCAGTTTGGTCTTGTGATATTACCGAGGGGAGCACTTTCTCCACCCTTCTGGCTAAGATTTTAGAGAGTATTTTAATGTCGTTATTCAGAAGTGAAATTGGTCTGTATGATGCACATTGTAATAAGTCCTTATTTTGTTTTGGAAAGACAGTGATTAGTGCTTGGCGAAAGGTTTGTGGAAGAGATTGGTTATCTCTGGCTTCTGTAAATGTTGCTAATAAGAGGGGGGCTAGCTGAGCGGAGAATTTCTTGTAAAATTCTGCAGGGTAACCATCAGGGCCTGCTGCTTTCCCACCTTGGAGTGATTTTATAGCATCTAGTAATTCTGGTAGCATCAGAGGTTTATCAAGTTCCTCCGCACTAAAAGCGTCTATTTGTGGTATCTGTAATGTATCCAGAAATGCATTAGATTGTGTATTGTCTTCCTTAAACTCAGTAGTATATAGGGATTTATAGTAGTCTCTGAAAGTGTGCATTATATTTTGGTGTTCGACGATTTTATCTCCGTTCGTACTAGTGATTACCGAGATTGCGTTGCGCACTTCTTGCTTGTGAATTTGTTGAGCTAAAAGCTTATTAGCTTTCTCCCCATGTTCATAGTAATGATGTCTGGATTTGTAAATTAGTTGTTCAGTTTCTTTAGTTGTCAAGAGGTTTAATTCCGAATGTAGAGCCTGCCTTCTCCTATGTAGAGTCTCGCTTGGTAGTCTGGCATGTTCTTCATCTATTTTAGTAATTTCGCTTTTTATATCTGCTACTTTCTTGGCCTCAGATTTATTTCTGTGGGAAAGATATGAGATAATCTGTCCTCTTAAGAAGGCCTTAAGAGTTTCCCAGAGTATCCCTGCAGAGATCTCGGGGGATGTATTTGTCTCTAGAAAGAATTTGATTTGTTTGGATATAAATTCAGTACAATTCTCATCAGCTAATAGAAGCGGGTTGAGGCGCCATCTGCGGGGTGAGTGCATGGGGCTTAGTAATTTTAGCTCCAAGATCATAGGTGCATGGTCAGAAATAACAATAGCATCGTAATTGCAAGATTTAATCTTAGGCAAGAAGTTATTGTCTATAAAGAAGTAATCGATCCTTGAGTAACAATGATGTACTGGTGAGTAGAAAGAATATGTTCTTGAATTTGGGTTTAAAAACCTCCAGGGGTCTGATAAGTTGTGATCAGTTATAAACTTTGTAATTATTTTTGCAGTGTTAGATGCCGTTCCCCCTGTGGAGGAGGTCCTATCTAAAAGTGGATTCATAACACAATTAAAATCCCCAGCCATTATAACTTTATGAGTGTTCAGATTGGGAATGGATGCCAACAAATTTTGTATAAATTCCTTATCATCAACATTAGGTGCATAAACATTTATCAAGATCATTTTACAGTTAGATAAGTCTCCCATAACCATTACATATCTCCCTTCAGGATCCAATACTACATCTGATGCTACAAATGGAACAGTTCTATGTATGAGAATTCCCACACCTCTAGTTTTCTTCGTAAAGCTAGAATGGAACATTTGGCCAGTCCAGTCTTTTTGCAGCCGGAACTGATCCTTGCTTATTAAGTGAGTTTCCTGTAAAAATACTATTTTAGCATTTAGACCTGTTAGGTGAGAGAGTACTTTCTTTCTCTTTAATTCGTGATTCAGGCCTTTAACATTCCAGCTTACGAAGTTAACTGTCCCATCATGGAGACACTGATTCTGAGTTTTTGATGTCATTTTATAGTCTTATTATAATTATAAAGACCGAGAGGATAGATTAGGTATAGATCAGGCCTGCTCTCTTTCTCTCCCCCCCTTAACCCCCCACCCTCCCTTTTTGCCTCCCCAAGTGAGGCTAAAACCCACTTCACACAGTCCCAATCCTCTGACATACCCAGAGACAGAGTACGTCCAAAGCAAAACAAGCTCCAATGCAGCGGCGCTTAAGGGTTAAAAGATAGAGATATCTCTAAAAAGAAAAAAAAAAAAAAAAAAGGAGTTTTACACTTAAAATATATATATAGTCTTCAGCAATTTTAGTGCATTAAGATGATACACCCAGATAATAACCCCAGGGGATGGTATTAAAAAATGTGTCCAGAAGAAGCATAACCAGTCTTAATGCAGTAATAGCAATAACAGTAAACCTAGGGTATGATATTGAACAGTCTCGTTTAGGGTAGAGATGAGATAATTAGAAAAGAAAAAGAGAAAAATAAATAAATAGATAAATAAATAATTAAGCACAATAAAACATAAACAGATAGCGCCCTAGTAATACTAAGTAATAATGAGAATATATGCTGATAAAAACCCGTATTTTAAAACGAATAGATCAGACAAAAGATTATTAATCTTTGCTTCATCGTTTTAACCGCCATGACTCACTATTATGTATCAGAATAGTCCCGGGATCAGCTTTCTTAATTCTTTTTCTGCTTCTTCCTTGCTAGCGAAGACATAGAATTGACCCTGCCATTCCACTTTCAGTTTTGCCGGATACAGGAGGCTGTATTTCACACTGGCTTGCCGTAGCCGCTGTTTAATATTATAGAAGGATGCGCGTTTAGTAGCTGTTGCTGGAGAGAAGTCAGGGAAGATAAGAATGCGGTTATTTTCAAATATAATATCTTCCTTGTTTCTGAGGAGTGCCATCACCTCTAGCTTAAATGATAATCGTTCAAAACGAACTATAAAAGATCTTGGTCGGGGTCTGACGGTGTTTGGTCCGCGTACGCGGTAAGCCGCTGCTATCTCAGATTCTGCTTTAAAGTCGTCCCCGATTATTTTAGAAAAAAGTTCAGCTGCGAATTTCACAGGGTTTGAACTTTCTCGATTCTCCAGCAGACCTTCAATTCTGACATTATACCGTCTACTGCCATCTTCTAAAGCAGCCAGTCTGTCTCCAAGTTTTTCTCCGAGTTTTTTGCATTCGGAACTAACATTTATTGCTCTTTCTTCGGCACTGGCAGCTGAATGTTCGACCATTTCAATCCGATTCGTGAATGTCTCCTTGAGATGCTCCAATTGATCAGTAAGCGTGCTCAATTTAACCGAGTTTTCCTGAATGCGCTCTTCAATTTTTCCCAGCACCTGTCGAAGCTCAAGTTGCACCTCTTGACGCAGCCTTTCATTTGCCTGTTGGAATTCCTGTTGGAATTCCTGTCGCAGCTTTTCAGTTGCCTGTTGGATTTCCTGTTTCAGGCTGTCATGTGCCTTTGCCCTTGCTATCTCATTAGCCTTCTCGCTTTTCTTTATGTCTTGCGCGAGCTCAACGAGCAACACCTTCAGTTCAGATAGTTCAATTGTGCTTTCTTGTACCGTAGATGAAGCAGCAGACTTTGCTGTAGCCGGCGTCCCCGCTGCTACAGGCTCGCGTAATTGCGCAATTGAAGCCGCGGACTTCGAGGCCCTTTCCAGTTTCATGTGATCTTCTCCAATCGGCGAGCTATCCAGCTCTGCACTCACGATCGCACCTTCGCTCCCCTTTTCGCTCTCAGCCGGCGACGATGTAGCGGACCGTGGTCCCGAGGAGTCTGTGCTTTCGCCCATCTGATCCAGGTCTGTCTCTGAAAGGCCGTATCTGGAACCGGGGCTTGCTGATCGCAGCTTGGGTGTAGCTTTAGTTTTCGATTCTTTCGAACCCCCCTTCTTGTTGGCCATGTTTATATGTGCTTACATATACTGTAGCAGTCCCTCTCGGGTTGAATAAATACAGGATATCTCAAGATAATAAGCAAATAATATGAAAAATAACACCACTGCTAGCGGAGCTCCACTTCAGACGTCCATCTCTCGCATCGGACGAGACCAACTCCTACTTACAAGAGTTAAGCAGGTTTCATTTCGAAATTCTACGCGTAACGGTCATAACGGTCAACAATGTCCGCCATGTTGAACTTTCTTATTCATGGCCCCATCTTCACAAAATTTGGTAGGCGGCTTCCCTGCGCTAACCGAAACCAATGTACGTACTTATTTCGGTGGTGTGACACCACTGTCAGCCGCCATATTGAACTTTCCAACGTCACTAATTCTCCAACTTCCCGTGTAGGTAGAAGGCTGAAATTTGGTACTTATTTCGGTGATATGATGCCACAGTCGGACGCCATATTGAACTTTTCAACAGTCTTTGTTACTTATGGGCCCATCTTCAAGAAATTGGGTACGCGGGTTCCCAACGCTAACTGAATCCTACTTACGTACATATATACGTCCATAGCCTGCAGCTCGGTCACCATGTGAGGCGGCATTGGATCCCCCATCCCAATGCCTCCCACGTTGTTGGCTGCCTGCCTATATAAGGCCGTCCATCGCTCCGGTCTCTACATTCCCTTCCTTGCTTCGCCACGGTATTCACGTCTCCCTGCTGATAACTACAGCCTTTTTATTTAATCCACGGCTTCTCCGCTGTTTTATTGTTCATTTATTACGATTATAGTTATTGTGTAGGTATTTTAGACTTACTTTACATTGTTCAGGTACCCATTTCCTTTATCATTCCAACCGTACCCCCATTAACATGTCTATCGAGGTGATCACCATCGATCAAAGAACTGTCACTTACCAAGTGGTTTCCATGCCCGGAGATTCCATTCTCTTTGTTACATATTGCACGGCCATATCAAGCTCACTCTTGATATCTGGAGGAACATTGTGTCTTATGTATTGAATGACTGGGACAGGTTCAAGGTGTGGACTGATGACGGTACAGGAGATAATTATACTACACAGGAGCACTAGAAGAGTGAAATGCTTAAGCCCTTCACCTATGCATCTGCATGTGAGTTGATGGCTGCCGCTGAATTGTTCGGTTGTCGCTTTCAAGTGTACCGAAATGGCCAAATATCTTACACCTTTGGACAACCGCCAATGCCTCTTAAACATCTTCGATTCACAGGTGACGATTTCAGTAGTGGACACTTTGATGTTTAGAAATGTTTAAACTCTCAAAAGCTGGATGTGAAGTTATCAATGAAACTGGTTGTATACGTACAACGCTTGACAGATGCCGAATGTCTCTTCAACACAAGTCCTACAAATACTGTCGTAACTGAAACAAACCATGAAACTCAAACCGATTATGACAGCAGCAATCCAAGCTGTGAGATTTGAAACAAGATTACTGTTCACATGGCCAAATGTACGTTGCATGGTCAAGAGTAAGCTCAGCGCACAGCTACAGCTTGGTCATATTGCAACTGGAGGGCCGAACTGACAACGTGGCATACAAAGAGATCCTTAACAAATAATTATTGGTATATTTTCCCTCAGTTTAAAAAGGTTTAATTTTCTTCTTAATAAACATTTTAAGGCAGTACTTCGCTGCTGCGAAGCACGGGTATTTTGCTAGTATTCAATATATACTGGCGTGGCGGCCCTGTGCAGGTGCACAGTTTGCACATGCCTAATGCCACCCCTGCTGCAGCCTAGCACTTCAGTTGTGACGTTGTGGCTCATTAACTTTGGTCAAGACTCGTGGCTAAACTAGCAGATGACGTTTCCGGTACCGTAATGCCATGGGAAAACGCACTTTTGTCAGAAGGCAGAAGTAAGAAAAGTCAATAAGTAATGCCGAAGATGCAGAATGATTCAATCACAAACGATAGTAATCATTTTGTACAAGTTTAGTGCTAACTAGGATCTGTCACGTGGGCCGCACAGATTTCTGTTGCGGGCTGCATGCGGCCCAGGGGCCGCATGTTTGACATGCCTGACCTACAAATACCAGTACAGAAGTAAAGGGGCCTCTAGGTGGTGGTGTTGTCTGTGGTTGTACCCTAGAGGGCCTTAGGCAGGGGTACCAGAACATGTGTCAGGTAGAGATGGCCAGTGTGGAAGAATTTTGCACCCCTCAAAGATCACTAAGGACAGGCAATCCGGAGTTGGCCAGGGGAAAAAAATGCCAAAGTTGGCAATGGCTTCTAGCCATTACAGGGTACTTGGTCCAAGAAGAAAATATAGAGAACTGAGAGCTAAGAGGTTGCTTTGGTGGCTTGCCCCAAGCTATCTAAATGTAATTATTATTATTAGTAAATGGCAACAGAGCACTCAGAGAAGTAGGAACAGCAGGAAGCATCAGATGATCTGTAATTCCTGAAAAAAACAAGATCGCTCTTGACCCTTAAAGTGATTCTGGGGCTTGGCCAGAAGGGACCTAGAGTTTGGGTTTAAAGCCATGTCACAGGAAAACTGGGTACAGAGTATGGAAGAAAAAGGGGATGTATCACTGGATTGGAGGGAGGATAGGAAGGGACTAGGGTTTTTGGAACAGACAGAAAGAGATTGCCGTGGGCATGTAATGGTGCCTGAGGATACCTGTAAAAATATTTAAATCCGGAGATGATTAAAGTCACAAAAAGTCATCATCATGATAAGCAAGGGTCAGAAATCCTTGAGAGCCAATCAAAACCAAGAAACCAGAAACCAAAGGAAAAAGACAAAATCAATAGTCAAATGTACAAAACAGATCATAGCCAGAACACAAATCCTACAACTAGGGCCTACTTGCTTGAAAGCCAACTATTGCTAAGAATAACTAAGGGTTTAGTATCAACCAATTGATAAAGCAGAGCTAAGCTTTCACCATATTTACAGTATATTGACACTTCCTGTGACATCATCAGCATGGCAATTGCAGGCACATGATCAACTAACCAGGCATTACACAAAGAAAAGCAAGACAGTTAACAAAGAACTGATTCATTTCAAGACTAATCATAAAAATTTCCCTACAAAAACCGATTCTTCACATGTTCAAATTGAAAATTGACAGAACCACACATATAAATCAGACTAATACTAGAGAAGTAGGAGGTAAGTAGAAGAATGGGTAAGTGAGCAAGCCCTCCTAACAGATAATCAACAATTTTTAACCTGTAAAAGTAGACCAGCAGCAGGTTTGTTGTTTTCTTTCTGTTCTTTTGCCACCAAAATCTTTGCCTCCTTTGTGTATTTCTGGATGGAGTGGGCTGGCCATTAGGGCTCCCTCCTATGCTTGTAATTCTGCTCTGTATCAGAAGGGAAGGCTTCCTACAAAACTTCTAAGAAACTGAGACTTGGAAGACATCTTGTTAACCTTGGAGCTGACCTCAATGAAAGGCTAGAGATTCACATTCTGTGTTATCCTGTTTCTGGCCAGCAAAACGGTCTCAGGGAGGGCCATGATGTCCTACTGTACAGCAAAGACAGATCTGAGACAACTGATACGTTTTTTTCACCTTTGAACAGGAAGTAGGGAAACCTCTTTTTTATAATAGACAGAGACACACTGCCATAGTGAAGGAGGTCTGGAGGCTTTCTTCACTTTTTCATAAATCTTTCCAAAGTTTTCACCAAATTATCTGGCTTCATGAAGACTCTTAAAAACAGACTACTTGGGGCCTAACAGTAGAAGGAAAGGTCTGAAGCCCAGGAAAATTGTTATTTCCATATTTATTTAGGTAAGGTTTCTAATTTGTCTTGAAACCTCCAAAAGAAGTGTGGCTTGGGTGACGTGGTTCATTTAATGCCACACCTCAATCCTAATGCCAGACCAGCCTTCCCTAAGAAGTTATTCCAGTACATACAAGCTTGGATTTTAAAGTGAATAATAACTCAATTACCAAATAGACCTGCAACAGAATTTACTTCTAGGCTTTTCTTCAAAGTGCACAATCAAGCATGAAGCCTGCTAAGCTAAACAACTGTATGTGCTTGCCCGTGGCACCTATTTTAGAGGATCTTGGGGGAAAAAAAGCAATATCTGAGGCTTGTATTTAATTAATTCATTTTTCAAATCCTGTTTATTCTTGTGTAAGGATGTAGAGGCCAACAGCCTATGTATGTAAAGCAGGAATCAGTCCCGGGTGTAGTGCCAGTCCATTGAAGGGCACACTCACCCTTCTTAGTCTCTGATTAACTATGATACATGTCATTGAATTGAAAACCAGAATACACAAAGATTGTCCACATATACATGAGGAGAATAAACAGGATCCAGACATGTTTTATGGTCTGGATTTTGAGCCAGGATTCTGGAGATGCATGGCAGCAGTTCTGTTAACTTGCTGTGAATGTACATCTTCTAACAGGTCCTATTCCATCATTACCTTGCAGTTTCTAAATGGGTGGACAGTGTTAGCAGAAGGGTATGATCTCAAACATCCTTCCGTCCCTCTCACAAATCTGCTTAACCTGATCTGTGTCATGGATGAGGCTAACAGTGTTATCCAGATATCCTGGAAATCATCTGCATTACAAAAGTGTTTAAGAGTAACTAGATTTTTATTGATCTCTTAATATGTTTGTAACCTCAGTGACTCCTGAACTCCTGTAGGACTTCGCAATCTTTGATTTTTCATCGAGTTGCATTTTCAAGTTTAGGGCTGCTGTTTTGCCTACAGGGACATATTGTGGTTTTCCATCTGCTTCCTCACTTCTTTCTTTTTATTTCATTTTAGACCGTTCAACTGAAATTAATTATCTAAGCCAAGGAGAGCACTGCAGAATAATACTGAGTTACAGCAAAAAAAAAAATTGATTTGCTATTACTGTAGGACTGTTTAAAGACAAGATGAACACACTCAAAATAAAGTTCAGGAACATCTTCCTAAAATGTTCATCTTGTTACTATTGCTGTGTTCATTTTTTGCATTCATTCTTAGTTAAGCCTTTGGTAAAAAGAGTAGGTAATGACTAAATGTAATCTTTGTGCTTATGTAAATGTGTTGACCCCAATATGGAATATTTCCATCTGTACATACAATTCTTGTGTGTTAAGTGAGGCACTTTCACTTCATTTCTGGAAGTCAAGACACAGACCGTTATGCTTCAGCCAGGATCCCTCCCACCTCCAGCTAGGGTTCAAATGTCTCCTTTATATCGTTTTTTTTCATTTATATGTTGATATTATTGATCTTTTACTTGCATTTATGTATCTTTTTCTATGTTCCATGTGTTTTGTGGGTGATCCTCCAAGAGGTGGGGTCACCTGCTTATCACTGTCAAGGGACTGTACTAAAAGCTGAGGAAAACTCAAAGTCCCTTGTGGTTCATTGAATGTGGTTATGTAGTTGGTGAGTTTCTGTCGTGATTATTCTGTGCTTCTGTGAATTACTGGATTTTCAGGCTCTGCTCTGTTATTTGACTATTGTGGATTTGTGTTTTGGGACATTGTTTGCTACGGGATTTGCCCATTTCAGCCAATTTCTTCTTTGCCTTTTGTGCGCTTTGGAGCTTTGATTATTACAGAGCATTTTGTTGAAAATAAATATTTTATTTATAAAGATTTTATGTTTTCCCTCTTGTTACTAAGCTGGAGTTTGATGATTTCCCCCACCTAGTAGGCATTTTAACTCTTTCAGGGCTGATGTTGACTTTTGTCAAAAGGAGTTGACGATGGTAATCAGCTGTAAAATGTGACAAAACCAAGCGTTATGTTTTAGTTGGACTCTTGTTACTAGAAGGAAAGTTAGCGTAACTAGCTTTATTGGTTTGACCGAGATTTGCTGCACTCGTGCGAGTAGCAAGGCGCAAACAAAGTCAAAAATGGCGCTGACATCTGGTGAGAGACCAAAGCGGATGTGTAAAGCAAAATACTCAGTGGACGATGTTTTGCCTGTTATCTCTGAACTGGACTATGACTTGTCAGAATCCGATTTTCATACAAGTGATTGAAAACGAATGTGAGGTTCCAGCTTCAGCTGATTGGTCCCTGGCTAATCTTGGTACTAACAATGTTTGCCAGGGAGGACTGCCACTTAATGATAAGAGGTAGAAACCAGATTATAATGCACTGCGACCGCTGCTGCTGCCCCAGCAACACAAAGACAGCCAGGCAGCAAGCCTGTCGCACATTCTTGGCAAACTGGCAGCCACAGTATGCAGCAACATATGTTTCGTGTTGATTTTTATGTGAAACCATTGCTTTTCAGAAACTATGTTTTTTGGAGAAAATATTCAGCCCTCAAAGAGTTAAGTCATTTTTGGGACTTATTGTGCTAAGTAACCCCAAGTTCATGACACAGCCATTGTCAGATCCTTTTGTTTTCTATTGAAGAGCAAGTGTGTGTTTATGTACAATTGCACTTGGTGGTAGACTGGTATTATTGGCATTCCTTATTACATTTTTGTATATTCATTTGAAACTATTTTGCTTTCTTGCTACATAAATATAGGATTTTGGCTTCACAGAATTGAATTCTGTTATTGCTTTCTGTCTAGAATGTCATTCTAAGATTGTTATCAAATTTTTATTTTCCGATGCCATCTTGGATTCATGTATGCCACCATTTTGTGAAGTTGTTTTTGCTTTGTTTCTAGGCAGTCAAATCAGAAGTAATCAGTTGGTGACTTCCAGGATCACGGGTTTAAAGGTCATGAGAAACACTTCCTATTTATCCCAGTTTATGGTATCATCAAAAGAAATCTCTGTTGTTATCAGTGTTCTTTTTGTGTATAATCTATTTTTTTGGCTTCAACTATAGCTTTTGAATAGTGTTTAGGTTTTTGATGTAAGATAGGACTGACTGCCAGTGATGATCTTTTGCTTGCATTTCTTTGACGTTTGTTCTCCCTGTCAGAAGCATATATGGATCCCCTAGGTTCTCCTCCTCAGTTTGTGGAACAAACACCGGTTGAGATACAAAAATCACACCCCTTGGTGTACATAGCATGCTTGGGGGGAATCCAGGGTGCACGCCACTTGAGTTTCAGAAACCTTGACCCTTGGTATTCACAGCACACATCCCTTAACTATCATAAATGACTTCCCACCTTGGTCGCCTAATGTATTGACGGTCTCGACTCCTGGTCACCTCCATTATTTAACATTGCCTCTTTACCTTGTTATACATAACAGAATCACATCTAGAGCTCGTTCCAGCCTTGTGTCCAATGTTACCAGGAAAGGCTGCAGCTTTACAGTATATGATTCTGTAATGAATATTAGGTAGTTAGAAAGTTGATGAATGGGCACTTCTTAACACAATTTACTGCATATTACCACTTTTATGGAAAAATAGCTACAGTTCCTGTAAAAAGCATGTGTTTTATATTAAAGAGAGAAATACAACTGCTTTGTGAATCATAGTGTTTTTTCATTTTCTACTGTATTTCTATTAATTCTGCATCACATTTTGCTCATCCACTCCAGAAAGTCCCTTTTTTAATCTCTAAGGTTACTTTGCATAAATGTGTACAGTAAAATGGTTTATATGTTGAGCTCATGTTGCCATTTTGTTTTATATTCTGTATATTAATTGATGTGGCTCTGCTTTCCTTGCTACTTTTTTTAAACTTCTATTAGTATCTGTCCAGCAAGCTGTAACGTACAATATATGATAATGGCTGTAGAGTGGATATTTATATCTTTTTGCAAAGTATGCTTTACAAAATGTGGCCAATGTCTTTTTATCTATGAACTGGAGGTAGTGTGGATAGGTGTTTATTTTTTTTACAGATACATTATAATTATCATTTTTTTGCATATTGGAATAACTGTTTAAATTTTTTTTGCTACAACTCCATCTTTATTAAATTATATTTTTATTGAAAAAATCCAACGTATTCCATATATGTGCCACTACCAACAAATATATTTAAAATGCAATACAGACATTCAGGGTTGCCCATAGAAGAGTGTGCTGGACATGAAGTCCAGAATTAGCGCTGCTCTCTTTTGGGCACAGTAGAATAATGCAGACAAAGAGATGGCTATTTACAAAGAGAGACATCAAACATGTATGAAGTGAAAATATGTTGCCAGTATTCCACTAAAATATATTTTTGATGTAAAAAATTCAATATTGTCATACCTCAAAGATTTACTTTAAACTTACTCATTGTTGTCACTAATGTGATCACCAGTTAATGTCAATGGGAGTTGTTTTTAGGAAAAAAATAGAGACAGTACACTCTTTGAGCCCAAAGGCAAACATACCTGTCCATTCTCCACCTAGAAACAAAGTAAAATAATTCATCAGAAGGTCTATTAGGGCTGCACATTACTCTGATTTTAATTATGTTGTTTTGAGATTTTTTCTGCCCTTTTCCCCTGAGCATCTTTATCTCAATGATTTATTTTAACCTTCTTTCACTTGCATCCTGTCTTATTTTCCTGTAACAGGGATATGGTGCCAAAGTTTCAGTGTAATGCGGATGGCACCATTCATATTGAGTATCATATACCATAAGTTATTATGTCACTACACAGCAAAATCTTGTACTTGTGACCGATTATAATGTTAATGATTTCATGAGATTATGTATTCCCTATAGTGGCCTCAAACCTTTGCTGAATATTAAAGTAGGATTCCCTTTTTGCCATTTAGTGCTGATCCATCTCCTTGTTTTGGCTTCCTAATCATCATTCATACTGTTTTGCATCACTTCATATTTGCACAATCCATCTGGATCAATATACACAATAATAATACCTTTTCTTTTTGACAGCAGAATGTCATTTTTTTACTTGAATGGCAGATCTTGAACATCTAGGATCTGGCAAGAATCATAGTTAAGAAACCAAAGTGCACTTCATCTACCTAATCTTTTAAAAATCCTAAATAGTAAAATTCACAGTAAAATGCAGAAATCAAGGAATGTGTTTAGTGGATAGCTGAGCCAGTTCATCTTTGTATTTTTTTATCTTTAGGGCTCATCCAGTTTTATTTTGATCAAATGACTTATCACTTCCTTTGCTAGACACAATTTGTGTTACTCTAGGAAGGCAGCATATCCTGGTGATTGTTAAATTACCAGCATTAGCACATACATCAAGGGACTTTTCCTTAGATAGACTGTCCAGACTTCTGCTTTCTTTGAATGATGGACTACCTCTGATACTTGTTACAACCTTTTCTTTGTTTTATTCTTTGTTTGCAAAAGCAGACATCACTTGTAAGCTATGTTTAAGCTGATTTGTACGCAGGAGCTTTATTAATCCGCAGGTACTCAATTCAAGTCTTTTTATCTATCATTGGGTTTGCTCATCTATAGCATATTATAAAACTAACAATTTTTACAAGAACAGGTTTGGGGAATAGTCCAACAATGATTGTGAATCCTCATCACCAAATGTCTCTAAAATAACATCTTGTCAAGTTTTGAAAGACCCCAAAGTACTCCTGTTTATCATGTCACATTGTGTTTTTTCATTTTGTTAGTTTCTATTTTTTTTTTAATGTATATGAACAAATCTGTATCCTCATATGTGACAGCTCCATGGTATATTTCAGAATTACGGTCTATAAAAGCAGCCAGCCGATGCATTGAGAGAATGTCATGTAAGACTGGACTCACTGTGCATATCCAGGCTTTCTCTGACCATCAGAGGGCTTACAGAGGTGCACTAACTGCAGCCTAGAACACTCATTATGGCAAAATAATAGAAAGTGGACATGGTAACCCAAGGGTTTTGTTCTCTGTAATTAATGAACTATTTCAACCTCCATCTGGCCCAATTACCTTATCTGCTAAAGTCTATGAAAAAAGATCTAATTAAACTAAAATAAAACCATCTCCCTTTTATATCTGTCCCTGTCTTTCCACTCCATTCAGTTCCTTTTCTGAATTTTCACCAGTCACATCTGCATTTGTTAATGACCTGCTTTGTAAGATGAGGCCAACTACTTGTGTACTGACCCCATCCGCACTACACTTCTTAAATCCTGCCTTCATGCCATAATGCCAACTCTTACAACAATAATCAATACATCCCTTGACACTGGCTTTGTGCTAGCCACTTTTAAAATCGCTTCTGTGACCCCCAATGTTAAAAAGACTGGTCTTGATGCTGACCATTCTCTCACTTACCTTTTCTGTCAAAAGCTCTTGAGTGTGTTGTAGCCTCCTAGCTCACCAGTTACTTTACTTTTAATAATTTGATGGAACCCTTTCAGTCTGTTTTCAGAGCACAGCACAGCTGTGAAACTGCCCTTCTTCGAGTAACCAATAATTTGCTTATAGCAGCAGACTTTGGACAAACCAATTATTAATTCTGTTAGATCTCAGTGCACCATATGTGGCGCTCTCAGACATTAAATTCTACTGTCCAAAATGGAGAACATTCTGGACATCTCTGGCATTGTCCTCTGATGATTTAAGTCCTATCAAACTGATAGGAAAGAGTCTGTTAGTTTTGGCAACAGCAGATCCAGCTCAGCACCAGTCACAGAAGGAGTTCCTCAGGGCTCTGTCCTCGGCCCTCTGCTCTTCTGTATCTATAGTGCACACTTCCCTTTGGCCATATTATTCATAGATTTGGAATGGGTTTTCATTTTTCTGGAGATGATACTCCATTCTATTTCAATGTTAAAAGTCAAACTTCATCAGAGCTTTCTCAATTTTCAACTTGCCTCAGTGAAATTAAAACTCCAGCAAACTGGCACTAAGGCACAACTTAAGAAAATTAGCTCCTTTTCAGTCACTATTGACAGTCATCTCATTAGACCTCCTTCTAATGCAAGGAATCTTGTTGTCATGTTTGATTCCTCCCTTTCTTATTCCACCCACATACACCACATTAAGAAACTTTATTACTTCCACCTTCTTAACATATACCGTGGTCACTCATTCCTCTCCTTTTCTAATGCTAAGGAACTTGTCCATGCTTTTATCACATCAATTATTGTAACTCCCTTCTGGCAGGTGCCACTTCTGATCTTGTATTACAGCTCCAGTTGATTCAAAACTCTGTTGCAAGAGTCCTAACAAGATTCAGCAACAACGAGCACATGACACCCATCCTGCTTCACCTTCATTGGCTACTTGTATCTTACAGGATTGAATATAAAATTCTATTATTAATCTAAAACACTTTAAATAACCTTGCACCGGACTGTATCAGTAACCTTCTCCATCACTATGCTCCTGTTTACCTGGTAAGCTCTATAGTGCCTAGACTTTGGAATCACCTTAATCGCATTAATGAGATCAGTTGATTCAATTCATTCTTTTTAAAAACCACTTAAAACTCATTTGATCAGGAAGGGGTTTAACTTGCTCACAGTAATTTATGTGTGTGTGTGTTTATTTTATATCACAAGTTGTTATTTGTTCAGGCATTTCTTTTAGTGTTGAGTTTAGTATTTTACTCTGGCTTATTTTTTCTTTTATTCTATTCAATTGTTTGTATATCCTGTATTTATCTGTTTAGTGTTCTGTGCAGAAAATATTTGTATCCAATGTTACATAAACCCTGCTGTTCTTTCTGAGACTCTTATGAAGCACCTTGACCATGGATAAGGTGTTATATAAATAAAATGCATTACTATTATTATTATTATTATTATTATTATTAATGTTCTGTATTTAGTGAGTGGTGTAATCTATTCTTGCATTTTGCCTTGTGGTTTGTACTATAGTATTTCTTAGGTGCTAATGATAGATTGGCCATCTAGCTCTGTGAAGAGGATTACTAGTGTTCTGTTTAGTGTGTTGTAGTTACCCTATTTTTGACCCCATTGCATTGCTAAGATTTTTTTTGTTGGAGGGGGGGTTCTTGTATTCTCAGGTAGTCAAGGCTGGAAGGTTGTCAAAAACAGGGCCTCTTAAAGCTCATTGAGGCATTCCTTGTGTGATTTTGGGCTTTGCAAGAAATAAATTGTTGTTGTAAGGTAATCCACTTACCTATTATTGTGTTTGCTTGCAGTTCAATACCCCGGTTATTTACAGGAACCTAATTTCTAAAATGCTACGTAAACCCTTATTCCAATTAGAGAAATCAGGTTATCGGCCTCTGAGAAACCTGATTAATAGAGGCAGATTTCTCTGCAAATAATCCAGTTATGTAGCCATGTAAACCCCTAACAGGGTTACAGTTAAGGATTTTGTAGTCTATAGATGTCTGTTCACTTTGTCAGCCTCTGTCAGCAGGCATGGGAAGAAGCATCCACAAAATACATTTCCAGAGGCAAATGTTTGGAGATTGCATTATTCCTTCTTGTGGCTAAAATAATCTGTTTCAGTATTTCAGAAATCACAAAATTTATGTTGATGAACTGAACATACAGTGCTAAACAAATGAGCAAAATCTTGAAAACAGTAGGGTTAAGACATTAAAAGTAACGTGCATTAAGTAGTCCAATTACTTATTAAAGTAATAAGTAACCTAACACATATCTGACCGAAGTAAAAATACCTGTGTTATTATTATTTCAGAAGCACTGGGTTATAAGGCAAGAACCCCCCTTCCAGATCCTTTGCAGGGCTTATTTTCACAGTCAAGCAGAAAAGGTAACGGAAACCTATAAATAAAGCATCAATTTGACTAAACATATTTGTAAAACAGAAGAAAACTGCCACAAGTATAATACTTATTTTCAAATTCACGGTGGCCAATAATGAAGTTTAACTCTGCATAGTTTAATGACGTTGGAGCATTTTGCCAAATGAGAAATCCAGAAGATTGCTTCTGCATGTACTGTAAACACAGATTATTAAAAAAACAAGTTTCTGCCTTAATTGTGTTATTCACCTTAACCTGATTATGTAGGGGCATGTGTTCTGGTGTGCCAGATCTGCAAATTTTTAATAATAGATGCCTATATTTTCATTATATTTGCTCAAGACAAACAAGATGAACTTAAATACAGGACACTTGCATGGGCAATTTAACATCAAAGCATCTTATTTTCCTGAACTGTAACACCTTAAAACATCTCTGAAAACAAAGTAGAAGACCAGGATGATAACGTCAGGTCATATTGATTATGGCTTGGGAAACGGACATACATTACCAGATCAAAAACTGTATTGATAATTTTGTTGCTTGGGAAATGAGCATGCATAAAAAGATCAAGGAGTTTGAGCAAAGACATCTACCATATTGACAGCTGGCCAATCAAGTGTGTCTAAAACAGTATCATATGTTCTCAAAGCCCCACATGGACCAAATCAGAAGAGGGCGAGAGCGATGTCAGGAGAGAGCGAGAGTGACATCAGGAAAGGAGACTGAGAGACGTGCGACCATTTTTATCTGATTGATGGCAGAAGCATCTCATGAATAACATTTATTGCCAAGTCAGAAGCCACTCCAGGACAATTTTCAATCCTTGACACATTCCATAAGCTTTTTCTAAAGACCGTGTATATCCAAACTTGCTACTGAGATATGGTCATCACTGGCTTCTTTTCTCCAGTAATTTGTATTTTTCATTTCGAGCACCATGCTTTTTCCAGTTTGAGTGAATACTGGTGTGTCCGACTGCCGCTGCTCTCCGGTATAGTTTGTACCATTTGTTTTATTTTTCTTTTTTACTATGGAACTGATAACTGACTAATCTGATTATGTCAATTTAATCTTGGATTACCAAGTGTTACCTGATTTCTGGATAATTTCCTTCTTTTATGCAGGACAGGGTTTCTACTCGGGTTGAGCTCCATATACAGCATAGGTGTTGCGGTCATTATGTGGCTTTACAGACTGCTGACATGGATTCTTTTTGCCTAGATTTCTTTTTCTTCATTGCTGCATTTGGCATCTTCACTCTTTCAATATACTGCAGCTGAACTTTTCTAACTGTGAGCCTCGCTTAGCTGAGCCACCGCCAGCACTTCAACTCCACCAAAGCAATGTCTATCATTGTCATCCTAAATGCATTCACCGAGGACCTCTTGGACCTTCAAATACGATGACACCAAACAAATAAGCTCATTCTGGTCTGTAAACTCTTGCCTGTTTACAAACTCTGGTTGGACTAATGCCCAAAGTGTATTAGGTGATCTACATAGGTCAACCAGCTTTAGGTCCGGAAAGAACGGGTTAACTATCGGACTACTTAATATCCATTCTCTGTTTAACAAGGGTCCTTTAATTAGTGATCTTGTGGAGGATTATAAATTTAATTTCTTTTGTTTGGTTGAGACCTGGCAGCAACCTAATGATTTTATACAATTTAGTTAGTGTTGCCCGCCTGAGTTTGTTTAAATCTCACAACCCCGACCTACTAGGAGTGGGGGTGGTCTTGCAATACTGTATAATGAGAACTTAAAAGTGGCTCCTCTGTACTTGTCACTGAATGTTTCTTTTGAATCAATAGCTATACAAATTAATGTTTCTAAACCTACAATACTGGTTATTATATGTTGACCACCGAAATTTAGTAACGATTTTTTGGTTGAATTTTCTACTTTATTAACTTGGTTGTGTGCATTTTCTCCAAATGTTATTCTGCTGGGCAATTTTAACATTCATGTGGATAATATTAACTGCCCATTTAAGACAAATGTCTTGTCTTGATAGTTTTGGAATGGAATAATATGTTAATTTCCCAGCTCCCTCCAGAGGCCACACTCTTGATCTTGTATGCTGCTCAGGCATTGCACCAAGTGATTGTAAAGCATCTGATTTCTTCATGTCCGATTGTAAGTTAGTTTCATTTAGTGTTAATTTGCCATTATTCAAATATAAACAACATTGCTCTATGTGTTATTGTAACATAAAAAAATAACTATCTCTGCTTTGACTACAGTAATTGATAACCTTACCTGCAATGAAGACTTAACCAACTCCAGATGAATTGGTTTCCTATTATAATAATAGACTCCATAGCCTTTTGGACATAGTTGCACCTCTGAAATCCTGGACTGTTTTCTTTACAAACTGTGCTCCTTGGTTCACTCTTGAGCTTTGGTAGCTTAAAGCAAACAGCCATTGCTTAGAACGTCTTTATAAAAAAATCTGGAATCTGTGCACATAGAAAAATATTTTGTGAGCACATATGTGTGTTCAAAGATGCATTATCTGCATATAAAACGGCTTATTACTCTAAATAAATCATGTCTGATAATAATAAAAGAGCTTTGTTTTTCACCATTAACAGAAATCTGACACATCCTGATATAATTCATATGTGCTGCACTGCTACATGTGATGTATTCTTGACCTTTTTTAAAACCAAAATTGATAATATTCCTCAACAGCAAAGTCTTTAATACATATGGCATACAATTCTTATCTAAATATTTCAACTGAGCCTCCTATTACTTATCTATCTACTTTTGAATTGCCCATTGAATTTGACATTTCTCATCTTTTTCATAAATCTAGATCTGCCACTAGTCGGCTTGATCCCGTGCCTGCTCAGTTGATAAAAACCTGCTTGCCTTCACTTTCTTCTCTTATAACTGATATCATTCAGTACTCTCTAAGATCTGGTTTTATTCCTTTATTCCTCAAATCAGCTACAATAACTCCAATTTTAAAGAAATCTGGTGCTGACCTCAAAAACTTCAATAATTATTGTCCTATTTCAAATCTACCATTCATTTAAAAAATTCTTGAAAAAGTAGTTGCAGAACAGGTTAATGCTCATCTCATTTATAACAGCTTGTTTGAGACGTTTCAATCTGGTTTCCATTCCAAACATAATACAGAAAAAGTCTTGGCAAAGGTCACTAGTGACCTATTAATGGATGCTGATGCTGGGCTTTTAACAATACTTGTCCTACTCGATTTGAGTGGAGCTTTTGATACTGTATCACATAGTATGTTGTTGAATTGGGTAGCTACCATCGGCATTACTGATACCCCCCTGATTTGGTTTTCTTCCTACCCATCTAATCATACTCAGCTTGTTTAGCTAAAAAACGTCTTACTCACGATCCCTCCCAGAAACTACTGATGTTACCCAAGGATCAGTGCTTGGCCCCTTACTGTTTATAATATATCTACTCCCTTTAGGTGGCATTTTTAAGAAATTTGGAATCAATTTCCATTGCAGTGCAGACAATACTCAGCTCTATGTGCATACAAAGCAAATCTCTTTCCTTCCTCAGCTGTGGAAAAACTTTTCCTCAGTTTTCTTTCCTATTTTCAAAGAAGTCATTCACAGAGACCAGATGCGAATGCAGAACAATTCTCTATTGGCACACAGATATCCACAAATGTCTCTGTACATGGTGTGAGCAATTAATAATGCAATTTTACATTTATACTTTTCTGCTATCATTACCTATTTTAATCACATCATCTGACCCTTAATATGCATAGCTTTATTATTTCATACAGTCATTTAGTGCCAACCAGTATTTTCTGATTCCTTTTGACTCTCCCATTTATCTGACTGCTGCCTCATAAATAAGAGTGATCTGCAGATTTTTTTATTAATCTTGACACCACTTCAACTAGTTTATCCTCACTTTCTAGAGGGGTGTTTGTTACTCATTTACCTCATTCCACCCTTGGAAAATCAAGCTGGTGGTTTCTCTGAGATGAGGCAGACCTCATGTGCACAAGCTTTAAGTCATGTTTAGTTAACCCTTTAGTTCCACACTTCCTTCTTGCCTCAAAGACTGTCTACTTGAAATGAAATCTTGGTTTTCCTCCAATTTCCTCCAACTCAATAGCCATAAGACAGGTTCTCCTCATTGGCTGCAAGTCTACTTTATCAAAATACAGTAGATTCTCGCTTATCCGACATAAACGGGCCGGCAGAGACATAGACAGGCACACGCGCGCGAGAAAGAGACACACGCGCACACACACTCGTGAGACAGACACATGCACACACACTCACACTCATGCGAGAGAGACACATGCACACACACGCACGCGAGAGAGACACACGCGCGCACACACATGCGCGAGAGAGAGACACACGCGTACACACGTGCGCACACACACGCGTGCGAGAGAGACACACACGCACGCACGCATGCACACACATGTGCGAGAGAGACACACACAGGCACACGCACACACACGCGAGTAAGAGAGACACACACAGGCGCACACACACACGCGCACGCGAGAGACACAGGCACACACACACGCGAGAGAGACACAGGCGCACACACACACACACATGCGCGAGCGAGAGAGACACAGGCGCACACACATGCACACGCGAGCGAGAGAGACATACGTGCAAACACACACACAGACACCAGAGAGGGCTGGCCACATAAAGCACTGTAATCATGTTTTACAGCAAAACAACAGAAAAATGTAACTGAAAAAATGAACTTAGCAACTAAAAATAGACTATGCTCACACTCACAACTTACAGTTCTTGTTGCCGATTGATGCGTTTTTTTTTTGGTTTTTTTTTGCGGTGGGACGTCGGATAATACAGAATGTTGGATAAGCGAAGGTTGGATAAGCGAGACTCTACTGTATAGTAGTTTTTCACTTAACATTGATGGTACCACAGTCTCTCCCTCACTTCAGGTTAAGAGTTTGGGGGTTTTCTTTGATACTACCCTGTCTTTTGAATCCCATATCAATATTATTATATGGGCATCTTTTTTTCATCGTAGCATTGCACGTATGTGACCCCCCCTTACACTAAATAGCACCACCATCCTTACTCATGCATTGGTCACTTCCTATGTTAATTATTTTAATTCTCTTCTCTTTGATTTCCCGTATAGGCTTCTCCATAAACTCCATTCATGCTACACATTACTCCATCTCTTAAACAGCGTCATTGGCTTCCTGTAAAATTCTGCATTAATTTTAAAATTATTTTACTTACCTTCAAAGCACTCCATTATACCTCTATAACCTTATACATGTCTATACCCCTAATTGCACACTTAGGTCCTCCACATTTGGTCCCCTCATCATTCCGTTTGCACACCTGACAGTTCCACGGCATTTAGTTGTATTCCTAATCGTCTCTAGAACTCTCTACTAAAAAACATTCAGGACATAGATTCCATACACATTTTCAATCCTGTCTTAAGACTCACTTATTTAGATTGGCTTACACTATATGACCTTAACTTGAATTTTTATTTTGCTTTGTTTGTTTTCAGTTTCATAGATATATGTTTATGTGTATGTTTACGTGCATGTTTGTTTATTATTGGTATTGTGATATTATAGTTTGTATGGTGTTCTTGGATGTTTAGAAAGAAACCTTTAAGTAAGATGTATTATGTTATTAAAATAGTATTGTTTTTGTCCCTCAGTTTACACTTTGCCTGTGTTGAGGTTGCTCAGTATGCATTTATTTCAAGAGGAAGCTAACTAATTTGTGCAAGAAATTGTTTATTTAGTAATTAATTTTTGGGTTCAGACCTTGCCATATTCTCTTTGTCTCGTGTTTGCAAGATCTTTAATCCTTTCTTTATCATAGATCAATCTAAAGAGCAGTATTTTTATGGATCACTCTGTTAGATCATAACACCTTTCCTTTCTCCTTTCCAAGTTTTCCACTGATATTTTTCTTTTTATTTTCCTTAATTTTTCTTTTCTAAATTATTTTTTGAGGAGCTGCGTCACATCCTTATTTAAAGCTCTAGCAAGGAATGCCACATGTATTTATACCAGTAGTGACTATGATGTCAGGCTTTAGTATAGCTGGTTTGGGTGGCAAAGAATGGCCAGAAGGCACTTTGAATTTGTTTTGGGACCAGAAGATAAAACAAAGACATAATAACAGGTCAGAATCCAACACCACAAAGTTAAATACACCAAATCACCAAGCCAAATCACTAAACCAGAATCATAGTTGAAAGGGGAAAGCACTATAATCTTACCAGGAAGCTAACGATTATTTTCTCCACAGGTCACACTTGCATATATAATTCTATCACCCAGGATTAACTATTGTAGACCAGCTTTTATCAGCCCTGCTGCTTACCGTCTGCCTGTTATGACCTGAGCTGTAAACCACTAACCACTAACAAATTCAGATAATACCTGGAAGACATTAGGCTTTATTATGAAGTCACACATGCACCGACCAGTGCAACCATCACCACAGTGCTTGGAATCCATGCAACCATGTCATGGAATCTGCACACCTCTAATATCTGCATGTGCTCCTCAAGTTCAGTCATAGAAGGCCACAGTGTCTGCAAGTTTTTGTTCTAACCCAAATGCTTTGTTTAGAAGCCAGTCCTTGTTGACAACAAACTTGTTTGTTTGATTCTGTAGATTACTTTCAGCTGCATCAGGCTATTCCTATCTTGTAGATTTTTCCTTTTTTGAGAGCATAATCCATATTCTTAGTCCTTCACTACTTTTTTTTTATTTCTTTCCAAATATTTTATTTTAACAGATTCTTGATGATGAACACACACAGATACAAAATGGGATAAAGTTAGATGATGAGCTGCTGGTTCCTGTTTTACATCTCATTGTTGGATGCAGCTGTTTATGAAAAACAAAAAAGTAATTAAAACCAGTGAGTGCAACTGTTTAAGACTTAAATGAGCAATTAGTGATTAATGCTCTTAATACACATGTTAGCTAAAATGAAGCACAAAAACGTTGATCAAGCAATAACTGGCTTCTAAGAAAACTGAACTGAAACAAACGTGCAGCCACTACGGCCCTACTGGACCAAATTTGATTGCACCTGCTATACGCACATAAGTGAACATTTTTTAGTGATGGGTTATTTTTAAATAAAGCTGAAGTGTCAGCTGTCAGCATTTAATTTACTTTGATTTCATCCATCCAAACACACATTCATTCTATAAACCTCTTATTCCTACCCATGAGGCTTGTCCTGGTATTCTCGGTCATACAGGGCCGATTTCGAAATGGTAGAAGTGGCATGTGGCCCAAAACTAGAGCACATGGAAAAACCCACACCAGTAGGAAGAGCAACAAAACCAAGAGTTAAGCTCAACAGACTGGAATTGTGAAGCAAGAGTGCTGTTTCCTTTGCCCTCCACAATTCATGTCAGTGTTAATTATCCTTACATAGCATTCACGACAGCAGATTTGCATGGGATACTTTTGATCTCCCATCATTACTTGATTATGATCTTTATCTTTGTGTACAGTGGTGTTTTGTGTATGTGTCTATATTTTAGTAGTCAGTAGGGACACACTCTTTCATAAACTTTATGAAACAAGCACATTCTTTACATGTAGTATCAGAAAGCTAAAAACTAGCCAAGAGTGGGAGATGAGAGCCTGGCATAATCAATGCTAGGTTTACCAGTAACGTGGCACGTAAACTGTCCCTCTAGGGCACACTGATATCAAGAGCAGCTTGCCATAACTCCTTCTTATATATAAAGACTGAAAAGCACTGCCTTATGAATACTCTTTTGCAGAGTGTAACACATTTTTATGAAGAAAGTAAAATGCTAGTGAAGTGTTTATAAAATTATTTGTCTATCCAGCCTGTTTTCTTTTCTGTGTTGCTTTAAACACATTTGCCACACAAGTACTGAATTTGCTGAGATGAGTTTATTTGTAATAGTGCCGCTGACTATAAACTTTATTGCACAGGTTGGCAATTTAATAAACATAATACTTTCTACCCTGTGTAACCAAAATCATAGTTATAGATGTACCAAAGCTGAACACTGCCACACTTAATCTCCTCACTCCAGGGAAGACAGACATAACAAGGCTCCTTCTGAATCTTCCAGTAGTGCCTTTGTGAGAATTATATTCAACTTTGTGTCTTGTAAGTATTTATGAATTTATGAGCCTTCAGGTTCTCTGTGTGTGTGTGTGTGTGTGTGTGTAGGAAATAGCTCTGCACAACTGGTGCTCTCACTATGAGTTAGTCTCACTGATAAGAGTTTTGGACCTGCCCTCCAAGAGGAGAGCAAAAACAACCAACTTAGCTAATTGAGTCCCGTTTGAATAAATGACATTTTGGGCATTTTGTTGCAAACTCCGAATTTTGAGTGGTAACCGGATCACCAACAGATCTGTGTAGCAGCAGATCACTACACTTTTGTATTTAAGCAGGTAAAGGTACAGTACTAACAAATTCTATGTACATTCCTGAACTACAATGCACAGATATAACTATCAAAGAGCAAGCAAGTTTATATGTATTGTGAACGATAGGGGGCGCTCTCGCTCCCTTGAACCCCTGTCCACGACTCCAGACACCAGGTAAAAGTCCAATTGTTGACTTTATTTAATCGCCACAGTGCACAAAGCACACTCTCCACCACAATATTCATTAAATAATCACAGTACTCAATAATAAACAAATACTACAATCCTCCAGCTCCCAGACGCGTTGCCACCCTTCCACCCAGCTCAGCTCGCCGTCTGGGAGCACCCACAGTCCTTTTATAATCCCTGACCCGGAAGTGTTCTCAATCCCCAGTCCATGTGATCCTCAACCACCTCCGGGTCAGGTAAAAGTTCTTTTCTTCAACCCGGAAGTCCGTCGCTCTTCCTATGACGAACCTCCGGGTCACAGGGCACGAAGAAGCCCTCGGTCCTCCCTGCAGCTCCCTCCTGTGGCCCCCACGGCATCCAGCAGGGTTTTGCATAAAAACTCCATTGTCCAGGATGCCCTGCTGGTCTTCTGGGGACCTCCATGCTGCAAGGAGGGCTCCACCTGGCGGCTTGGGGGTATTGGCCGGGATAAATGGCCGGCCATCCTTCACAGTATATGTATCCCTATACATTTTTGTGCATGACTTGAATTAACTCCAACACAATCTTACATGCACCAAAATAACAATGGGCTTAGTGTTTCCTACAGCATACCAGGAAAGACTTTTACAATAGAGATAAAGTGTCCTTAAGCTACTATAATAATCTGTAAATTGACTAATTCAAGCACTGCATGGATGTTACGTAATAAATACACTACATCTATACATCCCTTCATTTAAAAAAAAAACTGCATAACAGGAAGTTTATGGTTGTGATGAGCTAGTCTATTGAGGTAGCATAAGGTCAGCTTGTCACTGGGCACAATCAATATATACTGTACTTCATATGTGAGATAAAAAATAGATATGCAGAGAAAACTCATGGATATTGGGAGAGAATAGAAATCTGACATAGTGGAATTCATCTCATTTGCCTAGAGCTGTGAGACAGCAGCGCAAACCACTAAGTCTATGACACCATGTTACCACATCACAATAATAGTGCATTATTAGTAGAACAATAAATGCACTATGTGCATTACACAGTGTAAAAATACATATAAATAATGGCGTGTGATTTCAATTTGTGGAGTGCAGCATAGGACTCAATGTGTCTAGAAGGAGGCTGCTCTACCAGCAAATGAAGTTCTGCACCATCTTGATTGCATATGTATAAGGCTGAGTAGCATAGTCCATATACTGTGTAGTTGTTTAATGGTGCAGACCCCCGTGACCCTGTAGTTAGGATATAACGGGTTGGATAATGGATGGATGGATGCTTAATGGTGGCAACCAGGTGGAGTTTGAGGTTGTTTACATACACACATTTACAAGATGATTGTGAATTACAAGATTATGTTTCTTTCATGCTCAGATCCACAGTTTTATAAATGAGACCCCTGATGTTTATGAATGTGGCTGTGTGCATGATTATGCCCGACAATAGATCGACAATCCATTCACAGTCAGTTACCGCATTGCATCCAGTGCTTCTGAGATAAATGTCAACTCCAAAATGTTGAGGTCAAACAAACACATTTGGAAATGCATAGATGTGTGTTTGGATGGATGGAACCCACTGTAATGATGTATGTTGAATTACACATGCGTTTGTTGTCTTCCTCCAAGATAACTTAATTAGAATCATATGTGGATTATTACAATTATGAATAAATTATATTACTTACATCATATACTGTACATGACCATACATTTACTACACCAATTAAATAACCAACATGATAAGTCTCAAAAACAACGTAAATGCCTGACTGAGATCACCTGGATGTTATCAGAATCTAGTTTTTTGAAAAGGTTTGGCCCTTTTGGTTTACTTATTTTGGATTTTGTATATGTTACCATTTATGCCTTGGTGTTGTCATGAAGTGATAACATTATTGACTGTCATCAGAGTTAACATATTGCTATGCTAGTATATGACATTACAGACGCCATTAGTTTTTTTATTGGTTGACATTTATTTAAACTCAATGTATAATTAGACAGTACTAATGTTATGCTTTTCTACCAATACACAGTTTTTAGCTTTGAATGAATCAACTTTAAATCACCTTTGCTCAATACCACTTTTGGTGATGTCCTGCACAGATCCCTCACTGTGTGTTTGCAACTGTAAATGCTCCGTGTGATTCATACTTTTAAGTAGTTCATGATAATACTTTTTACCTTTTCTTTTCCATACAAAGCTTAAAACTGCTTAAAACATTCAGTTCATTACATGAGCTGTGCAAATGTGCAGCCTGTATACATCTTTACTGTTTGTAAGAAGTTAAAGTAAACCACATTTTAGGAATATTGCATGGCTATAGTAATCACAGTACATTCATATTAATAAAATTAATAATAATATTATAGTGCGGCACTCCCCATCCAGTGTGAACGTACAACTGATGGTAAATTTGAAAACAAGTTCTTGACTGAGCAAAGTAAAACTCCACATCTAGAGCTGAATATAGTTTTGTTTGGACACTACAATTGTATGATATGTACAAGGCTAAGATTTCTTTGCTCTAATTTTTATTTCACATTCCATCTTTTTCCATTTTGTAGGCTTATTTGGGGTTTATTTCACTTCTTACTGGTTCCAGTTTTTAGTTCCTCACTTTCTGTTTGTTAAACTATTGCCATGCATTAGGCCTGTTTGAAGACTTTCTTGTTGGGTGAATCTCTAAGTAATAGCTGTTGGGTTTTTTAAATCTGGGAATTGTAGCTAGCTTTAATTTTGTTTTAGATTTTCACCTGTAGAAGTCAATTTTAAATCAAATCTTCCTCCCAAATAGTCCACAGACTGATGTTACTCATTTATGTTGATCTCTTGTGTAAGTTTTTTTTAATAATAATAATAATAATAATAATAATAATAATAATAATAATAATACATTTTATTAGATATAGCGCCTTTCCCATGCTCAATGATCTGCTACACCAATAAATGTAAATGTACATTTTTGCATTCAAAACTTGTAGTGGTAGAAGATTACAGATGAAAGCATTACATTCAAATGTGATTGAAGCTACCATTTTTACAGGATATGCTACAGGGGTCAACATATATATTTATACCCACAATTCCATTTATACCCACAATTCCCATTGTTCAACTAATTGCCTGTTTGTATTTGAAAGAATGCAATTTCCTGTAAAATTGTGTTTTCCAATGACCATCACCAAAAGCCAAGTCACTATGAAGCAGTAGCTGATTTCCAAGAATTGAAGTTTTACTTATGAGCTATAGTATGTGACATGTTCAAGAGTTAGGACCTCCAGTGAACTAATAATATTAACCCATGGTTAAAAAAACTACAAATATTTTATACAGAAAAGCATTGAATTAATTGCATAATACTTTTGGTCCATCCAATTAACCAAAGGAACTATAAGTGAGGCCTGTTGTCTGAAATTTTCTGGGTGAAGCCATGTTACATGGCTAGTTATCATAATGCAATAGTCTGTATATGCTGCTAATCCTGTTGGTGCTCCTATGGAAGCACTGAGAAGAGCAAAGACGCACTAGGTTGATATTACACATCTTGAAATAATCATTAGGGGCACAAAAATATAGTATGTACTGGAAAAAAAAAGTTTAGTTTGTCTCCAAGGATGGCATACACATTGATTTATGTATATTATATAGTCACATTAAACTGATGTGAGTCACAAGAGATCTATCCTAATGATCCCTCACTGTTTTTTGTTATTTATAAAATTAAATTTTAATTATAATTCCAACTCTGTCTCTAATTTATTACAAAGACTCAGCCAAACCAAAAACACAAACTGTTCCTTGTAGCACTGGATGCTCACTTCAAATGCTAATCTTCAAATTATCCTGTGTGGCACCAGTACTTACTCAGCTAATGTCTGCCATCCCTAATTATTTTTAATTTTAGTTTGTCTGTGTCACTTATGAATTTCAGCCCAGGGTTAGTGCTAAAACAATTAAAAGTTTATTTATTTATTTATTTTCTTGTTGAATTTCAACATATGCTTTGTGTATTTATATAAAAAATTGAAAATGGGAACTTTTCAGTTGCTATGTTAGGAGCGGCAGCACAAATATCAGATTCTCATTCCAAACGTCTACCTAATGGAACATAATCTATGAAAAGGATTCACACCCATTAGAAGTTTTTACAATTTATTATTATACAATGTTGAAAGAAAGTGGTCAATTATTTTGCAGACAGTATTTTTGGGTTTGATATTTTTAATTAATTTAGACTAAATTGCAAAGATCTGATTCCACTTTGACATTAATAAAACTGTTTTTTTGTTGATCAGTGTCAAAAAGTAAATGCACTGTGATTGTTGTATAACTATAAAATGTGAAAACACCCAAGGGCATGAAAGCTTTTTATAAACATTGTATGTTTTTTTTTTATGGAATCTTGCCAGGTCTCCAGGTCTTTGATTATTTCCTCTGTTTGGTTTAATTTAAATTTCTTAACTGATAGCAATGTCCGACTGCTAGTGATTTGCAGGAAGTTCACTATTAGCACAGCACATCTCAGCTTCCTTTTTGAACTTTGGCTCGCTTTCATCGATCAGCCTCTTGTTGATGTACCTCTTGCAAACCCAGCATAACTAGTGATAACTCCAGTCATTACATGGCTCCATAAGTTGCTGACAAACTGAGTCAATACTTCCTGAATCACTACTAATTTAGAAAGATCCACTTATCCCAACATACACAATAACAGAGTACGCATTCATGTTTTTATTACCTTTTCTGTCTGTACAGTAGTGAATTCTGCTTCTTTGGTGGGCCTGGTTTTCAGTCACTCCTAAATTCACTCTTAAACTACATGAATCATTGTACAGGGAGATTCACTTGAAAGAGGTCCTGAATATTCTGTAATAAGTCTCGCTAGGACGAAGCAATCTGAATGAAACAACATGCAATGTGCTACTCAGTATATGGAGCTTTGAAAAAGCCGAGATGCCCCTGCGTCAGAGCGATGAGGTAGGCGCCGGACAGCAGTCACGAAATTTAACCTCCGTTTGCAACTTCTGGGTGCATACCGCCCCTACCACTTAGGTCAGTCAATCGACTTCTAAATAGGACGGTGGTGTACTGTATTGAGGAGTGGGTCTTCATGGTGCAAACCTATTGGGTCACCAGTTCCTTTAAGTGATATCAGAATCAACTGGATGATCATGAGTTAACAGAATGTTACCTCCAGCAAGATGGAGCAACGTGTCACACATTGGCAAGGAGCATGGCAGAAATTAAGTCCTTCTTTTGCAACAGGGTAATTTCAAAGGGGCTTTGGCCACCACGGTCAAGAGATCTGACACCACCAGACTTCTTCCTTTGGGGTATGCTCAAAGGAAAAGTCTATCGGAACAAGCCTCTCACTGTGGAAGATTTGAAGGAAAACATCCAACGTGAAATTGCTGCTATTTCCACCGAGACACTTGCTAATACGTTCAGGAAAATGGAGCGCTGCATTGAAATGTGTCTGGCAGAAAACGGAAATCACTTCCAGCATCATATGTATTGTAATCGATTACTGATACATCAAGCTATACAGTATAGCATATTTTTTGGGTTCAGATTGCTTCACCCTAACGGGAGTTACAATAGAATATTTGGGGCTTCTCTCCAGTGAATCTCCCTGTATTACCCAGCTCTAAAAGCAGAGCGAAGAAAATTCACTGAGTATATCATATTTATCGGTAAAATTAGCAAAGCTAGAATTTAGAAGTAGACATAGTAGAAAGTATATGATCTGCTTTCACTTGCATGCAGATGATACTGAACTGTACCTTTCAAAAAAATGACATTTCTCCTGTTGTCACCTTAATTGATTGTGTCAGAAAGTTGAATGATTAGATGAGCAAAAAACACTTGTCTTTGAGTTCAGAACAAAAACAGTGTTACTAATTGAATGACACAAAATTGGTGGGAATGACACACAACTGCTGGTCAATTTTTAACACAGAAGGCCTAAACTTTTTTCTTTTTTCCAAATCAATTTAGGCATTATAATTTACAGCAGACTGTTACCAAGCACTTTATAATCTGCATTTTCCATCCTAAAAATATAAAAAAACTAAGACATTTTCAGACTATGGAGGATAGGGAGAAGTTATTTCAAGCATTTACTTTCATTAGAACTGACTGGTGCAATTTGTTATTTTCAGGCTGTTCATGTTGTTTCATCTGAAGCCTTCAGTTAATTCAAAATTCATCTACAAGAATAGACCTAGGTAGTACAACCACATGACTACTGAACTTGAGTGTTTACACCAGCATCAGATTAACTCTAGAGCTAATTTCAAAGTCCATATTCTACCATATAAAGCATTCATTGGCCTAGTCCCTGTACTTATCTAAAGTTACAAATACATACAGTACATAGTAGGCCCCAGAGCTGATGAATGATCTGCCTGTTTGTGTTAGGTATGCCCCATTAATCTGATGGGGATTTAGTCTAACAAATTCTGATTAGTGCTGCTAAATAGCCGTTCATAGTGCAACTTTTGATAGTTCATCCTCAAGTCTGACCATCATTATGAACTTTTAGTGGCAATTCTCTATACTGTTTCTCTTCTTGGTATCCTGCTGTGTCCCATGATCCCACTGCTTCATTACCAAGCTGGTATTCTTGCCCGTGGGAGGTGGCATAGAGACAGTGGAAGCCTTGAGATCTAAAAATGCAAGGATTGACTCTTCACATTAGATTGACCAGAACAAAATGTACTTAGATTATAGAGTGCCCAGGAGGAAGTAGGTGGCCACTTGGCCTAGATCACCATAACTAACCTTTAGGACGTTAAGAGAATACTCCACCCCAAAATTATATACTTTTTAAATGTTACTTACTCCATGCAAGAAAAGCCAAGAAAAAAATGTAATCTCATGTTTTAATGACGAAATTACATAAGGGAGAATCTCAAAAACAAGATTGATAAGTGACCAATGTTTGACAATGGCAAACGTGAAAAATGTCCATGGAAAAAAATAATCTAACTTAAATCATTTTGCATGACTCACTTATCCGATATCCATTTTTATGGTCAAAGCTAAAATATTAACAGTTACCTCCAGACAAGTCTGTACTGAATGAGCAGGAAAGATGTCATTCCCAGGATGCAACAAGACTGAATTAAAAGACAAGTTTCTTGACCAAGGAATATCAGGGGAGGCAGATCTTTTAATTTTTTTCTTACAGCTCTTTTTAATCTCTTATTTATTATACATTAATATTTTTAGGTGCCTGCTGGTCATTCCAAAAGGTCACTCTTGTAAAGTAACATGGCCAGACCACATATGTGTGGCTATTTTTTTCCCTGTAAATTCCAAAAACTAAACATTTACATTCCATCAGCCCTTGGACAGATTAAACCATAATGGAGAGTACCTTGATTTTGTAGTGAGGTGAAAGTGACAAACCGAATTTCTCAGAGTAAGAATATCAGCTAATCAGAATTCAAATAAAGATCACATGTCATTGTTGTGACACTACAGGCCATAAGTAGTTACTGTAATTCCATACTTAATACTTACTTCCCGACATTTTTGAGATGTAAGAATTTGTCATCATCATAGCAGTTGTGTGTATTTAATTCACATAATGCTATTTTTGAAGTGATTGTCCAATATGTTCAAGTTCAAGTTTATTTTCATGTTTATATAGTACATAAATGCATGTCTTTTGATAGCAGTTGACAATAATACAGTTCCAATAATAATCATTATAAAGTAACTGTGTAAGCAAAAAGATAACAAAATTCTTGAAAAATATTAATATAACATTTTATATTTAAAACATGTAAAGCAGCATACATATAATGCATATATTGTGTTTCATAAAATGCCTATTTTAACCATGTCAATGGCCAATTTTAATACCTATTCTATGCACAAGCTACCTTAATAGCAAACGCCAGCTAGGGTCATGTATCTGTTCTCATTGGTTTATAGCAGGGGTCATCAACCTAAGACATGCATGCCACAGTGGACTTATGAAGCCATTTCCAGTGGTTGCTGGAAGATTAATAGTTGCATATCAATAAAATTATTTCACATTAAAATATAACTATTGCAAAATTTGTTAAATAATATCTAGTTTATAGTATTATCAAATGTTTACATTATAATTACAATTTTGCAATTATACAAAAAAAAATTTAAACTTGTAAATAGAAAATACTTAAGAGCAATATTCCACATATGCTCCTCACTCAGCAGCCACATAAACGACAGCAGCAGTAACCATAGCCAACATCATCTAATTGATGTGACCTTGTATTAATACAGTACAAAGTGTCAGGCTAGTGTAGCAGTTGTTCTTTTTAACCTGGATGGACAAAGGAGTCTGGTTTTGTTGCGAGAGGCAAATTAAGTGACCTTATGTGAAAATGTGTCCTGAACGTCAAGTGTATGGCATTACTTCTGAAATGAAGCGTAAGAAAAAAATTCAAGGATGGGGCAGAAAAGAGTGGACTTTATCAGGAGAAGATTAGCATAATATAAGAAACAAAATAGCGTGTTCAAAAACAACTTTGCAACACTAAAACACAGGCTTCAAAATGTAGCTATAAACGCTCAGAATGTATTATCAAATACAGGAAAACATTTACAGCGTTTTTGAAATAAGCCTTCCTAAGCAGTGCAGAGGCTTTATTTGATGGATTTCCAAACAAAGAAACAATCATGTCCAAACTATTAGAGCAGGTGGACAATGTTCACAGGGATTTGTCTTCCTACTGCCCGAGAGATAACTCAGTGTTGGGAAGGGTTGGGAGCGGTTTGTCGAGTGCATTAAAATGATCTGCTCATTTTTAGAAGAGAAGTTACTAAACTACCTGGAGCTACAGGATGAGCAATGGATGGTAAAACCTATATTTTTTGATGGACATTACGGGACTTCTCAACACACTAAATCTGCAGTTAATGTTTCAGCCAAACTGTGTTAGCATAATTCAATGCATGGGAGACATCTCTGGTGAAAATTAAAGTATTCATTTGTGATATTCATACTGGAAGCTTTTATAATTTCAATTATTTGAGGGAGTTGTCATCACATCAGCCTTTCAACTCCAATGATATTCAGTACTTTCAAAAACTTAAAATGGAATTCTCCACCAGATTTCAAGCCTTAAAATAAAATGGGCCAAAAATGGAAAACATTGAGGAGAAAAAACCTGGCTTAAGCCCTGTTTGAGTGGATGGGAATGGGGGAATTTGAATTGCAGCAGATCAATCCTAAAGCATCTTCAATGTGAACATATATATTTACAGAGCTCTTGAAAACACGGACACTGACAAAGCAGCATCCATTGTGGCCTATTGGGAGAGTTTACCAGACAGATTTTCATGGCTGAAAATGGTGGTCTTTGCATTAATTTCTGCATTTTGATCCACTTGTGTGTGCAAACAGATGTTTTCACATGTGTAGACAGTGTTAAGTGCATCTCACAGTTGACTTATAACAAACCATTCAGAAGTGTGTGTGCAGCTGAAATCAACATCCCACAGGATAGCACAACTGAGCCATGAAAGACAAGGACAGATATCACACTAAAACTGCAAATCCAGTTTCAGTACGTTAACAGTAAATATGAACATGCTTTGTGTGTGCACCAGTTAATACAATAATTAAGATGAGTTTAACTTGCCATTAACAGTACACAAACTGAAAATAAACTATATACTATTGTCTGTGGGCATGCTGGTTGTCTGCTGCTTATAAATTGGCATTTGCTATGGAAGTACAGTGAAATTCTTTCTTGCATCTGTTTATCAACATCCAACATGTCTCCACACTCTGGTGGCATGATTAATGAAATCATCCTTATCCCGAATATTCTGTCTTCCTTACCTGAAAAATCTCAGAACATAGTTTTCAGTTCTGCAATCACACATATGTTTGGGTTAACTGCATGACAACAGCATAACATTTAAAAAGGAAAAGAATATAAGGGGTAAAGGAAGACAATAAACTTGTAAGACTTCCTTGACTATCATCAGATGATCTTTACTGTTAGTCTGAGTCACTTCTCCTAACTTGGTTATTTTCAGTATAATTATTTACAGTAAGAATCCTAGCATGCTGTCCACAGTTAAATGCTGAGTTATTATGCCTTGCGAAATCAATGCACATCAGCTGATATGCTAATAAACATAATCTGTGCTGTTGTCATTAGACTGTAACATTACATTGGGACCAATTTACAATAGGAACAGGTAGGAATAGGTATTTTAATTGTAAATAAGACAGAAATATGAAAGTGAATGCAAAAAGCAGATAGTGTAATGAAAAAAAGATTTGGTGCTGAAATAAATCATTACCGGTAGTTATAGAGCAGTATTTTTGTTTTAAGGCAAAGAGTCCTGGTTAGATGTTGACTTGATTATGTTGACCTCACTTGTAAGTTGCTTTGGATTAAAGTGTAATGTAAATACAACAGCCATAGGGGGCGGCACGGTGGCACAGTGATAGCGCTGCTGCCTTGCAGTAAGGAGACCTGGGTTTTGCTTCCGGGTCCTCCCTGCGTGGAGTTTGTATGTTCTCCCCGTGTCTACGTGGGTTTCTTCTGGGTGCTTGGGTTTCCTCCCACAGTCAAAAAACGTACAGGTTGGGTGCATTGGTGATCCTAAATTGTACCTAGTGTGTGCCTGGTGTGTGGGTTCGTGTGTGTGTGTGTGCCCTGCGGTGGGCTGGCACCCTGGATTTGTTCCTGCCTTGCACCCTGTGTTGGCTGGGATTGGCTCCAGCAGACCCCCATAACCCTGTGTTAGGATATAACGGGTTGGATAATGACTGACTGACTGACAACAGCTATACCACATACACTTCAGAACAGGAAGCTAAGCATGTTCAAGTCCGGCTAGTACTTGGATGGAAGACCAACCAGGAAAATCTTGGGTTGCTGCCGGAAGAGGTGTTGGCAGGGCCAGCAGAGGGTGCTTACCCTGTGGTCTGAATCTGGATCACTAGGCCCCAATTCAGTGATGAGGACACTGAGCTGTGAAAATGGCACCATTCTTCAGTTAAGACAGAAAACCAAGGTCCTGATTCTCTGTGGTCATTAAAGATCCCTGGGCATCCTTTGTAAAGAACAGGGTATATGACAATGTCCTGGCCAAATTGGCCATCACGCCCTAATCATTCTAGCCCTCTAATAACCCCCTGTCTCTAACTGGTTAACCATCTCTTACCCTTTCACTATCTAACAGCTAATGTGTGATGAGCTTAATGGCATAAAATGACAATATGTCACAACATTCATTGTCTTATTGGATAAAAGTATTTTGTACAGTTGGTCTTTTTGGAAGTATAATCATAGTTCACACGATAGATATGTGTGGAAATCTCCTACTGTTAGTTGATGAATGCTTTGGAAAGGGATCATTTGGGATCAATTGAAAATCCTACCAGAGCCATTAAGCAGACATTGATCTTGGGTGCATCTGCAGGTGTAGCACCACATGACAGAATTTCTGAAGGAAAAGCAAATAAATTATTGATTTCCATCACCATCATATGATGCCAATATATACAGATGGCCACTTGGGTCCATCCAGAGCTATATATTGCAGAAGGCCAGCTAATGTATTTTGAACACATTGCTATTCCTCAGAAAGCTGCATGTGTAATAATCTCTGTGTATCCCACATTCAGTGCATATCTCACACCTTCCAATTTCCCTTGAAAAACCTTCATAAGCCACTTAATAGACAAAACTAAAAGCATAGAAAAAATTATTTGCCAGATAATTCATCCATCTCACTTCTTAAAAATAAATATGAAGAACGTTTACAGAATATCCCTCAGGTAGACAAGAGACATACAGTACTACTGTCTGACATTTGATTTTTCCCTGTTGCTATCCAAACACAAAGAAAATGTTGAGATCATATTTGTTGAACAAAACACAACCTATACAGACTACTACAGAAAAAACATTTTCATTTAACATCTCCTTTTTATGATGTGTTTGTTTCCTGCCATCTTAGTGCTCTAGAAATATTAAATTCTTGGGAAAATGTGTTCGCATATTTATAAACTATTTTGGTAACGAGAAATTGTATGACAGTGTTATTAAACTGACAGTAATGTAGCACTGAAATAAAGTAGCCAATAGCTTAACATAACCCACTTAATTCAAATCAGGGTTATGGGGCGAGTAGAGTCTGTCCCAGCAGCACTCAGTGCATTGCCGGAAGCAGCCAATGAACAGGACACCAGTCCTACGCTGGGCAAACTCACACTCACACCCACTGGAGTCAGCTTGGAATTGCCAGTTACACAAACTTGCATGTTTTTGTAGATGTAGACAAAAAATGCCTGAAACCATTACAAGAGAATGCAAATTCTACAGGACAATGGTTAAGCCCAGGATTCAAACCCAGGATGCTGGATTAGTAAGGCAGCAGCAGTAACCACTTAACCATCTAGTTAATAACTTAATAAAATACAGTAGAGCCCCTGTATCTGCACATTTGTTTTTAATGGTTTCAGTTATCTGTGGTTTAGCATTGCCTGAAAATATTAAATGGAAAATTCCAGAAATAAACAATTCATAAGTTTCAGACTGCATGCCATTCTGAGAAAATGTTTTCACCACTTTGGATATACGGCACTGTGACTGCATTGACACATTCTGTGCACAACACGCACCAAACAAACACAAGCTAGCGGAGGTGTGCCTCGGTGTCTGACATCATTTTCACCTTGTTGACACGTTCAGTTGAGAAAGAGAGAGAGAGAGAAAGAACATAATGCAATGTATTTTATTATTATTCAATGTTGGTAATGCTTATTGCATGTAATTTATCAATTAAACTTTATTATAGGTGTATATGTACACAAAAAAGAACTTATATATAGGGTTCATCTTGGAACGTATCACCTGTGGATAGCAGCGGTCTACTGTATTGCCAATTGAATGTATAATTTGGGATTTTTGTAAAGTTTATGACAATGTACATTCAGCATGTGTGTTCTAACTTCCTGTCTTGATAGCATTTGTTGACAGCTCCTGTATGCCACATGAAAGTGCGAGATGGTCACCCTTCAGTTTTTGGAGCTCAAAGAAAGAAAGAAAGAATTTTTGGAATTTTGAATTGAACTTTATTAATCAATATTCAACATGTCATTTACAATAACAAAAGTAAAGCAAACAAAGAAAACCCCAGCTCACCCCAAAAAAACACTTAATTCATTATCTCCAAGTTTACAAATTGCTTCAAGAATAAACCATTTTTCCTCGAAAGAAAGAAAGAAAGAATTAAATTAAACTTAAATTGAATATTGAATTAAATTAATTAAACCAAGGAGGAAGACAGTGCATATCCTGAGAGAAAATGGTTTAAGGCAGACCAGCTCTACATTGACTAGCCATCCTTTGAAGGGCACATAGAAACACATGTATATATGCATAAACTAAACATATACCCATAACCAGGCCATTGTAGAGTTGCTAATCAAAGTGAAACATGGTCTCTTGAAGGAAGCCATATGAGCAAACTAAAAAGACATGGGTTCACCCTGCACATTAAGAGGCAGTCACACTATTCTTCATTTCATTATCCCATTGATATATTTCTCATATATATCATCCTTTATAAACAATAAACACATCATCTGTGTTATACTTTCATAATCTGTTTGAACCAATGAAATAAAGTGTGAAACATCTTACATATATATTGATGTAATGAGGACAGAACTGTACAGAAATGGAAATACTGAGATACATTTTTGCGGAATATTTTTAAACGGAAACACCAAGAACTCATTTTACATTATTACTGAGGTTTAAAGTGCCTCCACAGCAAGATGTTTCATTAAAAAAGGATGATTGCATGCTTATGCAGCTGTTCTTAATCTCACAGGCAAGCTCCCAGTTTTAGGGAAATTATATTTTCTGGTGTGGGAAGGTGAGGACAGCTGAGATGTAAATAAATCCTGAATAATCTGTGTCAACAAGTTCCCATATTAAATAAACACAACTTTTTGAGCAATCAAAGGAAAAACAGATTTGTTAGAAAAACTTCCTTTAATTGTGTTGGCCACTGTTACATTACAAATTGTGACTGAAATCAGTTTTTGTGAGGCAATAATTTTCTCTTTGACCTCTTCCTTTGGTTTATTCTTTAGGATAGTTTAATTGCTTTTAACATTCACAGCCAATTGTAGCGTTAACTCTTAGAAATATCACAATAATGTACCCCAATTTCCTTATATGGCTCCCATTTGATTTATTTATGTGTCTTTCATGTCCATATTTCAGATGCAGTTTTCCCCGAACTCACCTGCAAGCAAGTGTTTAAATGGGCCAGTGCATTGGAAAAACCTATTTTATGAAGAAGGTTTTAAGACAGCACTTGCTGCATAAAAACTGAAAACAAGTCCTTGTGTAAAGTCTTCCTGTTAAAACAGAAAAAATCTATCAGAAATGTTAAGCAAGTAGAACTCTACTGAAGCCACTGTATGCACCTGGGGACATAATAATATATGGTGAATCTTTTAGATGAAAATATATCTGGCAGCTTTCTATTATACAGTAACCAACTCATCAAACGAATACCATTTGCTTCACAATCTCATATTATCTATAAAAAGCAATGCATTTATTTTTTTCTCTTAATTCAGTGACAGTTTCTGTTCCTGATTTATCATTATGCTGGGTATTTTATTTGCTTGTTTACAGTGTCCACCTATATGTTCAGTTTTCTCTTATTATATACATGTATTAGCTGTATAATACACAGATTGTCCTCTTATAAAGCCATCTTATTCTGATCGAATAATTAATTACTTCTTAGTTACAGTATATTGGCTGCATGGGCTTTTCACCTAACATTACAGGTTTCTTTTCACATTCCAAAGATATGATCTTGTTATGTCAACTGGCTCCTGTAATGTGGCCCTTTAGCTGTAAGTGTGGGTTGTATTGTATTATTATATTATATTGTATACGAGTGCTGACAATGCTGTGATTTTCGCTGAGTCAATGGAGGCTCTGATCAGGGCTTTTGAGAGACTGAGCGAGGAGTCTGAGTGTCCGGGCTTGTAAGTTTCTTGGATCAAAACCAAGATCCAGGCCTCTAATGACCTCTTGTGCACAGCCATCAGCAGTGTGTCTGTTTGTAGAGAGAGTGTTGACCTTGTTGAGAGGTTTACTTACCTTGGCAGTGACATTCATGTCTCTGGTGACTCTTCCTATGAAGTCAGTAGACGTATTGGGAGAGAATGAGGGGTCATGAGGTCGCTGGAAAGGGGTGTGTAGCGCTCCCAATATCTATGCAAAAGGACGAAGGTCCAAGTCTTTAGAGTCCTGGTGCTTCCTGTCTTGCTATATGGTTGCAAGACCATGGACACTATCCAGTGACCTGAGACAAAGACTGGACTTCTTTGGTGTTGTGTGTCTTCGGGGAACCCTTGGGTATCGCCGGTTAAACTTTGTGTCGAATGAGTGATTGCTAATGCAATCTCAAATGAGGCACATTACCTGCATTGTAAAGGAGCGTCAGTTACGGCACTACGGCCATGTGGTGCGATTCCCAGAGGGTAATCCAGCTTACAGGATCCTCATTGTTGAGGACCAGAATGGCTAGACCAGGCCAAGGGGACGCCCACTTAACATCTGGCTGCGGCAGATAGAGGGACATTTCCAGAGGTTGGGACTTATCAGTGTGTCTGCCTGTGGGGTTGCCAACCAGGATCTCGAGCTGTTTTGTCATGTGGCGCATGCGGCAACATGCTGTACCAGTGCATGCTCCCCAACCTGAACCTGATCCTGTGGGTTGTATATTTGAGTGTATATGCAAAGGAGGAATGGCATCTTGGTTTCAACCTTTCTCACAGTGTTGCTGGGAAAGATTTCAGCCTCTGTGATTTTTAACTGTGTTAAGTGAGTTTGATGATTGATGTATGGATAGTTATTTGAGCATCACAACTTTACTTTCATCATTATTAAATATTTCTTTGGTCAAATGTCACCCCTTTTGCTTACACTGTCAGTCTTCTCCCTATATAATGGTTGTATTGCTCCAACCTTTTCTTTTATTTGTCCATATTAACAATCCACTCCATTTTTACTGTGCTCCACTTAGTCTAATGCTATGTGGTTCTGCATGAAGGTTGAATTTGCCATACCTTAGTCTGACAGACCATAATCAGAATGATTTGTGCAAGATGATCATAAGTTCAATTCATTGAGCAGCAAGAGACACACAAATTCATTAGCTGTTTTTACATTGTTCTTTTTCCAGGACGCTACAATAATAAAATGACTGACTGACAGAACTAACAAGCAAATGATGCCTGTAAACCATATCCTATGTGTTTTCTAATGATCATTAAAACACTCTTAGTCACAAATGCACTCTTTCCTTGTGCATAAACAAAGCTAAGGGAATGCAGAAAATGTGCTTAAAAATTGCAACCACGTTATCAATTGTTGCCACATGTTTGTTTAAGCATAGTAACTATGCACAAACCAAACCAACAGCAAATCCACTGGTAGATCGTCAAGTTGTTTTAAAAGTGTGCAATATCCAAAGTGAAAACACAAAGAAATACAAGCAATCATCACCAGTTTAATGGCCATTTGCAGGCCATTTTATCTCCAAATCTATCTCCTATACTCTCTGCAGTCCTCAGCATCCTTTGTGCTGAGACCCATCTTTTCAAATTATCTGACACCACCTTCAGTAACATTTTGTGGGGACAGCTCCCTGTATTTCTTCCACCAACCTTTAACCCTAGCCATCAATGCTGTGATTATAGCAGAACCTACCTACAAAAAACTATTTCCATTGCTGATATCTAAATTTACACTTACTACATCAGAATTCTGAAAAGTCTCTCACAAATTTTGTATAAAATAGTCCCTCGCTGCCTGCAGACTGCCCTTCACACCACTATATTTTATGTATGTGCATTGGGTTGAGTTTCCCATAACACCTCTCCTGCACTGCACTACAAGGCAATGCTCACACCTCTTCCATGCTTCCAGCCCCCTACTCCTCCAACCATCACCTTGGTGTTCCTTGCATTTATCTTAAGGCCTTTTGCTTATACAAAATACAAACAATCATATACATAAATATCATTTTTACAAAATCCAGACAAAACTTCTCTAGAATTTGGCATATATGTGTACTGACTAGTCAGGGTTTCCATCTAATATTATGAAAAACATGTGTCTTCCCTAGAAAGAACAGTTTTTCTACACAGAGGTTGAAACAACTGATTGCCTACTTGATAATAGAAAATAAAATGAAGAAACGATCAACGAGATGATTAGTTTGAGTCAAACTGGGGAAAAGCTGGGCAAGCATTGCCTCAGAATTTAATGTCACTGTTTTATTGTGAAGAAGAGCCTTAGGATCTTTTTTATTATAAAAAAGAAGAAATGTCCCTTTACTATACCTTGTTTTACATGTACACGCCACAATATTCATCCCAGGATACCTTAGCAATGGCAAGCTACATGCTGCTGGGACCACAGCTCATGGTCTGCTCCTGGTTTTCCATTGCTGAAAGGACTAAATAAGGACTTCTTCTTTTTTTCCTGCAGCACCTGGGTCAGAGAGAAACATCCCCTAACCACTAGTATCAGTAGACACAAGACAGTTTTAACAAGATAAGAACAAATTGCATTTCATCTAAACCTGCATTTATGTACAGAGAAACATTCATATCAAGCACTAGGAGATAAAAACAGATTAAAATATACAACCTGAATGATTAAAATCAAATTTCACATAGCAAACTTTGTATTTGGTGGTTTGCCTTGAGCAGTTTTGGAGTTGTTGTTAGTGCTGCAGGTAATAAAAGCCAGAAGTGAAGATGAGCCTTTGTTGGTGACATGTTCCAGAAGGAGAGAAAAGCTGAAGAATGAACAGGAGAATCATACAGCAGGCTTCATATCACATGAAACAAAAGCCCAGTCTCTATTAAACCTAAAGAAACTGAAATGCTTATGCTGTTTTTTTTATTCAGGGCATTGGTGGTTGGTCATGTAAGAATTACAGAAACAAAGCAATAGTTGCATCATGATAAAACTTGAACAACTGGTAGCTTATCAATGGTCATGTTATTCATATCAAGCATTACTACATACAGTAGATAATATAATGATATACTAACTGAAAAGGGTTTCAACCAGTTATATCTTTTATGAGCATTTACACATTTTATTTTATCTTAAGCAGTATTAACCACAGCACTATACAGTATAAATACATGCCTGAGGGTGCTTTATGCTATCTGCAAATGTCTGGAAAATCATCCCTGCCATATTAAATTCTTGTCACATGCTTCCATAGCTTTTCCTTAAGAATATTCAATTCACCTAAAATGTGCATTTTATCAAAATACTCAAATATATCTATATTAACACATCAGAAAGATAAATATATCTTGTTATCACATAATGCATGAATCATTATATCAAGCCCAGCACAGTTACTAGTTTAGCATTTTTTTATATTTAAAATACTAAAGAATAAAATGTTAAAAAAATAAGCAGTAACTTTTTTACCTAATGAAAGAAAAGCATGGCCTTCTGCTAGCCTGTGTAATCTAGACAGTGTATTTTTAATATAATCACTGAGGGCTTCCAACAGTTTCAATTTATCATCAGTTTACAGTATATCACAATACAATGAAGAATATTGGTTACAATTTTCATTGTTGTGGAAACATTAAAAATGATACAAACTGTTAAATGATAGCAATAAATGTGAATAAACTGATTAAGCTTATTTGCTAGAAGATACATTTTTACAATTATATTACCCACACATTTGTGGTACTTTTCTGTGTGCTTTTGTCTGCACAGATTACCTAAATGTTGGCCTATATTTAATGTTATATTTTATACAATGTTACATTATTATGAATACTCAATATGCACAATAGAGTCCCTCAGTATTACTTGGGTTGCTAATAGCTGACCTGGCCCAATATTACGTACAGATGTTTTTAACAGCTTTCAGAATCTCTGCTAAAGCTACGTGACTCAGTAGTTTGTCTCAGCTTTCTAAGACCTTGTCTGTGAAGAAGTATTTCCTGTTTCCTGCTTTAATGGGTTTCTTCTTAATTACCTCCAGTGTATTTGAGCGCATAATTCATTTAACTAAAAAAAGAAAAAGCTCCCTTACAACAGATCACAGCATGGCAGTTGTGTTGATGTGTACAATACCTTGACCCACACTTGGGTAATCTAGAAATGTATATGTGCCAGGTTCTCCATGAATGTAAGGTGCCGACAAAAAGAAAGGAGAATCCTAACCCAGTTTTGAGTGAAGCTTTTTAGGAAAGATTCTTACTTAAAAGTGTTTAGTCATGATTTTCCAGATGGTAGATTTGTTAAGATATATGAAATATTTGTTTTTGTAAAATGACTGCTTCACTTAAAAGGACAGGATGGTTCCACTCCTACTCTGCAACAAAGTCCTGCTACCTAAGAGGCTGGAGAGAAACAACTGTCTACTGTTAGTCCTAAATTTGGAAAAAAACAATTTGGTGCTATTTCCCTCTTCCTGGATGTACTGTATATGCTGCAAAACTACTGTCTGTGAAGTCCATCTCAACAAGGCCTCTTTCTCATTTTTTAAGGGCATGGCATCCCTGGCTTATGGTCAGTCACGTGCACTCTAGCATTAAAGCGTGATGCCGCTAAGGTTCCATTTCTTTGTCTTTCATTTGTGGGACTTGCTGGGCAACAATTGTTATCTAATGCTGTCCTTTGCAGCCTGATAACTCCTTGACTGCCGAGCAGCACTAAACAGTGAGAACATCCAAATACTTCAGAAAACTAATAAATTAACATGTTATAGACAGATAAAAAAATGAATAACTAAATATTATTGTGTTATGTTCCAAATTAATTTGTAAAAGTAACATTACATCTCATGTAAAAAAGATTTTCTATATTTAAAAGAAACAAAACATAACATGTAGGAATCTTACCTCAAGCAGAGAGAAGAGCTTTATCAGATTTAAACCATATGTTTCTGAAACATTTTACTACAACATACATTTAGCTAAAACAAACATGAACCTATGCAGCTCACTAAGAAGACATCCCATGTAAAAGCCCCCTGGGTTATGGACACAAATCCTATCCGGTTATAATCACAAAAATATTCAATTTCTCTTTTTTTAACTTGGTATACATTTCTTCTCTCCACATCTTAAAGTGAGTTCTTTGTCACCACCTCCCAGCTCCAAGGGTACCAGTGCAGAGGTAATTAGGACATTTCAGAATTCAATTGGCTGTCCTTTCTGTTACTTATTGGTTGTTATAAAAAGGGTAAACCATTGAGCTCAAAATATAGAGTCACAGGAATGCTTCCAGCAAATATGTGACACTGGTTTTCATAGCTAATCATGGAACTGCCATGGGAGAAACAAAAAGGATTAAGAACTGTATGGCCAAAATCAAAATATCAGTTTTTTGCTATTCTTACTTGGTTTCTTTCCCTGTTTCACAACCACCGATTGGATATACACACTTCCACTCAGCTTCAGTTCAAAATACTACATTGTTCTGAATTTCCTACTGGAAGTAATGGATATGTCTTGTCTTCGGTTCAGAATTCAAAAAACACAGTCTCCTCTGCTCGAGACTAAACAAGTTTAATTTTTTTAGTCTATCAGAGTAGGACATGTCCTTAAGTCCTAGGATGCACTTGGCTGCTGTAATCTGCACATCTTCAAGTGCTACTATGTACAAGAAAGACATAATAGAAAAAAGAAAACTAGCCAACATGTGTTTATTTATTTATTGATATTTATTAATATTATACTAACACACATGACCTAAAATTTGCCAGTGCCACTTGCGCTCAGTGAATGTATGTGTCTGTGCTTGATTACAACACTAATTTGCTATTTAGAGCAATTTGCAACTGGGAAAGCTTGATCTCTGAGAGAACAAGAGAACTAAGTGGAGTTCAGTATTCATCACTTTCCACGATTAGTATATTGAGGCAGTCGTAATTGTAATCACAGTTAATGTATGAATAATTGTGCAGCCTTACCTTGTTTTTAAAATAATTAAACAGAGCTTTCGTCTTCATGCCTCAACACCATGATGCTTTCATTAATCTCTTTATTACAACATACTATGCGATATCTGTATTTTTAAAAATGGTAACTATTGATTTTCCATTCTTATTAATATCTAGCAACCTGTAAATCTTGACTATCTGCATTACGTTTTACTTCAGTACTAGAAATTAAGCCCGTTACAATAATGGGCGCTAGAACAGTAGTGCATAAACATTAGTAGGAACAGTCTATATTAAATGGCAAGGGACCTTGTATGTGGCTGTAATATGCGTCACTGTATTGTGTGCCTTTAATTTTCTCTCGCAGTAATACTGGTTTGTATTTTTTTTTTGAAGTTTTATTAATTTTATTGCAATCATTCCATACAAATCAATCAATTTTTACAAAAAGTAAAATTGAGTTATGAACAAGTCAGCCCCCACCCCTGAGAGAGAGAGCAAGGCAAACGGCATAAAATTTAAGGCTTGTAAACATACCTAAATTAATAAGTTTGATAAGCCAAAAGAGATGAATGCAGAAGACAAAGAAATACAAAAATAATTGCTTCCTCTGTGCTTTAGGAACTTATTTTAAAATATTACTGATTATATCCTGCCATGTTTTGAAAAAAGTCTGTACAGATCCTCTATTTGATTTTTTCCAACTTCAAATAGTAGAAAACATCGGTTTCCCACTGACTTAAAAGAGGAGAGTTAATACTGGTTTGTATTTCCGTAAAAATGTCTGTAATTTTCTCTGACAGTAATACAGTGGAACCTCGGTTCACGTGACAGTAATACAGTGGAACCTCGGTACACAACCATAAATCGTTCCAAAACTCTGGGCTAAACCCGATTTGGTCGTGAACCGAAGTAATTTCCCCCATAGGATTGTATGTAAATACAATTAATCCGTTCCAGACTGTACGAACTGTATGTAAATATATATATTTTTTTAAGTTTTTAAGCACAAATATAGTTAATTACACCATAGAATGCACAGTGTAATAGTAAACTAAATGTAAAAATATTGAATAACACTGAGAAAACCTTGAACAACAGAGAAAACTAACACTGCAAGAGTTTGTGCTATAGCGCTACAAACCGCTCACTGTAAACACTTTTTTTTAATGAGTTTTAAGCACAGGGAAAAAATGAACATTTGAAAAATCCGTAATTTAATATACAACCAAGAAAAGTAACATTGCAACAATGCACGCGCGCGCCTGTGTGTGTGTCTCTCTCGTGCGCCTGTGTGTGTGTGTCTCTCGCGCGCCTGTGTGTGTATGTGTGTGTCTTGCGCGCCTGTGTGTGTGTGTGTCTCTCTAGCGCACTTGTGTGCCTCT
>JANRMT010062813.1:22565903-22576636 GCA_026402145.1 Polypterus bichir lapradei | reverse complement strand
TATCTATCTATCTATCTATCTATCTATCTATCTATCTATCTATCTATCTATCTATCTATCTATCTAGTAAATTTAAACATGAGATTTTTTGTAAAAGAAGAAAATAACTAATGTTTTCAAGAAATGTAGAAGTTGTGCAGTCTACTTCACAGCCACTATTCCATGCTTTAGACCTGTCACAGATGTGCCCTGCATCTTCTTGATGGGCATCTATGGCAGCAGTAATTTTTCCCTAGTGCAGCAGGGAGAACTTACTTAGCAGTTCCAGATAAATATTATGATCCGTGGACCATTTTTTGCATGTGATTTGTTTCACCAAACATGGAGCAGACAGTAATGATTATGTAAAAATCAAATCATAACAGTGCAAAGTTTGTACAGTGGATGCAAATATCTTCATTTTATCACATGCAACATTCATTTGGTCTAATGGTGCATCGGTACTTCCTGGTAAAACAGAAAGAGGTTGGGAGCTTGTGCTGTTAGCGCATTGACGCATACACCACATGACGAACCACTGGATTGAGGACCTGAATGCAGTGGGTGACATCTCAGCACCACACTGGAACAGTGTGAGGTTTCTTACAGTGGCTGGAATACCAATCCTGCCACCAACCCCCAAGTTTTCCCTTTAAGTAGGAGGGCCTGCTTGCAGGGCTGGATGCAGGATAACATCATACCCAGGACAGAGCAATTGCAGGTTAAGGGCCTTGCTCAAGGGCCGAAAAGAGTAGAGTCACTTTTGGCATTCGAACCAGCAACCTTCCAATTGCTGGTGCAGATCCCTAGCCTCAAAAATTGTAGGGGAAAACACTGTAAACTGAAAACTCCAGTGACATGAAAAACCCAAGCACCCCACAGCAACCTAAACGCCTGCCTATAATATCACCACCTCTTTAATTCCAATGGATGAGTTGCTTGTGGGTGTGCTTCTCATTTTAGTTAGGTCATGAACTGGTAAAACCAAAGATTTTTTTCCAATATGCTCTAAGAGTTGTGTAGTTGTGGTATCTTTAATTCACACTATTTTAACTGGAATTTATCAAGAAACCATGTCCATTCATTCACACTAGGGTATGTGGTTTGTCACCAGTTAACCTATGAGGCAAGTCTCTAGGATGATTAAGTGTGTCGGTATGTGGACGTATGGACATGAGGAGAATGTACTAACTCCACAGTGACAAAGCTGGGAATTTAGTTGAGGCCCTTGAAGGTGTAAGGTGGCTATGCTTACTACCATTTCCATGTCCTAAGCGCATGCTATTAAACCGAATTTTTTAATTTGACTGAGTGTTGCTGAGTGCATGAATATCCCCTCTGATTTAATGAGAATGAAATTATTGTTGGATCTTGTCTTGTGCCACTTTCTGCTAAGATGGCTTTGGCTTTCATAGCTAAATAATAAATAAAGTGCAATCACAAAAATAGATGAATTTATTTAAATAGTTAAAAAACTAGGATGCAAGCATATGGTCAAACCGGTATTTAAGAGTATTTATCTAAAAAAAAAAAGCTTCTGAAACTACACTTAAGTAGCCTGTTCATTTTTATGAGCAACCTTTTACAAATTCCAGACACACAGATGTTTTGTTGGCTATGCATTTTGAAAATGCGAGCCTAACTGACGTCTACAAAAGTAAACTTTGTATCACTGGTAAAATTCTAGATAAAAAAGCCTGACAACAGATTTTACTTTCAACATTTGGTCAATTTCAGCTTCTGACTTGTATCTCCTTTGCTTTGTTTTTAGGTCTGGAAGTGTCAAGAATCACTGGATAGAAATTTATTCCTTTGTTGAAGACTTGGCAGAAAAATTTATAAGGTGATATATATGTGTATTTCAAGAATTATATGACAAATTGAAATTTTTTAAATAAGCAGTAACTAACCAGCAAAGCTGTGATAGTAGAACTCTTCTTATATTCTGGAACAGTCACAGATGTTTATATTTTCTTGTGCATTAAATATTACATGCTGCATGTCTGTGTTAATAATTTTTGCATGTGTGTCATCATAGTAAATTCCATGAAAGTGACATTCTTATGGTAATAATAAAAATAAAAAATATATCAAGATATGCAACCAAAAAGACCACAACATATCAGTTATTATTTGCTTAACACTTAGCAACAGTGACAAAATCAATATGTTGTTTTTTATGTTTGTGTGCAAATTCAAGCTTATCCTGACATGATCATTTGCCAAAGACCTACCTCTGTATAAAAGAAAAACTGAAAAGCATTAGCACAAACAGTTTGGAGAGCCTTCAGCGCAACTTCAAAAAACAGAATGAGCCAGCAGCCTCAATCTCGTTTCTGCTGTTTCATGCTTGTAATCCCTGTCAAAAGATACATTCGGGGCACAGTGTGAGTGCTCACTAGCAATCATAGATACTACGCTAACAATTACAGTGCTGGCTGTTATGCTCACTAACTGTTTATCTGCCCCATTCAGTTCCATCCTTTCAGTATTTTTGTATTTTTTTAAATCACATGGAGCTGGAGTCTGACAGCTCCGCAGCCCCAATCTCTGTTTTGTTTTTTTTTTTGCCTCCCTTTCTTTTTAAGTCTCCTGGGGCCTCATGTATAATGCCATGCATAGAATTCACACTAAAACATGGCGTATGAACAAAACTGGAAATGTGTGTATGCACAAAAAATCTAGATGCATAAAACTGTACTTTTGCCAAGTTTCAAACATTTTATCTTTCTAAATCCCAATTAATATGAAATTTAATGCATGTGCATGTGCCTACAGCCCCACCCCGACTTTCAGAATTTTGCGTATTTGAATATGCGAATCAATATAAATAGCCCCTTCCATTCAGTGCTTTGTTAAAAAACAACGGCAAAAGAACATGAAAAAAAGAATTTCACTGAATGCCCAGTGGAGGCAAGGAAAAAGCTTACTATTTGTTGGCTTAAGCAGTGGTATAAGCAATAGAAAGAAGTTATAGAGTGATACAGTGTGGCAGAGACACTCGAAAGTTCAAGTTCAGAAAGTTGCACAGTGCCCGAAATTAAAATATGTGGTCAGAAATCAGTGTTGCGGTGCAAAGGTGAGTTCGCAGCCCACCGTCTGTTTATTCTGTTTCGGACAATATTATAAAAGCTGACCCCTGTTCCGAGGACACGATAATGCTGCTGCTGTGCCCAGCATATCTTCGGTCTCTGGCTGCACACACACCTCTGCCTTGGAAAACACTAGCTGACCATCTGGCTGTGTGCTGATGGATGCTGTTCTGGAATCACAAAATGTGATAGTGGATGCTGTAAGAGATGTGGCCAATGTACTAAGGAATATAAGGGCTGTACTATATGATATTGAACACAAGTTAAATGAATTGGTTAAAAAATAAATGCTGCATCTGATTACCTGTTTTTACATTCTGCTAATTACGTTCAAACGAAGTTGTAACGCTGTCCGATTTGGCTGATCATTTGGTGGGTCAGGGTCATCATACCCTGTCATTTCAGGTATGGGCGAGCCACAATTCTGTGCCACATTATTTAACAGGCCATATGCTTGCACAATGCAACACACTTTCCGTGCACTATAGATCTGCACATTAATAGAGTGGAAATGCTTTCTCTTTACATAAGCAAATTCATTCTCTGAAGGCGCCTTTATAGTGTATCGTTGGCTCCGAGCACCACAACGGATTGATTCTCTACTCTTTACATGGCTCTTTGAGGTAACTTGCTATGCTTAAAAGGACTGCTAGCCTTTTGCCATACTAGTTGGAAAAAGCACCTGCGACTATGCAGAGTTGCTGTTTTTACAGGCTCTCCTACAATAGATGATACAATACCAACTTATTCTTTTGGTAATTCTTCCCTGGCTGGTGTAATTTGTCCTGCAGCGTTGCAATAGTAATGTGTGTGCAGTTGACCACTCCTGTTACATTTGGAAAACCAGACGTTGCTGCGTTCCTCTCACGCAGGGAACACCATGTTCCAAGTCCCGACTCCCGCTACCTTCCGCAGAGAGTCCTGCGCCTTCCGGTCACTCCCGCCCCTCAGAACAAACTCTGCGGGAGCGACCACAGCCACTGCTTCTCCTAGGTGTTGGCCAAACACCCAGGCTGTCTACTCAGCTGCCTGCGAGCGCTCGCTCGCTCCCTGCTGCACCGACTTGCTCTCTCTCGCTCTCCTCACTGCTTCCTGCTGCAACCTCTGTTTACTTCTCTTTATCTTTCCGTTTTGTTCTCCCCCTTTTAACCGATTCGTGCTTCTATATATATACACCGAGAGGACATAGCAGCTGCAGCACATTAGCCACAGGAACAATCACGGATGTGGGCAGTCCCTCACCTGTGCACTAGGTGAGAAACGCCCACACCACAGATCGCCATGCTGCTTGCTACGGCCACCACGCCCCCTCACTAAGCCGCCGCGAGTGTGGTGATTATTTATTTAAATAAACGGCCTTTGCTGAGCGATCTGTGGACCCATAATACCACACTCCATCTTATAGCACCTCCTGATAATGTGACATTTCTTATACTTCAGCAACAGCCTCGAACAAGCTATTTGAATTATACAGTATTTGTTAAGTCTTTTCAAATGCAGTTAAATTCTGTTTAAAGTTTTACATACTTTTTGGAATTCATGTCTATTCATATTGTAACTATTTCCTGTTGGTAGATTTAATGTTAGGAAATAAAACTTAAATTGTAAAGACTGTGGGATATTCTTTCGTGGTATTTAATACAAAACCAATGGGTGATTTTGTATTTGCCGATGTAAAATTTTTGCCAAATAAACAATTAAATTAAAGGGATGACTAAAAAATTAAGATTTTATAGTTCGGTAAACATTATTCTCTAATCTTTAGATTCATCTGATCAGGATATCTTGTTGCTTTTGTTTTTGATGGGTAAAATGATAAAGCGGTGTAGCCATATGATATTGTGATGCCAGGTAAATTAGTTTACAGCCTGTTTAAGAAATACATTGTATGAAATGTAATATTCTTTACAAACCTCAAAGTCAGGTATTCATGTTTTCATATTATAACATTTAATAGAAGACACTTAAAATGAAAAGGCCAATACTTATAGGTAACCTAAAGGCTAGGGATTTGATTTTTGCGAAAAGGTTTAGGTAAGAAGTATAATTCCTGGTGAACTTCAACTGAAAGGGCACAGATTGTTCCTGGCTCTTAAACACAGTCCTGGATACCCTCTTTGCTAAACGCATATGGTATTCAATACACTATATGACCCAAGTCATATTTAGGTCCTTTAATTATGCTTAGTGTGCTAAGAAGAGCCTATGGGGATCTTTACTGCCCATTGCTATCATGTAATTCAATGCTTCCTCCCAGAATACTTGTTTAGTTTACTTTGAAATATCTGCATAATATCTATCTACATATCTATCTATGGATTGATTAGCTGTATTATTTGTCCTGTGAGTAAGTATCTTTGTTTTTTATGTTTCTGCTGCTGCTGTATGCAAAAAATTAAATTTCCCCTTGGGATTAATAAAGTTTATTTCATGACACATGTATTTATTTATGCTAAAATTGCATGCAGTATTTATCTATTTGCACATTTATTTAATTTTGTCTGAAGTATTCCTCCATAAATGAGTAGTGTTTGGATATCTTGGAAAAAAGTCAAGCTTGTAATTCCAGCATGTTTTTCAAACACATCACTGCTTTACTTTCAACGTCAAGGACCTGCCTGTGCTGACCGTGGAAATGTTATCTGTTGTTGTGGATGTAGGTTATATGTGGGAGATTTTACTTTCAGAATTGTATAGACATCGTAGGAACCAAAATTTTAGTAGCGTTTAACTGTGCCTGTTAACATAGCAGGTGCTTTCACTAATTATTACATAAAAGCTGGACAATTGCAATAACTTTATATTATGATAACAAAAAGAAACTTGTACAGCCAGAAAGCTGAGAATCCTTCCTTTTTCTGCAGTTGGAATTAAAATATTATTTTGTATAATGTTTTGAATACGAATGTTTCTGTTTTTCTAGTTTAAAACATACTGTGCTTTACAGCTTCATCAGATAGAGACTTTTGTATACACACAGTGGGCATACAAATTGACAAGTGCTTTTTCAGTCATTAAGATCAACTGAAACTGATACCCTTTTGTTTGAATATAATTGTCAAAGCTTACTGTACATTTACTTCAGGAGATTGCCGACAATTAAAGGGGCCCAACAAGCACTGCATTGAAGAATGGCTCTGTGTTCTTTTGATTATAATTAGAAAAGAAAAAAAAATGGCCTACATTAGTCTCAAAGTTCAAAGACGACTCCCTTCTGTGCCAGAGGATTTTTGTTACTAAGAGAAGCAATATGCAGATCGGTAGTGTACAGTAGTAATGTATAAAGTAATGTGTGAGTCCTTCCTGCTGTTAACCTCAAATTCACTTCTTACTTTACTTTTTGCTTTTAAGAGGAAAGTCTGCAGTTCAGCTATAATTTATAATTACACATTGGTGTTGTCTGTCTGTAAAGTTTTCTGTATACTACTTGTTTCAGAGGCTTAATAAAATATTTAAGTACAGTAATAGTAAAAATCAGCTATCTTTGTAATCATTTTCACCTTAAGCACAGGATTTCTTTTACCCAAAAAGCTGGTGTGGTGTAATAATAATACCACTCCCCTACTTTTTGCAGCCTTAAATGGAAATTGATGGATTAATAATAATAATAATTTCATCATCCTTGTCCTGGATTTCATTTTCATGTGACCTCAAAATTTAATTTATATGTGTGTAGGAGATGAATGAATAGATGGATTGATGGTCGACAATTATCTGTATAACTTTTAATTATTTCCTAGACTGGGCAAGTCCTTCTAGGATGGGCATGATCCTCTGTGACACTCCATTAAAATATTCCATTTCATAAATTGAATGAATGATTTAATGAGCAAATTAATGTGTAGTAAGAAGTATAAGACAAACAAAGTGATCAGTGATTACGCTTTACTTATTATGTCCATGTAAGCTTGATTCATAGATGAAAATGTACAGCATCAGGAAAATTCCGTAATTCAAACAAGGCGCTGGTACTGAAATCTTAGTTGAGGTTGCAAAATTTACCTTTAGCAAATTTTATCTCAGATTGTGTAGTTTTGCTGAAGATAATATTTTAAAGTAACAGCTAGGATTTATTTTCCCAATTTCCTTCGTAATTTTAAAAGCTCATGTCCCCTCTTAATCTTCATTTGTTTAAACCAGAAAGGTTCAACTCTCGTTGTCTTCCATCTTAAATCATACTTCATACTGTATGTTGCAATCAGCCTAGTCACTATATTATTGGTGTTAAATCCAATTCCAAAAAAGAAAAAAATAAAACACTTACCCAGCCTGTTTGTTGATTTGTATATTAGGAGATTGTATATTAGAATGTATACATAAGGTTTAAACACTGGCACATCATTTGTATTCAGTTCTGACTGTTACTACAAAAGATACAACAATTTTAGTTGGTGTTTAAAATTTTTACAAGTAAATCTAATAATATCTTTTTTTTTGTTTAAAAAGAACAGTTTCTCTTTGTACACTTTACTCCATTGCACTTTTACACTATGTCATTATAAAGTTGTGTCCCTCGCATCATTTGTGTTTCAAGTCTATGTCCTTTCAACTGGCTCAAGCAACATGGATCCCAGAAGTGACTTATTCACACAATGAAATCTAGAATTCCTTGTTTAGTACCTGGTGCATTGCTGAGTCAAGCCAATGTCACTTATAGGACTTAATCCTTCAATGCAGGGCCTCATGTCTTGTGTCCTCCCTGTGTGGAATTTGCATGTTCTCCCCAGGCCTGCATGGGTTTATTTCAGATGTTCCAGTTTCCTCCCATAGTCCAAATACGTGCAGATTAGATAAATTTGGCAATGCTAAATTGGCCCTGGCGTGTGGATATTTTCATGATGTGTGTTCGCCCTGCATTGGACTGACAGCCTGTCCAGGATTTATTCCTGACTGGCGTCCTTTGCTATCTGAGTTAGGCTTCAGAACCCCCAGTGACCCTGGTCTAGTATAAGTAGGTTAGAAAATGACAAGTTTCCCTGATGCAACATTAGCAATGGGGCGGGAAGAATAAAATCAGCAGCCATATTTAGGTAAAATGGGTCTATAAATGGCTATCCTAAAAAAGGAGAATTCAAATAAATTAGAAACAGCCAATGGAACACAATTAAACACAGAGTGGTAACAGAGTGTTGAAGGAATAAGAGAAATGGAAATGGAAATTTGAAAATTATTTGGATGTCTTATATGTTTTTGAAAATTAGTTTTATATCAAAGTCAAACAGTGGGCAGGAGCTCTTATTAAAGCTCTATCTGATTTTTCTCTCTACAAATTGATCTATTGATTGATTTGGATCAATTTAGACTTAAAAAGTGCCTTTATCCTCCAGTGTATTGCTTTTATCAAGGTTCTCAAACCCATCCATCCATTAATTTTTAAATATTTTGTAGAAGAGAGGACATATCCCTTCAGCAATGAGTTAGAGCCCTGCCATCTAATCACACACACACAATTTAGAGTTATCAATTAATTTGCAAAGGACTGGTGCCATGTTTAGGGATTGATCCTGCCTTGTACTTTATGCTTGCTGGGGTAGGCTCAAGCCCCCCTCAGAACCCTGCTCATGATTAAGCAAGCTTAGAAAATGGCATGGTAATTAATTTGCGACCACAACCCTCACTAGGAAAAACAGATACGAAAATGAAGTTAATTAATTTGCATATCGTCTTGTGGCTGAAAACTAGAAAACACAAAGAAAACTCTTACGAACAAGGCAAGAACTTGCTTCCACAAACATAGTATCTGGGACTGAGTGGGCCTGGAGCTGTCATTACATGACTTTTACAGCAAATCAGTTGGAGGAATCCTTCACAGCACAGTCTGACATATGCAGAGACTCAGTCCAACTAGTCTGTGCCTTGATAGAGATTTTTGGACATTGAAAACAGAAGAGAGACTTGTCTGAATGCTAAAAAGAAAAAAAAGGGCAAAGACTGCAGCTAAACTTACTGTATTTGTAAATCATCTGTATGAGTAGTGGCTCCATCAGGCAGCATATTATTGGCTGTCAATAAAAGAGGCGAGCATGTGATATGTTAGAAATGTGAAACTGTACTGGAAAGTCACCAGTCATGTAATCTGACATCCTCTGACAACAAGATCAGCAACTGCAGTTGTCAAGTTTGACATCTGCTCTGATTAGAAGTCATGTAATGTGAAATTGGCTTAAGGCAGCTTACTACTATACTAACTAAAAAAGTATGAGGAAGTTTAATATAGTATTTTATTAATAAATAGGTTTGAAATACACAAATGCAAATAAGAAATATGCCTAGGAATTCAGCAGTTTCCCTAATGCCATTTTTTCCATTACATGGAAATTGGAGAAGTAGAGCAATAATGGACTAGTATGCCATCCAGGGCTGAAATGGTGTCTTGTGTCTGTTGCAGCCAGAAGAGACTCCATCTCTCCACAACCCAGACACTGTGTTAAAATGTGTAACATTTCAGTAAAAATGATTACAGGCGTGCAGGTCAATTCTAAATTGTCATTAGGCTATCATCTTGAGGTGCTTTATTTACTATTATAATTGTCTTTTGATGAATTATGTTTTTATTGCACCTATGAATCTGCATATTTTGCTTGGTTGAAATGTGAGGGTGACCAAACTGCTGACGAACTCAACGTTTTCCATTAAATGGTCTTCTTCTTCTTTTGGCTGCTCCCATTAGCGGTCGCCACAGTGGATCATCTTCTTCCATATCTTTCTGTCCTCTGCATCTTGTTCTGTTACACCCATCACCTGCATGTCTTCTCTCACCACATCCATTAACCTTCTCTTAGGCCTTCCTCCTTTCCTCTTGCCTGGCAATTCTATCCTTAGCATCCTTCTCCCAATATATCCCACAGCTCTGTTCTGAAGATGTCTAATCCAATGCAATCTTGTTAACCTGCAATATTGTTGTTTACCCTGGCCTCAGCCGATCTGGTATGGTAATCTGTATTGGTTTCTGTATATTGATCTGACAAAATTTTATACCGGATGCCCTTCCATGATGTAACCTTCCCCATTTATCCGGGCTTGAGACTAGCATGAAGAAACACTCAGTTTTGTGCATCCCCTGTGGCTGGGTTGTTTTCTTTTAAATGCTAAATAATGCAAATGTACATAAACATTAACAGAGTACAGGTCAAAATCAGATACAAGGTAGGACCCAGACCTGGGCTAGGGTGCACTGCAAGTCCCTTACAGGGTGTACGCATGTAATGTTTTACGTGTTTCTGGAAAATTACACAGATGACACAGTGGCACAGATGCATATTTTTAATGGCAAAATTTCAGAGGTTTTTCTTTATTGTTGAAATGGAATCTGTTTTAAAGTGTGGGCTGATGCTGTCTGCCTTTCTTTAAAGTACACTTCAACATATGCTTTCATTTTGAGGATTAAGTGCATGCATGTAGTGTAAAATAAAGAAAACATATTGAAGCTTCACACATATTATTTGTCACATTGTTTGTCTTATACTTCTTCTATTTTAAATGCAAAGATTCATATCTGTATTGCACTATTTGTGTGTTTTCCAGTCCCTTACTGAGAATGTCCTTCATAGTATTTTCTTCACGTGGAACAACAATCATGGATTTGACTGAAAACAGGTAAGTTAAGAGTTTCTGAACATATATCTTTCCTATATATATATACACACACTGTATATATATATA
>JANRMT010062813.1:22526838-22565503 GCA_026402145.1 Polypterus bichir lapradei | reverse complement strand
TATATATATATATATATATATACTGTGATAAATAAATATTCTATTTTAAGTAACTAGCGATGAGCAAAACCCACTCAAATTTAACCAAGTCTCATTTCACATATAGTTTTTGCAACACTGGCAGTAAAATTTGTCTTTCAGTCGGCTTCACGATTGTGAAACTTACTCAAAAGAGTTTTTGGCCAATTTTAAATGTTTTCTATGTTACAAAATATGAAATTTTTCTCCCTAAAGCCTTATTTACCCATACCCTTACTTGTGTTTTTTTTTTTTTCCTGCAGCTTCATAAAGTATATAATCTGACACACACCAGCAAAATCATTCATATCACCACAGAGGAGTGTATGCTGCATATTATCCATGTTAGGGAACACCAAAACACCCCACTGTGCACATTACTGTGCTTTCTCTGCAGAAAATCCTCACTATGTTGCAAACATGTCCTTTCCAGTTTCCAATTTCTGTTAAAAAGGTTGAGTATATGCACTGTCTAAGCATTGTGGAGCTTCAAGTTTCTTTTCTGTCTTTGATGCACCTTTCATATTGTGATTGTCAGGATTGTCATCATAATTGCCATTGGCAAAGAGTTTGATTGTTCTACCCAAATATGTCTGGCAGCTCAACAAAATGTGTATTGTGACAGGACACGAATCCTGGGATTTTTTTTCACTGGTGATATTTATTAGAACACTGAAAGACAGGCAGATGTATGCAGAAATAATGCATGTAAATGTTTCCAGACAAGACTAATTGTCACTATTAGAGTCTCCATTTTAGTCAAAACCCATACACAAATGCTTTCTAAGATAATCCCCAAACTGTTTAAAATATTCAAAATGCAAAAACAGAGAAAATGCAGTACTCTTGAGATTTTGTGTAAATGAATTCCATTTCTTTTGATTGAATGGCTGTCTAACAGAGTAATTTAAATGATCTATCTGACCAAATGCTGTAATTTTAACATGTACCTAGGGTTTTTTGAATTTAAAAAATATTTTATAAAAAATGGATAAATAGGAATTGATTAGTGGTCAAAAGTTTTCTTATGTTACTTTAAAATGATATCCTCCTCCTTACATTCTTTGTCAATGTTCTTTTTTATTGTTTCCAGCTGTCGGATATCCGCTACTAGTATAAGTCAGTTCTTCATTCCCAACACTTGCAGAGCAATTTAGAATTCACTCCCACCATAATAACATGCCTTCTTACAAGAAGAATTAACAGACTAAATCATGCAGGGAAAACATTTAAAGGAGAATACATACTTCATTCAGAAAGCACTGCACTCCAGATGCAAAGGTATTTAAAACAGCAGCGTCCACAAGGTAACATATCCATACAGTTTAAACACCCCTCTCTTTCTCTCTACAGTATATATATTGTGGCCTGCAGGGGGCGCACCAGCTCCTCAAACCTGACACAGACACACACAGATGTTCCCACCTGCACAGCACAGTACACTAAAGCACCAAGCACAGATTATAAAGTACACAGCCCTTTCATTTCTTTCTTTCTTTCTTTCTTTCTTTCTTTCTTTCTTTCTTTCTTTAGCAAGCTCCTTCTACTCCCTCCTGACTCTGGCTCCCAGAACAATGGCAAGAGACTTTTTTTATCCTGCACCCGGGAGTACTTCTAGTAGCCCATTACTGTGGTCCAGAAGCACTTCTGGGTGAGAAGGAATCCTGACAGCACCCACGGAACCTAACAGGGCTGTGCCAAACCCCAAATCCCATGTTGGGCTGTGCCTGTTCAATCCCCAGGTTCTTCCTTTATGAAGGCATATACATACTGTATATCTCTCTATTATAATAAAATAATTTTGGGTTAAGACGTGATATTCTCTGAGACATTTTAACTATCCGCGAGACAAGAAAGTGAGAGAAAAGGACATCTGCTGTACAGGCTTTTAAATGATTGACGCACAGTGCGACATGCAGATCACGCAGCACGGCACAAGCAGCAGCAAGCCAGCTGATCGAGCATAGAGAAGGTAAAAACAATGTATTTGTTTCCCATTGTATCACTGTTTAATAGGGAGTTTCCGAGGAGCAAGCAAATCTCTTTAGCGTGCGTTCAGCCCCCCTTAAAGCAAGGCGATAGGCAGAGACGCGAAGTGGCTGGCGCGTAGCATGCCCCGGGGTTCAATAACTCATTCACTAAAGCTTTATTACTGGCAATTATCAAGAAATAATGAAAATAACAATCTCTTTAAATTGTATATCCCGTTAACCAAATCTCGGGTTTATATATATATACTGTATATATACACAAGCTGGGTTGAAATCTAAGTAATCAGTGTATTTTGTAATTCAAATAGTAATAAAATGCATTGTATTTGTCATTTCAACAAATGGTGCATCAGAGACATTTGTAGTAATAAAATGTATTACTACAAATGTTTGTGATGCTCCATCTGTTGGAATAATTAATGCAATGCATTTTATTACTACAAATGTTTGTAAAGTGGCCTCTGTTGAAATGACAGAGACATAGCAACCTGATGAACATATATGTAAGATTAAAAAGAGGTGGCTTTTGAAAAATAGAGGTATAAGGGAAGGATGTACATAAAGGAGAGGAGACAAAGTACAGAATACAAAAAGTAACCATTCCTAGTGGCTGAGCTTTATTAAATGAGGTTAATCACTCTGTCTGCCAGGTGGAGGGGCTGACTCTCTTCCTAGTTATGTTACTTCCTCAAGCCCTATTTGTCTTTCTTTCACCTATCGTGCGTCTTGTGTAAAATTCCTGGTATCTCTTCTTCCCACTAGTTATGCACTTCCCAACAACTACAAGCTTACTTCTGTAATGTCTAAAAGGAGATTTTAAACCTTGGCCATGAATCTTTTCAGGAGACACCCCACTGGAATGACTTCAGTAACTCCATGGCAGTATTATCCTCACAGCCACAAGTGTCAATGTAATTGTAAATTCCCAGATCTCTGTTTTATTGGGTGAGACAACGCCCCATCAGGCTTCTATTGGTCCTTATTTATTTACTTTTATAAATTGCAGGTGCTCTATCATTTTATAAGAATAACACTTTTTATACTTTTCTTAGGGAAAAAATACAAAAAGGACTGAATATTCTTAGGAGAGAGATCCCTGGAGGAGACACCTTTATGCATTTAGGATTACACAAGGTATATTCTCAAAGTTGACTTTTTTCTTATGGATAGCAGAGTAGTGCAGGCCACAGGTCTGTCTGACTTCCTTGCAGATTATATCATTTTTTACATCTACTCTGCTTCTTCCTACCCTGATCCTGTACTCTGAGCCAGCATAGCATTAGTTAACAACACAGGAAGGGATTTAGGAACAGTGCAAGACTGACACAGTCCTGTTTGTGCTGTTTTTGTTGTCTTTTTAAGGCACCTTCCAAGGACATACCCAGCAGGTATAACACAGACACCTCATTAAAGAGATTCTTTTTAATAAATTACCCTTTTCTCACTTCCTAACTCAGTATTTGAATTTAAGTGCCATATTTTCTACTTTGCATCTTGGGTTGTTACTGTATTTTTAACATGAGTACATGTAGAAAAAAAAAGAATTGTAACACATAGAATTTACAGTAATAAGGGTTTGATGGCCGTAGGTGGTCTTCCATATCTTTGACTTTGACAAAGTGGTCCTTGTCTAAAACACTTTAAGAACCACTGCACTATAAAATATTCTAGCTTCTGTGAATCTGTGATGGAAAAAGCAGGTTCTGAAAATAAATGGGTGGAAGATTTTTTTTGAGATATTTGTTTTTTATTTTTGATTTTTCCAGTTTCGTCAGACTCTTTAATAACTCTGTACAAATTATGTTTGTAGGCAAATGAGCAGATATATCATGAGAATCACCGTGGTAAGTGCTTTCCATCCCTGTTTTCATGTGGGATAATATATCAGTTAAGGTGTTATGATATTTTGCTATTTACATTTTTAATAACTTTCCACATACTGTGTTTCTCTATACTATTCTTCACTGAGTAAAGGTTCAGAGCACTTGCACATATTTACACATTTAATGCATTAACAGGAATAGTCAAACCATACCCAATTTATGTACACGTCCACAAAATATGTAAAAACCTCATTAAAATAGGGGAAAATTATGTTTAATTAACATAAAGTCATGAAATGTATATCTTTTCACATTGTAACTAAGACACTTTAGCTTGGAGGTGGCCGTTTTTGCCCCTAGTGCAGAGGAAAGGTTGGCCAAGTTGGTCTTTAGCCATCCCTCTTTGAATGTGAAATGCTGAAATCTCCTATCCTCATTAAGCAGTGGGCTACTACAACTGTTGGTTTGTCTACCCTCTGACATTTTTGGGAGCTCTCCTCAGATGCTTCTCTTTCTTGCTTACATTAGTATCTGCAGATTACGCTTCTAGGACACCACACATGACAGGGCATGAAAGGAATCAATTAGCAGCTTCTTTTCAGTGTAACTCCAGATGCAGAAATGCTTATAAATGTTATTGAGGCTATACATGCATGTCAAGGAACCACCATCATTTAGTTACTCGAAAACATGACAGCTCAGTTGACTAAAGAAAACAGCAGATGCTAACAGGCATTGTCTAGAGGTAGGCATACTTGGGTGGACAGAAAAGCTACTTTTTATTTTTCATTGCTAAATACTTTTTCACTAAAAATTTAATAACTTTAATTGGATCATCCAGTTACTCTTTGAAACTTTTGACTCACTATGAATGTTATCATTTAAAGAATTTATTATTTAAAAATAATTGTAATTGTTATAATTGATAGTCTACATAGGGCGGCATGGTGAGGCATGTGGGTAGCGATGCTGTCTCGCAGTTAGGAGACCTGGGTTCGCTTCCCGGGTCCTCCCAGGGTGGAGTTTGCATGTTCTCCCCTTGTCTGCGTGGGTTTTTTTCTGGGTGCTCCAGTTTCTTCCCGCATTCCAAAGACATGAAGGTTAGGTGCATTGGTGATTCTAAATTGTCCCTAGTGTGTGCTTGGTGTGTGTGTGTGTGTGTGTGTGTGTGTGCGTGCCCTGCCTGGGGTTTGTTTCCTGCCTTGCACCCTGTGTTGGCTGGGATTGGCTCCAGCAGACCCCCGTGACCCTGTAGTTAGGTATAGCAGGTTGTATAATGGATGGATGGATGGATAGTCTACATTTGTACTGGATACTGGAATCCAGTACAAATAAAAATATCACTTCACTTCACAAGCAGTTCTTATTATTCACTTCTTCACTTCAGGATTTCGGACTGCCAGTGTCATTATTGCACTAACGGATGGGGAACTGAATGAGCAACAGTTCTATGAAGCACAGCAAGAAGTAAGTATGATGCATTAATATTTTACTTAAAAAGGTCTCAAAGAAATTAATATTTTATTTAAAAGATCATGTACAGAGGATCACTTTTCACTTTGTTTCTCCTTTGTTCATACTACAGGCTAACAGAGCACGGCAATTTGGAGCCATTGTCTATTGTGTGGGTGTTAAAGATTTTAATGAAACTCAGGTAAAGAGCCCCTTTCTTCAAGTTTCTTGAAATACATTGAAACACATTGAGGAGCTTAATTTAAAGGTCTTCTATCTACAATGTTTGTTTTGTGTCAATGTAACATCTAATGGTGTAGAAAACACATTTGTTATTTTATTTTACATCATTGGTCACTGTCTAACTGTCAGAAAATAAGTTATGATTTCTGTACACAATTAAAATAAATACATTTGGGAAGTATCAGATTCTAGATTAAGCTCTTTATTTATTTGTTATATACTCGTATAGCACACTTTTGCTCTTCTTTAAAAATACTAATAATAATTATGAACCCTTATGTATTTTCTTAAAAATACAATATTTTTAGGTGTATAATAAATTATGCTATCATTTAATTTTAGTAATGAATAAACTTTGCTGAACTCAGCAAAATACATTGAAGTCAAGAGTGAAGGAGAAACTGAACTCATTTTGAGTGGCTTATAATAGTGCAATCATCTTTAAAGTGTAAGAAAATGTCTGCTAACCATGCTGACCTGAGTTAGGAGGCAACAGAGCCACTGTGACACCGTGCCTACCTGAGAACAACATAACAGAACAGCAGGCAGGAAGCATGATTTTATTAAGGCTTGCCTCACACAGAGTAAATAAATAGCAGGTATTCACCTCTCTCAACCTGAAAAATAAAGTTTGTTTAATGTTTTCCCTGATGCTTTTGCTTGTTCACTGCCAATGTTACCAAGTAAGTGCAACACTGAAACACATGGATTCTTCTTGGTAATACTATTAAGGGGTTATTTGCGCATATTTCACAGAGATAACATACAGGTCCATACAAAAAGACATTATCTTTAAGACACAAATTCAGCTACACATTTCCAGTTTCCTTCCGTGTGCTCATTTTGTGTTTAAATGTATTTGCAAGTTTTCTGATCATTTTTGGCCCACTTACAGTATCAGCTTTATATATTTAGGAGGCTGTGTTATCTCTGTGACATCATGCTAGTCTTGTGAAGCATCATCAGGCACTGAGAAAAGAAAAGTTCATCTAAGCCAGCTACATGGCAAATTTATAGGAAAACAAGGTCACTGGAAAACACGGCATATTTGCTGTGAAAAACACCTCGACAAATTTCACAGATCAACACTATTTAATTTTAAGCATAACCCAAAAAATTAAAGAATCCTGAAGATAGAATAGTGTTGTTTAGTAAAATGAGTAGGATACTTCTTAAGTGGTGTAAAATATGTTTGTATATTTAAATGGGTATATTTAATACTGTGTAGCACAGTAGTTAATATAGTTATTTTACACATGCATGAACCTGAGCTTTTCTAGTTATCCAATTATTGTAGATTTTCCACACCCCTTTATGTCTGTAATGTTTTTTTCTGGGTACTGCTGCATAATCTAACATGCTACAGGCATGCATATTGTGTTGATTGTAGTCTCTAAATACAGTATGCCTGGCATAAGTCAGTATGGGTGGGTACACGAGTGCGCTCAGGCTGCTCTAGCTTCCCATAAACTTGTAATGGAAAAATCAAGTTAATATATGTTGTTTATATGATATAGGAATTTATAATAAAATATCTATATTTTTTGTTAATATTTTTAAGCTTGCCACAATAGCTGACACTATAGAACATGTGTTTCCTGTTGTCGGAGGATTTCAAGCTCTTGGAGGAACTATTGATTCGGTATGGAACAATATTACATTCTTAGGCTTTAATATCAATGTGTTAAGTACAAATGAAACGTTTTAAATAATGGAATGCTATTTGTGTGAAAATTAAATAAATAAAATGGCAATTATGAAGTAACTAATCACATGAAAAAGTACAAGTGATATATCTAAATGAGTTAATAAATTGTGAAAAAACACATGATTAAAAGAAAGTCATGTAATTATTGTGAAATACAAAGTCATCATTTTATTTTGATTCAATAATGTAGTTACCTTATGTTTAATTATTTCAAATAGGCCTAGTTTTTAATTAACAATGGGATGTTCCTGAATGCATGTTCTCCCCGTGTCTGTATGGGTTTGGCCCTAGTGTGTAATTGGGGTGTGCGTGTGTGTGTTTGCCCTGCGATGGACTGGCACCCAGGGTTTGTTCCTACCTTGCACCCTATGCTAGCTGGTATAGACTCCAGTAGTCCTCCATGACCCTGTTCAGGACTGAAAGAGACAGAAAATGACTGACTTACTGACTGACTGACTCTTCTGAATGGCACATTTCTGAAAGGGTCATTAATGTCACTTTACATGGTCTCATCACTTGTCAATCAAGACAAAGACCAACAGGTTTTCTATTGGTTAGTCATTTGCTGATAATTACTGGTTTTAGGTGATAGGCTAACAAAGATCTTTACCGCTACTTGCATTTTATCTGGCAAAGATGTGGAGGCAGTTAACAATTTTGATAGTTTTGCAAATAAAATAGAAAGATATCATTTAACACATGATGTCATTTTGAGGGAAACTGACAATGTATTGGAAATGCTCAGACATATAAGTGCTCTTGAAAATGTGGATTTTGAAGAAGAAGTAGTTTAAAACTGATTAAGATTGATCCTGTGCAGACATAGTTCTCAATCAGTCTTAAACTACTGACAACAACCTCCTCAACAATTATCTGTTTGGGCATCCCCAATATGCCATCCACATCATGTTTTGTCCGACAGACTGTTCTTCAGATCGGGGGGGCTAAGTGCTTAAGTGGCAGTTACCCGTTGGACAGGGACTGGGAGCCTCAGAATTCCACAAGCCTTGAAAACATTCAAGAAGACAGATGGAAACTTTTAGTTAGAGACAAAAAATAGATAGAAACAGACTGTGACAATTTGACAGTAAGTAGAGCAATTGGAGATACCGACAGTATTTATGTTAAAGAGCAGGAACAGGGTGCATATGTGTTGTTTTATGTTGTGTTTCTCATGGATCATAACCGGGGAAAGTGTAACTAAATTGTTAGGTTTTGAAAGTACAGTTTATCTTTGTTTAATAAATCTGCCCATTGCACAGTACACTTTACAGTATGGAAAATTACTTTTGTATTTTTTGTCTGTAAAACTTAGCTATCAGATCTCTTATTGGCTCTGTGTTTTTGCAAGTTTAAAAGTCAAGGAAGTAGCACTAAAAGATCTTTGGTAGCCTGCTGTCTACAGTCAGGCAAAAGTAATCAACAGGAAATAAATAAACAATAGGAAGAAGTTTAGCCTGAAGGTCTTACAATTGACAAAACCTTCATGAAAAGAGGCATTTTTAAATAAATATTGCGGCCATTAAAAGAGCAATTTGGAAATATGTATCGGTAAATCATAAAGTCTATAAAGGTAAGATCACTTTGAAACAAAACCTGAAATAATTAAATGTAAGGTAATTACATTATTTAACCAAAATAAAATGATGTCATTGTATTTCATAGTAAATACAGTATTTGAGAGAGAGGGGTTGGGAGCATGCGCTGATAGCACATTGCTGCACCCACCACACAATGAACCACCTCGATTGGGACCCAAGTGTAGTGGGTGACACCTCAGCACCACACTGGAACAGCGTGAGGGTTTTTTATGGTGGCTGGAGTGCCAAGCCTGCCACCAACCCCCAAGTTTTTCGTGTAAATTGTAGAACCTGATTGCAGAGCTGGAGGCAGATTAACATCATAATCTGGACTGAGCAATTGCAGATTAAAGACCTTGCTCAAGGGCCCAACAGAGTAGAGTCATTTCTGGCATTTACGTGATTTGAACTGGCGATGCTCCAATTGCCGGCGCAGATTCCTAGCATCAGAGCCACCACCCCACCTAGTATTTGACTTTTATTTAATTACTAGCCGTTCCCCGTGGCTCCGTCCACATAGTAGTAAAACAGGACATTGAGGAGGGCCCTGCCCAGCTCTCCACTCATGTCATTCTTCCTTCTCCCCTCGGCCTGCAGCCTCTGTCTCGGATTAGCGTGTATATATCGTTCCAGCAAGTGAACTATGATTCTTAGCGTGAAAACTTAATAATAATAATAATTCTTTACATTTATATAGCGCTTTTCTCACTACTCAATTTACGGGATTTGAACCGCCAACCTTCCGATTGAGAGTGCAGAGCCCTAGCCTCACAGCCACCACTCCAAAAATGCAAAATGAATCGGAATGTTCAAACAAATTATAGAAAAAAAACCCAATCCAAATCCAAAGTAGTTCTGTTATTTGCTTGTTAAGCGGAGGTAAGGTACACGCCCCGAGACTGGTGCGTGAGTGGTGAGGTCCCCGCCCTGCTCTCCTCGGCCCGCTGCACGTCTCTCGGATTCGTGCAAATAAATCGGTACTGCAAGCGAACTATGATACATAGCGCAATGAGAGAAGTCGCAAAATCAACTGGAATGTTCAAGCAAATTATAGAAAAAAACCTGATCTAAATCTGTTAAGTAGTTCTCTCGTGAAAAATGGACAGACATACAGACAAACGTTGGATTTTATATATATGGAGATGCATTCTTCACAATTTATTGACTCATTTCCATATCAATGTACTTTTTGCATGTGATTTATTTCTTAATTTCCATTTTATTTATTTCATTTTGGCACACATGGTGTTCCATATTCAAGTGACAATTTTTTATATACAACATGATGCAGAATAAGATTAACTGTTTTATTTTATGATTATTTTTAAGATTCTTAGAAAATCCTGCATTGAAATTTTAGCAGCTGAACCCTCAAGTGTTTGTGCCGGAGGTATGTACGTTAAAAGTATTTTTTTTTTAACTTTTACAAAATGTTCTAATTTGTACATTTTGGTGGCCAAGGAATTTTGATTGATTAAAAATGAATTTGCTTAAGTACAGACAAGAAATTTCAAATGTCTTGGACGGTTAACCATTATTGAAATTAATCAAGTAAAGAAAATGGGACGAGGCCTTGTGTCTTGCTGTCCGGGTAATACGTTAAATTCTTTCTGTTACTGTTCACTAATAAGGTCATGTCAAGCCAAATTCATCTGCCGTACGCAGGAGAGTTTTTGACCTAAGTGGCTTGTGATCGCATTAAGCAAAACAGGGTCGCACATAGATTCATGAACAGAACAGGCATAACAGATTGAAAAATTGGGGCATGATTTATACATTTAAAAAATCTCTGTCATTAATTATTTGTTATACTTTCATGCTTTTAAATATATGTTATTTGTTTTGTGGAGTTATAACACGCACTGCATACACTGTATATCTTACACAAGTACACAAAATGGCAAGTTAAAAGCTTTCAAATGATAATAACTTAAATGATAATTTCTATACAGTTTACCTCACTCTTTATTTATAGCTACTTCTGCTTTAGTGTTTTTAAGCATAATGATTTCACACTGAAAGTTATCTTTTATATTGCATTTATACACAAAAAAGAGTCTAAAATAAATTGCTATAGCAGTTCCAAAAATCTTTAGACACAAAGTTCATTAGTTCACATTTATGTGAAAATATTAAATTTCTTTTCATATACTGACTGAACATAAAAGCTTTCTTTAGCTGTGGATGTAAATTGGCATGCTCGTCTTTATCATCTATCTTTATAATCTGTCTGATTTAAAATGACCAGGACATGCAGCCTGTGAACAGGCCATCAGTTCGGAGCTGAAGGTGTATGCTATATAACTTGACAGCATCATTGCTTTGATTACGCTCACGGTACACGGATGTGATTGAAAGGTCTTGCTGAATGTGGCATCCTACCGACCACATCAACTACCAGGTGTGGATGCAAACAGTCAGCTTCTCATCAGAGTCACAGAAGCGAAGCCGACAGCACAGCCAGTGCGCACCAGCTTCAACCCACCATCTTGCTGCCAGCGCTGCCCGCTTATTTCAGAGCTGACCTTTTTCCCTTCGCTATCTTGTCAAAATCGACAATGTATAATATGACAGTAACTAGGAAAGAAAAGGACGCGGTCACAACCAGGACCTGAAATTAAATAGAATTAGTCAATCCAACATGCTGCAGCAACATTACTCTAATGCAAACCAGCATTTGCAGTAGAAGGCGCATGGATCACTCAACCGTTTAAATTTTAAGTAAATGTAATTATAAAGGTAGATGGTTCTTTTGTACAAATGACAGGTTAATAGGAGGCTGGGTTATGTGATGGCTGATTGGGTGGAGTTAGTACTGAAGCTAAAGTGCCTGCCAGTAGAACATTGAAGTGGCAGGAGATGTAAAGTGATGATGACATGCACGATACCAGCAATGAACAGCCTGAGTTTCTCTGCCATTCAATTTCAAATCAGCTATTTTTAAAATAACACAGTTTCCATTGCTCAATTAGTAAGCATTTATGTAAACACCATTAGATGATTACGCTGTCAGTTTCAAAACACTTAGGGATATCTTGTGTGTGGCTATATAATGTGCAAACATAAAGGGAACAATTTAAAACAAGGAAATATCAGAAAATGAAATCAATATGCAAATCTGAATATGGCCACCTTTTCTCTGATGAGCATTAATGAAAACAGTTTAACTATTTTTGAAATATCTGTTTTTATTGCTTTAAATATTAATAAACTGTAAACATTTTTAGAATATGACATAACTATACACAAATATGTATGATGTTTCTTGTGTGTTAACTTATAAGCACTATATGATAGATAGATAAATAGATAGATAGATAGATAGATAGATAGATAGATAGATAGATAGATAGACAGTGTCCCATCCAGGGCTAATTCCTACCTTGTAGCAAATGTTGCTGGGATTGGTTATGGCATCAAGTAACTCTTAAATCAGACAATAAAATAATGTAAGTCCAACAAGGGATGGATGTACACTCAGATATATATAGTCTCTAGATGCATATAAATAAATAAGATATATAAATATATTAAAAAAATTTAATACGAAAGTGAGAACATTAGAAAAATCAATATAAAATAGTAAAATGACTAAACATTGTTTCATACAAGACATTAGAAGAAACATCTTAAGTGTAATGTCTTTACTGCTCATATAATTATTTTAAATACTGAACCAGCAATTTAAATTATGCTTTTTACCTCATCAGATGTGTTTTTTAGATATATTGACGTTTATTATATGGTAAGATTACAGTAAAATAATTTAAAAATTATCAGTTTTCATGAATACTCTTCTATTGCATTATATTTTTGTGCTTGTTTAAGTTTTAGCCCTTTGAAAGAGTTGGGTACACAAACATCTATAACTGTAAAAAATAGTAAGATAAATTAGGAAAAATATGACTTGCTTTAAAACAAGAAATTGAAAGTCATCTCTCTATTATGATATCAGACACCTGTATAGCCTTAGCAAACTAATTTTTGTGCTCACAGTGGTACTTGCAGTCATTGTATTTCCATGGAGAACAGTGGACTCTCAGTTTGATTTTTTTTTCCTTTTCAAAAAGACTTAAGCTTTTAGACAGGTTTTTATATCCTTGTCTTTTTTCCTCCTATAACATATGCTGTTTATTGGCCTCCTCTTCACAAAGTTCTGCCCTAAGGAACTAAAAGGTCAGATATCTCAGCTCCTCAGTACAAAGAGCACCTTTGGCTATGGAATACAAGATATTTAAGAACAGCATCACTTTTAGTATTAGCACCAGTGAACCAGCTTTCTTTTTTCAATTTCATAATGAATTGAGTGTTCATGAAAGGTTAAGAATGGGAAGAAGGTGACTCATAAGCCCTGTGGGTTTAGTGCTGTAACTTTACAATTCTTGACTTTTCCATTTTAATTTTGCTTGAGGACAAACTCAGGGGCATAGTTGCTTATTTTAATGCAAGTCATACTTAATAAATATTGAATAAAAGAAACTTAAAAAAATGTACTAACATATTGTATAATTCATTTAATTTTCAGAGAAATTTCAGGTAGTGGTAAAAGGAAACGGATTTTCTCATGCAAGAAATATCAACCAAGTCCTGTGCAGCTTTAAGATAAATGACACAGTTACCATAAGTGAGTGCTGTTTACATTTTTTTTGCACATCTTGAACAAAAAATGGTATTCTCTTGCAAAGCACAGAGTTGTGCTGTTCTGTTATATGGGTAAGGATAGGACTACTACAGATTGTTTTTATATTTTTTCACTACTTTATTTTATTACTAATGTAATATATATTCTTTTCTGTAATGTATAAATTATTCTCTTAAATGGGAATTCTATATTGGCCTCATGTGAGTGTGAATGTGTGTAGTTTGCTGTGCTTTTGACGGATGCTCCATAGTTGGTTCCTGCGTTGCTCCTGTTTCTTCTGGGATAGACTCCACATCCACTGAAGCCCCCGCACTCACAATCATGAACTGGATAACGAGTTTGAGAATGGATGTATGCATGCATATATGTATGTATTTATAGTAGTTTTGCTGCCATTATATGAAAATATAATGCCCTTCATAAAATACTTATTTACAATAACTGTATATTTGGTTTTCAGATGAGAAGCCAGTCGACATAGATGATACTTACCTGTTATGTCCAGCACCCGTTATTGATGAAGTTGGAAAGTAAGTCTGTTAAGTTTTTTCAGCTGATTTTTAGATTACCATTTATTTAAATTACCATTTCCAGTGTTGGTATCAGTCTTGTGGATAAAGCTGCAAAGATAAGCCGTAGTCCTCCATGACCCTGAATTAGAAAAGCTGGTTAGAAAGTGAATACTGTACGGACAAGAAATTTACTAGAAGCCTTAAGAACCTATTAAACTAAGAAGCACTATTGTTAATGTATTTATACCTGTATGTAGGTACTGTATGTGTGTATGTAGTACCTTTACATGTTTTCTTAATTTTAAGTGTGTTAAATGTATAAATGTGTGTTAATTTTGCTCCAGAAATCACAAATATCAATTCAAACAACTTAAAATACTTACAGATTTCACCACACCCACTGGACATGTTTTTTATTGGGTATCTCCTTTGATCCACTTTGCCACCTTTGGTCACCTCGATTACCTGACATCTTTTTACACACGTTATCTTTTCTGTTTGGGTACAAGTCTGTCACTTCTCTCTTCATTTCTTTCTGTGACTATTACTCTGGTGACCTATACTTTGCTGGACCTCTGTACACTCTCTTCTGCTTCTCATAAGTATGAATTAGGAAGTAATTATTATTATTATTATTATTATTATTATTATTATTATGAATTGTTCTGTCTTGACATATTAACATCCTCTTGATGGAAAAGCTTCAGAGCTTGTCACTTTTAACAACTTCCATTCCTCATTTTCTAATTTAATATACCTTGAACTATCCTCTTTCTGCCAGAATCAACCTGGCTGCAGTTAAACCCTTTGAGTATTGGTTTGCCTCGGCTCTGTCAGTTAAAGCCTAGTTGCCTAGTTCTTGTAGGTGATGTGCTAGAATCAGGACAAATGGGCAAGCATAAAGATCTGTGCGACTTAACAAGGGCCAAAATGTGATGGCTAGACAACTGGATTATCTTTAAAATGTCAGGTCTCATGGGGTTTTACCAGTATGCAGTGGTTAGTACCTAGCAAAAGTAGTTAAAGGAAGGACAACTGGCAACAGGCTCATGGGTGCCCATGGCTCACTGATGCACGTGGGGAACAAAGGCTAACCTGTTTGGTCTAATCCCTAAGAAGAGCTTCTGTACCACAAATAACTGAAAAACTCAATGCTGGGCATGAGAGAAAAGTGTCAGAACATAAAATGCATCACAACTTGCTGTGTATGGGGTGGTGTAGCCACAGACCAGTCCGAGTGTCCATGCTGAGCCTCATCCACCACCAAAACATCAGAATTGGACCATGGAGCAATGGAAGAAGGTGACTGGGTCTGATGAATCATGGTTTCTTTTAGATCATGTTAGATAATGTTAACAGCTAGGTGTATGCATTATTTACTTGGGGAAGATATGGCAGCAGGATGCATTATCGGAAGGAGGCAAGCCAGCAGAGGCAGTGTGATGCTCCGGGCACCGTTCTGCTGGAAAACCATGGGTCTGGTATTCATATGGATATTACTTTGACACATATCACCTACCTAAACATGTTGCAGACCATGTACACCCCTTCATGGCAACAGTATTCCCTGATGACAGTGACACCTTGCCACACTGCAAAAACTGTTCAGAAATAGTTTGAGGAACATGACAAAGATTTCAAGGTGCTGACTTGGCCTCCATATTCCGATATCACAGCCCAATTAAGCATCTGTAAGATGCGCAGGAAAAACAAGTCTGATCCGTGGAGGCCCAACCTCGCACCTTACAGGACTTAAAGGATCTGTTGCTAACCTCTTCGGGCCAGATACCACAGGACACCTTCAGAGACCCTGTGGAGCTCATGTTTCGACAGATCTGTGTGATGGTGCGTGTCCTGCTTCCTCTTCCAGTTTTGGGAGCCTCTTGAACCCAACACCATCGGTAATGTAACTGGATGAGCTGGCAGATGAGGACAAATCACACTGGGAACAAGGGGATGGTGCAAGTGTCCCATGATTTTATTATTAACAAAAATCAAAATCAATTTTCCACAATAAAGTTCAGTGTACAAAAACAGTCCATAAATTAATAATCCTTAAAAAACAGGTGACAAGTGGAGGTTAAAACCCATAAGAAATTAATCCTTTAAAATGAGGTTAAAACAATTTTTTATAAAACCTGGTGCCGCCTTCTTTCAACTGGCGGCTCCCCTGCATCTCCCATATGGGCTTTGCCCTTTCCACAGCTGCAACTGACTCTTAACTGGTCTAGTAACCTTCCGTCCCCTGGCTACGTACAACTCACACGCCGGACCGAGACTCTGGTCCCCAATGGCCAGGGCACTGACGCTGGGGCTGTCCCTCCCAAGCCTCCTCGACTCCCGCTGCCTTCTCGGCCTTACACGACGAGCCATCCATGATCCTGGTTACTCCTGCTCCACTGAAAAGCTCTATCCACTCCAGAGTGTCGGCCTTACTCCCTGCCAGGGCTCTCCTTCCAACTGCGGGCCTTTACTTAAGTGAGCCTGCTCACTCACTCACTCGCTCCCACACTGGCCTTTTTCTCCTTCTGCCTTCTTCTTTCTTTAAGCTCCGTTCTGTCTTGTTCCTTTGCGTTCTTTTCCCTCTGGACCTGCTACACAGCATTAGGCAGGTGGTCTTAATGTTGTGGCTGAATGGTGTATGTATATATATATATATATATATATATATATATATATATACACAGTATATATAAATGTCTCTAGAGCTAGTGTGAAGAAACAAACTTCAGTATTTAGAATAAGGAACAGAGATGTTTTACTAACAGAACATCTGCTTGAAAGAAAAACAAAAATACGGATCCATTTTGATCTGGTCAGGATAGCACCATTCTTTTATAGATATTACATGTAACTTAAGGCACCAAACTGTAGCCAGTCCAAAAACCTTTTACTTACTAAAATGTTCATAGTAATTACAGATGTGTTCCTGTTTGGAATACCATTAACACTTAGTAGAATTTTTGATCCTATAAGACAGAAATCAGTTAAAACAAAAACTAAAAATATAAAGCCAAAGGATTACAAAAGTGAACTGTCTGTATGAAGCATATTTTCTTTTCATAGACTTCTTTATCTTATCTATTTCAGCCCATGGCATAATGAACGGAAACACTTCACAGATGGCCATATCAAAAGGCCAAAGCACAGTTCTATTTAGCAATGAAATAATGAGTATAACCTGGATGATATATAGTGCCTTTTACAGTGGTAATTAATAATAACATAATTACACATTTCAGTCAACTTCCACACTAGCTACTATATTTACTTTCCTTACTTGCTGCAACTTGTGATATTATAACACAGCACTTCACTTATAAACCTGACACTTTTCATAGCTTCTCCCTGAAGCAGTAGGTGTGCATTTTATTTTTAAAATATTCTTAGTTAGGGGGGTTTAATTTAAATTAGACCTGTTAAGGCAAGCTTGTGCCGTTTAGGACTGATGAGAGTCATGATGAAATTAAGAAATAGCAAAATGGTGCTGCTTGTCAAAATTTATTCCTCACCACAATGTTAAAGAAAATAAATGTAAGCATACAATACATTTAAGTCAAGCAAAGATTAAATAATTTAATGCAACACCTTTTTAGTCTTTGGAATTTAAATATGTAGGAGCTTATTCTCAGTTGTGTCATTAAGAAATCTGTTCATCAGTACACATTTCCACGTAAGACTGCAGGCAGTTTCGATGATTTGCTTTGGACAGTGCTAGTGTATCTGCCATGATATACAGCTGTCTATCCACCCATTCTTAATCCCACTTAGTCGAATTTAGGGAGCGTCAGAGTCTGTACCAGCATAACTGAGTACAACACAGCACTGGTCCATCACAGTCATTACTGATGTGAGCCACCAGGGGGCGTACAGCCGCCCTAACCCGGACACACACGGGCAGGACACAGGTTCAACACAACACCCGGTTTATTTACAATAAAACACACTGTGCCCAAATCACCAACACAACCAACTGTCCCTTCTTGCCGCCAGTCTTTCTCCTTCCTCTCCTACTCAGGCTTTGTCCTCTTCCTCCTAACTCTGGCTTCAAATGGTGGAGATTGGCCCATTTTTATAGGGCACCCGGAAGAACTCCAGGTGCCCAGCGAGCAACTTCCAAACACACTTCTGGGTGTGGCGGAAGTGTGGTCAAATAAGGACCCGGAAATGTCAATGCGCCCTCTGGTGGTGGCCATGGGTTCCAACAGGGTTGAGATCCCATGCTTATGACCCATGGCCCTGCTGGAAACCAAGGGGGCTACTCTCTGTTGGCCTGGGGGAGAAACTGTCCCAAAAATACTCTCACCCCTGGTCCTTCCACACTCTGGGTGTCCTGGCCAGGCAAGAGTTCTGGCTGCCTGCCACACTGATAATACCTGATAACTGTTTTTTGGAATATAAAGAATACTGTAGCATTAATTATTAAAATAATCAAATAGATTGATGATTTAATAAAGCCTTATTACTTGATTTGACGTCAGGCAAATCATAAGCCCCAATCCATGGCACTTAATGCTGTTGTTCAAATTTATTGTTACTACAGCCTGCCCTTTTTCATATGTTGTCTTTACTTTACTGCTTATCATCACACCTTCTTGTGTATTCCTGCATTTTTTGATTGTAATATTGTGAATTTCTTTTGTAAAGTCACTTTAGACATTACTTACTATTGAATCGCAACATATAATCTGACAGTTTGCCTGAATACTGACTTCTGGAGTCAAATTTTTTGGAACCAGATGATCGTGTAATGAAAACACATGGTATTAGTTATGCTAATGAAACTGAAAGCAATATATTTATAATCTGTTATGCTTCACAAATTAATTACAGTCTGTGTATTATTAGGTTTTGAAATGTTTTCCTTGGAGCTTTTCTGGCTCTTCAAAAAACAGATCAAAACAGATTGGATAGGTCCAAAAGAGTGTCTTGCATGTCATGCTGCAGTGGAAATAAGTTAAACATGGAAGATATTTTAACAAAGTTCATCCCGCCATGGATGTGTTGTTTATGAATGCTGATGAAGCTGTAACCCGTTTCTGTGATAAAATCTTTACTTTTTACTGGAAGGCACACGAGGCAGCATGGTGGCACAATGGTTAGTGCTTCTTTCTCACAGTCCCATGGAACTGGGTTCTTTTCCCGACTTGGTTAATGCCCATGTGAAGTTTGTATGTCCTTCAGGCTTATTCGTATTACCTCTGTGTAGTGCAGTACTTTCCACATAGGAAGGTTTATTGGTATCTCAAAATTTGTATTTGTGTATGTGAGTGTTGGTGCTTGTTTTGGTAACTTTCAGCCCAAGGTTGGTCCTTTCATTGCAACAGATGCTGCCAGGTTAGGCACAAGCCCTTCCTACACAATGGGTTCAGAGAATCAAGGCATGAATGAAATGCGGGTATGTGTGTATGCATGGGTGCTCCCAACAGATGGTTATCTGAGCCAAGGTTGCTTCAGCTCTAATGCAAGTGCTGCTATGCTAGGCTTAGACCCACCATGCCCCTGTTTTGGAGTAACTGGACTGAGGAAATGAATAAATCAAATGAGTATTAACTACATATATGTGTATGATCTGGGTCGTGCATTGCGTCATATTGTCAGGCTACCGTCTTGCCCCTTGTGACCACAAAATGAAAAGATCAGTCTAAATTTGATAGCCCCCACTTTTAATAGTTCATTTATTTAATCAAAATGGACCTTGGTCAGAAATTCAAAGCAGAAAGAACGACACATCTGCCAAACAGAGCACCTTGTCTCCTCTCAAAATGGATTAACAAGCTATGACGAATGCTGCATGTGCATTTCTGCTGAGCTAGGCAAACATACAGTACATGTTCTCATTAGACATGCACACTACAAATGTCCCCAAGTGATCTGTTTGCAAAACACCACTGCCAGTACACCAGGTGATGTGCTTCAAACTGCTTCTGACTCTTCTAGACTACTTAAAGAATAAGTCTGTGGTAGAAGCCTTAAATGGAGTGACTGAAGAACTAGGACTGAATATGAAGGAGCATAATTTACTTGACAAAAGAGGTTAAATGATGCCTACATCAGTTGCTACTTGAAGCAACATTAAATATTTGTTGTGTAAAATAAGCAAAGCTAATTATAGTTTTTCATTAGCAATGTGTAAAGAAGAAAGCACTCTTTTAATATACTGTTACTGAAGCATGAGTGATGAGAATCTGCAGCACGGTTGTCAAGCTTTAGTTTTCAAGTGCTGAATGGCTTCTGGTTTTCATTATAATGGAATCTCCCTGTTTACTTGAATTCTTTGTTCATCCCCATTTCTTTATTTCTTTTTTTTCCATCTATGAGTTGTTGTTTACAATAACTCATAATGAAATAAAAAGTAATGCTCTTTTATTTAACCGGAGCATTACTCAAAAAAGCCTCAAATGAATAAGACTCTTTTAAATAACAGAAAGTCTTAGATTATAAGCTGCAGCCGTAGTCCAGGAGTGAACATTAACAACACTTTCTCTTTCCAAATGTTGCTGCTGTAACCGATTACCCAGGTGGCAAGAAGCTGACATGGCAGAAGGGGTTTAAGGCTGACACAGAATAAGGGATGAGATTGGTGGGGTCCATACTACAAAAAAAGTGCCTATACTGGTAGGTACAGAGCCCTCCTCAGTGGCAGTGTAGGCAAATAGTTACCAGCATGTGGTAGGCCATATTTTTTTGGAGGTTACTTTGCATGTAATTACACTGATTAGCTACATATAATGGATATCCAGCATTGTGGGAAAAATCAAAGATGTATCAAGGGTGCCAGGTTACCTGCAGTCACCTGATGGAGAACTAGTGAGACAATCCCAGGATGTTCACAGGACATTCTTGACCCAAAAAGAAGACATGGAGATTTCCAGCAAAATTAAGCCTTGGCTGGGATTTAAGGATTGCTGCCTGTGAATGGTTCCTTGAACTTATAATTAGGAGAGAAAGAGATAGAGAAAGAGACAGATGTTCATTCGGCATAAGATAATGTGGCAAGACGATGGAAAGACAGAGGAAGAGATAGATAAAGTATTATGGCACCTGAGGCTCAGTGCTTTTGGTTTGTGGGCCATTGACTGAACACTCTGTTGTAGGGTGCATTATCAAATTAGAATTGATTAAAAGTCTTCTGCTTAGTTATGGTTTGAATATAAACCACTCTTTCATGATACACATTAACAGCATCCTTATCTGAACTGTGTGGTGTCTACAGGGTCCAGAATTTATCTTTAGGACAGAAATAAAGTAGTTTCTGTGGAAGGCCCTGCATCATGTGTGTGTTTGTTGCCAGGTTTTTGACAATCACCCAGCTATAAATTGGTATACTGACCTAGATCTGTACCTGCCTTGTCCCTGATGCTGGAAGGATAGACCCTAACCTCAATGGCTCTCTTAAGCAGGTTTATACTTCACTGTATATAATTTGAAATGTGGAATTCACTAAAGTAAGATGTTGACAAATTCAGGTTTGTAAAGGAGAAGTCGGTCAATCTTTATTTTATACACTCTTTTAACAATACATGACACCAGCACTGTGAGCATTATGTTTTTTGATTTCTCCAGTGCCTTCAATGCCATCAAGCCATCCTTATAGGGGGTGAGCTCAGAGATATGCAGAGGGATGAGCCTGTTGCATCCTGGGTAATGATCTATCTGTCAGGCAGACCACAGTTTGTAAGACTGGAGCACCACAAGGAACAGTCCTGTCTGCTTTTCTCTTCACTCTGTACACCTCAGACTATAAATATAACACCAAGTCATGACACTTACAGAAATTCTCAGGTTATTCTTCACATGTGGGGTATATTGATGAGGAGATGAGACAGAGTATAAGTGTCAGTTGGAGAACTTTATTTCTTGGTGCAGAAAGAATTGTCTGTTTATAAACTTCAACAACTGCTTACAGACATTTGCCACAACAAAGAACCCCTATATCCGGTCACCATTCAGGGAGTGGATTTAGAAGTGGTTCATTCCTACAAGTTCGTGGGGGTTCAATCAATGCAGACTCTTTTTTCCATAGTAGACTGTGTTTCTTTAATATGATTAATGACATCCCTTACATATTCTATAACTTTGTAACAGTGTGATTTTCTATGCTGTGATGTGCTGGATTGATAACATCAGTTCAAGAGAGGCCCTCCGAGTTGACAAACTAATTTAAAGTGCAGGGTCATTTATGGAATACACTCTTGACCCCCCCTGGAGGTAGTAGCAAAGAAGAGAGTTAAAACAAAACTGATTGCCATTATGAACAATGCTGCACATCCTCTCTCTGACACACTAACAATGAGGACTTTCAGTCAACAAATTATTCAGAAGTATGTCAAGAAACGCCATTGGGGCTGCTTTATAACAATGACAACATGCCTGTAAAGTGCCTTACTCTGACTGTACGAAATACCAAGTCAGAAGTTTTTCTTTTTTTTATTTTTCTTCCTTTTGAGTTATTCTGGTGTCTGTTAAAACCATACTATCTATCTATCTATCTATCTATCTATCTATCTATCTATCTATCTATCTATCTATCTATCTATCTATCTATCTATCTAACAGAGCAGCAGTTAAGTACTAAATATATAAACTGAACTCTACAATTAAACCAATTCTTAAAAGGGCAAGCTGACAGATACTGGGAAAACTCTGGAGGCATACCTGAGAGACCCTGAAGAGCACACATCAATAGTTGGTACACAAACCACCTATATATAACTGTCTACATAAGAACTGAAATGATAAAGAAAGTAATAGCAACTAATTAAAGGAGATACACAAATTGAGCACAGCGACAGTATCAAACTTGAAAGAGAGCAAGGAAACAGAAAACAATAAATGGATTGATTCTGTGGAGATCTTCAAGGCTTACTAATCAAGTCAGTATCATTCAGTAAGATAGTGTCAGTCTTATTATCTAGCAGAAATTGTAATTAATAACTAATTAACTAATACAAAGAAAGGATTGCAGTTAAAATGTCAGTAAGAACAGGTAGATCTTCATTATGTACCTGAATGTCCGATGTTGCCTAACTTAAGAAGAGAAAAGTAGTGGCAACACCAGTTTGGATGAAGGCAATATAAAACAGTTTCTCACATTTTGTGATATGTATGTTATTATTGCACATGTTTTTGCAAAATCATGATGTATTATAATTGATTACTTTTATTTTGTTTATATAAAATTATTAATGGAATTGGTAGATTGTGTCATTTTAAGGTAGTATGTTATTTTTAATATCATTAATATATTCTACAGATTAAATGACACTGTGCATTGTAAGCAGAAATTGCATCAGGAACCTTTTGGTGTAAACATAACATTGTAGTTGATGTGCCAACGCAAGAAAAGGCCATTTCTGGGCAGTCTCCACAGGTATAATCACACAAACCTTACAAATGACTAACAGCTGGGGCCATCTTGCCAGTTTCTCCATGTACCATTTCCTTTTGCAAGGCCAAAATGTATTAACAAGTCAATGCCCTCATTCCTGCAACAATCTTTTGTTCTAAGTTCTTAGCGTTCTCCAGTCTTGGCAAGGGGAGGTGCAGTCTGTAGATAGGCAGGGGCAGAATGGAGACTTATTAAAGGAACATTTAATGAGACTTAAAAACTGGAAATACTGAGGAACAGAAGTGTTCAGAGAATATGCTCAAGTTCCATGCGACTTTGACCAACAAAAAGTGGGTATAGACTATTGAAGGTTAGAAAAGTTGTGTTGTCATTTGTGTGCAAGCTACATTTTTTAATGCCAAATATCACCCATCCTTAAATTTTTTTGATATCACTTTTTCTTTACAATGTGGCACAGCCAGCCCAAGGTAAAGGCTTTACAGTAGGCTTCCTAAGATTCATTAACATGGCAATAGTATTATGGACAAAGAACCTGTCCAATGGCAGAGGCCATCAGTAAAGCCTCCCCCATTTCTTTTAAGCTATGATCACAAGGTAGCGACTTGGGACATTTTCCTAGAGTGAGAGCTGCCATATGAACATGCAAATTTTCACAGTCTAGCATATTAGCTAGACTGTGAATCAAACCTGTTAAATCATTATCTTTGACCATTTTTGTCTTTACAGCACAATGGAGCTCGACAGAGAGAAGAAAAGAAATTTCAAGTGTTGGATACATTTTACAAGAGAAAATGCTTTGATGTTATTTTAAATGTAATTAGGTTAAATTCAAAAGCAGAGTTGGTATGGGAGAATCCTCACTCCCTCTGTTCATTTTTCGGCAGCCTGAGAAGATGTCTCTTTGGTAAATTCACACATGACAGCCTTTGCAAATATGAGTTATTTTCTGATTGATAGCTCAAGCTGTCATGATATCTTTTAAGCTTGGTCTAGCACCGCTTGAGATTTGTGAGGCGCTGCGTACTGGAGTCAATAAAGGGGCTAATCCTGGTGAAGACACATGTCACCTGGATGCCTAAAGCTTGCTGCCCCAGGACAAGAAAGCTACAGTGCATGAATATACTTGTGCAGTAGCAGCAGCAGCCCTTCTGGCTAGGAGACCTGGCAGCCGCTAACATTTATTCTCTATTGAAGTGTAATAGTAATAATTGTGGACCATTTGAAAAGTAATAGGGCCAGGGGCAGAAAAGATCCTATTATAACTGAATGAGTGAATTGTGAAACCTGTGAGAGAAATGAGAAAAAAATCAATGCCAGTGGGCCCGAGGGACCAAAGAGAAGAAGCAAGGCTCAAGGAAAAATAAGGACAATGAACAAAAAAATGCAGTTATAAATTCAAGAGGGTAACAGTATACACACAGACAAGGAAACAGAAATGTCTTATCGTGATCACAACCTAAAGACAAGCATGTTATTTATGGAACCCGCTGCACTTCTCAAATTGTATTATCATACAAAACATTGACTAGTCATGTCTTCAGTTATCAAGTATTTTGACCTTGGTTTTCAACTCTTTACTGAAAAATGGTGCATAAAGAAGTTAGATGACATTCTTAAGGTCATGTAATGACCTCTTAGCCTCCGAATCTTTTCTTTAAATGCTGGACAAAGCCAGACACTTTTATGAGAAGAGTCATTAGCTTTACACAATGAATCACTTGGCTTTAGAAAATCATAAGAAGGCCTTTCAGTGACCCGGGATTTTAAAAAAAATGTGTTCACCACTGAAGTGGATCCTATCCTTTAAGGTGCTAAATGTGTTTTATGGTCAGTAATTAGAACATATGAAGATACAAATATTTTTTACAAGAACAGCTCATTTGGCACATCTCTAGCCCAATTTATATTTAAAACAATATTGAGTTTTGACTTCAGGATCCTCCATCATGGCATCAATTTGGGTTTCAGTCATGGTTGTAGGCACCCCAAAAATGAAGACATGCGTTTACAAACATTTTTGTAACATCCCCGAATTTCACATTTATAAAGACATCCCTGTCCCATGCAATGACTAAAATGAAAATTAACATCATATCTGTTTTCTTTGGGCATGATTTTATTTTGTATCAAGCAGCTGGAAGGGTTATTATTCTGGCTCAATGTGGCTACAAGCTTCAAGCATGTGCTCTTAGAAAAGGAATTCAACTTGCTGATTGATAGCAAATTAGATTGATTTGTCACAATACCTCTTAATGGTGTTCCTCACTGCCCCTCGTAGCATTGTATTCCCAGAAGGAGTAAACAAATCTTAACAGCAGGAACAGAACAAAGAAGGCTTTAGTTGTGATTCACGCCAAAAACATGCAACAGTTGCTTTTTATGGAGGCCTTTATTCCTTTTAGATGCTCCCTATAGCAGAGCTTTGACAGCCGCCTTTCCTATTGCTCTTCTGCTTAGTATCAGATTATGTCCATTTGTTACATTAAGGAGCCCAGAGACCTCCTAAAAGGGATGGACTTTCCCAGCATGTGGTTATTTTATGGCCCTGTGGCAGTTTTCCATTCCCCTTAGAAGAACTCATGTCGTGGAGCTCTGTTAAGTATTACATCTTGAATTAAGCTGTTGCAGGACATTTTCTCACCAGGAGAAGTGTGGGATTGCCTGGACACATATTCTTTGGAAGCTGATCTTTAATGGCTGTTTATTAGTGACTGATATTTTTAGCAGCAGAACAAAAATTGTAAAAGTATGGGCTAGTGTAAATATAAATTATAAATGCTATTAAAAAGTGTATTATTATAAAAGATACAGTTATTATATACTGAACATATTATGAAAATCCATCCCTTTTAGAAGGCCTCAAGACTTCTTAATGTAACAAATGTACATTTTTAATCCTGAATTCTGAGTAAAAGAGAAATGTTCAAAAGATTTTACTCAAAATAATTTTTAAATGAAATACTTTACTTTCATTTTGATTTTTAATATGTTAGGTACAAAGAAAATAAACTCTCCAAATATTCATTTGTTGAAAAACATCAGTTTCATTTTCTGAATTAAACTTTATGCAAGGTCTGCATCAGTCCAGTAATCAAAAAGTGGCATCCTAGGGTTTTTCTCCAGTCCAGTGGCTAAATTACTGGCTTGTAAAGCACGAGGCAGCCAGTTCAATCCCTGCCTCTATCTCACTGTATAATTCAAAGCGTGTTGCTTGACCTGCTTGTGTCACATGTCAAAAAAATATATGTCCATAATAATTCTATAGCTGTGTCAGGGGCGGCTCTAGGCTCGTGGTGGCCCTGGGCAGAGGAAGAATCAGTGGCCCCTTCGCCCGCCAGTGTCAATATGGTATCTTATGCATGGCGGATGGCCACGTCCGTTGCGGACACTGCATAGCCGCCTCGTGCTCATGACATTAGGTTTCCCTTGGGTGATAAACTTCAGGATTGCTCCTTCCTGTGACGCAATGAAAGCCTCCTGAGCCACCTTTCTCTTTCATTTCGAATAACTAGATTCGTGTACTCGAAATCTCTTCATTTTGCTTAGAATGGGTATGCGAATGTCTTGTGTCCCCTATCCAACCAGATATTCACTATGACTATTGCGCTAACACTTATACTTTATTAAAACTAGGTGAAATATTAACTTGTAAGACGACTCACTCACTTGCACTAGCTTTGCTTCTATATGCGCGTGTCCGTAACTTGAAAACCAAGTGGCGGCCCATGATATTCTCATTACGGCAGAACGTTATAATACTACATATAGCTTACTGCTCTGAATCTAGTGACATTAGTAAATACAGAGTACTAATTAACAAGAAACACAATGTTTTTCAGCCACATTGCCATCAGCTGTGTTGTTATCTTCTCTTTCTGTTTTATATTCAATATATATTGGCGTGGCAACCCCTGGGATTTGGCGGCCCTGTGCAGGTGCACAGGTTGCACATGCCTAAGGCCCCCCCCTGGCTGTGTATTGTAACGCGTTTTGGATTTTTGTGCACTGTGGAATTCCCTATACAAAGCAAAGTTTGTTCATTCAGTTTCCATACCTTATTCTCCACATTCTTACTTTTTTTTTTGCTATATTCTATTGGTAAACGTTTTAATTTTAATGCAGCCAGTCCCAGTGAACACACACTAAGTGGAGACATTATCATATTGGCATGAGCATTATAGGGCAATCAGTGAAGTGCTAGCTGACTTTTATTCTTCTGTTTCCTAATAATGTATTTTGCATTTTTCATCGTTCTTCCAGCTTGTTTCAAATATGAGCCTATCAAATTTGACAGAAAATTAGAGATTGGTAGGCCAGGGAAATTCTCTTTTATGTATTAGTGATTGACCATTTGTTTCTCTGAGGCTCAATTTTTTTTCACCATGAATAATTTGCAGTTCCACTTTTTGTCAGTAGATGTCGTTGTAGAAGGCTTGTGCTCACCTGAATTTATGCAAGTACACACTTGCTTGAACTGATTGGAAATGTGACTGTTACTTTATGTGAAAGATGAGTGACAATTCTGGGCTCAGAAGACAGATTCTAGGCCAACAGTCTGGCCATTCATCAACACTGGTACTGCAGTAGTCATTAGCTACATCAACAGGCTCTTTGCTAATAGCACTGATAGGGGAGCCGCTGTCTTGCTAAGACTGCTGTCCACCAGTATGTGTTTCTGCATATTTTGACTCACTTTCATTTTGAAGTGGTGCATTTTCTTCTTCCTCCTCTCTTACTCTCTTGTTGTAACCAGATGTCTTTCCCCTACTTGGCACCAGAAGAATAAGAGCGTATTTGGAAAAACACAATAAAGAAATTTGAGCCAAGTTGCATAACTTGGTGCATCCTGAGTAGTGAAGTTAACTGGGGAGTACACTTTCAGTGGACAGTCTGTAGAGACAGTGGCAGCTCAACATGTCTGGCATAGCAGTATCAGGAGGATGTGAAAAAGTTCTGGTATGAAATAAAAAGTGCTGATGATCTGAAGAGTGAAATGTACAAGTGCCTGGACAGCGTACTGGTGAGAAAGCGCTAAGATCAAAACTACCCGTAGCCAAGAAAAACACCCAGTACTCTGTACAGAGAACAGTGAGTGCCGAACCACTTCAAGCACTGTCTTACACTGTATTCAAAGATCAGGGGAAAACTGTGGGCAGTATCAGAAAATGCACACCACAGTTTCCTGGCTGATACACAGAGTCCTCCAAAAAGGGACTGACTTTCCCAGTATGTGGTAACGTTATGGCAAGCACTGCAAACTTGAATTTGCTCAGCCTTTGAGGAAATACAGCACAGTGCCTGTGTCAAATTTTCACACTTCTTTCATAATATCTTTTACTTAAAAGTACTGAAAATTAAAATTAAACACCAAAAGACCATGTTTACCAAACTCACCTTTGCACATTTTGTTTGTCATTTTACCTTTCATATAACACACCATTAAAAAGTTCTTTAAAATGTAAACAAGTAAAAAGTAGCAAGATAAAATACAAGATCCTTAAATATATCATAATTTAGTGAAGTCTACATGCCGGGAACACATTGACAGTTTACAGTATAGTAGATTCAGAAGAATCAGTTAGAAAACTAATGATAGTATACACAAGAAAAATGGCAGATACAAAAATGTGGGTTTTTACGAATGATCTAAATGTGACATTTAATGGTGTGTTAGGAAGTTGTAGTCACAAAGTTAAATGAATTTACATTAAGAGTTACATAATAAGTGTTTTGGAAAATAAGGCAACTACCAAGTACGGGCTTGGTGGTTTGGCATGAGGCAAAAAGCACTGTAAAGTAATTTGGACTAGTGGAATTAATGGTTTTATACTTCAGCAAGAGAACTGTGAATGAATTGGTCAATACGATGAGAAGAATAGTTGAGCTACTTGAGTGGTGCCACTGCCTTTGGTTCATTTCAGCAGGCTAGTAGATGCAGTCTCAATCTATGCATACCTGAAAGTCTCTGTAAAGTAAGCCACAGTAATCCGACAGGCATGATGGTGTATTTCTGCATTGTGGAGGAGAGCAATAAGTAGACTTTAGGAGTGTTTTCAAGTGGTAAAAAGAGGACTGGAGGACTTTCAAATTCAGAGTCCTGATGAGTATGACTCCATGAAAAGTGACAGAAGGTTGTTGGCAAAGTTTAAAGGAGCCGAGATTGATGCTACTTCTACACTATTATGTTTTCATTTAAAAAGGCGTTTTTATATTAAAATGATCTCTCCATGTTAATGCTTTCACATTGTTTATGAAAGTATCTCAATCCACACTAAAATGACCGAAAACACATATGATGTAGACTTTTGTCGACATGGGGATGCTTGCAATGGTAATTACATTTTTGAAAGGATGGTAACACCACTGGCCAGGGTTTTATCATAAAACTGTAGTGGCTGTGAAAATTATTCTGCCTTTGTGCATGTATGCAGCAATCAAACCGTACAAAACATAATTTAAATGCATACAGGTAAGCAACTCAACATGTGCCATGGAAAGCATCTTTTCTGTGTCCGCTAGATTGGAATATGGTTTTCTTCCATGAAGGGTGAACAATCAGGGAATGAGACATTGTAATTAGTAGGATCATATCAACAAAGGGCTATACAGTAAACGCAAACAAATCAGAGCACAATTATCGACTATGTATTCAAAAGTCTATGTCTTTACCCATCTACATTACAATGCCGAGCCTGCATTTTCAGAAGTATACAGTTCTGGAAAGCATTTTCAGAAGTCAAAACTAATGCCTGCATTTTTAAACAGAAACACAGTTGTATGGACGCATCCCTAATGAAAAGGAGTTGAGCTGGAGATCCTGTAGAGATCCCAAGAAGCAACTGAGTTTTGTGTTAAGTAATATCTATTGTGATGGACAGCCGGGACACCCCTGAAATGGAAGGATGGGGGACAGCAGCTACTTGCCGATACTGCCTCCCCCAAAATGCTAGATGGCAGCTCCCCTGGAGTGTAGTGGTGCCCCGGATTCCTGCAGGGCATCCTGAGACTTGAAGTTTGGTTTCTCAGTCCTGTTGGGTGCCACCAGGGGGGGATGTCGAAGGACCTGGGGACTCATCCTTTCCCTATAGCCCGGAAGTACAAGGTAGTCACTAGGACGGAAGCCCCGAAGTACTTCCGGGCTGAAGAAAGAGCCAGTTCTTCATTAGATACAGAAGTGCTAGCCAGTCATGTGGTCGGAAGGACACAAGCACTTCCGGGTCAAGTACTATTTAAAGGACTGATGGGAACCCAGCCCGCGAGGTGTGAAGGAGAGAATTGCATTCATTTATTGGTTATTTGATTGTATTATGGTGGTTGTGGTGCTTAGGAAGCATTATTTAAAGAAGAAAAATATAAAAATATAATAAAGTGCTTTTACCCTGTGTCTTGTGTATCTGTCTGTTGGGTTTAAGGGGCGGCAGTGACCCCAAGCATTCTTACACTATGTATTGATACTATTGACATTGTCTATGACTTAACTTCATATACCGCTTGTAAGAGGAATGTGAGGTTGTGCTGGAAAATCAGTCATCCAAGTGGCTTGATTTTTAGGTAATGTCTAATATATATGCTTGGTCTATTAAACAATAATGCTACCTGCACTGGATTGGTAATTTAAATATAAGGAATAGGGGCGTAGTTTCCTGCACCTTTGCATGGTTGTTAACTTTTGCAAATTATAAAGAAAGACTGTAAGGAGTGTTGACTCAGTAAATCATTAAGGTCCCATCACAGCTCTGGCTAGTTATGATTTTATAAAAGGTTTGCCTTAATCCAGTAATATGTGCTTGCTTTTCAGAGTCGTGTACCTGCAAGTCAGCATGAATGACGGCCTGACGTTCATCACTAGCTCAGTGCACATTACAAGCACTCACTGCGTAAGAGACACTCTGCACTTGCTATTTTATTTGCTAGTCTATAATTTAGACGTCATTTTAAATGACTGCTTACTGAAGTTATTTTGCTTTCCAGTCTTCTAATAAGTTATCCCTCTATGGATAAGGTTAAATGCTGTAACCTCCAGTATACTTTGACAAAGCCAAATGGTAATTTTAACTGCCGCGACTCAGCATTTATCTTAAATCTAGTTCATTCAGTTCATCAATATTGTGAATTATGAAACTGTCTGGCAGCGGTCAGGACCAAGAGTTCACTTGCCAGTTTTTACAAAATAGTTAACTCTTCCAGTTTCCTTAATTTCTCTGTCTCAATCTCAATTTATTTCTTTCACTTTTCTTTCCATTACTCTTTCCTGTGCAGTGTCCTCTGTTCAGGTAATGCTTGAGTCCCAAGCTTCACCTGGCTGTTTCAGTTCTTTTGGAGTAAGTTATATTTATAGCTTTTCTCTGCAGCCACCCAGTCATTTCACATTCTTGTTTACATCTGACCAGACTCACCCTTTTGCTTTGTGTTAATTCTTTTGCTATCACTAATATTGCCATTTTTACTGCTTTTTCTGATTTGAACTGTGTTTCTGATACTTTTGTCTTAATATGTCTGTCTCTCTCTTAAACTCAATGTTGATTATGTCATTTTTTCCCTCACAGTTTGATGGAACTATTCTTCTGATTGCTTTGTTAATTCTGTTCCTGCTTTTGGCTTTAATTCTCATGTGGTGGTTCTGGCCTCTTTGCTGCACTGTGGTAAGTTAAATAAATTTGTCCCAATATGAGTAACCCATGGTGGTCATGGTGAATTGTACAAATGTGTGTTCATCTATATGCATTCAGAAATATTGTATTGAAGCAGCTAAAATAGTGTACATTCAAAAAAGGAAATACATTAAATAAATGTATTCACTGGGCAGACTTTAAATAGAGTATGGTGCAGATCTCTTTATTTTTCTAATCCATCCATTGTCCAACCCGCTATATCCTAACTACAGGGTCATGAGGGTCTGGAGCCAATCCCAGCCAACACAGGGCGCAAGGCAGGAAACAAACCCCGGGCAGTGTAACCAGCCCACCACAGAATTATTTTGCATTAAAGTTTGTAAAAAAATGTAGAAAAATTAAGATGAGAACAGGCCATTCTGCCCAAAAAAAGCTTGCTAGCCCTTTCCACTTAATTCCTCTAAAATAACTCAAGTTGAGTTTTAAAGGTCCCTAAAATCCTACTGTCTACAACACCACTTGGTAACTTATTCCATGTGTCTATGGCTATCTGTGTGAAGAAAAACCTCCTAATGTTTGTGCAAAATTTACCCTTAACAAGTTTCTGACTTTGTCCCTGCATTCTTGTGGGACTCATTTTAAAGTAACATACTCCATCCACTTTATGAATTCCCTTCTTTTTAACAATTCTATGTCTTTTTTATAGCCTGTAGACCAAAACTGTGCACAGTGCTCCAGATGTGGCCTCACTCGTGCATTGTAAAGCTTGAGTGTAACCTCTTTGGACTTCCTAATAGCTTCTGAACACTGCCTGGAAGTTGATAGTGTGCATTACTGGCCATTAAGAGATGTGCATATACTGAAATTTCCCTTTGTCGGTTTTTCATGCTTTCTGCTATTGTCATATCAGGATCAGGATATTTTTTTATTACTTACGAAAGATATTTACAAATCTTATCTGACCAAGTCCAAATGGAGATGCTCTGATTACAAATATCTTTATTAATATAATCAAAAAGAGCCGGGAGTTGTCATGCATGTGATTTTATTAGAGTAATAAGGAATTCATGATGTAATCTCTCTTTAATGTCAACAGCAGCCTTTGCCTGTTGTGGTATTTTAAAATATACAGTTGTTTGTTTAAGTGAACTAATGATGCAAAATGAACGTCTGGTGCATTTGTGCACTAAGATGTTTAACTTGGCTAATTACCCAGAAAATTCATCATTTCTTCCTTTATTTTATTAATGTATTCGTATCATAAGGGAAACACTGCCAAAATGGAGTTTTTTACTTGCTCTAAGCAAAAGACACAAGAGGCTGGATGCCATTTGAAGAACTATTTTGTGCAGATGTTTAGCAAATTTCAAAATATTCTCTTGTGCCAAAGGTTAGTTTGTGAAGGTAATCATTCACATACCTACAGTTTTATCAAGAAAAATTGAGAATATCATGTGTATTATTGTCAATAAAGAACTTACACAGCGTTTTTTTTGTCTACTATTTTTGTTTTTCTTGAAAAACTAGAGGAATAAAGTATGTGTTGCATACCTGCACATTAAAATACCAACATATGTACTTGTTTCTCCTTCATAACAGTATCACATTCATTTCAGGACTGGCAGTGAATAAAGTTCATATCACTTTAAGCAATTCATTACGAAAGTAATCACAAATAATTGTATATTGGCGTATATGTATCAAACGCCTCAAATTTAGTTTAAGATAACAGTTCAGGGGTAAGCAAGCCACGTCCCAGTGTGCTGCAGTGACTACAGCTTTTCATTGTACTCAATCTGTGAAACAGAGAAAAAGCCTGGCTTTTAATTCAAATCTGCTCTTAATTATGGAGAGCTACTCCCCTGTTGTTTTAGTACCAGCTGTATTTTTCCCTTTTTTACTTGCTTCCCCCCATTTGTGTTAACTCATACTACCTCTGTTGAACTAACTAATTAACAAAAGGCTTGTTAAAGTTCTAAAAATAATGGTCAGTTTTACGTTCGTCAGTGTCAAATGTGCCAGACAGTTTATAACGTTTTGGCTCTGTTTTGTGCATTATTTATTTAGGGTTTGTCATGATTAGTTTGTTGTTTCTTGTTTTTTTTTTTTCCTTAGCAATTCAAAATCACACATACCACTTTTTGGCGATTTTGATGCACAAGGAACCTTGTGGTCACAAGTGTTTTGTGCCTGATTTGTTTTTTACAATGTTAAAAATGATTAACATCTCTCCTGTGGTGCCATTTTGTTTTTCATGGGAGCACCACTATGTTGAGCATTTTTGCTGACTGGTTGCTGTGCCGCTTCTGCGCATGGTAAAGTAGAAGTTTCCATCAGGTCATAGCTATAAAAGTCAGCGTCATGCACTTACCATTTTTCCATGATTGGATTCTCCCAAATACCTTTCCTAGCTTTTATTTTTGTTTCTCAGTTCCTGTTTTTGAAATCCTTTTGCTGTTTTTTTTTTTTACTACGATTAAGGTTTAACAATTTGGCTCTGGTTGTGTGTTTCATTTTCAATTTTTTTTGGTTTTCAATGTCCCACACTGTTTCCTGACCACCTTGTTTTATATCCTGAGCTAGTTTGCCTAATCATTCATCTTTGTAGATTTGCCCCTTTACTTGCTATTTTGTTTTTTGACATCTCCTGATTCATTTCCCATTTAAAAGTTGCTGCCACTTTGTGCAGTCAGAACAGTATTAACTGGGGATCTACCATTATATCCTAAATCCAAGTTGATTGTGATATCATGATGTAATGATGTGATGTCATGGCTGTCATTCTGATCTACACAAAGAAGCCTTGGACACAAGCAAGTGATCACCTTTTATGGATTTCACTTGGAAGTGCCAGACTCTGTCACTCTTACGTTCTTCTCGTCAGTATTTTGTTGCAGTCTGTTTGTGTTTTTGCACAGTGTGTTGTGCCACCTTTAAGCTCCCCTTTTTGTGCTTTGTTTTTCTTTTCTTTCTGTAGCACTGTGATACTTGTATATATTCATTAGAAATTCTATAGGTTATGCAGGCACTGACAAATATTCACACTGAACCACAAAATCCAAAAAAGTTCTTCAAGTCAAAAATTTTAAAACACTTAGGGCTATTTATAACCAATAAGGGCTACCATATACGAGGTGTGGCAGAAAAGTAATGAGACTGATTTTTTATTTACCAAAGTTTTTATTTTTTTCAAACATCAATGTTATCCCTTTCAAAGTAGTTCCCTTGGGCAGCTACACACCGATGGAGACGTTGTTCCCACTGTTGGTAGCAGCGCTGGAAGTCTTAAACTGGTATGGTCTTCAGCATGTCCGTTACACTCTTTTGGATGTTTTCTAAAGTCCCGAAATGACGTCCTTTGAGGACATTTTTCAGTTTAGGAAAAAGGAAAAAGTCACACGGACTGAGGTCAGGTGAAAAAGGGGGCTGGGGAACCACAGGAATGCCTTTTGAGGTCAAAAATTCTGTTATGGAGAGGGCAGTGTGACATGGGGCGTTGTCATGATGGAGCATCCATTTGTCTGCAATGTCTGGTCTCACGCGAATGACCCTTTTTCTGAGCCTTTCAAGGACGTCTTTATAAAAAACTTGGTTGACAGTTTGTCCTGGAGGAACAAATTCTTTGTGGACGATTCCCCTTTTGTCAAAAAAAACAAATCAGCATTGATTTGATCTTCGATTTGCTCATTCGAGCTTTCTTTGGTCGAGGAGAGTTTGCAGTGTGCCACTCCTGACTTTGTCTCTTGGTTTCAGGATCGTATTCAAAAATCCATGATTCATCACCTGTGATCACACGACTAAAGAAATCTTGCTCATTAGCGATTCTGTCAAGAAGATCAAGACACTTGTTTTTTCGATTGTCCTTCTGCTCAATTGTGAGGTTTTTCGGCACCATTTTGGCACAGACCTTTCGCATGTGCAAATGTTCAGTCAAAATTTGATGAACGGTAAATCTGTTCAAATTTAATTGTTCACTCAACATTCTTAATGTTAAACGACGGACTGATCTCACAAGAGTGATCACACGTTCGATGTTTTCATTGGTTTTCGAAGTTGAAGGCCTCCCTAAACGTTGTTCATCTTCAACGTGTTTTCTGTCTTCCAAAAATGATTTGTGCCAGCGAAAAACTTGAGCTCGGGATAAAGAATGTTCCCCATAGGCCTGTTTTAACTTTTCAAACGTCACACTTGCCGATTCTCCAAGCTTAACACAAAATTTAATGGCACAACTTTGCTCCAAATTCTGCTGTTCCATTTTGCGTGACGCACAACCAAAAACACAACTTCGCTAATAGCAGTCACAAAAATCACATAGTTAACGGAAGGAGTTGAAACTCGCACTGAGCTATGGGAGGGTACTGATACACGTGCTCTATCAAGGACAACAGCGCAGCGTTGCCAGATCGCTTGCAGTGTTGCCAGTCTCATTACTTTTCTGCCACACCTCGTATACTCGCATATAAGTCGGGTCTTAAAACCTGAAAAATCGATCATAAAATCAGACCCCGATTTATATGCCTGTTCAAAAATACAACACTTAATTTTTTTTACATCTCCTTACTTCCACCAATCTCGCATCAGTTTCTCAGACGCATCGAATTTTGTTGCAGCAGCGCAGTTACCAGTTTCTTTCACCGATTCAACGACTTTTAATTTAAAACCAGCTTCATATTTTCTTCTTATCGAACACTCCATCATAGATAAGGAATGCTCTTACAATAAAGGTGTATGAGGGTGTGAGATACAAAAAACACAAATCAGTGCAAAAGTCGCTTCAGAATAGTTTGGGTATTACTGTGTGGTCACGTAGGCACAATACATAGAAAAAAAGGCAGTGTGCTCCGTGGTTACTCTCTCAGGTGGGTGTTAGCATATCATAATCTCTTGAACCAATGGCATGAGTTTTCTGCATTCGACTTATACAACCCACATTATAAAATACCAGAAAATTACACTGTAAAATCAAGCCCTGACTTATCAGCAGGAGAACCTAAACTTATATACTGTATAATAGTTAAGTTCTTTGCACAAATTACTATTTTCTATTGTTACTCTCTCTGTTGAGAATTTTACCAAAGCAAGTGGTGTCAGGACTTTTTTTTTTGCTATTTATTTGTGTATTTATTTTATTTCCATTTTCTTCATGATGCCATTCAGAGCCATTGTTACTCGATTTCAGTTTGAACGTGGGGACATGACAATGTAAGTGTGGCCATGTGTGTGTGTGTTTATGGGACTGTCACACTGAGCCGGTGTCTGAATTTTGTGCTTTCAAATAAATGTAAGACATTTTTTGTTTAGCTTAGAAAAAATAGTTTTTCTGGCAATTTCTTCTTGGAAGTGTTTTTGAATTGTTTTTAATGCTAGCCTTGTCCCACTTTACAAGTTTGTTTTTTGGTTTCATTTGTGGTCATGGTAAATGGCCTTGCCTGTTGTGACTATTCGATTTCCTAACTCACATGAATTAACATTTCCTTGCTCATTTAAAGTATTGTCTCATCCATTTTGTGGACTGTTTCTAGCACAGCAAGTGGCATGTCTAATTCATTTTAAAATGTTATACCAGATGAGCTGTGACAGTCAAGTGTTTCATTTTTTATTTTTTGACACTCAAAATATTTATCAAATAGCCAAACACCCTGTGGTTCCTTAACACTCTAAAAATGCTATGGATTTTCCTGCACCTTTCATAAATTGTAATGCTTGTTATCTGAAATAGCAAAACCACATGGTAGAATTTAGCCTATGGTACTGTTTATGCAAATTACAAACATAAAGAGAGAAATACTTAACTGCCTTGTATAAGCAGCACCCAGGTAAAGTGGCAGGTGGAGGTTTAAAATAACGCAGTCCTTACACATGGCACGTACCATTAACTAAGCGCAGCAAATGTACCCCTGTGCCATTTACCCATCTAACTTAAGAGGGAAGGTCACACAACCTCCACAAGCTGCAAACATGGTGGATTTGTTTATTCACTGAGCAATCTGAAGATGCCTTATGCTTTTTAACCATTTGAGAAAAAGCAAAAAACACAAAGATAGCCATGCATCACTTTAGATAATTGGATTATACTTATCTAAAAGGAGGAATGGTTGCCATTTTGTAGTCTTTGTAAGTCATTCATTTTACTTGAGCCATAAATACTAGTGGTCTTGCTTTCAGTTTATTCTCTCTTTGTTACTGATCATTATTTGTATGTAAAAAGAAGAATAATAGGTATGGCTTAATTCCATACTAAAAAAATAAAATAGGTTAGAAGCAGAACATTCCAGCTGTTTAACCTTCATTATCTATATTAAAAGTTTTTGCTCAGAAGCATTACTTAACGAAATGCTGTATTAAAACTATTATTAAATACAAATAAGGTATTTCTGACTGACTTACTACTTTTACACAATGCAATTTTAAATATATTCTAAAAAAATGTTATCTTAAACACACACATCCAAAATAAATCTCCCCTGCAAGTTTATTTTTGGACATTCATTTTTTTCCTGCTTTTTTTTATTCACTCTGTGGGTTTAAAAGGACCTTCAATATGGAAACCAACCGAGGGTTGTGCACCGCTGTGAAAGAAAGGAAAAGTTATTGTCTTCTGCTGGACACATTGTCTCCTTATCATACTTCCCTACCTTCTACAAAGTAAATTAAACAAAAGAAATCTCTTAACAAGCAGGTCAAGATGTCTTAGTATAACCGTCATCCAAAATTAGCCATTTGGTAAACTTT
>JANRMT010062813.1:22466753-22501838 GCA_026402145.1 Polypterus bichir lapradei | reverse complement strand
TGTTTGAGAACCAGGGCAGTCCATCCCCAACAGCACCCCCTTGTAGCAGCCTTGGACCTCAACAGGGCTGAACTTCGAGACTCTCCTATGAATCTCCTATGAACGTCTGCTGGTGTCCAAGCTGCAATGCCTCCAGCAGACCACTGCCACCTAACATATGGGGGATGGAACTGCTCCTGGCCTCTGGCTTTTGGTCGTTCATCCCCTGGCACCTTCCTGCTTGTCTCGAGGTAATGCCATCGTCCAGCTGAGATGCTCTTCTGTCCTCCATGGCACTCACAATATTATATAGTTTTACTACAAGGGATATTATATTAACCAGTAGAGCAAGCAGTATGACATTTTAATATCTGACAACTGTATGTAGATATCCCCTCTACTACCCTCTGACACAGAGCACAATTAGGAAGAGTTTAATTGAGGTTTGCAATGGTTCAGCATGTTCATTTTGTTGAGGACACAAAGGTATGGCAATTTTTTTTCTTTTTTACTTGCATTTTCTTTTGACTTTTGTAAAAAGACTAAATAAAAAAAAACTCTGTAGACAGAGAAATCTACATGTGGTTCGCTAAAAGTTTCACTTTACAATGAAATAGCAATCAGACCTGCAATTTACAGAGAATGTGTTTGTGGATGTCCTCAACTAACTTTTCAAAAATTTGTATTACTAAAGTGGAAAATCCTCTCACTCATTGGACATCTCAACGTTGCTTTACTGCAAGAGCTACCTTCTGTTTTTACTTATCATTCTTAGTTCCCTCAGTGACAGAGCAGCTTTGTTATTCAGTCATTTTGTGTGTGAAATGGTATCCCGTTCTTTTCTGACATATTTCTTTATCTCTAGTAGTTCATTGATGCTGTTTTTGCTGTCAGTTGTAAGTATTTTAAAGGGAAATGGTTCACAGATGTGTGCCCTTGAACACATTTCTTTCTGTCCACAGGAATTATCTTCTGCAAATACTTGTGTCTGCATCACTTCCAATCCAAACAATACAAATTACTAGCTCATTTCTTTTCAGGTCATTCTTCATTCAGTTATCATATACTACTGATATTCATCTGAGGAATTTACTTCTTTAATATAAAAATTTAAATACAGAAATCTTAAATAACTTAAATAATAAATAAAACTACACTGATAGATTAATAAAAGTCTAATTTTCTTACCTAGCAATATGATTTTATTTAATACAATATTATTTTATGATCAAATATTTATTGAAAATTTATGAATACAGAAGCAAAGGTAGCCTACATGAAGAGTGAAAAGTGATTGCATGATCAATAAACAGGCAATTTACATTTAATATAAAATAAAACTCTCACCCCCATTTTTTCTCCACCCAGCCTCAATTCAGGCTTGATGATGGTAGGAAGTAACATATGAGACAGACAATGCCTATCACCTCTGTAAGAGAGGAGGACAATTTCCAGCTCAACCAGGCAAAGGTCGATTTTCTTGTTATCCCACCTCGTCCATGTATTCAGCACCCCATCTCTGTTCAGCTCAGTTAATTATTGCTAACAACTGTCAAGTATGTAGGCAACCTTTGAGTGGTAATTGATGGCCAGATGTCCTTCAAAGACCATGTTACAATGATCTCTTGCAGGATTCACTACAAACAACATCCCCAAGATCAGACCATAGCTGAAAGACTATGAAACACAACACCTGGTACAGGCTTTGGTCTTGTCACACCTGGACTACTGCAACTCCCTGCTATCAGTAGTACTAGCATGTGTCAGTAAGCCACTGCATATGATTCAAAATGCAGTGGCACATCTGGTGTTCAGTCAGCCAAGGCAAGCAAATGTCACTCCTCTTTTCAGATCACTACTTTGGCTCCCTGTAGCAGCACATTTTAAGTTCAGAGCCTTGATGCTTGCCTACAGGTTAGTCAGCTGGTCAGCACCTATATATGTTCGGACATTTATAAAGCCCTATGGTCCTTCTTACCTCCTTCAATGTGTTTAAGAAGCATTTGAAGACTCTTTTGTATGATAAAAACATCTAAAAAGCAAGTAAATGTAAATATATATGTAAAAGAAGTTTAACCCATACAGCTGAACTAGGAGGCTTAAGAATTAGAGAATAGAGTTGTTCCATTGATCAGAAACCACCAGGCTCTGGACTTGCTTAGCCATAGTTTCCAACATTGTTGTATTACAGTCAGACTACCCATTCATCATTGCTGCTGAACATTCATGTACAACAAGAATCAAAAGAAGGATTACCAAATAGTGAAAGGACATGCAGGAGACTTCAAGCAGGAGGCTAGGGTAGTCTTTGCCATAATCACGCACAGACAAGAGATCCTTGTACAGGATGAAAGTAAAGGAAAGAGAAGAGAAATTAAACTCAATAGGATGAATATTTGAGGGTGTAGGAGGGCAGGGATAGACAGAATAAGAGAAAGAATGTTAGCAATAGAGGAACAAAAAGCAGAAACTGTTTGAGGTAGTAGGAAGGAGATAAGAAACAGGGCAACACTTCCAGAACACAGGTAGAACAGTTACCTATAGTGTTCACATTTTAGAAGTGGATAGAGATCCATGACGAAATCCATAGGATAATTAGCTATTTTGAAGATTAGGGTCCTTAAAAGAGGAAGAATTTTTTTTTAAATAGATTCCTAGAAAAAGGGTCAAGAAGGTTAGAGAAGGAAGGTTATGCTACCTAAATGCATAGGTAAGGTAGGATTTAGTGGACAAAAGTGTACATACAGCTGCCATCGATTTCAAAGAAGAGAACAGTGGGTTACAAAAACTACAGAGATGATGCGAATGAAGAGAAGAAGATAAAAAAGATATTGCCCATCTTAAAAACAGATATAAGCTGAAGGTAAAAGAAAAAAGGACAAGGAGGAATAACAAAATTCTTCTACAAAGACCGGAACAACTGGAGCCCTGAGTGATGAAAAATTTGCTGAAGAGTAGTAATGCCTTAGAATCTTCGTACCAATGCTGAGGATTTTATTAAAGATTTGGGTACACATATACAACATTGGCCATTAGCTCAGGAATCTGTCAAAAATATGCTAGATATGTCACACAAATAAAATTAAATGACCCAGATTGAAAGCTCAAGATTTTAATTTTTGGACTGGGATTTAACAATATTCAATTACTAACTGAGCCAATTTGGCGCGGGGTAGGGGGTCATGGTTGAGGAAATTGTTGCCTTGAAGCCACTGTGACAATAGGAAAGTCCAGACTTCATAAAAAGGTTTGGGGAGCCTCCCGTATGATATCCCTGGCTGCAAAAACCTTTTAAAGGTACAGAGATGTTTGCAAGACTAAGTCCAAAACAGAACTGACTCATTTTATGTAAGATGGCGGTTTTACGGTTTTAAAGGCCTATATAGGAAGTAATATCATCAAAGGGCCTGGAACTAGAAGTGACGTCACCTGGACCGGAAGTGACGTCATCGAAGGGACTAGAATCGGAAAGTGACATCATCTGGAGCGGAAGTGTCGTCTTCAGAGGCGCCAGAACCTGGCAGGATTTCCCGGGAAAGGTCTGCAGGGAACTGAGAAAGACAGTCAGCGCAACCCAACGCCACCTGATTGGATGTGGTATTACAATTATTTAAGCCATTTAGCTGCCTCCTACTTTCACGTGTATGACACCACCAAGTTCCAGACCAGACATAAGCGTGAATGCCCAATGATATAATTCCATATATGGCAAAGTTATCTCACTCTCAAGTCTGTAGAAGTCAAGGTGGAGTGTTTAATTGAGGGTCCTTGTTAATTCTGTAAACATGTGAACATCAAAGATCACAAATTACTATGTTCTTTTTAATAATGGCGAGTAGAATGACAAAGGAAGAGAGGACCAGTTTGATGTTTGAATGGGACATTATGAAGTTAACCTAACCAGGGGCCTAATGCATAACGCCGTGCGTAGAATTTGCACTATAACATGACATAAGCACAAAAGCCGAAATGTGGTTACGCACAGAAAACTCCAGATGCAGGAATCTGTACTCCAACTTCCACATTCTTCCGCTATATAAATCCTGGTCAGTGTGAAAAGTAATGCACGTGCACACGCCTGCTGTCCCGCCCCAATTCCTCACAGAATTACGCCTCTTTGAATATGCAAATCAATGTTAATAGCCCTTAAGTTCAGCGTTCTGTGAAAAGACAATGGCAAAACCACGGGGCAAATAGAACAATTTCAGCGAATACCAAGTGTAGGCAAAGAAAAACGTACTGTTTTATGGTTTAAACAGTGGTATAAACAAGAAAAGGAATCTGATCGAATGACATAGCGTGTCGGAGAAACTTGAAAGTTCAAGTTCACAAAGTCGCACAGTGCCCAAAATAAAAAAGAAGTCACATATCAAAGTCGCCGTGAAAAGGTGAGTCGTAGCCCACCGTCTGAGTGTCATATGAAAGCTTATTAGGGTACAGAGAAAAAAAAAGGCACACAGTGGGGAAAAAGCACGAAATGTCACTTTAATCTCAAAATTTCCACTTTAATCACATAGCTTATTTGGTCATTAAAGTAGAACATCATAAACTTAATTTTAAAATCTTTTAATTTATTAGTTTCTCAAATCCCATTGTAATTAATGTAGTACGTTAAATGCTTTGTTTTGTATTTGATGCTCTATGTGTGTGAATCACTACGTGCTTCTTAAACCGGCTTTCTCTACCTCCAACAGGACACAGAATCCATTACATTCATGATATTACAGCTCTCTGAATAACTAAAATACTGAGATGTATACGTGATATCATTTTCATGATGATAGGAGTTAAAGCACTTTATTAAACATGGGAACACGGTGGCACAGTTTTTGTGTGTGACCTTCGATAAAATAATTTATTGCAGCAATACTGTCTCTTTCAAACGTACTAACCTCCAATTCATGTCCTTCCTTTTCTTTTTTTCAAATACCCAATCACCACACAATCAGCTCTATCATAGACATTAAGCCATCTGTAAGCTTAGAATGCCGATTCTTCAAAACTTTTAAGGAACATTGAAATATCTTCGTAATATATGTTTGATTATTCTATCCTTCACGCCAATCTCAGTGAAGCATACAGTGCGAGGAATACAGGAACAATCCGTGAACGGAGTGCCAGATCCTTGCTAGCGTAGCAACACCATGTCCTATAATTATTAACAATATAGATTATTTAAATAAAGTTAAAGTTTTATCTGTATAATATAATAAACATATTTTGCTGCATTTCATCTTAAAAATGATATCGTCATCATATGTAAATACACTCTTTATAAAGTGGCTCAGGTTGTGCAATATTATAACTGTATCGCAAGTTTACAGTGAGGTAATTGTACTTATAAGAACAAACAGTTCTACAAGGAGCACTTGATGGACTGATTGATTGCGTTTAGAGCTCTTGGGATGAAACTGTTTCTGTACCGTGAGGTCCGTACAGTAAAGGTTTTGAAGCCGTGTGAGAAGGCAGTTTGCCATGTGAGAAGCAGTTCAATAGACAGCATGGCTGAGGCAGCGTGTGCTTGATGCTGTATACCGATAATTCTCTTTCCAATCAGCTGCCGTGATTCATACTCAGATACAGTGATATAAATACTCCGAGTGGTGTAGTGAGAGTAATATGGAAAAAGATGATCCGCTGTGGCAACCCCTAATGGGAGCAGCTGAAAGAAGAAGAAGAAGGTGCAGTGAGAGTAATAACGCTAAATCAGTTATGGTATTTAGAATAGTTTGACCATTCTGTGGACCATTATATTGTTACAGGTTAATTACAATCACATGCATTAAACTAATAAACAATATGTGCTTAATTTCAGTGTATTTATAAAGCCACATCAGTAATGTGGATCTGAAAAAGAAAGATAAACCACACGGGAACAGTAGCACTGCTTTGACGCTGGGTGCTGCCAGTCTGCAAAACCGAGCAGAGTACTTAACGTATGACAGGGTATGAGGTACCGTGGAAATGTGTGTAGCTTTACACCAAGTTTAGGTTTTATACATTGCGATTTGAACGTTGAAACGTTCTTATGCAACATTTCTGTGCGTATGCACCGTTTTTACATGAGGCCCTAGGTATTTAAGTCTGCAAAAGCTGTCTTCACCTCTTCATTTCCACTTTAATTCACCATCTAAGCACCAGCAACATCTCTTGGACACAGGATTGTCTAATCGATCTTACTTTTCAAGACATTTCCCCACCAGCCTAGTCAGGATTTAGCCAACATTACAAGAATTTCATATACTATGCATATACAAAGTCTTTTCCCTTCTTATTTATGGGGTTGATCAAACTACTAAACCATTCAGTATTTTAATTCTAGTCCTTTAGTTTTGTATTTTTTACATAGGCCAAAATGTACATTTTGTACAAGATGTGCTGTATTGTGGGAGCTAACTGATTAATGTACTTGTGTCTTGTGCACATTGAAGCTTGGAAACAAATGCACGTTGAACTACTGAGGTAAACAGAAATGTCAGCAGGAGCCTGATGTGTCTTCTAGGAATTCAGTTTACTCAACTGACAACCTAGTGTTAAGTGTATTATGTCAAGTACTTTGTTTTGCTCTGCCATATTTGAGATTAGCTTGAAACTACTGTATATCAAACATATGAGTCAACTCAGCATCTAGTGAGCTTTCGCTTATGTTTAGTTTTTCAGTTTCTGTTCTTGGGTTATATTAGTTCAGCCTAGGGCCCCATTTGTAAACTTTCACACTTTGTGTGCAGGATGCTTTATAAAATGGGTTTAGGTAAACATCTAGTCTGGTTGAACTTGGTTTTTATGCTGTACTTTGAAAAAAATGGAAAAATACTTGGGGGGAAAAAAAGCAACAGCAAAGCCTAAACAAAAATCATTTATTTCTTTTCAGATTTTTTTTTTAACATTTATTGAATTTATTAAAATCAAATGACATTCTATACAAGCAAGTCAAGTTTTACAAAACTAGGTTTGAAACAAATCAACCCCTCAATTTCATTACAGATTTTTAAAAATGAATAAAAATATGAAAAAAGAGTGACAATTATTCATTTTTTGAATAACCTTAAACATTCTATAGTTTTCCTATGTACTTTAATAAGCAGTATGTCATAGAATACAGAAATGTAAATCCTACGAAGATCACAGATGTGTAATGTAATATGGTCATGACCACACACAGAAATAAGAGGGCGTATTTGAACCTACTGTGCAATTGCAAGTCATGACCCTTAACTGATAGGCCATGCTTCCTGTCTGAGGAAATTTCATTTTCATTTTAGTGTAGTTATATTCATTCCAGTTGGTAATATATTTACTATTTTTAACATAAACATCTGTCCTGATCACCAACAGATTAAAAGTGACATTTCACCCTCTATGGCTTGCTGGACTCATCCAGTCCCATAAGAGTGTTACAGTACTCTTCACTTAGGTGCAGGGCACTGTGACAAATTCTCAGGTAAAATGCAAGTATATGGAAACCAACAGTATCTCTCAATTAATTAATTGTTGAATTATAGCCCTTTGACAGTGGGGAAGAGGTGAATAAAACCTCCAGCATCCCTGGAGAAGATAAATCTCTGGAGTGTCCACAGTCCATTATAATAGAGAAAGTCAAAGTCACAGACCTGGAGACCGAGGTCAACTGGCCACCACTGGGAATTCTGTAGTGAAGTCTGTGCTTGGCTGTCCAATCTGATGAGAGAATCTTTCCATCCAATGATTCCAGTGCTCCTTTATCTGGGATGATTTTTCCTTAGACAGGAGAGTAGCTTACCAGTAGTGCACAAAAAGAGAAACAGAAAACAGAATATAGGATGGTTAGTAGTAGTTTATAAATATTGTATTATATTTTTGTACAAATGACTAAGAAACATAGATACAATATGCAAAGCTAATCATCAGCTCTAGTCAGGTTATACTAGATTAAAATAGAAAGTCTTCAACTTGGATTTAATAGCTTATTGTATAGCTTTAGGCCCCTATAACTAAAAGCTCAACTTCCCACTGTTATTTTATTAATCTTTAAAATCGTAAGTGGGCCAGCATCTTGAAATCTCAATGCACTCACTGGTTTGAAAGTAATGATAAGTTCAAATATATAAGAAAGTTCTTTGCTATTTAAGGATTTATATATTAAAAAGAGGATTTCAAAATCAGCCCTAAGCTTAACTGGTAGCCAGTTCAAGGACCCAAGAACCAGAGTTATGGGTTCATACTTTCTAGTTCTTGTAATAATTCTTGCAGCAGCATTTTGAGTTGACTGAAAAAAAGCATTAAGATGCATTTGAACAGCCAGTAAAAATGCATTGCAGTAGTCAAGCCTGCAAGAATTAAATACATTAATTAATTTCTCAGTATTTAGAAAATGTCTAAATTTACCAACATTTTTAAGAATTAAAAACATATTTTGGATAGTTTTGTAATGTATGTTTTAAACGACAATATCTAATTTAAGTGATCTTTTACTAAAACTAGTGGTGATTCCAACTGTTTTTGTGTATTCAAAGACAAGTAGCTCTCATCCATCCATTCCTTTACCTTGTTGACACAACTAATTGCAGACAGCATTTCGCCTAAAAGAAGGATATAAATGTGTGTTATCTTTATACGAGGGCAAATTAATGTTATACTTTCAAATGGTAGTTACCAATAGAATCATGTAAAGCAAAAACAGTAAAGGTCCAAATATTGTCCCTGTGTGACACTATATTTAACTTCTGAGTATAATGATGTAGTACTGTCAGCATATTTCTGTACATACTGAAATTGATTGATAAATAAGAACTAAACCAGGCAAGGACAGTGCCTGTGAGCCCAATGTAAAGGTCTCCAGTCTGTGAAATAAAATGGAATAGTACATGGTATCAAACACTGCACTTAAATCTAAGAACATAATTGCTTTGAAATTTCCTTCATCAGAGTATATTAGAATATCATTTACAACACAAGTTAGTGCTGTTTCTGTACTATCACTGGTGAAGAAGCGAGACTGGAATTTAAATAAATAAATTTTGATGTGTAAGGTGAGACTGTAAGTGAGGAACAACTACTTTTTCAAGTGATTTAGAGAGAAAGGGTATATTTGAAATAGTTCTGTAATTGCTAAGCATGTGTGTATCAAGCTCTGGCTTTGTGAGTAATGGACTGATAACTGACACTTTTAGTGCATCATGAACTGAGTGATTCCGTAATAACCTACTGTTTGCATTACCAGCTCTCCATTTGTCTGTTGTGGACAGTATAAAACATCTGAATATTGGGAATGTCATAAGGGCTCTATAGAGGAAAAAGACTTTATAAATTGATTGAATCTAATACCTAAGAAACAGGGAAGTACACATGCCACTATACTAAACTGATTTTTAAGCAAGGAGCTAACTTTTCAGGGAAATAAATGATGTCACCCATTTTATAGTTATAATAACTATACCAGGCTATTTTTGAATGCACAGTTTTGTTTTATCTAACTTAAGCATGACTGCCTGTGGTAAAAGTTCAGAGGAAATCACTGCATCTTTAAAGAATAATAGATAAACTAACATCAGATATCTGCTGCTATCGTTAACATTTAAGACCAAACAGCCTCCACATTATTGCATTTCCTGAATTTGGTCACAGCAGTCTATTCAGGAATGAATGAATACTTCTATTGAAGACTTTCTGTAAAGAAAGAATGATTCTGTTCTTAAATAACATTATATAACACACACCATAACCATTAAAATATGGATGGTGTGAGAATGGTAGTTTAGTGGTGCCTTTCACACATAGAATCCCAGTAAATCTTGCCTACAGCTTTGAACTTGACAAACTTTGGTTTTTTCCAAAGCCCACCTGCACCACACTGTCAAAGCGTTTTATTTGCTTTAGAAGCAGTTACTGTTTCCCACTTTAAGAAATAAAGAGCATCTCCCAGCTGTATCCTGAGACAGCATATTGTGCTTTTTTCATTGATCTCACAAAAGCTTTCTTCTTTATTTTTTGTGGAGCTGATTCTTGGCATTTGCAAAATGTTGATGCTTTACTGGCCGAAAACAACCATCCACAGAATCAGACACACCAATGGTTGTATGGAAATGTGAGAAGAATAGTGTCGTGAGAAAACTTCACAGAATATTCATTAGCTTAATGTTAGACTTTTCTTGTCCTCAGTGCAGAGCTTATGCAGCCAGATATTGTGCATTAAATTCACAGCTGCACTGGCTTGGTATAAATCTTGTTAAATGGAAAAGAAAGACCTCTGTGTGTTTTCCTTTTCTTCCTTTGCTTTAATTTCTGTATTTGTGATGGTCTTTTCCCTGCCCACTTCAGTTAATCAGTCAAGCTTTGTTTCACTTTTCTTAGTAATGTCTCTCACAAAACACTGTGCATGGCTTTAGGAACATTATCATTTTCAATTGAAAAATTAACACAAATACATGGTCCTTAACCATATTATACCTATTTAAAATATTATTGTCAATACAGAACTATTTTATTAATATTAGTAGTAACTATTTTGTGTACAAACTACATATATAAAATCATACTCTGTTTGTCTGTTTGTTTATTCACCAATCATGCAAGAATAGACATATTGAGTTGCACAAGTTTTGCTTGTTAGTTGCTATTGGTTTAATTTAAGATACAGCTAATATGACGTATTGGTAAATAGTCTTGTATTGGAGGGGTGCAGAAAAAAAAAACAGCACAAACACAGGGACTGTAATTCCCATCAGGCAGCAGGAAAGCATACAGGTACAGCAGTTTCTTCTCAAATAATCTGGATAACAGTTTTACTGGATTTCAGTTTTTGTATAAGAGTACATCTTTTTGTCTCATCATAGTATGTGTTTAGCCAGATTTAATTTCCAAAACACTTTTTTCCTTGTTTATTTTCATCTGGACCTTTGTCTAAGAAATATAAAGGTCCAAAGGGTCATAAGGTGTTGCCAAAGCCTTAAGGAGCAATGGCCCATTCTTTTAAATCCATAAAAAACTTTTAACACTCCAAAGCACCCCTTGTTAGTGACATTTATGGTTGCAAAATCACATGCAAAACTAATTTAATATGTGAAAGTACAGTTGGCTGTTTTGCTGTTTTGCTCAACCACTGCCTGTTATTTTGTGATGTTATATTATACATAATGAACAGAGTACGATTCAGGCCGCCAGACAAGGACAGTGGCAGTTTGCTGTGTGTTGGTCAAACATACAGATAGGAATTTCACTCTAATGACACTACATTTTTAAAGTAAAACTTTACATTTTGAAAAGGCCAACACTGCCTGCATATCGTAACTGTGTGTGACAGAGATGAGCCACTATGAAAGCCGATTTTTAGTGCATATTGACTCACTGTTCAGAATATGGTGGAAAGAGAATGAGTGAGGATGGCAATAGTAACTTTTTCTGTATTTGATAGTAGACATTTATTCAAGTTCATTTTATGAAGAGGCAGTTATAATTTTAGGATATGATGCCAGTACAGCTTTGAATTATCTTTATAATATTATCAAACACCGTCACTAATACAAGCTGTTTTAATAATACAGATATCTGCTTTGATGTCTTTGAACACAAATCTCCCCCAGACTCCCTACTCTAGATGACTTCCATGGCCCATGTATTCCATTATTCATCAAGCTCTCCAGTTTATTAATTTGTGATTAAACATGTATGTGTGATGCCACAATAAACCAGAAAATGTAACATATACAGTAAGTTGCATTCATGGGTCAAACTCAGCAAGGAGTTAAGTAATTTAGTCTTACACAAAAAGTATAAATTCTCAAAGGATGAAAGATGGGGCACTTGCATTTCAGCCAGTATTGACAAAACAGTCTACATTGAAACAACACATACTGTATATCTCTTCCCTTAACTCCATATACAAATATACCCAGTCAATTGTGGTTACCTCAGTTAGTCAAATAACATAACTGTGTTTTACATAATACAGGTGGAATCCGGTTGTAAAACAATATTCATGGGACCATAAAAATATTTAATTGTAACGGTAATTGTTATAATGAATATGAGGAAAATACGTATACTGTTTTGCGCCAGCAATTCGTCATCTCTAATGGCAGCAGCAGCTCTGTCTGGTAAATCGCAAACCAAGGACAAACTAATTGGTTGTCCTCTGCAGCATCAGGTTTACCGTGTAACATGCTTGTCGTACAATGTTTAGAACATTTAACACCCAGCTTGAACTCATCTTTGTGTCTCTCATGCAACTCTGTAACCCAAGCTTGACAATAGTTGTATAAAAAATAGCGCTTCCTAAACTGCAAAAGATATTTTATTTGGAAATGTAATTTTTTATAGAAATACAGGTATGAATACAAAACGAAAATGAGAGGTAAGAAGTAACTTTTTTTTTGGTAGAAATACAAACACGTGCATTGTCCAAACACCCAATCTTTAACATCATCTTCTTTATTCTTTAAAACTTTTAATAGCATTGAAGGTATGATGCCGAATTCCTTTGCCACATCATTTTAATTCATGGCAGAATCTGCTTTTTCCAGAATTTTTAATTTTTCTTTCAGGCATAAGCTGACTCTGCTTCTCCTTTTTCTTGTTCATTGGGAGAAGCGATATGAAACTCGAACAATACAGTATCTGCACTGGACACAACTATCCACGCAGATGCTCAGTGGAGCACTGACTGAGAATTTGGTTATGTGTATGATGTCTTGCCCACACTCTCGCCAAGCCTCACTGAGTCTGCCAGAGACAGAAAATTTCACAAGAATTTATTAGTTTCTTTTGGTCTAACAAGAAAGAGACGCCGTGTTGCAGGGTTCCCAAGACTCTACAAATGTATAGAAGAGACGGAGAGGTTAGGAGCACACGCAGATACAGTGCATTGCCACACACACCACATGACAAATCAACTCAGGATCCCAGATTAAAACCCAAGTGCAGCCATGCAACAGGTGGAATAGAACAGTGTGAGGTTTTTTTATGGTGGCTGGAGTGCCAGTTCTGCCACCAACACCCAGGTTTTGCCCTGCAGGTTGGAGGGCCTACATGCAGATTAACGTCATACCCAGGATGGAGCAATTGCAGGTGAAGGGTCTTGCTCAAGGGCCCAACGAAGTAGAGTCACTTTTGGCATTTTACAGGATTTGAACCAGCAACCTTTCAATTACCAGTGCAGATCCCTAGCCTCAGAGCCACCACTCCGTCCTATGAGAATGTGTGGGTATTTTTTGCATCGCATTATAAGCTTTGGTGTCCATTTTAGAAAAAAATATCTGTTATGCTGAAATTTACATTTCATTAAAATGAAATCTGTTTAACATGATTTTGTATGAAGGTTTGTCCTAGTCAACAAAAAGTATTCATTATTCTGAAAATTTCATTACTTCGGTATTCGCTATAACAGGATTTGACCTGTATATAGTAGGATGTAATAAGAAGTTTTTTTTTTCATTTTTTTACATGCAGGAGCTAATACAAAAGCAATGAAAAATAAAAATTACAGAAATATTAAAAATTTTGCCTAGTAAATACAGTGTGCTTTAACATTGTAGTCTTTTCTTTTTCATATTCAGGAAACATATCAACTACCCCTGCTTAAACTGTACCTACTTCAGAGCTGTAAGTGCCATTTGTCATTTCACAAAGGCCTGAAGTTTTTAGGTAACTGAGTAAACTCATTCACGGATTACAATCATTTATGAATTTTAGGTTCCCAATGTTGAAGGTGAATTAAAAAAAAAAGCTACCACAAATTTAAAAAAGAGCATTGCCCTTTCTCAAAATGAAACTGAAGCTGAAGCCTACAGCCTATGCTTAATCTGCATCCATATCTCATTGTGCTGTCAGCAGAAGCTTGTAAACTTCTTTAAGTTGTTAGTGATAGATCTCAATTATTGAAGGAACGTGTAGGACTATGTTTTAATTATTGTTATCAATTATTGCTCATTAATTCAGTTAGTTTCCATGTTACTGTTAGTAGAATAAATACCAAGCCAACTATAACATGTAGTGAATAGTAATGAAAAATATATCCATAAAGTTTATATATTAAAGTGTTTTAAATCGTAGTTTATTTTGCTTATGGACACTGTAAAAAGTGTTATGGAAGTTTTTCATTTACAGACAATGCTTGCAGATACTGCTACAAGGAACAAGAAGCAATCCAACACATCACATCAGGTTGTAAACTCTGACACTGACAGACTACATGTACAGACACCGTCAGATAGCAAATGTTAGATACAACACAAACTAGTCGACACATACAAACCATAAGTACGCCAACCCCAGCACAGTGTCACACAAAAACTATACTGAGACTGAACTATACTGATAGCCAAAACTATCCACCATACCAAACCAGACATACAGTGGGATGCAAAAGTTTAGGCAACCTTGTTAATAGTCATTATTTTCCTGTATAAATCGTTGGTTGTTACGATAAAAAATGTCAGTTAAATATATCATATAGGAGACACACACAGTGATATTTGAGAAGTGAAATGAAGTTTATTGGATTTACAGAAAGTGTGCAATAATTGTTCAAACAAAATCAGGCAGGTGCATAAATTTGGGCACCACAAAAAAGAAATGAAATCAATATTTAGTAGATCCGCCTTTTGCAGAAATTACAGCCTCTAAACGCTTCCTGTAGGTTCCAATGAGAGTCTGAATTGTGGTTGAAGGTATTTTGGACCATTCCTCTTTACAAAACATCTCTAGTTCATTCAGGTTTGATGGCTTCCGAGCATGGACAGCTCTCTTTAACTCACACCACAGATTTTCAATTATATTCAGGTCTTGGGACTGAGATGGCCATTCCAGAACGTTGTACTTGTTCCTCTGCATGAATGCCTTAGTGGATTTTGAGCAGTGTTTCGGGTCGTTGTCTTGTTGAAAGATCCAGCCCCGGCGCAGCTTCAGCTTTGTCACTGATTCCTGGACATTGGTCTCCAGAATCTGCTGATACTGAGTGGAATCCATGCGTCCCTCAACTTTGACAAGATTCCCAGTCCCTGCACTGGCCACACAGCCCCACAGCATGATGGAACCACCACCATATTTTACTGTAGGTAGCAGGTGTTTTTCTTGGAATGCTGTGTTCTTTTTCCTCCATGCATAACGCCCCTTGTTATGCCCAAATAACTTAATTTTAGTTTCATCAGTCCACAGCACCTTATTCCAAAATGAAGCTGGCTTGTCCAAATGTGCTTGAGCATACCTCAAGCGGCTCTGTTTGTGCTGTGGGCGGAGAAAAGGCTTCCTCTGCATCACTCTCGCATACAGCATCTCCTTGTGTAAAGTGCGCCGAATGGTTGAACGATGCACAGTGACTCCATCTGCTGCAAGATGATGTTGTAGGTCTTTGGTGCTGGTCTGTGGGTTGACTCTGACTGTTCTCACCATTCGTCGCTTCTGTCTATCCGAAATCTTTCTTGGTCTGCCACTTCGAGCCTTAACTTGAACTGAGCCTGTCGTCTTCCATTTCCTCAATATGTTCCTAACTGTGGAAACAGACAGCTTAAATCTCTGGGACAGCTTTCTGTATCCTTCCCCTAAACCATGATGGTGAGCAATCTTTTTCTTCAGGTCATTTGAGAGTTGTTTTGTGACCCCATGTTGCTACTCTTCAGAGAAAATTAAAGGAGGAGGGAAACTTACAATTGACCCCCTTAAATACTCTTTCTCATTATAGGATTCACCTGTGTATGTAGGTCAGGGGTCACTGAGCTTACCAAGCCAATTTGAGTTCCAATAATTAGTTCTAAAAGTTTTGGAATCAATAAAATGACAACGGTGCCCAAATTTATGCACCTGCCTGATTTTGTTTGAACAATTATTGCACACTTTCTGTAAATCCAATAAACTTCATTTCACTTCTCAAATATCACTGTGTGTGTCTTCTATATGATATATTTAACTGACATTTTTTATCGTAACAACCAACGATTTAAACAGGAAAATAATGACTATTAACAAGGTTGCCCAAACTTTTGCATCCCACTGTAACTCTGATAGAAAAATAAAATAAAACTGCATATATTATTGACATTACCATACCAAACACACACAACTTACAAACTGCCCATTTGAATAAACTGAAGAAATACACAGAAATGACAGAAGAAATACACTGCTTGTGGAGAATGGACAAGATAATCATTGAACCCACTGTTGTATCCACCACTGGTATCATCCCACATACACAACAAAAAAGCCTACAGACATTACATATAAACCAATAAACATGAGGAAATTCCTTAACACAAACACAATCCCATAAGACATTTACACAAACCTTTATAATAAAAACCACAAAGAGATTATAAAGAGTTGGTGCAACCCTGACACCTTGCTGTAAATATTTAATGCATGCCCTTCTGCAGGGAACCAATATGGCAGTAGTACTATATTACAGTAATTTTGACATTCATTTGTTCATTAGATCATTGCAATTTTCTTTCAAATGTAAACTTTTATAGCAAGCACAGTAGAGGTCATGTAAATGCTTTCAATCTGTAGCATTGTACAACTTTAGAACAATCTGTCTTGTTCCTTAACAGTGAGCAAGTTAATGAAACAGTGTTCTCCTGATGCAATCTGACAGCAGTGCAGGCGTCTTTCTACAGAAGGCAAACTGTGACACCACTGTGTCTTATTAGGCAGGTTCATGCTGTCCTACATCTGATTCAATCACATTGATAAAATTCATGTAAAACTATATCAGTAGATAGACTTCCACAACAAGATTATAAAGAGTTGGTGCACCATAAGATGAACCCCGTATACTTGATGACAAAACAAAACAAAAAAAAAAAAGAGATTCACAGATTATTTTTTCAGACTCAAGTCAACAGTCAGACCTCCACCAGGTGATGGTGTAACCTCTTAAGAGAAAGCCAGGACGAGCTCAGGGATCTGTGACCCGGAAGTGATGTCACTGTTGCAGCTGGCCGTCAGATCTGTTAATGAGAGAGGAGGAGAAACATTAGGCAACAGTGCCAACCCTCGACTTGCGTAGGTATTACAATTTGATGAACCCATAAGTTGTCTTGTAAGGTGCATACACACACAGCATACGACTGCCCTATGTCTTGGCCTAGGTACAATATAAGCAGTAGCAGTGGGACTATAAAAGAAAATAGTTTGAATGTCTATAGCAATAAAAGAAGAGAAATATGCTACAAGTGTATACTTGTAATGGCATGTCTGCTAGCTATTCAAGATAAGAAAATAACTTGAAGATCTCAGGAAGTAGTAGGCCAATAAGTGATGTGTGTAGTGGCCCTTTAATGGTTTCATTAATTATGATTATTATTATTATTGCATACATTTTCAAATACACTTAATACAATTAAGGATCATGAGGACCAGAAAATGTAGGGAAAATGGCAAAAAACTTCACTAGACAGGGTGCAATCCATCGCAGGGCACATACATGCATATCTTGTTCTGGATGCTGCCAAGAGAAACTTTAGAACCTTTAGGCTATAAATTGTACTGAACAGGTCTGCCAATGGTGGATGTGATGAATCTGAATGAATATTCTGACCTTATATTTTGCTTTGATCTTTTAAGGTTTGTATAAACAGAAGGACCTCCACCTAAAAGTAACATTATATGCTTTGGAGGGTTATTACAAAAATATGTCATTATGGACTATTTCTATATTATATGATAAAAACATGCACATATCTTACTTGCTTGTGAGTAATAATACTTTCCATAATAAAAAGAGCTGTCTCTTCGTGTTAAAGAAAAAAAAAACTGCTGAAGAGCTGCATTGTGTTTCTAATACAAAGGAATCTAAGTTCTAAATTTCCAACAGGAGGAAGTCTGGTTTCCAAGCAGGGGTGTCCTGCATAATGCAGAATCCTAAAAAGAATGGGTGGCTTGCTTTAATTGTTAGCATTGATTTCCGTTGAGCTTGTTTTCAAAATGTTAAAGAGAATGCTTGGTGGTCTGTTTTAATACCTTAATAAACAGAAGGCCCCTGATGTGACACAAGGGCACTGTTAACAAGAGGCCAACACTTTATGGTAGAAAAGGATAAGAAAAAAAAAAAGGACACGTGAGGCTGTGATTGATTTGGTGGAGTCAGCATGAGGGCAATACTTGCTGCTTCAGTAGTCACAGTTGTAAAAGAAACAATTTGGTGAGCAGAACAACAACAGACCATCCACAAGGGCCAGCATATGGGGGAAAAGGGAATAGCAGACCATGAATACTTTGCAGATGTGAGTGGAGGTAAGTGCTTTGGCCCATATGGTGGTTTTTCAGCCCCCAATTGTTCTACGCAGGCCACAAGCATTGGCCGAGACCAGCTGAGAGGATGAGAGAGAGATGCTGTGACAGAAGACAGATGATGAATGCAAAGGGAGGAGACGCCAATAGACCGATTTACTCCTTTCTAGGGCGGGCAGGAGGGCGGATCTGTGGACTGTAAACTGGGAAATAGACAGCTGTTGTGGTTCAGATCATTAGTAGGAATTTAAATAGTGCAACCCTGACACCTTGCTTTAAATATTTAATGCATGCCACACTGCAGGGGAACAATATGCCAGTGGTACTATGTTGCAGTAATTATGGCTGTCATTGTTCATTAGATCATTTATATTTGTATTCTTGGGAACGTATACTTTTATATAAAAATGGCACTAAGCGAGCACAGTAGAGATCACAGAAATGCTTTCAATCTGTAGAGTTGTACAACTTTAGAGCAGTCTGTCTGCTTGCTCCTTAACAGTCAATAAGTTAATGAAACAGTGTTCTCCTGATGCAATCTGACAGCAGTGCAGGCGTCTTTCTACAGAAGGCAAACTGTGACACCACTGTGCCTTATTAGGCAGGTCCATGCTGTCCTACATCTGATCCAATCACATCGATAAAATACATGTTAGACTATGTCAGCAGGTAGACTTGCACAATATTTTTTTGTGGATTCTTCACTCTTTTTAAGGCATTTTGTGTAATCAAAAAAAAAAAAAAAATCTGGGAAGCTGTTCATTGTATTTCAAAATTAGGCCATTCTTTTTCATCCCTTGGTCCAGACCGATCAGCATACCAAACAAAGAAAGGGAATCTTTTCTGTCACAATATGGCTCGTGGCCTTTAAACTCTCCATCTGTTTGTCTGACAAGTAATCAAACAGCGTGGCAGAAACTGGCAACACATTGACGGCCCCTCTCATTTTAACTGAAGTGAAAGTAATTCAAATGGATTTAGGGACTTTTTTTCTTGATTGTAGGGATAGAATGAGTGCAGATACACATGTTTACTGCTGCGCATTTTGTTAGTTTCAACACATCATGAAATCAGTGGAGACACATTCATATCAGATTAATGAGTTGGTAGAAACTGAATAATATTTTCTTGCGTCTCTCAAAAAAGAAGGAAATAATTGTAATCTGACCTCACTGAAAAGTGTGCCTACTTGAGAATTTCTGCCAATTCAAATGCAAATATGCGTAAGTTAAACTTTGCCAAGTATTTTCAAATCTGGGGGATGGGAGAATTTGATTTTGGTGTAAAGTATTTAACATCTTAAAAGATTTGTTTTGGTTGTTTACATGGTTGGTTAGTTTCTTTGTGTTTGTTTTTTCACCTTATTGAAGGTTGATATCTTCCCTTTTTCATTCTTCTCTGCATTAGTAAACACTTTGTTTTTTTAAACGCATTCATTGTGTCTGGGCAGGTTGCTGTTCTTGCACCTTATGCTGCCAGGATAGACTGCAACTCTGTATTGGATGATTCGCTTTTATGAAACTGTGCAATTTTTGCTTGTGTTTATGAGCACATATTTATGTCTTGTCCCATTTTAGTTTGTGCATTGCTCCAGATGTTATTAGGATTGGCCTGAATTTCTCATGATCCTAAAGGGGTTGAAGTGCCTTTGTGCAGGTGTGTGTCTTGAGATGTAATAGTGGCTCATTCAATCCAGCCCAGATCTTTCTAGAACACTGGAATCCTGTCCAGGATAAGTTAATTCACAAAATCGATGGATGTTCACATTTTGGCCGTGTGTGCCTCTTGATGGAGGTTTCCTCTGTTGGGCTACATACTGCTGTTATCTGTCCTAGTTCGCAATGGAATTGCACCAGATCAAATAAGGGTGAGAAAATAAATCTGTCTTTCCAATTGCAATGCCCTACCAATGTGGCTGTCATAACAATGTAACTAAAAGGGTCGAACAACATCCATTTACCCCTCATGTAGGCCACTCCAAGGAATGACATATTAACAACTCCAACGTTTATTTCTATAGCACATTTGCATATACAGGATGTAGCCTAAAATGCTTTACAACATGTCAAGAGAAATAGATGCAAGAAAGCAAAAACAAAATTAGGTAAGCATAAAAATGGATAAATAATAAAAAAATCAATCAGTATGGATTTACATAAAACAGATATACAGTATAATTAGTAGAATGGCAGAGACTTTATATATAGTATCATTTTTTAAGTCTCTAAAAATGAGTCCGAAGATAAGAAATAATTTTAAAAAATACTCCAGGTAAGCTGGACACAGAAAAAAACAAAACAACCTTCAAACCTCAAATCTCTCCTTTACCTTTGAATCTTAAAACTAGTGACTGATAAGAGTAAAAGTTTTCTGCTCAGTCAGCTGGACTCGAGGTTACATCGTCTTCAGAAACTATTTATACCAACTTTTTTCAGAGGAAGAGACCAGCTTTATTATAAAATGCATTTCAGGATCCGCTGACAAGACATTTGGTGAGTGAATCGGTTTGAAATAGACAGGAAAGATGTTTTGCAAGTACGAAGCAGAACTTGAATGTCCATATTAGATTTCTTTACCAAGCCCACCACTTCATTCGCTCTATCCTTTCAGATGTGTCCAAAGTTTGCTAATCTTTCAAGTGACTTTCTAAGAGGTCATTTTCAGTGAAAAGTTATTGGTTATTAGAAGTAATAATTGTCCAATAATTCACATTATGTAAATGGAATGAAATTTACAAATATCAGGTAACTCTTACTGTAAATGGTTACCGCCTCAATCACTATCTTTGAGCGAGATTCTACTTCTGGCAGGCAAACAAATCCAAAGGGCACAAAGTGAAATTAGTGTTCAGATTGTGTTGTATGTTGGAAACTCTATGCCATGGCTGAAATCAGAAGATTGTGGGAGACCTATAGTTTAATTGTTAAGAGTCAAAATGGATGTTGCAGTGTTTCCACACTGAAATTCTAGCAGCTGCTCTTACAACCGACTTTAGTCTGCTAATTTTAGAGGGAAACTGCGATTAAGAGCAAAAGTTCATTAATCAAACCAAGATTAACCTGAAAGATGGACAGGCGTGGCAGTGAACTGCTCATGCTTAGCACCAAAAGTAGAGAACCATGTACCTCTGCTAAATGGCTAACTCCAGGATAATCACAGATAATCAGATGAGCCCTAATTACTTGTAGAACATCATGAACAAGTTAGTCTAAGTATCCAAAGATCATAAAATTAATATCTAGAAAACTAAGTCAATGGTGGTAAGCAGAATGCTGGGGATACAAATTCAGAAAATGATACTGTATATGGCAACAAACCAAGGAGTTTTCTTTTCTTACGTGTTTGAATACAGAGGATTTCCAATGTCACCAAAAAAATAGAAAAAAGTATCGCTTTAATAAAAGGAAAAGAACTGATAGAAGGAAGTCCCAACCAGACATGTGCTAGAGTGTAGTATCATATGAATCAGAGACAGTTTGACACAAGATTTGAGTCATGTAAGGCTCTGCAGCTTCAACAAATTAAAAATATTAGCTAAAAAAAATCCATGAAGAACTGTTAAAAGTGAATGAGGAGCAAATAATATTTTTTAAAACACCACAGGAATGAGACCAGAAATTTAGATGAAACATACGCTTTAACCAGTTATTACACTGAAATATTCTTAAAGAGCTGTCCCTGCTGACGTTAGTAACCCAATTTTCTATTCAAGTCATAACTTGCATTGAAAATGTTCTGAAATATTTGCAAAAAGTAATATTACCATACTTTAACCCTTTGAACCCGGCAGACCAGTTTTTGGGCCAGCCGCAAGGCCTGAATGGCCAGTGTAACAGCCCACCTATCTGCTGTCATAACCCTCCTGCCCTAAATAATGTGGCCTGCACATATCTGTTAAGCAATGCTACTGTTACGCTAAACTACTGTCTAAATCTTGAAGTCTTCTGCCATACACACATATTCTCAAAAGGCCATTACACATCTCTGCCATCATAACCTGGCTGGCTATAATAATAGCCTTAGCTATATTAGACTACACAAGTAATACACCCCTGTCTAGTTAAACTGTTATGCCAGTTACAAAAGTTTTTGGTTTTTCTTTTAAGTTTAAAGAAGAACTGAAAGGATTTCAGTTATACTTAAGTATGGGATCAACTTGCATACGAGCAGGCAAAGAAAGCCCTTCTGCCCCACTGAAGGTTTCTTTTCCTACTTTCGCTCACCTTAGGACATCTGCATTATGTTGTGAAAGGTATACCACACCAGACAAAGTCCCCTGACACTGTCCCGGGCGTGGTTTGACCGCAAAAGCGAGATCCCTGCAGGAACAGGGAACTGCAGAGCGATTGATTGGAAGATGATAGAAATCATTTGAAGTGTCCATATTCATTGCTTCTGAAACTAAAAAGCTGTTTTGAAGCATAAGACTCAAAAGTGCAGTTTTGGCATTGGGTCTTTATAATGGATGCGAGAAAATGCTGAACACTGCGAGAGTGAGTGATACAGCTTGTTTTATAGGATCAGTGTGTTGTTATAACATTGTGCCTTCTCTTTATATTATCATTACATAATGAAATTTTACTTTTACAAATCAGAATATTTGGTTTTCAAACTAGTTGAAAATTGCTGGGTAGGGTAGGGTTATAGTGCCAAAATGCTGGGGAGGGCAGGGTTCAAATGGTTAAATCACAAAACACAAAACATATAAACTAAAATGAACCACAGGTATGTACAATATGTTGACCGTAAACTTATATATTCTACAGCTTTTGGGATTGACACAATACCCTCTAGAATTGGAGAAAGGCATGGAAACTCACTGCCAATTGACGATTGATGCCTCAGCAGAGACATGCTGTCTTTGTTGATGGCTCACTAACAGTGTCACAGCAGCTGAACCCCGTGGGATGGCATGGCTGGCACTTGTAGTTAGGATGCTGGGAATTATAGCTAGTTTCCAATCTAGCTGTGACTGAGCTTACAGCACAGATGCTCGTGCTGCCAGTTACATGAAGCGATACATGAGCATGAAAGCATAAAATGACTGGAAATGATAACAAAGTCTGTTGTGGGCAGTAATATTCCTCACTATTAGTGCCAGCTGCTACATATTCATCCATATTCACTACCAATTAGCTCATGTGTGGTGAGCGGATGTACGCAAAAATGGCTGCTATCGCATCATCCAGGTGAATACTACACATTAATGGTGGTTAAAGTGGCTCCCGATTCACTAGAATGCTAGTAGAAAGGTGCTATATAAATGTAAGGAATAATTATCCATCTCAAAACTAGTTTGTTTCATTTGTAAGTAAAAAAATACATGCCCCTTGTTAAAAATTAATGAAAATCAATTGAAAAGAAAAATTGGGGGCTTTCATGTGGTCATTCGTATCTGCGGTATTGTCATAACCTGAGACCCATTTATTAAAAAAATCTGATCTCAAAAAAGTGGCTTCTATGTGTATTTTTTTTTACCAGGATTGAAATAAAATGTTTGCTGCTAATTTCACAAAAAAACTATTGACTGTCTTTGGAAACACAAATAAATAAAGAGAGTAAAAGTGAATTATCACATAGGATCCATTCCAGACTAAGTTTAATTCTTTAGAGGTGGGTGTCAACTTACAAGATATAGCAGTGTCTTCACGGAGCTGTCAGCTGCTACACGAATGCATTCAGTACTACGATCAGCTGGGGACTGATCAGCTGATGCTGGCACATCACTTTTGTTTTCAATCTCTAGATCACGTGTGTCAAAACCAGAGTGTGATAAGTCAGCGATAATACGCAAAACGTTGTCTGCTGAGTATTTCACTTTGCACATTCGCTACTCTCTTACCAGATCCACCTTTAGCTCCAGCTGCGCATTCCAGCTGGCCGCCGAAAAAATATTCAGCACTCAAACAGTTAAATGCAATTCATTTTGTACTATGAGCAGCAGAACAAAGTCATATTTAAAATTTAATGTCTATTTAAACATCAGGAACAGGACAGCTCAATCTGTACATCTGTGCATTTACTTAGCTAATGAATATTTTTTTTCCAGTATTTCATCAAGTTAGTTCTTCCAGTAAATTTAATTAACAAATGAAGGTAGCATGTAGTTGGTCCAATTTTTATATCTGTCTTTCTCCACTTTGCAGGGAAGGTGCATAAACTTCACACGAGTAAAGGAGCAAGCTGCTTGCAACCCCTCAGTTCATACTTCATCATCGGAGGAAGTTCCACTACAAAGAAGAAGCACACCTCCTTCAAAAAGCGCTCCATCAAGAGGATCATCTATGAACCGAAATCCTCCAGGCCCACCTCCTTCACGGGTACCACCAGGACCACCAGGACCACCTCCTTCACGCCCACCACCATGTCCTGATAACCGTTCTTAAAAGTAAGAGGTGTGACACAGTGCACAGGAGTCCAAAATATTTCAGTACCAAAAAATATTTATTAGAGCTGTGTTTTCCTAAGAGGAATGAGCTTTGTTGCTGGACAGCAAAAATCAGCCTTTTGAACATCAGAGAGCAACTACTGAATAGTCACAGAAATACAGAAACAGTCTCAGTTCCTAAATTTTTCATTGAGTTTGTGATGTATAAATTGCAAAGTATGCATTTTTTGATTTATTGTTTCGTTTTTCATTTTGAAAAAGCAAACAAGACTAAACATTGTTTGAAACTTTGCTTTATTAAAAAAAAAAAATTATAAATAAATAACAGCAATACAAGCATACTAACCTTAAAATCTAATCCCGCCAGAGAAGATTGCTTTAGCTGTCTAGAAATATCTGCAGGTAACAGTAGCAGCACATCGAGAAACACATGCTGAGGATCCCCTACAGTATCTAATTAGGTCTGCAGGCAACTTGGTGACCCTTCAGTGCAATTGAAAGGCTCCGGGTTGATGACTTTTGACATTGATTGACCCAATAATTTATAACTCTAAGCTGTTATTTTTAGTTTAGATTCATTTGCTTTCAGTTTAGCTATTGACCTATTTACATCCAAATGGTTTGTGTCCTACCGGTGAACGTTGTTAGGTGAAAAGTCCTGAATGTGCAGATGGGTAGCTGTAAAATGGTGCATATATGCTTGGAAATGTAAGAGCTTCTTGTTAAGCCGAACAGAACAGTAATGTCGTCTGGACTTTTTTTAACTTAAAATTTTAAGTTAAAGATTTTTAAATGGTGTTTAGCAAGTGGTTATCAGAAAAAAAAATCCAGTTGTAGCACTTGGAAAGTTTACAGGGAAACAAAATGAGGAATTTTGGACATCACTGGAACAATGAAGAGGAATAACGAACATACATGCATGCGGCGTTAAACAAAGAAGGTTATCTGTTTGATTTATTTTTTTGTTTGTTTGTTTTTTACTCATGTCAGCTTTGCAGTCTAAGCACTTCACGGCTCGCTCTACACCCATGCAATATTTTAATGTAAATTTATGTGGTCTTGAAATTTGTCTCAACAAATACTGCAGGGCAGTTAACCTAACTTATTAATCCAGAGCCTAAATGTAAGTACCTCTGGTGACTCAGGACGTTGTCTGCACGTTACGACAATGGTATACTTCACCTTACGTAACAGTACCTTTGTCACTTTTTAAAAGAAGCCTCAGTTTAATGGGTAAAACAGGACTGCATTGTTATTTCTTTCCTTTGGTACAGTATAACACCGTAAATGTTGTAAAAGTGAAGGTGACTAGGGCGTGCATGTGTTTGTCTCCCATTGTCTAACTTGACTGAATGTTTTTTATATATGCAATATTTTCTTTGATCATGATTATTTTCAGTACTGTCTTATTAAATGAAAAAGGGTTTGGGGGTTTCTGCAGAGTTCTGCTGCAGCAATATGAGGACATAGTGACAGACACAATGCGTTTATGTTAAAGGAATTGTATTAAGTAGCTCTTTTTTACCCAAATTAATTTTGTACGCATCAGGAATACTATCTAGGAGCTTAGTTTGGAATAACAACATTTTATTATGACAAAAGTCTGGCAATAGATACTGGAATGCTAAATACATTAGTTATCCTTGTACATGTATTAAGAACGCAAGCTTTTAAGAAAAAAAAAACTGAATCTCTTTCAACAAATAAAGATTTCATAAAACATGACTGTTTCTTATGTCCTTGCATGATCTTTCTGTATCTCAGCTGTAGCACATTATGAGCTAAGACAGTTTATGTGGAGCCTCAGAGAGACTAAAGCCTATGTGTTCATCAATTATCAGATTAACTGGAACTGAACTTGAACACACTGACATCAAATCACCAAACAGAAAGAGTTGAAAACGCACACAGGAAAGAAACTCTGTTGTCTAGCTTACACCACTCTCCAGAAATAGGCTGTGAATGAAAGGCATAAACAGAAAAAGAGTTGGGGATTCTCATTTTATGTCCAGATAATGAAATGCAAATGAATAAATGATGAAAAAAGTGCCGGTGCCTGATGCTGTGATGAGCGTCTGGTTGCAAATGCTTCTCAGGCGTGGAACTCCATCCTCCTTAGAAGCAGATTCCCAAATGAACACTTCCAGGATGATGGCTTGAGGTGCTGAAACGGAAGTGATGTCAGGCATCATCTGGGTATTTCTCCTCCATTCTACAGACATAAACGGAAACAGCGTTAGTGGCTGTGTGTCACCCTTAAATTTCCCCCCTTGTTTCCCATTTTCCAAGACCCATAAAGCACTTCTCAGATTTGTGTGTACGAGGGACGATCAAAAAGTTTTCGCAATTTTATATTTTCATTGGAAACGGTAAAAGTAGGAGGAGTAGTAATTGGGCATTAAAATGTTGGTACGACGCTGAGAAAATTGCATCGCAAACGAAAGTGACTATGTAGAAACGTGATGTAATTTCTTTTTCAAATTCTTTATAAGCAGAGTTTAAAAAGAGCATGGAAACTTTTTAAACGTCCCTCGTATGACTAAGCACACCTACACAGTTTGAGCTGGTTATGTAGGGGCCTATCTGGCTGGGTCCTTATCAGATTCCTCTCATAAAAAAACAAAGTCAGGGAAGATGAGGCTTTTATTCAAGGCTGATCTGGTAACATGGCAACCATTTCAAGAACGTTTTGTTCTCGTCTGACCATATGACAAATGATAATTTACTTCCTGGTGGTGTTGAGTTCAACCATACAACAGAGCAAAATTTAATAGTGTCTTCCAAGGCTTACGATTGGTAACAATTTCAAAATACAAACAAGTAGGTCAATAACTAGAAATCTAAATGACCAGCATGTTAGAGAAGTACTTGTCAAGCATAACCTTTAACTGAATGGTCAAACACACATCTATCCAGAAATTTTCTAAACCAGGGTATTCCAGTACAGATTCATGTCGTGCAAGCATTTCAGAGTTGGTACCTGTCTTGAACATGATACTCCCAAGATGAAGTCTGACCTGCAGCTTTACAGTGGACTACTGTGAGTGAGTAGGTCAACAAGCAGAATTTTTGAGATGGGTGGCAAGGTAATGAACTTCACACTGATGCTGACTTTCAATTTTAGGTATTTGGGTTCAAATCATGCTTAATCTCGCTGCATATGTGGAGCGTATCAAGACTTGTTATTTCATATTTTCAATCTGTAATCTTTGGATTCTGCCCTCATCCAGAAGGTGTATTATAGATATCAGTTTGTCTGCTGTCTCTACATTGTCCTTCTGTAAGTGTGGGCATGTGCAAGAATGTGTCTCATTATAGACTGGTGTCCAGAGTTAGTAACAAGTGCTACCCAATACTATGAGGATGAACTGTAGCATAGCCATGCAATCAAAAGTGGGGGATAAGTAAATGGAACAATATTTAGATAGGTGTGGCATTGTAGTGACAGCACTGCATCACAGTTTCTGGGTTCATTTTTCAGTACCCATCTTAGTGGTGTTTGCATGATGTTCCTGTTACAGGCCAGAAATGTTCTTGAGTTGGGTGGCCCAGAACAGAGGCAGTCAGTTATCACACACCCTGAAGTGGTCATTGTACTTTAGAAGATGTCTTATCTGCTGGGCAAAGGGGAATCTGTCATAAACCTGTTTCACAGCCAGTGGGTAGCGCTAAGCATTACAGTGCCACCAACTGAACTCCAGAGCAGAGATGCTAATCATATCTGCCTCAGCTTTCTCTGGGGATTCCCAAGGATGTTTTGTTCTGTGTATGAGAATTCTCTGTAATAGAACCTTCTCCAGGGCCTATTCCCATCCTTCACCTTCTACCGTCTGAATACTCAGTTACCTTTAATAAATAACACGGCTGAAGAACTTGAATAGAGGGATGTTTTAAGGATCAGAGAGATAAGGTGGTTTAGATTAATGTGACTGTGCCCTTTATGTTTTTTTGTGTAAAACTATTGATCAGTATTAATAATCGGCTGAATCAGTATAGATCATACTTGGGCAACTTTAAAGTTTAAATTAAGCAAATGTAAAATGCTACACACAGGAAGTAAAAATGTCAGATCTGAATACTCAATTGGAGGTTTGAAACTTGAAAATACACCTGATGAGAAGGACCTAGAAGTCATAGCGGACTGTCACTTTCTTACATTACAGTGAATGGAAGCGGTCAAGATGGCTAAAAGGATGTTAGGTTATACAAGGTGTGAAGTACAAGTAAAGGGTGGTCATACTTCAACTATATAATGCACTGGAAAGCTGTGTGCCAATCTGGTTTCCATGCTACAAAAAGGACAAAGTATAGCTACAGAAACTTAAGAGAAGAGGAACTATGCTGACTCCATGACTATGAGGTATGAACTATGAGGAAGGATTGAGCAAGCGTTCTTTAAGGGGGTGACATTATCAAAGTGTTTAAAATTAGAAACAGAATTAGTATGGTGGATGCAAGCTGTTACTTTAAAATGAAGTACATTATCATATATGTGCTAGATTAAAGAACTTTGGGGACTTTCAACACTAGACTTGTTATTTTGGAGAAATTAGATAAATAGTAATGATGAGGTTTGTTGGCTGAATGGGCTATACTTGCGTCACAGATGACCGGGGACACTGCCCGGCTGGGACGCCTGGATAGTCCCCAAGTTGGACAATACTTTTCCTTGGCCATGGGAGGGCAGCCGTCCGGGGCTATTTGGGGGCCACAGGGACAGAGCTGGGACGCTCTGTATGAGAGGACATGGCCACCGCCAGAGGGCACCCGGACAATCAGAGAAGCCTGGATGGCAGCACTTCTGCCACACCAGGAAGTGCTGCCGGAAGTAATTCCAAGGTCACCCGGAGTGCTTCCAGGTGCTTTCCTGACACTTCCGCCATACCAGGAAGTGACATCAAGGGGAGCACCTGGGGCTCATCTGGGTCATGATAAAAGGGGACGCCTCCTTCCAGTTGACGAGCCAGAGTTGGGAGGAAGGAGACGAAGCTTGTGAGGAGGGACAGGAGGTCAAGAGAGAGAGAGAGAGAGAGAGGAGGAAGAAGAAGAAGAAGAAGATAAAGGAAGAGAGTTGGTGCGTGAAGACATGGTGGTGCTAAGAATAAAAATAAAAGAAGTGTGTTTTGGACATTCTGGTGTTGGTCTGTCTGTGTCTGGGGGTACGCTTTCCACACTTGACAAAATCATTTTAGCCTTCTCATAAAAGATTGAAGAGAGGCCCAAGGTCAGTTATGGAACACACTCTGGACCCCTTGGAGGTCATAGCAAAGGAGATTTGAAACAAATCTGACTGCCATTATGAACAATGCTACACACCCTCTCTATGACACACTAACACTGAGGACTTTCAGCCAACAAATTATTCAGCAGAAGTGTGTCAAGAAACGCTACCTGGGTTCCTTTAAAATAACAGCAATATGTCTGCATAATGACTTACTGTGATTGTGACAGCCAAGTCAAAACTTTTCTATTTAATTTTCTTACTCTATAGTCATCCAGTGTGTGTTCAGACTGAAGTATGTGTGTATATTTATTTATCTATTTACTTATCTGACTATTTATGTGTTTATTTATTTAAAGAGCTTCTGTAAAAAGCCAAATTTCACCTTGGGGACAAATTAAGTTCGTTCTATCTATTGATCTATCTAAAACTCCAAACTTGAAGCTGTGTAGCAATAGTGGTAACCACTATACAACAATACTGCCTATAAAAGCCAAATATTTACTAAAAAATAAATTATAGAGGGCCACAGCCAGCAGCCAACACACCAATCAAATATTTTGATTGAATAATAAAATAATTAAACAACATAAATGGGTAGCATCAAAAATATATATATATGGGCACCAATAAATATTCATTTCTATGATATTTATTAAAATGCAGGTGACAAATAAATGACCAGTCAAATATGGTAAATTCTAAACAAAGCCAAGATGGTAATTTTTTCAGAAATCTAGGGGCATCCCTGAAACTGACTTTCAAGGTTTTTAGTTTCATTGTAAAACTAAAAAGAAATCCCAAAAACTTAATTTGAAGAAAGAGGGAACTGATAGTCATTATCTTGAAGCAGAATACACCCAGTTGACACACTTCTGCCTTGTTATGAAGCTGTATTATGAAACCATAACGCATAAGCACATGCCAAGCAGCGATGAAGGGAACGGAACTCAAGCTACATTTCCCAAACACATTAAGCTTACATTTTCTACTGTATTAACGTTGCTTCCAATCTAATTTTACACAGGAAATTAAAAGCAATTTCTGTCCAATAGGATCGTTTTAACTGGTGATTATGATGGTTAAATACTGTACACATCATTATTTAAAAAAAAAGAAACAGAACTACTGCTGGATAGATTTGTGACAAATTTCCAGGAGTGGATGATGATCGTAGGACATGCTTGCAATCAACAAGCACAAGAAGACTATCCAGGAGACAAACTAAAAAAGTAGATTTGTTTGTTGTGGCATTGTCCAAAAGGAAATTGGGGCAGTTCACCTCTCGATTTCTGTAAAGTCAGAATGGGTACAGCTTTAGATGTCCATCTTGTCCTGTTCTAGTGATTGATTATGATTGCCTCTTAAAGGGTAACAGAGGGTCCAAGGGCCTCTCTTTGAAGCCTTAAGTCATCTTTAAACTATTATCTTAGGCCCTCTCTGGACTATTCAGCCATGCATGCTCGGTATGATTGTTGAATCCTTTGTTTATAACTGCACTTTGTAGAACAGAAAAATGCATGAAGCACAGGGCGAGCATGACGAAGACTACTGTTAATGAATCCCTCTAAAGGTGAACACACCATTGCACTGGAGCACCATTGTATGAAGCAATGTAAGTATCAAAACCACTCTAGTCTGTGATGTTCATTTCAATTCAAATAATCACAGAGTGGACCAGCAGGGTATTTCTGCAGATGGAGAATCTCCAGAAAATGTTGCTTCTGCCAGAAGTCCTGCAGGTGTATAAGTGTTCACATAGTCTGTGTAAGTCATGGTTTACTTCCAATTCTTTTTGTCCAAGATGATAGCAATATCTATTGCTGCATTGTTTTCAACCTTGAGAAAAAAAGTTTTTTGTTTTGTTTTCAAAGCATAATTTGATTAAAGTTTACATTAAGGCACTGGGTTATATTAGGTTTAAGATTATAGTAACTGACCAAAGAATTACACAAAACTTTCCACCAGTAATACTTATTATTTGAAAAGCACATATTGCTCTGATTCACAACATATATACATTTTTTGGTGGATAGCCGGAACACTCCTGTGATGGAAGGACCGGGGTAGAGGACAGGTGCATGGCAATACCTCCCCTGGAACACGAGAGGGCAACCCCCCCCCCCCCCCCACCCCCGAATTGCAAGGGGGCACCTAGACAGTTCCAGAGCCCTGGACTGCAGCACTTGTGCCACACCTGGAAGTGATGCCAGAAGAGGATCCAGGTGCACCTGCAGTACCTCCAGGTGCCTATGCAGCATATCCACCACACTCGGGAGTGCTGCCAGAAGAGGATCAAAGAGCACCTGGAGCACTTGCAGGTGCACTTCAAAGGAGGCCACCTCACTACATTCGAGGAGCCAGAGTCGGGAGGTGGAGGACAAAGCTTGCGTGAAGAGGAGTGGAGGCGGCAGAAGAGAAAGAGAGAAAAGGAAGGAAACGAAGAAGAGAAGGGACTGAGCAGTATTGTGTGTTGTTTACTGTGTACTGTGCTCTGAAGTGGGGAGCTGGTGAATAGAGCTGCCCCACGAGGAATGAATAAAGCATGTGCTTTTGGACTTGTGTCTCTGTGCCAGGTTCGGGGAGTGGTACGGACCCATATTTCCACAATGTTAATATAACCATTCAAACTCACATTGTTCATGATACTGTGGAAATCAAAAGTCTGCACATGCTTTCTAAAATGACAGCTTTTGTTGATGTAGGGGCTGAAATCAAGAGTAACATTTCTTGCCATTTATAAGATCATGTAGCTAACACTATTTAAGTAAAAATAGACTAATCAAAATTTAAAACCTTTAATTTCATTGGCTGAATAATTGCATAAACATCTAACTGATATTTTGTGAAGAAACCTTTGCTTTGATTTAAGTAATTCTGTTTAAATGGGTAGCTTTAAATATTCCAAACTCATCCACCTTTCTTTGGAGAAGAGTTGACTTTGCACCAAATGTGTCTCTTAGAATTAGAATTAAAATGTGTACCTTGGTCTCTTTAAACCATAAAACATCTGGTATGGATGAGAGAGACAGAATGTATCTTCTTGCAAAATTTATATGAGCTTGGATAATTTGGGAAAAAACATCCTGCTACTCAGACTTGTGGGGAATACTCAACATGGTTGTGATATGCAGGGTTGTAATACTATATATATTTTATAAAATTGATTATCTTATTTCAGTGTCAGCAGTGAACAGTCAGTTCTTGGAATTAATGTGCTGAAAGCAAGAAAAATGGGATCTGAGTGAGTTTGACAAGTGCAAAATTGTGTATGGCTACATGACTGGATCATCTACAAAGTGGCAGGTCTTGGTATGCAGTAGTTAGTACCTACTTAAAATGGTCTATCTGGTCTGATCCCTCAGAAGAGCTACTGTAGCACAAATTCCTGTAAAAATGTAGTGCCGGCTATGAGAGAAAAGTAGCCACAGACAAAAACCACCTTGAATGGGCATGTGTGTGTTAGAACTGGGCTACAAAACAACAGAATAAGGTGGCCTGATCTGATGAATCATATTTTCGTTTGGATTTTATGGACTGCCTATGTGTCATTTACCTGGGTAAGAGATGGCAGCTGGCTGTACTATGTGAAGAAGTTAAGCTCAGGGCAATGTTTTGAGGGACATTTTGGGTCCTGGAAGACCACATATACCCCTTCATGACAACGGTATACCCTGATAGCAGTGGCCTCTGTCAGTAGGATAATGTAGCCAACCACACTACAAAAATTATTCAGAAATGTTTTGAGGAACATAAGAAAGAACTTAAAGTCTGGATTTGGTGACCAAATTTCCCAGATTTCAATCCAATTGAGCATTTGTGTAATGCACTGGAAAAACAAGTCCGATCCATGTAGGCCCCACATCACAACTTACTGGACTTGAAGGATCTGCTGCTAATGTCTTGGTGCCATTTAACACAGGACACCTTCAGAGGTCTTTTGGAACCCATGCCGGGGCAGGTCAGAGCTGTTGTGGTAGCATAAGGGGAACCTACACAATATTAGGCAGTTGGGTTTAATGTTGTGGCTGGTTGGTATATATAGCCAGTTTTATACATACTGTATGTATACTATGTGTTTATCACAAGGAATGTTATGCAGACAAAGTATTACACTTTTCTAGCAATCACCCCTAATTGCATACATGGAGTTGTGTTAAGACTCTGTTCAGAAGGATTTACATCCATTATAATCCAAAGAATACTACTTCCTCATTTGCCATATATTGCCTTTAATTTCTGTATGTCTAATCATTTCCCTCTGATGATGTCTCCTGGTAGGAGCTGAAAGCTTAGCAACAAAAAACTGTTTTAAGGTACGTAATTTATTTGTAGGAGTTTGCATGTTCTCCCCGTGTCTGCGTGGGTTTCCTCCGGGTACTGCGGTTTTCTCCCACAGTCCAAAGACATGCAGGTTAGGTGCATTGGCGATCCTAAATTGTCCCTAGTGTGTGCTTTGTGTGTGTGTGTGTGTGTGTGTGCCCTGTGGTGGGCTGGCACCCTGCCCAGGGTTTGTTTCCTGCCTTGCTCCCTGTGTTGGCTGGGATTGGCTCCAGCAGACCCCCATGACCCTGTAGTTAGGATATAGCGGGTTGGATAATGGATAGATGGAATTTATTTGTAGATTACTAGCTATAGATATGCAAACTGTATCACAGATCTTCGCTTCCATATATATATAAATATATATTGTCACACACGTGTGCATAGGAGGGAGCTGAATGGACCAAATGAAGGTAATTCTGTGCCAGGCCAGGAGGTGGCAGGATGCACTAAATCTTCCTCTGTTGCCTCTAAAGGCCAAATTCAGGAAATTCTGCCTGATTCAGCCCTGACGACATCACTTCTGGTTCCGGCTCCAAGGATGACATCACTTCCAGTTCCGGTCCCAAGAACATTATTTCCAGTTCTGGCCCCAAGGATGACGTCACTTCCAATTCCGGGCCTAAGGCTGACGTCACTTCCGGTCCCCTGCCTTAAATGGCCAACAACTCGAATGTACCTCAGTTCACTCTTGGACTCCAATCTATGCACTCCAGTGCGACTTTTCATACCTTTTTGCAGCCAGGGATAATATACGGGTGGCTACCTCAAACCTTTTTGTGTAATTATTTCACATTATATATATATATATATATATATACAGTATGCACTGAACCATTTAGGACATTTATTTAAAACTAATTCACAGCAGCCCATTACTGCACCTAAGGTTCTGAAATAAGTGGCAGCATTTTTCAGATAGATAGATAGATAGATAGATAGATAGATAGATAGATAGATAGATAGATAGATA
>JANRMT010062813.1:22431604-22466743 GCA_026402145.1 Polypterus bichir lapradei | reverse complement strand
ATAGATAGATAGATAGATAGATAGATAGATAGATAGATAGATAGATACTTTATTAATCCCAAGGGGAAGTTCACAATTTGTATTTTCTCCTAATATTGTGCCCTCTGTAGACCATTTCTGGGCTAAATAAAAATACCATATGATCAAATGTCAGACTTTCACAGTACAGCTCAGCATGTGGCATACAAGTTAGATACAAGTCCAAAATCCGTAAAGGGCATCTACAAATGTCTTGACCTTTTCCAAGTAAACGTGTTCATGTTGAGCGGCGTGTTTCTGCCTTAAACAAGTTACAGCTGGCAGGGTTCTGATTAAAACGCAGTTAAATGCCACCTTTCTCCGCATCAAAGAGTGTTTTATCAAATTACTACATTCTGACTCTACTTTTGTCTGGCACAATCTTGAACAGCCCTGGCGACCAAACCGCGGGCTAAGACTCAGAAAATGTACGCTGCCTGTTGGCTTTTACTTCACAACAACTGAGCTGCACTCAATGCTACTTGCCAAACTGGCTTACTCAACATTTAGGCCCATGAGATATATCAATAAATTTTTTATTTTCAATCCATACTAAAGCCCCAGATATTTTTTTCTAAACAGTTTGAAGATATTAAAACAGTCATGGAAAGAAAATTACATTACACTTATTCACTTTGCTTGTGCAGCCTATAAAGAAACCACCCCAATAGGAATATTATTATAAAATGTCATTGAAAATTGACTTCATTTAAAATGACTGCCCTGGTTTTGTTTTTGTACCTTTTTAAAAACTAAAATATAACAGAAAAGATGAGTTTTTTTAACAACTGTAGGGCAAACTAAGATCTAATGGGCCTCAGGTGGTAGGCAAGTGTGTGTACAGCAGGGGTGTTGAACTCTGGGCCTGGAGGACCGCAGTGGCTGCAGGTTTTCATTCTAACCCTTTTCCTAATCAGTGACCAATTTTTACTGCTAATTAAATTCCTGTTCCCTTCATTTTAATAGCCCTGTTTTTGAGGATTTTGTTCTCTCAATTAATTCTTTTCTTCATCCAATGGCAGCCCGACACAAATGAGAGGTGAAACAAGCCAACAGTTGACCAGCTAAATTAGTGCTTCAAACTCCAAACAATTTCACTCCAACCACTTTTTTAATGAGAAGCTGATTCTTGCTGTTAATTAAAGCTGTTATTTAATTCCATGGCTCATTGCTGCTCTCATTCTGCCACAGCAGACATTTCCAAAACTGTTGATTTTCTGTTTTTTCTAAGAACACCATCAACATGTTTTGGTGACCTGAGAGATCATCTTTACTGAGACCTTCACCATTATTTACTTTCAGATACTGTGTGATGGGCACGGGCGAGCTGGTCATGTGGCGGCTTATTTTGTGTCTCATTATTGTTTGGCTGCTAATTAAGGAAAAAGAAACAACTAAGGGGCCTGAGTCAAGTTAATTAAAACAAAGGCAAATGAAGTTAGTTAGCAGCAAAAACTGGTCACTAATGAAGAAGATGGTTAGAATGAAAACTTGCAGCCACTGCGGCCCTCCAGGACAAGAGCTGGAAATCCCTGGTGGTCTAAGGAGAGGCAAGGCATTAGGGAAAGTTTAACTGATTAAGATGAAAGGCCAAGTCATACTTTTTGTTTAAGAAAATGTTTTTCAAACAGCTGCCCATGCACCTCCAAATTATCGTGTTTGCAATGACCTGTCCAGAGAAATTCAATTGAACATGCAAATGGTAGTATGTACATGTACAAACTGTTTAGTAGATGCTGTCTCAAAAAAAGTAATATGAAAAGACAACCATTCACTTTCACATATGGGTATGTGTGTGCGCAGTTCAGTGAAGTATGTGGGTGTCAGACACCTTGTGCATATACCACAAGCACTAACACTTTTGATTACGTTCCATAATTACTATAATTTAAACATATATTTACTGAATATGTTTAATCCACTTTCAGAATTATGTGGGACAAGAGCTGTTCCAACAAGAATGAACAATGGATGAAACTCAACTCAATTGTGAAGCCCACTCAAGCACATACAGTTATTTAAAATCAAGAATCATCCATAATTTTAAGCAAAATAGGATATCTTTTTCCGTCTGTGTTATGGTAGATAGATTTGGATTCTCTCAGATGAGTTAGACATTGTTATATTGTTATATTATTACTGTATATATTGTTATTGTTATAATCATGTTTTAGAGTTGGAAATTTTTGTGAATTCAGAAGTGTCCAATAAATAAGTAGAAATTGTATTTAACTAATGTCTGACCATGAGCTGTTCACAAAATAAAGTGGTGCAAGTGAAATTAAAATCTTGACCCAGATACATTTTGGAAATCTAAAAATTGAAAACATTTTGTGCATTGTGCAATTATGAGTGTACAGATTGATAAAACGTTTGTTTTTGATTAAATGACTTCCACTCATTATCTGAAATGATAACCGGAAGGAAATATTCCATTGCCTCGGATTGTGTAGTGGCGCAGTTTTTCTAATGTAGTCAAAAGTTGCTGTATATTGATCATCTCTAGATAATATACTGCAGTTTCTAGAGCAGAAACTGGGGAAATGTTAGCAAAGATGACAAGCTTCTAATGTACAGGTAAAATAACTAATGTATATTGATAAAAAGTTGCATGTTATTTACAATATTTGGAAGAATTCAGACATATTGCCAATATACAAATCTCCATGGCAATGGCAAAGGGAAATTAAATTGTAACAAAGGGTAGCCATGTCTTATTCTGTGTTTTAAAGGGAAAAAAATATGACTTAGGTTTTCTTGGTATAATAGTTAATCCATGGTTATATATTAGGATCAAATTCAAATATGAATAATGTCTTATGATTGTATCATGGGCTTTTCTGCATTCAGAGATAATAAGTCAACAGAATGCACTTTTGCTGCTAGTGTATATATCACATTGAACATCCATTAACAATTTAATAGTAATTGTCTGCCTTTAACAAATCAAGTTTAATTTTGATAAACTATAAAATCAATCCCATTCTCTCATTTTTGCTATTGTTTCAATAAGTTTTTTATCTTCTTTATTAGCTTTATATCCCTTGTTTCCTACTGCATATCTCCAGTTACACTGAGTCAGTTTCTATATTTCGTCTGGACTCTACACAGGTGGTCTGCCTGAACTTTGCATGGCACCACACAAATGCACTTTTACTCAGTTTTGATAAGCAGACTCTAAGTTCACCTGGTGTGAGGAAGCATGCCGTGTGTGCTGGTATCTGATAACAACTGGCGCAACATCCATAAACAAAGCTTAAACTTTAATTTTAAACAGACTAAAGAATCTGGTACTAATTTTCTGTGTTGAGTGTATTAACAATATAGCTTAGTGCCACAGAAAATGTCAACTTGTAGCAAATGAGTATGGCAAGTATGAGTACATCACTGTTAATTCCACATCACTGCTGTGTGGCACAGTGGACCAGATGCTGAGCTTTAAAACACAAGGCTGCCATTTCAGTCCCTGCCTCTACAGCACTGTGTAAGACTAAATAAGTAACATAAATTGCCTATACTTGAATTATAAAAAATTATATATCATGAAAATAAGTAGAGTATATATTTATATTATAACTATTTATTTAGATCTTAACAGAATATATTTTGATCACCTTGGGTAAAACTTTTACAAACATTAACAACAGTAATGCTAATGATGGCTGGCCTCTGCTGAGTGTCTAAGGAGTCCATTAGTATTGACTACTAAATCTTCTGCTCACTTTTCCTCATTGCTTGAACCTAAACAGGAGAACATCAGTCTTCAGCTCCAGTTTGTGAAAAGGACTGAAGATCTACCTTTAGAAAGTTTACCTAACCACAGACAACTAATACAACTACTGCGGACCTCTGACTATCAAATTCTGTGTTTCAACCTATTATAATACTTGAACTAATTTGTAGTACAGAACACTGGTCAACTGGTCATTTTACTTCCATCCATTTTCTAGACATCCCCTTAATCCAGTTTTAGGCCATCAGTAGTCATTGCCTAGACTGGCAGCATCAGGTCCATGACATAAACAAATACTAAACAACCAACAATTTTGACTCACAGTATTTAAGCTAATTTGTAGCCATTATCTAACCTAACACACTTTAATAGAACGTACCCAGAATACACAGAAAAAACAAAGCAGCCATGGAGAAATTGTACGGACTCTGCACAGACAGTTACTGGGTAAGGATTCAGACCCAGTCACCAGGGGTAATGGGGTGACAGCGCTGACTAGAGCACCATCACACCACCAATTACTTTTTTGTAGGGTATTTTGGACAAAGAATGGACCAACAATTAGCATTATTACCTATCAGCTCCAGAGTCTTTGGGTGCTATCTCCAGTATCACTGCATCACAATAATAAACTGATAAAATAATCAATTCATCCATCCAGTTTCAACGTATAATTAATAATAATGCACTATATTCTTCTAACCTCTTCCAGTGCTGTATGCTTATGGTGTATATAAAGTGGTTTTATGCAATAGCTTAGCAGAAGACAAGTAAATAAACATCATTAGCAAAAGATTGTGACTGTTACCTTTTCCTTACCTAGAATCTACAAAAACATTCATGTAGATAAACTCGTTTTCATCACTCCTATGCTCCATACATCATAAGAAAGGATTCTGAAAATTGTAAAAGACCTTTCACAGAACTGTAAAAAGCAAGAGCTGGCTCCTTTATAAATTCTGTTTTTGGATCTTTTCTAACAGCTGCTGCCAAAGGACGCTGAGATTTTTGCTTGTAATCATGAGTCTGATTAATGCCAGAACTTGTATGAGTAAGTGTGAGTGGTGTAAGAGTGCTGGCTCTGTGATGGCTCTCTGAGACCATGTTTGTGAATTAACAAGTTCCACAGAATAAATGAATGCTAGACTACTCAAATTTTGAACAAGAATGCATCAATAGCTTTCTACTAAATTTCTATTTGTTGTTAGGCATGGGAATCCCAGCAATGTTGGTATCTGCCATTATTGATTAGAATTTTATTCAGACAGTTTCTTCCATCAACTTCTTAAAATATTTAAGAAAAGGAATGCCATTGTAGGATTAAAACTTTTTGCATTAATTTTTCAAAGGGTACTTAGCAGTAATGGTGTTAGAAAATTAACTGGCTTTTCCAAGTATGGAATGCGAAGTGCTGGCGGAGCAAGAAAGGTTCTCTCCTCGCGCTCTGATATTTGTTTTATTCAATGTCAATTTGAGTGTTCATTACTAATGTCAGTAAATCATTAAAGTAACATGCATGCACCTACCCTTCTATTTTTTAATTTGCATATGTATTGTATCCAGCCTACCACAACTGACAACTTACAATCAGAGAAAAGTACCTAACTTCATAATAAACATTATGATGAAAATAAAGTTGTATGCCATATACAGTATAGGACTTGAGGCAGGGCAGCCTCATTGTAACTGCAATGGACCAATTTAGAGTTGTCATTCCACAAAAAGTACAATAATAATAATTATTGATATTAAATAAAACAAGTTAGAATGTGCTCTATTGAAATTATGACAAAAATTCCAAACATTAAATACATCAAAACAGCTGTGCATCTGTGAGGTTTCCAAAATTCTACAGCTACTGAAATGGAAAAGCTTCAGGAATTGAGTGTGATACATAAAACAAGAAGTTCCACAGCTGAAGTATTTCTGTTTTAGACTTTTTACTTAAATTCGAAATAAAATCAGCTTAAACAAATGAAGACAAAAATTCCAGATTTGTATGTTTCTTGTTCTACTTCTTCGTTTGGCTGCGCTGGTTAAGGGTTGCCACAGCAGATCATCTCTTTCCATATCTTTCTGCCCTCTGCATCTTGTTCTGTTACACCCATCACCTGCATGTCCTCTCTCACCACATCCATAAACCATCTCTTAGGCCTTCCACTTTTAGTTGTTATATTACTAAATGTTCACATGACATCTAGAGTATATAAATTTAATACAAAGATGATGAACTTATTTGTCCACTCACTCATTCACTCACTAACTCACTCACTCATCAACAAAAGCACTCTTTACCATTTTGTTAAAAAGCTGAAATTTGGCAGGATTGTATATCTAGGTCAGTAGGTATCTGCTAAGAAAGGACATATTGATATATCAAAATTTTGGTGTAAACACACAATAGAAAAACTCTTGGCCAGACTTTGTGCATATTTATGCTGGTTGATTGGTGACTCTTCATTGACCTGATAAGAACAAGCATGTGTATGTGAGTGGTCTTCCTGCTTCAGAATATGAAGATAGATTTCCTGCATGATCACTATCTCAATAGAGTCTGCTCTTTCTCCTTTTACACACATTTATTTTCCTCAGCTGATAATGATGTGCATGTTACAATAGGCAACTCTAAACTGACCTTGTATGTGTGAGTGTGGGCACATTTATTAAATGTGTCCTGCAATGGACTGGTGCCACATCCAGAGTTCAGTCCAGCCTTCTGCAATCCTGTATTGAAATAATAAATAAATGATTAATAAGTTATGGTTAAATTTCTTCCAAATATCAATCTAATCAATTATTGTTCTTAATGCCTGATTTGAAAAAAAGAAGAATGTATGGAAAAGACCAAAAAATCAAAACAGTTTTGAAGTAGATTAGTGCCTGCAGAGAAACAAGGTGAAACATATGCCATTATAACAATACTCTAATTCACAGCAAATATTTCTCATCTGCTGTAGTGGATTTGATATATTTTTGTTTCAATGCAATTTATTTTAACAGAGTGCCATGTCGGTATCCCAAACAACAAGCACAGCTGCAACACAACAGATCTATGGTTGTTTCGTAGAACTCTCCGAGTCCCACCTATCAATGCCAATCACATTTCTGCGACTGACTAGGCTGTGGTAGTCAAAAAGCCCACCTGCAGAAATGAGAAGCACAGAAAAGCTTTACCCTGCAGGTGTTTTGCATAAGTCATGTTCATGAAAACAGCCAGTAAAATATTACATTTGGCACTGCATGCTGTTAGCCATTTTGCTTCACTGATATGTCATGTTTGAATGAAAGCAGCTGACAAATTCTGTTTTTTAAATATTACAATGAGCTAGCACATAAATAAAATGTATAAAGCTCCATATTGGTAATGCAAAGTCACAGCATGTAGGAAATACATTATTGATACAGTGGTGTTTAATCAGTTAAAAGTCACAGAATCGGCTTTATAGCTTAGATCATCTTTTTGGCATTCTGATTTGCCTTTAAAAAGCAATTAAAACAGTGCATGTACCTGTTTATCCATTATTGAGTCAGTTAACAACAGGGAGTGGTGGAAACAGAGTCTATGTCATTTGTTAGAAATCAGCCATGGAGGAGTGCATCACAAGCCACACACAGAGTGAACCATTGGACTGAGATGGGACACATGCGTCCCTAGAGGAAACCTTCATAGAGACTGGGAGAATGTGGTAACAGACAGCAACTATCTAATGTACTAGAAGGGCTAAAAAACAGACAACAATGGAAAAAACAGCGATAATAAGGCCAAAGCAGAAAGATGAATGTAACTGATTTCAGGAGGACGTTACAGAATGTGACAGTAGCCTACAGCCTAAAGTTGAATTTTACTTGACTACCTTCAAATTAAAAATTCAAAAAATTAAATTATTAAGTGTTTGTAGAATGTAAATACTTCATCCTAAAACTACTTCTGCTTGAAGGCTGTCACAAGAGTGCACCAGCTTGAAAACCGATGGCAAAGGATTGCTATTTTAGTGTGGGGATCTTCTTAGAAATATTTTTTTCACCAAGATTTTCATTGTATGGTATTTGAGTATTGTATTCTGCCCACATCAATGTTACATGTTAGTTTAAATACCTTTTGAATTTAAGAAACCTATTTTTACATCAATGGCCTTTTTCTGGATAGTTGTTGTCCCTCCCACAAGACAGCCATATGCAGTGTGTTTGTATTTATTGCACATTTAAATTACAGCTGACAAGCATTTTAGGAGAACACTGCCCTTGCTTACTATTTCTGTGGGCTTTCTTCCAAGCACTCTGTTTCCTCCTATATTCTAAAGATGCACAGGTTAAGCAGATGGCAAGTTTAAAGTGGAAAACGTATTAAGCAATCATACCAATATACTGAGTGTGACTGGGCCAAGTTGCCTCCCATCCATGGTGGTTCTTGCCTTAAAGTCCAATTTTATTTTATAGTGGAACATGAAAGGGATGCTTTAAAAATAATTAACAAAGTTGGGATACTCCACTCGATCAGCTGCAAATCTAAATCAGACAATTTTCACACAAAAAGACCCGACCGGTGATCACTAAATTGGCCAAAAGCAAGAAACAATCTTTTTTTTTTTTTTTTTTTTTTATTAATTTTATTACAATCCATACAAAGCAATCAAGTTTTTACAAAGAGAAAAAATTAAGAACAGATCGATCCCCACCCCGCGTTGCGCACTTCTTGCTTGTGAATTTGTTGAGCTAAAAGCTTATTAGCTTTCTCCCCATGTTCATAGTAATAATGTCTGGATTTGTAAATTAGTTGTTCAGTTTCTTTAGTTGTCAAGAGGTTTAATTCCGAATGTAGAGCCTGCCTCCTCCTATGTAGAGTCTCGCTTAGCAGTCTGGCGTGTTCTTCATCTATTTTAGTAATTTCGCTTTTTATCTCTGCTAGTTTCTAGGCTTTGGATTTATTTCTGTGGGAAAGATATGAGATAATTTGACCTCTTAAGAAGGCCTTAAGAGTTTCCCAGAGTATTCCTGCAGAGATCTCGGGGGATGTATTTGTCTCTAGAAAGAATTTGATTTGTTTGGATATAAATTCCGTACAATTCTCGTCAGCTAATAGAAGCGGGTTGAGGCGCCATCTGCGGGGTGAGTGCATGGGGCTTAGTAATTTTAGCTCCAAGATCATAGGTGCATGATCAGAAATAACAATAGCATCGTATTCACAAGATTTAATCAACGGCAAGAAGTTATTGTCTATAAAGAAGTAATCAATCCTTGAGTAACAATGATGCACTGGTGAGTAGAAAGAATATGTTCTTGAATTTGGGTTTAAAAACCTCCAGGGGTCTGATGAATTGTGATCAGTTATAAACTTTGTAATTATCTTTGCGGTGTTAGATGCCGTCCCCCCTGTGGAGGAAGTCCTATCTAAAAGTGGATTTAGAACACAATTGAAGTCCCCAGCCATTATAACTTTATGAGAATTCAGATTGGGAATGGATGCAAATAAATTTTGTATAAATTCCTTATCATCAACATTAGGTGCATAAACATTTATCAAAATCATTTTACAGTTAGATAAGTCTCCCATGACCATTACATATCTCCCTTCAGGATCCAATACTACATCTGATGCTACAAATGGTACTGTTCTATGTATGAGAATTCCCACCCCTCTAGTTTTCTTTGTAAAACTAGAATGGAACATTTGGCCAGTCCAGTCTTTTTGCAGCCGGAACTGATCCTTGCTTATTAAGTGAGTTTCCTGTAAAAATACTATTTTAGCATTTAGACCTGTTAGGTGAGAGAGTACTTTCTTTCTCTTTAATTCATGATTCAGGCCTTTAACATTCCAGCTTACGAAATTAACTGTCCCGTCATGGAGACACTGATTCTGAGTTTTTGATGCCATTTTGTAGTCTTAAGTGGAAGTGAGACAGCTTCGGCCTTAATTTCCTATTTCCCCTAGAGTTGTTGCCATGCAGCTTATTATTACGTTGGTAGTTATAATTATTAAGATTAATAGGATAGATTAGGTATAGATCAAGCCTGCTCTCTTTCTCTCCCCCCCTTAACCCCCCACCCTCCCTTTTTGCCTCCCCAAGTGAGGCTAAAACCCACTTCACGCAGTCCCAGTCCTCTGACATACCCAGAGACAGAGCACGTCCAAAGCAAAACAAGCCCCAATGCAGCGGTGCTTTAGAGTTAAAAGATAGAGATATCTGTTACCAATATAGTCTTTAAAAAAAAAAAAAAAAAGAATTTGGCACTTAAAATATATATATAGTCTTCAGCAATTTTAGTGCATTAAGATGATACACCCAGATAATAAACCCGGGTGATGATGTTAAAGATGTGTCCAAAATAAGCATAACAAGTCTTAATACAGTAATAGCAATAACAATAAACCAAGGGTATGATATTGAACAGTCTCGTTTAGGGTAGAAAGAAAAAAAAAAAAAAAAAAAAAGGAAAGAAAAAGTAATTAAGCACAATAAAACATAAACATAAACAGATAGCGCCCTAGTAATACTAAGTAATAATGAGAATATATGTGAATATATGCTGATAAAAACCCGTATTTTAAAACGAATAGATCAGACAGTAGATTATTAATCCTTGCTTTAATCATTAACCGCCATGACTCACTATTATGTATCAGAATAGTCCCGGGATCAGCTTTCTTAATTCCTTTTCTGCTTCATCCTTGCTAGCGAATACATAGAAATGACCTTGCCATTACACTTTAAGTTTTGCCGGATACAAGAGGCTGTATTGGACGCTGGCTTGCCGTAACCGCTGTTTGATGTTGTAGAAGGCTGCGCGTTTAGTAGCTGTTGCTGGAGAGAAGTCAGAAAAGATATGAATGTGGTTATTTTCAAATGTAATATCTTCCTTGTTTCTGAGGAGTGCCATCACCTCTAGCTTAAATGATAATCGTTCAAAACGAACTATAAAAGACCTTGGTCTGGGTCTAACGGTGTTTGATCCGCGTACGCGGTAAGCTGCTGCTATCTCAGATTCTGCTTTAAAGTCGTCCCCGATTATTTTAGAAAAAAGTTCAGCAGCGAATTTCACAGGGTTTGAACTTTCTCGATTCTCAGGCAGACCTTCAGTTCTGACGTTATACCTTCTACTTCCATCTTCCAAAGCAGCCAGTCTGTCTCCGAGTTTTTTGCATTCGGAGCTGACATTTTCTGCTTTTTCTTCAGCACTGGTAGCTAAATTTTCGGCTAATTCAATCCTAGTCGTGAATGTCTCCTTGAGATCCTCCAATTGATTAGTAAGCGTTTCAATTTTACCCAGCACCTGTCGCATTTCCACTTGCATTTCTTGTCGCAGCCTTTCATTTGCCTGTTGCAGCATCAGCCGCTGCGTCTCGTTTGCTTGCTGCAACTCCTGCCTCTGCGTTTCGTTTGCTTGTTGCCATTCCTGCCGCTGCGTCTCGTTTGCTTGCTGCCATTCCTGTTTCAATTCCAGCAACTCTTGTTTCAACCTCTCATGTGCCTTTGCCCTTGCTTTCTCATTTGCCTTCTCGGTTTTCTTTATATCTTGTACGATCTCAGCGAGCATCACCTCCAGTTTAGACATTTTAATTGTGCTTTCTTGTACCGTAGGTGAAGCGTCAGGCTCTACTGTAGCCGGTGCCTCCGCTATCCCCGGCTCGCGTGGAGTAATTGAGATCGCGGACTGTAAGGCCCTTTCCAGTTTCAGGTGTTCTCCGATCAGCGAGCTATCGAGATCTGTACTCCCGATCGTACATTCGCTCCCCTTTTCACTCTCAGCCGGCGACGATGTAGCGGACCTTGGTCCCGAAGAGTCTGTACTTTCGCCCAGCTGTTCCAGGTCTCTCTCTGAAAGGCCGTATCTTGAGCTAGGGCTTGCTGATCTTGGCTTGGGTGCAGCTTTAGTTTTCTTTTCTTTCGGACCCCCTTTCTTGCTGGCCATGTTTATATATGCTTACAAATATACTGTAGCAGTCTCCTTGGGCTGAATAAAAGTAGGATATCTCAGGATAATAGGCAAATAATATGAAAAATAACACCGCTGCTAGCGGAGCTCCACTTCAGACGTCCATCTCTCGCATCGGATGAGACCAAAATCCAAACAATCTTTTTAACCCCTGCTTTTCTGAGCTTTATGGCAATTTAGTTGCAGCGCTCCCTTACGTGTTTTTTTTTTTTTTTTAGCAGACTTCCCGCAGTTTAAACAAAGAGCAGCAAGTCAAGGCTTCTTTTGCAAGACACTGGAATATTAGCCTTTACATTAAAGAAAGCAGAGTAATAAACTGAGAAAAAGGAATCAGAGGAGTCTCCCAGTGCAAGTAGACAAACGGCAAGAAAATCTACTTTAAAGAATGCAGATGTTTTATGTTAGATAGACTCCTAAAACTTTATTTATTTATTTATTTTGTACTTTAACTAAAATGGACATCGTCCATGTTTAATTGTCAATATCAATTAATTAAGTGTGTTAGAGCAGGGGTTTTCTCAAAGTCGGTTCTGGGGACCCACTGCGGTTGCAAGTTTTTGTTCCAACCAGATTCATAATCAGGGACAACAACTGATAACGCTGATCTCATTTAATTAGCTGGTATTTTTTCACCTTCTCTTATTCTATATTCAGAAAAGCACAGCATGATGATTTTTACTTTATTAAGACATTTAGAATTATTTCTATTTTTGCTATAGATTTAAATGCTTAATTCTCTTTTGTTGATTCCATTATATTTTGCCCTTTCTCTGTGCAGTTTGCTCCCTTCAATGTATCTTAAAAATGGCAATTAAAAACGAGCAGAACAGACACCCAAGCAAACAACATTGAATCGTCAAAGGCTGCAACTACTTTAGCGACAGACCCTCTAATTAGTAAATAATGGATTAATTAAGCAATTACCCTGGAAAAGCAGAATGAAAATCAAGATGAAAATATTGTTAAAAAAAGATTATTTCCATATTTTTTTTACCAAACTTAGTTTTCTAATTTCTATATTGTTCCACAGAATCTGGGAAATAACAGTTCACTTAATTAGCCCAGGAATCCAATTAAAAACAGAAGCTGGTTGTAACAAAAACCTGCTGCCACAGCATTTGAAAATCTCTGTAACAATATATACAGTATATTGTTAGAGAAATGCTGAAAATGACCTTTTTTATATTAAGTTTTGTTTCAGATAGGTACATTACAGAAAAAATGTAACAATATGACAGCTTGTAATTATGAGAAGCATTTTATTTTCTTTTATGTCATGTGTATTATGGATACATATATTTGTACATATTTTATTAAAGTATTTAACTAATTTGAAGTATTTTTGGTTCCCAAAAGATTCCTCCACAAGAAGGTTCCAGAAAGAACCTTTATTTATTTTGATCTGTAACATGATCCATACAGTACATAACCACAAATAGATGATAACAAACTTGTGAAATACCAGTGGGTCATGATTTTAAACAACGCTTTCTGCATATGTCTAGTAACACAGGCCAAATCTAGGTTTTCTTATTCTATTAGTGTCCTGCTAGATAGCCTACCATACATTAAAGATTTTGATTTTTTTTTTTCTACTAATTAGGAAGCACAAAGTGCCAATGTTATATGCAAAGAACCATTCCCAGAATGAAATGGTGCTTTGTCAGACAAACGTTCAATAAGGAACCATACAACCCAGTAAAGAACCATAAAATGCCATTTAAGGACCAGTATTTTTAGGAGTAGTTTTTATTTTATAAATTTCATTAAGGAGTTTTTTAATGTTACTATATGTGAAATTTGAGGCTCCTAAGGGAACAGCTTTGAACTACACTACTGTACAGTATATGTTCAGTCATCTGTGAGAAGATATATTTATCATTTGTATAAACTGAATCTAAGCCAACTCATATTTGTAACCAAAATTCTCAAATAAGCATTTAAAATAAGAGTGAACAACTGCAGTTAAAAATGTTATCATGCTATTATCCACTTACTTTAGCGATTCACTTTTCTTGAATCTTTTCTCATAACTCCTAAAGTCGGATACATATTCTCCAACTGGAGCACACCCAGACAAAGTTACCTGCTCATGGTCATACAATGCCAGATAGTAGGATTTGAACCCACAACCACAGGGCTTGGAGTTCAAAGCCTTAACTTCTACACTACCCTGCCCAATATGTTCAGCACTCTGCAGCAGATTTACAAGGCTACTGATTTCTGTACTCCATAATACATGTTTTTGTTACTTGCTTCTCTTGCATTTAAATTGGCTATAATTCAAACTATTTTCAAACTTGAAACTGTGTCAGCAGTAGAGTGCCAGTCGAAGCCCTGTGAACCCTAGGGGTGTGGACAGATGTCGTCCGTCGTTGCCCATAGCGGTTAATCAGTATTATTAGACTTTGATTACCTGTGGGTGTCCTCCTTGGTGCCAGTAGCACACAGCCCTTAGTATAACAAATGGTAACCCTTTGTGAATGTATTACCATGAACTTTTTTCATTCATGGTGTACAGAGCATGCACACTTTTACTTTCATAAATGGCACCCAGCAAGTAATAGCACCCACACAGTACCATCAGAGTTTGATGACCAGTCTCCCTTGGTAAAGGAGTGCGTACGCTCTTCAAATGATGGTGCCCTAGGGCCAATGGACTGACCAGGTTTGGGTAGAGTGGTTAGTACTAACAGGCACTGTCTGTATGGATTTTGCAGATTCACCTGTTGCGCCGTGTTGCCACTTTAACTTTTAAGGAAAAACACTGACCATGTAACCGAAAAAAGCATATTTAATAAGGTATAATAGGAAATTTCTAATTAAATACAACAGCAGGATATGTCTGTCAAATAAATCAAAACTTTCATATATTGAAATTGCATTCCAAATAAGCAGTAAATGACAAATTCAAGCTTAGGAGTAGAACATTAAACAGGATTCATCCTCACACAAGTCAACAATTTCAACTTGACTTTCTTGTTTGTAGTTTTTCAGTTTCTCACAATATCGTCTATGGCGCTGTCCTTCTTTAACATCCTTAATGACAGATTTTGACAATTCTAAGTGTAGCAGCAAGCACCTTGATATTTAATGGCCTTTTCTGCACATTAAGCCATTTGCACAGTGCAGGATGTGATGTTAACAACAGGTCAGCAATCACAACCATCATGCAAATTTGGTGATGCACAGACTAGTAATCACATTTTGGGCCAGGTTTATACTTAACGTGACGTGACGCTTGCTTCAGCAGACGCTACTGCTACGCAAGCGTTGTACTGTTTATACTTGCGCGGGTACTTTACGTAAATCTGGAAGATTACACCAGGTGGCAGTGCGAGATATTATCACGGTGAGAAAACGTTCAGCTTTGCTGTGTTGTGAATTGCCTGAAACATCCATTAAATTCTGAGGACACCTTGTCACAATATCTCTGAAAAGGATGTTTTATGAATACATCCAGCTGTCCAGGGATGTACCCATTCCAGCAAGCATCGGGCACGAGACAGAAATAAAATCCCTGGATGGGGCATCAGCTCATCACAAGGTGAACTCAAGCACATACACGCACTAGTGTCATTTGAGTGTCACCAAATACCCAAACCTTCATGTCTTTAGAAGGTAACCGGAACACACTGTGGAAACCCACCAGGAAAACATGCAAACTCCAGGCAGGGAACACCAGGGACCTGACTCCGTACTGTGAGGAAGCACAGTACTTTAATACTAAAATAAACTGCGAGGTTAAAGTGATCATTTTGAAAATTAAAGCCGAAATTTCCACTTTGATCACAAAATAGACCTTTTCACTGTGTCCTTAATTTTTTTCACAGTGGCTCAAATACACTGCCGAACATTCTGATGCTGTTGTGAAGGTGTGAAAAAATAAAAAAGAAGATGGTATGTGAGACTTTTAAAATGTATCGTGTCATTATGTTGGGGGAATACATTGAATATAAAAGCACCACGAATGCATTTGTATATCGCATTTTGCTTCACCACATCGAACCATTCATCAGACTTCGAAGCACGCATATCCGCATAGAGGTTTTCTGTCACATGTAGACAGTAAACAGAGACTCTGACATCACGATCCAACTTGATCACAATACGCCCCCCGACTTTTTGCTGGAACTGCAACTCGCACACACATCATGTTCATTTCTGAGGACCTGCTCAGAGGACACATCAAATAAACGCTAGGAATGCATGGCTGAGCGTATCGTTTAAACCAGCCCTTAGAGGTGCACAGAGTTGATCATTTTTTGTTAACATGTACAAAACAATAAAATGATGCGAAAGAAATAAATGATTGTGATGAAAAAACAGGGATTCAGGAAACAAAAAACAGAGAAACATAGACAGGAACAGAAAAACAGATGTGTGTGAAAAAAACATAGCAGTGGCAACATTGCTCCTGTGTTCCTACCACATCCCAAAGATAATTGCCAACTATCATTTGGCCTGTTTCACTAAGAGTGTGTGTGTGTGTGTGTGTGTGTGTGTGTGTGTGTGTGTGTGTGTGCATAAGAGTGGCCCGCAATAGAGTGACACCTTATTCAGCTGTCACTCTGTTTCTGCCTTATGTCCTAATGCTGCTGGGGCAACTCTTGCAATTCTGAAGCCAAATAAATGAATTATATGGTTCACTACTGTGTATAATACGATGTGACAGTGGTCACGACAGATTGCGAGTGGATCGCGGACTGGGTCGTGGCGTGTCGAACTTGCTCTGTCGATCGCGCTAGATTTATTAAGGTGACCACGCAACCCAACTCTGGAGTTTGTGCTCGATTCACTAATTTTGAGTGGCATTTGATGGGTCACAAAGACACTCCCATAAAAAAGTGGGTTGCAACACCAGAAGGATTGAGAAACATTGAGTTATACAGTCGAAAGGATGGAACTAACTATATTAAACCTGATTCTTCCATATTCTCATTTTATCAGTCTACATCTTTACTTAGGTGGATTTGTTTGTTTCCGTGAAGTTTATTCTCCAGCGTGTTATTTTCTGTTCCATTTTCTTCCTTTATATTTGTTTGCATTGTTAAGTGCCTTGTAATTGCATACTCTATGTTATTTACAGTAAAATAAAGAGTGAATGACTGAAAAACAGAGGCAAAGACCAGCCAAAGTTTCATTTTTTTTCTACTTTATACAATAGATGCATCTTTTTTTACTTTGTCATTTTTTCATTGCCTAGTATATATTGCTGTCTCTAGTATACAAAGCCTATGTAGAATAAATATGTTATTTCAACTTTAAAATATTAAATATTATCCTCAGGCAATGCACCTGAGCAGCCTTGGTTCAGCAGACAGCACCAAAGGCTTCTTTCTTCAGAGATACAGCACCAGGTCTCTGATGTCACACACTGATATAACCAAAAGACAGGAACTGTGCTGTACAGATTAACAATGGCATAAAGAATGAGCTGTCAAACATGAGGAAAATGGAAATTTTAGTTCAGATTTCAAATGTGTTCTTTAAGGGGCTCACATTCTAGATTTTTGCATTTCAAAAAGGTGTCCCATAATGTTGGGGGCATTAGCCTATCCTGGCAGCATAAAGTGCAAGGCAGTAATTGTGCTTGGACAGGTGCCACTCCATCGCAGCTGCTACTCACATCCATACATGTCCTTAGATGCAGCCAGTTAACCTAACCTAACCTAGAAAACCATTACGTACACCGACAGAACAATCAAACTCCACGTGAAAACCAAACAGTAAATGGATTTGAATTCATGCAGCTGAATGGGTGAGGCACTGAGCATCCAAATTGCATGTGTTGTTGACCAAAATTATCACTCTTGACACGTTGTTGAAGTTCTACTGGGATTGCAACATGCAAGTCTGTAGAACTGCTTTTATCCCACTGCAACTTTTCCTTGCTCATTTACCCAGTTATCTTATATTTGTTTTGTTTTGTGTGTTTTTTTTTCATACTTCATACTGATTTTGTCAGCCATTGTATTCTTTTTGCTGTTTTAAAGGAAGCCTACACAGAGCTAAGTAAGGACAAGAAGCCTTAACCCCCATACTTCACCTCAGGCAATTTTATTTGCTGACAGCCATGACCTTGAAAATGCTTTCTGTTGATGTAATAAAAGGATTTACCACAATCCTGCCAGGAGCTAAACAGAATAAACAGAGACTGGGTTATTTAAAGGTGCAGAGCCCTGTGTGGTCTTAACACTAAATAATACAACAGTGTAAGCTTTACTTGTTTTTCCCGTAATCACTTTGAAAAAATTAAAATAGGATCAGGATGCAGAATCTGAATTATAAAAAGGTAGCAGGTAGTTTCAGTACACAAGAGGTAAAAATTAAGTACATTAATGAATGCAAATGAAGGTCTATAAACTCTGCATTAAAGTTAAAAATAATAAAAACACACCAGAAATAAAAATCTGGGCAAAGCCTTCTAAAAGAATAAGGCTCCAGTTCTTATTGGCGATAATATCAATGACCATGGGCCAACAAGGATTACATCAGTTAGTCATTTTTGCCAGGACATGGCTGGGAATTAAAAATGCTGGTAGGAGATATAAAGGAAAAATTAAAAAGCCTCCCTTAAATGAGGTCTTTCCAAGACACATAGAAGATTTCCATTTTTATATTATATTTCTGTTAATACAGTGTGGTGGCACAGTGAGTGGTTTTTACGGTCTCAGAATTAGATGCACATTGATTTAGTTTCCAACTGACCACTGTCTCTGTCTGGTTTGCATCTTCATCCCATGGATATGTGTGGTCTCTCCAGATTTCTTTTCCCATTTTTAAGGACATAAATGTTGCAATTGATGAATCTAAAATGGTTACATGTGAGCTAGAGCAGTAGTGTGTCCTCCAAAGAACTGGCATGGCATTCAGTGTCACTTTGTACTTGCATTAGATGTTTTTACATTTATTTATTTGGATGACACTTTAATTCAAAGGGGCTTACAGCATTTAAGATACAATTGGTTATATTTATATGTATTTTTCCAGTTGGATCACAGGAGGGTAAAGTGACCTGCTCAGGCAGCACGCTGTGTTAGTGACTTGATTTGAACACACAACCTCATGGTTTGAAGTCCAAAGCCTTAACCATTACACCACATTGCCTGTCTGTTATTACTAAGGCAGACTGAGGCTCTTCGTGTTCCAAAATGTTGCTTTGGAAAATAATGGATAGGATTTGTTTGAAGCGTATTGGGGATGTGTATGAAATTAGGTGACAGTTTTGGAGCCATTTCCATTGATCGCTGTTTTTTTCTAACTCACTTTTTCCGTTGCTGCTCTGTAAAATTCTGTGAAATTCAGCACTAGACGCAAGGCAAGAAAGAAATAAACCATGCATGGAATGTTAGTCTGGCTGCTGGGCAGACATACCCGCAATCAATCAAATCATCAAACTTAGAGTTGTCAGTAAGCTTACATGCCAGTGCTGGAGGAAACCCAAATAGAAACAGAGAATGTGCAGTCTCAAAAAATCAATGACTGGGAAACAGAATTAACATTCTAGAGCTGTGAGGCAGCCACTATGCCACTGTACTGAAATTTGTTCACTTTCTTTATCAAAAAGGGCATCAATTTGTCAATTTACTTTTAACAAACCTGACCAAAGCAACTTACAAAATGAGTCAAAGTGTTCCATATTGGCCCATCGTGAGCACTGCTGCGTAAGCTGATTTGTTAAGTGTTGCAACCAAAAATAGTCATCTGGTGTTTCTCAGACCAAAATTCTCACTTATGTGAGCTCTCAGTGTTTAGAAATACTTTTTGCATCCATCCATATATCCATTTATCCATTTATGAGTTTGGTTTCATCTGTTGTTGGAGATGGATGTGTAGGGGGGAGATCCGTTAGCAGAGGTGTTATTTTACCCTTAAAAAATACAATTTCGAGATATCTGGAATTTACTCATCCCAAGAGATTTGAATATTATCACATGCAAGTACAAATAAGTATGAGTAGCAAACAAAGGGCTCATATATCCATTTATACAGTACATTAAATGAAAGCAGACAGTAAGAGAGTATTTCTGCCCATGCATGGTAGAAAACAACTCTAGAAGTGATGCTGATCCATCCCCTTGCACACTCCCACATATACAGTTGTGCTTGAAAGTTTGTGAACCCTTTAGAATTTTCTATATTTCTGTATGAATATGACCTAAAATATCATCAGATTTTCACCCAAGTCCTAAAAGTAGATGAAGAAAAACCAGTTAAACAAATGAGACAAAAAATATTATACTTGGTCATTTATTTATTGAGGAAAATGATCGAATATTACATATTTGTGAGTGGCAAAAGTATGTGAACCTCTAGGATTAGCAGTTAGTTTGAAGGTGAAATTAGAGTCAGGTGTTTTAAATCAATGGGATGACAATCAGGTGTAAGTGGGCACCCTGTGTTATTTAAAGAACAGGGATCTATCAAAGTCTGCTCTTCACAGCACATGTTTGTGGAAGTGTATCATGGCACAAACAAAGGAGATTTCTAAGGACCTCAGAAAAAGAATTGTTGATGCTCATCAGGCTGGAAAAGGTTACAAAACCATCTCTAAAGAGTTTGGACTCCACCAATCCACAGTCAGACAGATTGTGTACAAATGGAGGAAATTCAAGACCATTGTTACCCTCCTCATGCGTGGTCGACCAACAAAGATCACTCCAAGAGCAAGGCGTGTAATAGTCAGTGAGGTCACAAAGGACCCCAGGGTAACTTCTAAGCAACTGAAGGCATCTCTCACATTGGCTAATGTTCATGTTCATGAGTCCACCATCAGGAGAACACTGAACAACAATGGTGTGTATGACAGGGTTGCAAGGAGAAAGCCACTGCTCTCCAAAAAAAAACATTGCTGCTCATCTGCAGTTTGCTAAAGATCACGTGGACAAACCAGAAAGCTATTGGAAGAATGTTTTGTGGACGGATGAGACCAAAATAGAACTTTTTGGTTTAAATGAAAAGTGTTATGTTTGGAGAAAGGAAAACACTGCATTCCAGCATAAGAACTTTATTCCATCTGTGAAACATGGTGGTGGTAGTATTGGTAGTATCATGGTTTGGGCCTGGTTTGCTGCATCTGGGCCAGGATGGCTTGCCTTCATTGATGGAACAATGAATTCTGAATTATATCAGAGAATTCTAAAGGAAAATGTCAGGACATCTGTCCATGAACTGAATCTCAAGAGAAGGTGGGTCATGCAGCAAGACAACAACCCTAAGCATACAAGTCGTTCTACCAAAGAATGGTTAAAGAAGAATAAAGTTAATGTTTTGGAATGACCAAGTCAAAGTCCTGACCTTAATCCAATCGAAATGTTGTGGAAGGACCTGAAGTGAGCAGTTAATGTGAGGAAACCCACCAACATCCCATTGTTGAAGCTGTTCTGTACGGAGGAATGGGCTAAAATTCCTCCAAGCCGGTGTGCAGGAATGATCAAAAGTTACCGGAAACATTTAGTTGCAGCTATTGCTGCAAAGGGGGGTCACACCAGATACTGAAAGCAACAGTTCACATACTGTACTTTTGCCACTCACAAATATGTAATATTCGATCATTTTCCTTAATAAATAAATGACCAAGTATAATATTTTTGTCACATTTGTTTAACTGGGTTCTCTTTATCTACTTTTAGGACCTGAGTGAAAATCTGATGATATTTTAGGTCATATTTATGCAGAAATACAGAAAATTCTAAAGGGTTCACAAACTTTCAAGCACAACTGTACAAGAATGAATGGATCTCCACTCACTGGAAACAAAATTTTAGTTCTTTGAAACCAAGACCACTGTGTCACCCACATCAGTTTCAGTCAAGTTCAAACAATCATAATTGTGATTTACTTTGTGGTAAACTGGAGTTCTGTCCAGAGGTACATCCTGCCAAAAACATGATAGGCTCCATCTCCAAGTGACCCATGTGCTGAAAAAGAAAATACAGACAAAGTAAACCAGCAGTATTTTTGTACACAACACTTCTGTTATGTTTCTTTCTCTTTAGTTGAAAAACAAACCATCAAATGAATAAGAGATATGAAGGGTATTCTGGGAAAAATGAGGTGGAGAGTCCACTTTTTCCTTTTATCACCATTCTGCGTAGATCAACAGCACATTCTTATATCAGATGCTACAATGAGGGCTATTGACTGCCCATGGCTTTTTGTTGGATGTTCAGAGAATGAGTAGAATCATTCTTTTCACTCTTTGTTTGGCAAGTCGAATTAACCTTCAGAAATATCTCAAAATTGATTTCAGGTATCTTAAAATGCAATTTACTTTTTAAGATATCTGAAATTAATTTCCAAGTATCTCAAAATATGTTCCTTTACATTTTAAGATGTCTGTATTACATATCTCAAATGCATATCAAGATTTCATAAATGCATATTTAGATAACTTTAAAATAACTGAGTGTGCATTTCATGATATCATGAATACATTTTGAAACATCACAAATTGACCTTGCATGAATTTTAAGATATCTTTATGTATTTTAATGTAAAATTTCCTGTTCTTTCAATGGGACTTCCCGTCTATTTTTAGATGTCTAACTCTATCAGGGCGTTTGTCGACTTTTGTCAAAATTCAAGGGTAGAGGCAGGGCCGGATTTAAGATGAAATTGGGCCTGATGCTGCAGCGCAAAAAATTTTTTCTCGGCATTGGTGCATGTGCATTCGACACTCACCGTACATGCGCACTCAGACCGACCAAGGAGCCTTAATTTCTTGCAATGCAACCAGCCAGCCTTTATTGAACATGAATGATAATAATGACGTAGTGTCGTAACAACTTGAGATTAACATAAAACTATGTGACATCAACATTCAATACCAATTGTCTGAAAAATGCACTTAATGCAGAAAACCTAACAATGAAATACACAAAATTTTGCAATTCTCTTATGAAACAGAGTAAGAAAAAATGAATTTGCAGAGACATTGGGTCAAAGTGACTCAGTTTAGGATCTTGAGGGTAAAAATTTGTCCACAATTTAAATTTCATAATAGACCAGAATCCTGTCGAGGATTTAAAAAATTCTAAACATCCATGCCGGGCCCGCGGGCCGGCTTTTAGTTTTACCTTTACAGATAACCATTTAAATAGCCATCGATTTTTACTGTACAACTAACTTTCAAGGTGAAAAATTTACTACGCGGAACTTACCGAACAATAATAAAGTGGCAAGAATCCCCAAGATATTGCAAAAAACACAGCTAAATTACTAAGTAAACTGTTTAACGTAAAATTGATAGCATTAACTTGAAATCTTCGGTTAACAATAAACACAACGACGTTATAGTTACGTCACAGCGCAAAGAACAATAGTAACTGTATAATAAGTAACGCTGTGTCTAGGTGCCCGAAAGTCAGACTCTAAATTTCTTTCTAAGAATTATTTTGAGGTTAATATAGCAAAGGAAAACTGTTCAGCTTCCAGAAAATTCTCGTCTGTTTTCATCTGGGCCTATTTCAGGAATGGGCCTAATGATGCAGCATCAATAGCTCCGACCTTAATCCGGGCCTATTATCACGTATTCGTATTATCACTGAATCTCTGACTTCTCGGACTCAGATTTTGAAGCAAGTGATCTAGAGAAGGAGATCGAAAAAAAAAGTGAGGTACCAGCATCAACTGATTTGTCCCCAGCTGATCGTGGCACTTAGCATGTTAACATGTAGCTGATGTAGGTACAGCAACGTTCACCTGGGAGGCCTGCCACTTATAATGACAAGAGATACAAATCATATTGCATCACACCACAACTGCCACCACCACCCACCTGACTTGTGAAGACAGCCAGGCAGCTGGCCTGCCACGGATTCCTGCTGGCCAATGAGCCTCCCTCCCTGCATCCACCAGAAACAGTGAATAGGTGCTGATAGCAGTGACAGCATCAGGGCTGTCTTAATGCATGGGCACGCTGGGCAGTTGCCCAGGGGCCCCACGAGCATAAGGACCCCATACTAATCTACGTATGCTGTGACATGCTGCTTTGCCCAGGGGTCTATAATGCTGTTAAAACGGCCCTGCACAGCATGCAGCAACAGACATTTTATTTTGATTTACAGTACAGGCCAAAAGTTTGGACACACCTCCTCATTCAATGTGTTTTCTTTATTTTCATGACCATTTACAGCACTCCATCACTCTCCTTCTTGGTCAAATAGCCCTTACACAGCCTGGAGGTGTGTTTGGGGTCATTGTCCTGTTGAAAAATAAATGATCGTCCAACTAACCTGACTTCTGCACAACACAACTGCTGGTCCCAACCCCATTGATAAAGCAAGAAATTCCACTAAATAACCCTGATAAGGCACACCTGTGAAGTGAAAACCATTTCAGGTGACTACCTGTTGAAGCTCATCGAGAGAATGCCAAGAGTGTGCAAAGCAGTAATCAGAGCAAAGGGTGGCTATTTTGAAGAAACTAGAATATAAAACATGCTTTCAGTTATTTCACCTTTTTTTGTTAAGTACATAACTCCACATGTGTTCATTCATAGTTTTGATGCCTTCAGTCATGAAAATAAAGAAAACATTGAATGAGGAGGTGTGTCCAAACTTTTGGCCTGTACTGTATGTATGAAATCATTGCTTTGTGTGCTTTTCTGAAAAGTTTTTTGCAAAAAATAGTCAGCCCTCAATATTTTGAAATTTGACAGGAAGCTGTTTTTAAGATATCTGGACACATAAATGTGTTCTTAAATTGTATTGTTGATGACTGAAAATGCTTTTCATATATCTTGAAATAATTTCATGTCTTTTTAAAGATATCTTAAATTGCATTGAATAAAATTTGAGATATCTTAAAATTAGTCTCTGCTCCATTTGAGATATCTAAAAACGTATTTCAAGATAATGCAAATGGAGCAGAGGCCCATTTAAAGAAAACACAAAAAGAAAATTAAAATTGTAAAATGATATCTCAAACAAGAGCAAATTTCAAGATATCGTCAATGCTTTTCAAAATAAATGTAAACACATTAGACATTTGTAAATGTCTAAAGTAACTTCCTATACATTTTAAGATAACACAAATGCATTTCCAGATATGTTAAAATCACTTCCTGTGCATTTCAAGATGCACTTCTGGATATCATAAAATAACTTCAGTGTATTTTGAGATATCTGAAATTATTTCCAAAATGTCTTAAATATGGGCATAAAGAACCATTGAAAGAATAGGAAATTTTACAGGAAGTAATTTAGAGATATTTTAAAATACACAAGAAATTATCTTAAGATATCTGGAAATGTATTTGGGATATCTTAAAATGCACAAGAAGTTATTTTAAGTTATTATGAAAATGCATTTGAGAAATTTTGAAATGAATTTGAGATCATTTGTGTACAGCCTATCATCTTAATGTATCATGAAATATATTTGAGATATCTTAAATGTGTTTCAGACATCTTGTATTCTGAGATATCACTAAATGTTAATTTGAGGTGCTGTAATATTTGACAATGTGATAGCCTAGGCTGGAGCACAGATTCTTCCGATTCCTACACTTTATCTACTGTAATTTGCTGTTCAGGGGCTATTTTGGCCCTCCACTTCATTTAAAAAGAGTTGTGGTTAGGTATGCATATTCCATTTTTTGGCATCAACATTCTTGTATGTTTTGGTTTACCAGCATGCAATGATTTATTCAGCAGCCCTTTAGCACTGCCACATTTATGTCATAAATCAAATCCTTTATTCTTTGAATATCTGCCATGGGCATGGCCATCTCCCTTTCTAGTGTTGTAAAAAAATGGATACAAAATGTGTTTGCCATGATATGCAGTAAAGCCAGCCCATCAGGCTTCCTTCAAATACTCCACTGTGTACAAAGTGTGAATTTAAAACTGCAGGTTTATTCTATGACTTAACCCTTTAAATGAGGGAGTAGGTGGAGATTTGCTTAACCTTGGACCTGGGAATTTACAGAGTGTGTGAAAAATGACACCGTTATAAAAACTACAGAGTAAATATCCAAATAAAAGATTCCTCCAATAGCACCGCCAACCACATTCAGACTCAATCTTCCATGGCAGCATGTGTTTAACATAAACGTCTTCATTTTTCTTCATCTCTAAAATGTGACTCCAAGGCTTGATAATTATCTGACAGCCACAGAAACAAGTATTTGATCAGCCGTGATATTATTTCCATTACGCGGCAAGCAGCAATTGCAAGCTTAATTTTTTCCTTCCAATAAACCCAACGTTGAACCGTACGCACTAAAATAAAAAATCTATGCTACTTGGGAGCATATGTCTTAGTAAATGAGGGTGCCTAAGAGCTGATGTTAATGGAAATAAAACTGCTGATCAACAATATGAACAGTCAAAACCATATTGTTCTATTAAAATTCTTGTTGAATATTAAGTCAGTAAGTGTCATCTTATTTTGTGTTCATCGTTTCTGTTTTGATCCCTTGGGGATCATTTGGATGTTTGTTGATGAGGTTTGTATGTTATCCCCTTTTTCATGTGGTTTTATTTGGTGGGACTCCTGTTACCCCCACTCTCCAATAAATGTGAGGGTGAGAATGATCCCGCTCTCCTACTACAACCAAGGTGTGGAATGAGACTGAAGGATCAAATCAAGGTTTATTTTTTTATATATAAACATAAGTTACAGATACTTGCATACTTACCCTCAAGCAGATATAACGTGAAAGTACTGCAGTGCTTATTTTTCTTTTTGCTGTGTTTCTTCACTGTCCTTTAGATAGATAGATAGATAGATAGATAGATAGATAGATAGATAGATAGATAGATAGATAGATAGATAGATAGATAGATAGATAGATAGATAGATAGATAGATACTTTATTAATCCCAAGGGGAAATTCACATATTCCAACAGCAGCATACTGATAAAAAAACAATATTAAATTAAAAAGTGATAAAATTTTAATAATGTTAACGTGTACCCCCCCGGATGAAATTGAAGAGTCGCATAGTGTGGGGGAGGAACGATCTCCTCAGTCTGTCAGTGGAGCAGGACAGTGACAGCAGTCTGTCGCTGAAGCTGCTCCTCTGTCTGGAGATGATCCTGTTCAGTGGATGCAGTGGATTTTCCATGATTGACAGGAGCCTGCTCAGCGTCCGTCACTCTGCCACGGATGTCAAACTGTCCAGCTCCATGCCTACAATAGAGCCTGCCTTCCTCACCAGTTTGTCAAGACGTGAGGCGTCCTTCTTCTTTATGCTGCCTCCCCAGCACACCACCGCGTAGAAGAGGACGCTCGTCACAACCGTCTGATAGAATAATTCTATAATTCTATAATAGAATAATTCTTTGATTCTATTTTGTTCCTCAAAGTGAACGATGCTGTGTTATTCCTTGAGCTTCTTTACAAATGGTACGCAGCGGTCATGTGAGGTTTTCAGCACACCATTCTGGTCACTTGGATTTCTGGTTAAATTTAAAGTAAAGATTGATTGTGAGTTTTTCAAGTTTATTGTCATGTATAATGAGCACAATGAAATTCTTGATTGTGTCTGGTGCCATAATTAGTAATTTTTCAAGAAATTAAAAACTTTAAATCACTTGAAATAAAACATAAACGTTGGCTGATATCTGCATTTATTTAAATAAAATGTAGTGAGAGATTTTGGGCAACTCTATTGTTGCTCTGATAATTGGTATTCAGAAGGCTATTCGCGTGAAGTGTCCATAATTACTAGCAAAAACTAGTCATGTGTATTGATGACACAAGCTGTAAGTATGGAAACCTGAAAAAATAAAATTAAAGGGGATAGGGGCACTAATCTTGTGGTCTTTCTTTATATAATTTAAGAGAGAATACAACATTCCTACGCTTTTGTTAGAGTGTCCCAACATAAGCAGGGAGCTCGGAGGAAGGGCCTACCAATTTTATTGTTGCTTCCAGGAAAGCACCATCTGAAAATAATAATAATAATAATAATAATAATAATAATAAGCTAAACTGCAACAACGTCTGAGGCAAGCCACTAGCATTGCCATAAAACAGGGTACCATTCAGGTGGGTCTGATTAGCTATGTTGGATTTGTATAGCACCCTGGGCTGATTTGTCCTTCATTGTTCCTATGTAAATTTTTCGACATTAATTATATTTGTTTATAGGAGGATTACTGTCATGTGTAGAGAGTACAGTCAAATTCTTAATACTCTTGTGGGGCCAGATGTGATTCTCAAATGGGAATACACATCTGGGGACAACCCGTTAAAAAGTATGTAGCAAATAGTAGCAAAATCTTACACTTCATAGGCTACATCCACAGGGCTTCTTCCTCAAACATTCACCCATAATTCCTTCTTTCTGTGCATTTTAAACTTCCACCGGGGTTTCAGAGAGAGAGCAAAAGATATTGAACAATGAGAGAAAATAAAAAGTAAAAATTGTTGTTACCCATTCAGCACCATAAAACAGTAAATACAGTTTAGATAAGCATTGTGGTCTGTGAATATACAACATTTTAAAATGCTACAGATATTTTGTCATGGCATGTTTGCTTTTCCAGTTAGACAGTAATGTTACATTTCTTTAGTTACTCGTTTAGACGTGCAGTCAGAAAATGGATGGTGTGCAGCTTTGTCCATCCTTTACTGGTGTCATAAAGGCAGATTTGTTGATTCAGGTATTATGAGTACTGAAACCTGCATCTGCTGTGGCTCTTTATTATTAGCTCTCTTGACCACAGTCTTTTTGATAGGGTGTGACACATCATTTACTTCAAATGCATATTTTGAAGTTTATATTTTCACAAGCATATCTGCCAATTCATTTAAGCTTACACCAAATGTAACACTATCGCTACAATGCTGAAGAACAGAGAACACACACAGCACCTGCAACAATGTTTCATTCACGTTTACCAACCATCCATTAATGTCTTCAATTGTCAATATATGATCTGATGTTACAGAAAGGGTTTTTGCTTGCAAAAGGTTATGTTTATTTTAAAAACAGGTTATGTTTATTTTAAACATGTGAAATGTGCTCTCTGCACACGTGACACACATTTATATGTTGTAAAATAAGCGCAACCACACCGTCAAAGATTTGGGGGGGATCCCCAATATATTGTTGCACAGAAAAAAGGAAATGACGTCTTTACAGACTGAGTTCAAAACGGAACTGGTACAAAAGAAAATGAGGGTAGTATACTGTATATAGATGGATCTGCAGGAAGTGATGTTATGAAGAGATGTGGTCTTTAGGGTTGAAACTGGAATTGATGTATATGAAGAGGCGTGACCTTGAGGGTTGGAACTGGAAATTATGTTATTGGGTAGTTTCTTCAGTTGTTCTGCTGGAAAAAAGGAAAAAAGAGTTAGAGGGCAGTGCCAGCCTCCAGTTTGGCGGGTAACTGCATCTATTTGAGCCTGTAAACTGTCTCCCAAGCGCATATGTGTAACAATGTCTATTAGGGGTTTTAGAGACTTTTTGGCTGTAGACAGAAAACAGAAACTTACTGTCTATTGGACCACGTTAAGGAGAGCTCCTCTGACCTTTGCATTTCGAAATCACCACCCATACTTTGACCACCACCTTCATAAGGTGTTGGATTGGTTTAGTAATGTGACACTTAGTCAGCCATCTGATTGTATATGTGTTATGTCTGCATTCAAAGAGACTAAAGTCTTACTTGTATGTGCTAATTAACATGCAACACGTGTGTGCCACTCTCCAGTGCCGTGACTACTTAGTACAACAGACTTTCCTCGAAACTAATGTCTTCCTCAACTGAAAAATCTCTGAATACATTTGTCAAAACCTAACAGCAAAACAGAAATACGACAAACATGTTAAAAAGCTAACTAACAATTCTAAACTGCTGAAGAGTATGACTAAAATACTTTTATTCCTTCAGCTCTTCTGAATTTGTAGCGATCCTCTTGATGTGTTATGTGTGGTCTGCCAGGTACACTAAACATTCAAGAGCATGCTGGTGTCTAAGAGTGGTGTTTCCTTTATCTAGAGCATGTGTATTTTCCTCCTAATGTACTATTGTTTAATTATTGAAAATTTCAATGGGTGTTAGACTTGTGCCTTGTAGTGGTGCATCCTGTTAATGGAAAGCTTTAAAATAAAGATAAATTGCATCCTATGCTCCAACATGGAATGAATTTTGGAAACCACAAACCTCAGTGGACCCATGGCTTTGTCAGATGGTATTCATTTAATAGTAGGTCTTGAAAACTACTCCCCCCTTTAATTTTTTTCCATCAGTCAGTATTTTTATTCTCCTTGCAAATCTGTACTAGAGAAATTAGGTTCAGGAAATGGAGTGAATCTTCTTTCCTAAATTCATTCTTTTAAAATATATACTTTTTCCATTGTGAAAATTTACTTAATTTATCTTAGGTTGAAATTAATAATGGGTGGCCTAGGATCACAGTGGAAAGTGCAGCTGCTCTATGAATTCATGGTCCTGGGTTGATGTTATGTTTTCCCTAAGTCTGTGTGGGTCATCCTTCCATATCACATTAAATGTGCAGGTTAAGCTAGCGACCCCTGTGTAAGTGTATATGGGCCCTACAAAGCACTGGCACTCAATTCAGGACAGTTTCTTTCCTTATACCCAGTGCTGCCAGAGTAGGCTGTGACCCTCCAAAGACCTCCTGAATTGTATTAGGGTGTTTGATGATGTTACATTATGAAATTACTACAAGTAAGTTTCCACCAGGGTCATAACATGTGAGCTTCTCCCCAAGTTAAGACTGCATATCAAAGTGTTAGGAAATTGTATTAATCAAGTTTCCAGGTTCACAGTGGTCTCTCATCTCACTTGCATCAGAACATAGCTTGCTAAATAATCTCATAATGTGGTAGCATGGAGCTTCACGTCTACATTAGACTGTTTATATCCCAGGTTCTGTGTTCTAAGTGTGGAGACTGCACATTCCCATGAGACTCAAAGATGTGCCATTATGTGCCAAGATGTTACATTGTGTGAGTAAGTAACAGTGCCATGTGATAGCTAAGATCCAGGCCAGAGTTGGTTCCTTGTGTTTGATGCTAGCTGGATGACCTTTGGCTTCCACAACCCTGAAGTGTCAGAAAATGATTAATCTGAAAATGGATGAATGAATGTAAACACCTACAATTTATTATAATGAAGCATTTGTGTATGTGGGCCAAACTTCTCGTCCCCAGAGACTCCAGGTGATACAAAGAGTACTTTATTTTTTCATTTCAAGCAATACCTCAGCCATCTTGTAGGCACACATGGCCAACTTGAGTCTAACAGGCATGTGTTTCTGCCTTGCTTAACTCTATGACCTTTTGTCAAAGAGCAAGCACATTAAGGCTCTGAGAGTGTTTTCCATTTCAACAAACAAAGGTCCTTTAAAAGATGACTGATCATTTTTAATGAATCAAGTGTCAAAATAAGAATTACAGTTCTTAGTGGAAGCTTCAAAAATAAATGAAGCTCACATAATTAAGACTACAGGCCTTAGTAGTTATTTTGAAGAAGAAAAACTTAGATGTAAGGTTTGAAACAATTTAAAAACAAATCAAAAATTTTAACATGAGAATTTGGTATAAGAAAAGAGTTTTGTGTTTGGACAGCATCATTCACACATTTTTCAAATCCAAATTACTTAAACAATTTTTATACTTATTTGATAATAATACCTCTACATGTCCTCAACTTTGAGTTGAAATTAAAACACTTTATTTATTATTTTAATAAGATTCTTTAAACAAACTTTAAATAAAAAACAAACTTATCATTTGTAGGGGAAAAAAAACTATTCAATGCTCTGGTGGTTAAGTGCACACTCCCTTTATAGTGGGCGGTACAACTGTATTCAGATTAACCAATCACGTTCTTCTTCAAGTACACAGGGAATTTGCTTCATCTGACTTCAGTTCCAGTTATTCTGATTGGTCCTAAATACAACCAGCTTTTTTACCAGACAAAGGGTCCTTAGGTCCAGCCCTGAAGGGCCACAGTTGCTGATACTACATTTCTTAATTAGAAGGGAATTATTGTGTTCACAACAATTACTTATAAATGCTTTGAAATCTTTTGAGATTTACTTTTATTATTTTTATTTCCAGTGTCTCATGATTCACCAGTACAAGAAAACCCCCACATATGATATAGCATTTGACATGTCTTGATATTTAGTTATACAAGAGGTCAAGTTTTTAAGAGTCGCCCCATTTTTTGATGCTCTAGACCCAAAAAACTCTTACTTTTTTAGGCCATTTTCAGTCCATATTTTGTTTAGGAAATTATACCCTTATGATAAGGAATAAACCAATTGGTGTCTTGAGCAAAAATAATCAGGCAAACCTGAAATTTTGCATGTCACATCAACTGCCCCAGGATTTCTCCCCATAATTGTCTATGACATGGTCAAATTTACTCCTTTTTGCATTATTTCAAATAACTGGGATCATGAATATAGACATGTGGAGTGCCGTTTTATGCTATTTCAAGGTTGTTAACACTAAATATGATACAATTTTTGAAATGTGATTCTTTATTGGTCTACCTAGCCCCCTCTGAGAGCCACACCAAGGTTTAAAATGACAAATATCACACATAAGTGTGTGGTGTATCGTTTTAGACTATTTCAATGTTAGTGATTATAAATATAAGGTTGTTTTTGATTTGTGATAGGGATCTAGCTCTCCGTGGACCTCTATCAGAGGTTGAAGAATTACAAATTTTAATTACAGTTTAGAATATTTATTCTTTAAATATTTAAACTGAAGCACATATTTTAATCTTGCAAATAAATGAAGCAACTATTCTTGATTATTATGTACTTCTACCTCATGAAGTAGTAAATCATTACTTCATGATTTACATGAAGTAAATCATTGCTGCTGATGCAGTTATTGCTAAGGCAATATTTCTGTTCTTCATTTTATTAAAGATTACTAACCCTCAATTACTTCTTTTAGTGTTAAACAGTTGGACTCATGGTTTTTAATTACTTCTTGTTTTCGTGATCCTCTACTTTACTTAACAATGATATGCAAATTAAAGGGAACCAATGGCTCACCATCTAACACTATCTCATTTACATGGGCATGTGTGCATCATGAAGTATCTGTTTTAGTAAAATATTTGAAAATAAATATTAGAGAAAAAGAGAAGGATTGAGAATTACTGATGAACTATGATCTACAATTCATATGGACGACATTCTTAAACGATATTCTTGGAAAAGAAAAATGTGCAATATTAGAATGACTTCATGCGGTAGAATGAAAGCACTAACAAGCCATACAAGTAAATAAGTTCTATTAGTGCTAATGTTTGGCTTCTAGTTAAGAAATTGGATTGGAACAGAAAGCAACTCTCTGCAGTCCTTTAGGACCAAACCTGAGGAACCCTAACCTGCAAAGAACTAATACGAATGATAGGACTGCACTGATGAAAGGTACAGATCTGGGGAGGGATAGAAAAGAATGTTGAAGGCATTACACATATCATCTGAGGGGCCACCATTAAGAACTGGAATAAATATGGCACCACTAATTAAAAAAATAATGAAGATGTTTCTACCACAGTGGTGTTCAAATTCAGTCAGGAGGCCCCACTGTAGCTGTAGGTTTTTGTTCCAATCAGTTTCACAATTAGTTGCTAATTTTATCTCTAATTGACTGCATTGTTTAATTTGTTAGTCTTGTTTTTCTTACAGAAAAGCAGTGTGTTTTACATTACTGGGAAATTTAGAAAGATCTGCTTTAAATGCTTAATTCATTATCGTCATTTTCCCTTTTTGTGTCTGAATAATAGATCAAGAAAAACAACACTGAAGGCTGAAAGGCTGCAGCTACTTCAGTGTCAGACCTACTAGTATGTTAATTAGTAAATAATGGATTAAATAACCAGAACTTTGGAAATGTGGAATGACAATCATAGTAATGATGATGATAGTCTTAAAAATCAGGATAAAAAACACAACATTATCTTTGTATAACATTTATAAATAATTTCCAAATGCTTTCCAAAAAATGTAACAAACCAAGTTCTGTCATTTCTGGATTGACACGAAAACATAAGAACGGGTAAATAACAGCCTTCATACTTAAGACAGTAGTCCAATTAAAAGCAAAAGTCGGTTGGAAGAAAAAACTAAAGCCATGGTAGAATGCTAGGACTGAACTTGAAAATCACTTCCCTACAAAACTGATGTTTGGGCAGGGAAGCTACTGAATGGCCAATGGCAGCCAGCTTAATGTAACTATAATAGTCAAGCAGTGTGATGTTAAGGCTTTGGAAATCAAACCCTGAGGTTGTGAGTTCAGATCCTGACACTGAGCAAGTCACTTCACCTGCCTGTATGAAAACCCCAAAAAAATGTAACCAATTGTATCGCAGGTTTTGAAAATGACCTTGGTTAATTATAAAAGTCATGTATACATGTTCAACACTCAAACAAAATGCAGTCTTGTATAATCCTTCCATCTTCTGTCCTGCTTATACAGTACAGGGCCTTGAGAAGCTGGTGCCAGTCCCTGCACTAATGAATGTGGGGCAGGAAACCTCCTTTGGAGGACACACAAGAACACTCACTCATACTGGGCCAACATACACTTTCCAGTTCAATTAACTTTCATACCTTTGGGATGTGTTAGGGAAACCAAAGCAGACATGGGCATAAATTAAAAGTAAAAGCTAAAAACACTCATGTATAATAGACACATACTGCTAGCAATTTTTGTGATGCCTTTTAATTTTCACTATATTCTGCAGGTGTGTGTGTGTATGTACATGCATATGTGTGTGTACTGTATATACTGTATATATAGTAAGTATATAATGAGTACATATTTTGAAAGGCACTATATAGCGCCTGACGCGACACAGATTGGACACAGGAGGCACGTGTAAAATAAAAGGATTTTTATTACTCTTCAGCTGGAGGGCACGTCTTCCCCGTACTCCCCCCAGCCACAACACAGTCCCAAACACCAGTACAGCACAAGCACAAACACTCTTCTCTTCCTTGGCACCACCACTCCTGCCTCGCAACCTTGTCCTCCTCCACCCGACTCTGGCCGATGAGTGGTGGTTGCTGGCTCCCTTTTATAGGTCACCTGGAAGTGGTCCAGGTGTTTGATCACCAAGATCCGGCGGCACTTCCAGGTGTGATGAAGCTGTTGCCCACACGGGCTCAGGAGTCCCAAACACAGCACCCCCTGGCGGTACCTGCGGGACCCAACAGGGCTACCCCCAACTCCAATTCCCAGGGAGCCCTGTGGGAAACCGAGGCACTACACCAGCCCAGGGGGATGGCCATCTAGCATCCAGGGGGAGGTATTGCACTGTCCAGGGCTGCTCCCCCTGAATACAGTGTGCAGGGGCGTCCTGGCTGGGCATGGACGCCAGGCACCTGTCACAATATATATACTTATATAGTAATAAGTATATGTATACTTATGTGTATATATACAGTATATATATATATATATATATATATATATATATATATATATATA
>JANRMT010062813.1:22406796-22431504 GCA_026402145.1 Polypterus bichir lapradei | reverse complement strand
GGACCCCCTTCAATTTTTCACTCTTTGTTATATTGCAGCCATTTGCTAAAATCATTTAAATTAATTTTTTCCCTTATTAATGTACACACAGCACCCCATATTAACAGACAAAAAAAAGAATTTTTGAAATTGTTGCAGATTTAATAAAAAAGAAAAACTGAAATATCACATGGTCTTAAGTATTCAGACCCTTTGCTCAGTATTTAGTAGAAGCACCCTTTTGAGCTAATACAGCCATGAGTCCACACCTGGATTTGGGGATCCTCTGCCATTCCTTCTTGCAGATCCTCTCCAGTTCTGTCAGGTTGGATGGTAAACGTTGGTGGACAGCCATTTTTAGGTCTCTCCAGAGATGCTCAATTGGGTTTAAGTCAGGGCTCTGGCTGGGCCATTCAAGAACAGTCACAGAGTTGTTGTGAAGCCACTAGTTCGTTATTTTAGCTGTGTGCTTAGGGTCATTGTCTTGTTGGAAGGTAAACCTTCGGCCCAGTCTGAGGTCCTTAGCACTCTGGAGAAGGTTTTTGTCCAGGATATCCCTGTACTTGGCCGCATTCATCTTTCTCTCGATTGCAACCAGTCGTCCTGTCCCTGCAGCTGAAAAACATCCCCACAGCATGATGCTGCCACCGCCATGCTTCACTGTGGGGACTGTATTGGACAAGTGATGAGCAGTGCCTGGTTGTCTCCACACATACCGCTTAGAATTAAGGCCAAAAAGTTCAATCCCAGGGTGGCGGCCCCCACGTGATCCAGGATGGGCGCAGACCCACATCCGGTCCCTCACGGCGTCCCAGCCGGGTCGTTGCCCCTGGCATGCCTGACTATATATATATATATATATATATACACCCACACACACACACAGACATATATATGGGAATGTATTTTGGTGGGGTGAAAGTGTTGACTTTGAGTTTTCATCAAATGTTATACATTTTAGGCTCCCTGGAACACAATATGAACATTTTCTGAGTGATTTCTTCCTGTATGACAGGAAGTGAGTTGACAACTCCAAAACAAATCACTCACTCTGAATGAAACTTGGCACTGCAAAATGCCAGAAGCCTGTTGATTTTGAGCAAATTTACTCCAGTAGAGTTTTCTTTACAGACATAAGGATTTATGTTGTTTTTTTTTGATTTCCCAAATGCAATCCAACTGAATAAACAGAATATACATATTTTTAGTAGGATTTTGTTTTTTCATTCTACATAAAAACTGTCCTGCTGGACACACCAGATTTTTTTTCTTAATAGTCACTCCCTGCAGTTTGGTCGCTGTAAAGACTACAATATGATTGTACCCACTTCATTCTTTTTGTATTTACTGCCACCCTGTGGTCATTGTTAACATTGTTCCTGTAAACAGTGTATTTCGTTCATTCTTCAGAAAAAATGCAACCTCTGTGACATAAAAAGAGATATATCTGATCCAAAAAGGCAAAGGGCCTTTGTTTCATAGGTAGTGTGGTCTGACATCTCAATTGCAACACAGCAACCTGCATATTCATTTTTGTTGAGTGTTAAGACAAACTTAGGGCTGGGTTCAGCTACTTTTCCTTGTTTCATTAGTGACCTCATGACTTCAGAGACTGTTTCTAGGCTTCTGACAAGGATACCAGTCTAAGTAAGTTTACTGAAACACTGGGGCATGTCAGAGCAGTAAATCTCAGGTCTTCCCACTATGACGGTCACCTTGGTCACCCACCTTTTTATATCACAGATACTGAAAGACAGTTGGGAGAAAGAATCTCCACAAATATTTATCACCCACTATTGGAGAGAAATCAGAGTGAGTTCTCTTGAGAAAATACAGTAAAACTGAAACTTGTATAACTGATGTCACGCATATGCATTTCTAGTTCATTTTGTCTGCTCAACTCAGGTATGCAATACCACTCTGGGACAAGAGGGGGAGCTGTTGCTGACACTATTGTCTCACCCCTCTGCTGCTTCAAGAAGATGCCCCTTGAGGATGAATGACTCTGACCTTCTTACTCTGAGATGCCCTGCCCTTTGACGTTATATTCCTGCAACATGGCATCTTGGTGTAGACTTGAACTTACTGCAGGACAAAGCTCCATAGACGGACATTATCAAGAGTCTTTACTTTGTACTTGAGCCACTGAGTGTCTGTCTATTTTAATAAGTAAGTTACATTTTTTGAGTTATCATTAAACAGTGTGGACGCGACCCGGACACAGACAGGCGGACATGTTGTTCATCACCAGCACACGTTTATTTACACTATTATATACAGAATAAAGTCAGTGCACACACGAACCCCCACACAGTCCTGGCCACAAAATGCCTTCCTCTTCGGGCCGCCTCCACTCTCTCTCCTGTCTTGTCCTGCTTCCACCCGACTCCAGCCACGAATGAAGGGAGACGGCCCCTTTTATTTCATCCCGGATGGGCTCCAGGTGTTTCTCGGCACTCCTCCCTGGACACGCCCCAGTGTGGCGGAAGTGCCGGCTGTTCTCCCGGAAGCTCTCCGGGTGTCCCTGCTCCTCTCCCCCCCAGCACTTCCTGGTGTGGCAGAAGTGCTGAGGTCCAGGGTCCCCAAGGCATTGAGGCGCCCCCTGGCAGTGACCACGGGTACCTACAGGGTTGGGCTTCCATGCCCTCTACCCGTGGCCCCCAAAGCAACCAGGATGGCGGCCCCCACGTGATCCAGGATGGGCATAGACCCTCTTCTGGTCCCTCAAGGCGTCCCGGCCGGGTCGTTGCCCCTGGCATCCCTGACAACAGGTTGGCCATGTTAACAGTTCTTTGTCCTTTGTACCACAACATAGTACATAACTGTTCCTCTCCCTACCAGAAAGTTTGGAATTATAGTCATATTTATTTAGCATCAATGCAGTGTATAGACAGAAAAATGTAAGCTTTTCCTTTTATTTTAATTCAACTTTAAATGTTCTTTTTTTTATAAATGTTCTTTTATTTACAAGAATAAAATAGATACTATTAAATACTGTAAGAGCCAATCATAGAAAGTTAACACTTTAAGTTAAATTCATATGGTATTTGTTTGATTCCTATAGAGGAATAGATAATAGAATATGGTATAGCCTTTTACCCCCTGTAAGTTAATATGAGATAGATTTTTCTTGCTATATCTGTGTCAATTAAATCAGTTTTAGTTGTTGTTTAGAAAAGCAGGGATAGTAAGACCCATTTACAGCATAAAAATGGAATAAGCATACCGTTTTCTGACCCTTTAGAAATGGTTTAGCTGTATAAGCAAATTTAAAGAAATGAAACAAGATTTATAAGCTTTAAACAGAACCTGTCTTTCCTTTGAAATACCAATTTTGTCTATATTTTTGTGTGAACTGTTTTACTTTGAATTTTTACTGAAGTTTCTAAAACAAGGATATTTTGTCTGTGGAATCATTTCAAAGTGTCAAGTTTTTGCCAGAATCCCATGAAGCATACTGAAGCTGCAGAACTTTGGTAATTTTGGGTAAATGCAGCTACATGTACAATTCAAAGATAAACATATATAAGCAATACAGTGCCACAGCCATTGTGTTCCACAAACAAATCCTTAAAACATAAAGGAAAACACACAACATTACATATAATTTTATATACAGTAAATTTTCATACCTGTTATTTCAGAAATGCTTTGCTGATGTAATTGGTAGCTGTTGATAGGTTGTAACAATGTTTGATAATGTTATAAATATTCTAATTCAGGTTACACTTTATCATGTGTATGTAGTAAAATTAAATTCTTCCTTCAGTGTCTCTCACAGAGTACTTAAATTAATGCAAACAATAGACAAATACAACATCAGGCAACATACAGTAAATAAGAACACACTACACTCATGAAGATGCCAATATATATTGCTGGTCAAATGCCACGACCTGTGGGTTAATATTCTCCCCAATTCCAGTGGTGTCAGCACTAATGTTCTTGTATACTTGACCAGAATGGAAGAGTGAGAAAAACCACAGTGCAGAATGACTGAGGTCTTTGATTAAGAAGCAGCATGTTGGGTGTTGGTAATATCCTGTGACAACTTCACCACCCTCTACAGCGTTTTGCATTCCTGGGTTGGATATGCATGTTACACAGCCAGTTAGTTTGGACTGCACTGTAAACCTGTTAATTCTGGTAGCCAGAGATTGACTCGGACGTCTGACAGAGGCCCAGATAAAGAAGTAAAGGTGGTGGCAAATTTTCTTGATGGTAGCCAATATCTGTTGTGCCTACTTCAGGTCATCAGTTATGGTGACTCCAAGAAATGAAAGGTGCTGACCCTGTCAACAGCATCACTTTGAGGCAGACAGGATTGTGATCTGTCTTGTGCTTCATGAATTCTATGACCAACTTCCTGGTTTTGGTGGAATTTAGGAAGAAAACTGGCACCCCCACGGAAATCATCTTCTTTGTAAACCACCTCATCACTGTTGGCAAGCAGGGTATGATGGTATGTCATCAGGATATTCAATGATGGACTTGACATTTTAGCACTGCTGGTTTAAATTACCAGTAACCTCAAGCAAATACAATGTCTCCCATGTAATTCACAATGTGTTATCTAATCTGGTCATTTGGACTTGATGTTTGCCCATTCCTCCTTGCAAAAAATGTCAAGATCTGTCAAATTACAGGGGCATCCTGTGTGCACAATTCTCTTCAGGTTACCCCCCAGACTTTCAATTGGATTGAGGTCTGGGCTCTGCCAGGACCATTCCAGAACATTGATCCTCCTTTGATGAAGCCTTTGCTTTGTTGATTTTGATGTATGCTTTGGGTCATTTGACATGAAGAAAGGTGAAGTTCCTCTTCATAATAGACTGATAATTAGAGCCATTCACGATTTCATCCAATTTGACTAAAGTTCCAGCTGAAGAAAATCAGCCCCAAAGCCTGATGCTGCCTCCACTATGCTTCACTGTAGATATGGTGTTCTTATAATGATGTGCTGTGTTATTTTTGCACCAAACATACGTTTTGGAATTATGGCCAAATAGTTCAACTTTGGTCTCATTGCACTATAATACATTTTTCCAAGTGGTTGTGAGAGACTGGCCAGGCTTAAATGTTTTTCTTTGTGAGAAAAGGCTTTTCACTTGCTACCCTACACCCCAATCCAGACATATGAACAATGCAACCAATTGATGTCACATGTAGGGAACAACCAGTACTTGCCAAGAAATCTTGCAACTCCTTTAATGTTGCTGAAGGCCTCTTGGTGGCCTCCATGACTAGTTTTCTCCTTGTCTTCTCATCAATTTTGGAGGGAAGTCCTGATCTTGTTAGAGTCACTGTTATACCATACTTCGTCGATGTCTGTCTTCATTGTGCTCCATGGGATGTTTAATGATTTTGATACTTTTTTGTACCACTGTCCTTTGAACGATGAGATCCCATTCATCTTTTAAAAGCTCTTTGTGGACCATGGCTTTTGCAGTATGTTGTAACCAAGAGGATATCAGAATCATCCTACAGGAACAGCCAGATTTTATCTGAACTCAATCAGAGCAACTTTAATTGATATCAGGTGTATGCTAACTACTATTTGAGATGAGACGTATTGTGATTGGTTGATTTCGAATGCAGCCACATCCTTGATTATTAAAGGGTGAGCACACTAATGCAGCAAGGTTTTTGTAGGATTTTTTTCCTTTTTTCAATAAACAGTTTTCTGATTTGTTTTCACCTTTTTGTACAGATTGCAATTCTGCAATAAAGGTAGAATAAGTTCTGAGAGGATTTATCTTTGTTTCATTTGTTTATTACACAACATCTGTGATTATGGCACTGGTGTGTAAACCTTTTACATCCAGTGATTTATCCAGTCAATGTATTTCAGTTACCGTAGATCCCGGAATACAAGCCGACTCGGTATATTAGCCGACCCCCTTCTCTACCTACTAAATTACATGTATTTGCCGATGACCGGTATTTAAGCCGACCCCCTTCTCCAAGCAAAATTTTCTAAATTTCCTTAAAAGTTTCTCTTCAGCTATATTTATCATGTTTATCAGCGAGAATTTGAGACTGCCGGCATTTTTGATGGAAACCAGGAAGTGATTGCCGAGACGTTTGGTAAAATGAAGCCTTTGTGTTGAAACTATATACGCAAATACGGTACATCGGCGGGTGGATTTCCAGAGACTCGTTATAAATTTGACTAACTTAAATATGCAATACAGTGGACCCTTGACTTAAGAACTTAATTCGTTCGCGAAGGCTAACCCATAATTCGTTCCAAACCTCCCACTGCAACACTTACTTAACCTTTTCATAATAAAAAAGGGTTGTATAATGTGCATAATTTACCAAAACACCAATAATTTTTCTAATGTACTAACCAAAAAGTTATAAAAAGTGCCTAGCCTACCAGAAGTAGGCTAGATTAAGCTAGGAGCATGGCGGCGCGCAGCGGCTCAGGGCTCTCCTTTTCAGTGCACTTTTTTGTACTTTTTTATTTTTTTCTCCTTGTTTGTGCACGATCGGTTCGGCGAACATCTGCTACACCCGTCAGAACCTTAAAGACATCGGTGTCCAGAGCCAGACATCTGTTTCGAGTGTTTTTCATCACACACACAACATCCCAGACAAATAGCGAGACCAGCGCGCTCTCCGTGGATTGTTGTCAGGTCTAGGAGACGACGCAGATGGAGGAGGGAAAGAAAACAGAAGCGGGGCCACAGATCCGGCGTTATGCTAAGTCTAAAAAAACAACCATACAAGCCCTATACAGAACTTTTTTTCTGCACTGAAGGAGCTGCTTTTAATCTCATTGTAGATGTGTATAGTGACAATAAAAGGCATTCTATTCTATTCTAGAAACAACAATTTCATACTGTACTCACCATTTAATTTGACATATTTGGGCTGCAGGAAGAGAGGAGGAGGAGAATGCAAATCTTTTCTTTGTAAAATTGTCGAGATGGTGGATTTCGACATGCTGTACATATTAGCGAGATCGGTCACACGAACAGCACTCTCATATTTCCACACAATTTCCATCTTCGTTTCAATTTTGATCGCTTTCTTTACCTTCTCTTCCTTCCTTAGCAATTATGTGTCTTGCTTGCATGGTTTTAGTGAATTATATATATATATATATAGGTAAATCACTGCAATGACCGAAATTACATCCACAAACACATGTATCTGGGCTCCAACTGACGCTACTAATGCTCTCGGTTGTTTGTTTACAATCGCGCAAGCGGATACACATGACCGCATTCGGGTCGTAACGCAAGATGTTGGTCGTAAATAAAAAGAAAAATTTTTATTTTAAACTTCCCGATAATTTATTATACATTTTATTAATAAAATCAACAACTAAAACACTTTTTTGAATAAATTCTTTATTTAATTTAAAGTACCGGCATGCAAAGTTACTTCTTCATCTGAAAGATGGCTCTGTGGTTTTGTCATTATTTACTTCCGTATTGATCGGCAAAACCGGCATTGCGCTGGAAATCTTGAATCTGAAACGATGCTCGTTGTATAAACTGAACCCCAAACTCCAAGCCAAAAATCTAGGACGAAATTCTCGGCTTATATTCCGGGATCTACGGTAATTTATTATGCTTGTTTACTGTTGTTTGGTTCACATGTAAAATTTCCATCTAATATAGATCTATAGTGAATCTAAATTTAAGTGTACTCTAATAAGGATGGCCTTGAGTGTCTTGCTTTGTATTTTAATTCATATAGTGACAGTTTTCTTCCTGTGGCGCTCTGACCAGACAGCCTACTGTGTTTACACCTTTCACTGGTGGAGATCAGGTTTTCAGAATCTACTTGGTACTCAGCAGTTTCTTTGGAACACTGCATGAACTTCAGGATGTCACTTAAACTGCCAGTGCTTAGGGCTACCTAAAGAATTGTACAGCATTGCAAAAGACCTTAGGATAGTGTTCACTGCAGGAAAAGAGATGTTTAAAATTATGTTTTAGACAAATTTAATTACCTTTTTTGAAGTAGTTCTCAACATGAAACAGGAAATTATACAAAGGAATCATCTTGTAGGTAAGAATTTAGTCATAAAGTCATTTTAGTCATAAAGAAAATAGAGTTCCGCAAAGGTTTATTTAAGACACATATCTCAGTAGGGTACTTACTGCTCCTTGCTTCAGAGCTACAAAGATCTTTCAGGAGCATGTTAAACAATTCAGCTTAATGTAATGGCCTTTCAAACATATGTAGTCAATGTCGATACCCTATAACCATTTTTATGTCTGTTAATTGTACAAAAATACTGTGCCCTGCAAAAGTCACTTAAACCAATTCTCTAATTTTAAGTTGGTAACAACTACTACACCAGAATTATATTTGTAATATGACATTTTTTATGCAAGAAAACAATCTTAAGGAGAAAAAAAAAGTAAATTCTCTTGGCATAAGTATCCCATCCCAACACTTGTTATTGTGGGAATAATAGCTTTAAGTCTTTTATCTTAAAAATATCACTTTACCACTGCTCTTCTCCACCGTACACACTTAAAAATACTGGTTCTGTAATGACACTTTACAGAGTTTTATGGTTCTTCCTTGAACCATTGTTTGACAAACTAACCATTTCCTTCTTGGAAAGGTTGTTTGCATATGAAATTGGTTCTATGGGCTTTCAGAAGATCTATACTAATAAAAGGCAAAGCCCTCACTGACTCACTGACTCACTCACTCATCACTAATTCTCCAACTTCCTGTGTATGTAGAAGGCTGAAATTTGGCAGGCTCTTTCCTTACAGCTTACTTACAAAAGTTAGGCAGGTTTCATTTCGAAATTCTACGCATAACGGTCATAACTGGAACCTACTTTCGTCCATATATACGGCCATAGCCTGCAGCTCGGTCACCGTGTGAGGCGGAGTTGCGTCCCGCATCATCACGCCTCCCACGTAATTGAGTGCCTGCCCATATAAGGTAAATATTCACGGGTGAAGGACTGTGCTTATGCAAACGAAGATGAGCTGGTCAGGGAGACACGCTGCCGCTAAATATTCGCAGGTGAAGGACTGTGCTTATGCAAACGAAGATGAGATGGTCAGGGAGACACGCTGCCACTAAATATTCGTGGGTGAAGGACTGTGCTTAGCATATTCATAAGTGCAACTACTGCAGAAACCCTCTGACGCTGAACAAGCCTTTGTACACATATCAATAGGAAAGCAAGGTGTAAAGCTTAAGTTTAAATTACGTTCATAGACACGCTACTGCTAAATATTCGCAGGCAAATCCACAACTTAATACGGGGAATGCCTGTTAAACATCTTAGATTCACGAGTACCGATTTGGGTGGTGATCACTTCAATGAATGAAACCTGCTCAAAAAGCACATTACACAATTGAGAAGGCAAAAAAAGAAAAGAAAAGAAGTGACGCATATAAGCATATTCATAAGTGCAGCTACTGGGGAAACAAAGCACGGTGTAAACCTTAAGTTTAAATTAAGTTCATAGACAGGCTGCCGCTGGCATTTGTCATGCCTACGATGAATACAATATTCGTGAGATACAAGTATAATGAGAAGACGCAGGGTATAAACGAGACTTTTGATCACTTTGTAACAGAGTTACAATTGCTGTAACGGAGTTAAAATTGCTGGTGAAGGACTGTGCTTATGCAAACAAATAGGAAAGCAGGGTGTAAAGCCTTAACTTTAAATTAGGTTCATAGACACGCTGCCGCTGGCGTTTGTCATGCCTAAGATGAATACGATATTCACGAGATACAAGTTTAATGAGAGGACGCAGGGTATAAACGAGACTTTTCAGCACTTTGTAGCGGAGTTAACATTGCTGGTGAAGGACTGTGCTTATGCAAACGAAGATGAGATGGTCAGGGATAGAATAGTGTTTGGCGCAAATTCAGCAAAAGTGCGAGAGAAACTTTTATGTGCCAGGTCTGAGCTAACATTAAATAAAGCCATGGACATCGCGAGATCGCACGAGATAGCACAAGCACAACTGAGAAGCTTCGATGCATGTACTCCGAGCGGCTCACGTGAACTGACTTTGCAGGACTGGGAAAGGTTAAACTAAGTTCATAGACACGCTACCGCTAAATATTCGCAGGCAAATCCACAACTTAATACCGGGAATGCCTGTTAAACATCTTAGATTCACGAGTACAGATTTGGGTAGTGAACACTTCAATGAATGAAACCTGTTATCTTTACAACGGTTGACAAACACGGAATATAACTTGAACACAACACATCCTTCAAATACGAACCTGATTGAAAGAAATAATGATAATCAAATCCTTGATGACAGCAACACTCATAACAGTGACAAAACAATTACATTGACAATCATGTTACGTTATTTTTAAAATGTTTCCTTTTCTTTTTCATAACTTTTTTAACACACTACTTCTCCGCTGCAAAGCGTGGGTATTTTGCTAGTTCCTAATATTTGGCAAAACAGAAATCTTTAATGTATAGAAAGCAGGAGGCTAATAGATCAAGAAAGCCTTAACTGAGCCTGTATTATTGTTTGCAGAAAGAGTCGTTTTAAAATCAGGAACCTATTGGGATTTCACAAATCTGCTATAATTTATATATTTATGGTTATTTATGGAGACTGTTATGAATCTAAATAAATAGTGCTTCTTTCTGGGACTTTCATTTGGATGTTTCTTTTTGGATTCAAAAATGGTTCCCCTATTGCAACGCTCTGAAGAACTACTTTGTCACCTTTATTTTTACGAGTCAGTGTATATCATTGTACAAGAGCAAACACAAATACACTTTTGTTAGTCAGAATCTCTTTTTCATTTTTGCCTGTCCTGGTATGTGAATAGCCCAGAAAATTAGTGTGCTACTCTAAGGCATGAGTGAGAACCTCTCGATAAAAACTTTGTATACTCATTTCTAGGATTTTGGAGGTTGTGTGTGTTGTAGAGGCCTGTGATACCATTACAGATAAGTCATTGCTTTGATTGAAGAATCAAAGTTCCAGCTGAATGTAGAGTGAGGATATTAAGAATTCATGAATCCAACCTTCTGGGTGCCTTTGAAGCAGATCAGTCATGTATTTTGTTAAACATATTGGGTGTCCAAATGTTCTTTTACAATAGGATACTGATCCTTGCTTCAGAACTCTATAGACCTCAAACAATTTCAGGAACATGTGAATTCATTCAGCATAATGCAGTGACCTTTCTAAACCACCTTTTTAAATCTCAGTTCAATCAAACATTTGTGGAAGAAGAAATGAAAGGGTTATTTACAGCAGAGATCCACCACCTACCAATCTGCAACGTTAAAGGAATATATTGTAGTTGGCATGGGATTACATTCCTGCAAGAGAACTCAATAAGAAGTATGAATAAACAGTATATCCCATTGTGTTCACACTGTTCTGGGGGCAATAAATTTAAAGCAATGACCTTCATGTGACAGCATTTCTTGGCATGGTTCATATCCATCGATCTTAAAGATATCCTTCAAAATCTCAGTTAATTGCTGTCCAGATAAAAAAGATGACACATTTTACTCTATTTACTAAACTGTCTTTTTTATTCAGGGGATTTTTGCTATTTAATTTTTATTATATAAAATACTAACTGTATAAGCCCATGCTGTAAAAAGCCCGGGGTCCTAGAAACTATTGAAATCATCAGAAAATAAATTGAAAAGTACTGTAGAGATGTGAGGTAATTGAAAGTAACTACTCTATGCATCCCTCTCCTAAGAGATTTTGTTTTGCCAATGTGCTCACATCGCTTGTGCATTAGGGACGGGAGGAAAAGCAAAACAGATAGTTTTGCCGATGTGCTTGTCTTGCTTGTGTATTAGTGGCTGACAGTGAAGTTCAGTTCACACAGAATAAAATTAATAAATTCACGTTCATAGTTCACCAATTCAATTTTGAACTAGTTCATGTTCACTTCATTTTGTATTTTTTTAAGGAGTGAGAATAAATGACCCATGAGTTTCTTTTTTTCAATTTTGCATGCCTTATATTAGGCTATAACAGTGTTCTTGAATAATTTTGAAGACTTTGTTTATTTAAATACACTTTATTGAGTTATACCCAGCAACAAACACGTATAACCATATATGCTAATATCCATCCATCCATCCATTATCCAACCCGCTATATCCTAACCACAGGGTCACGAGGGTCTGCTGGAGCCAATCCCAGCCAACAACAACAACAACATTTATTTATATAGCACATTTTCATAAAAAAATGTAGCTCAAAGTGTTTTACATAATGGAGAATAGAAAAATAAAAGACACAGTAAGAAAATAAAATAAGTCAACATTAATTAACATAGAATAAGAGTAAGGTCCAATGGCCAGGGAGGACAGAAAAAACAATAAAAAAAACTCCAGACGGCTGGAGAAAAAAATAAAATCTGCAGGGATTCCAGACCATGAGACCGCCCAGTCCTCTCTGGGCATTCTACCTAACATAAATGAAACAGTCCTCTTTGTATTTTGAGTTCTCACGGAAGGACTTGATGATGATGGTCATGCAGGCTTCTGGCTTTTAGTCCATCAATTTAGGAACATCATGATGCTTTGAGTAGGCGGTGGCAGCGCAGGCCGCCACCACAAAGAAACAGGAAAAAGAAACAGAAGAGAGAGTAGGGGTTAGTACGGATTTTAGAGCCACCATGAATAGTTATTATAATGAATTGAACATACAGAGTATCAGGATTAAATTAAAGTGAAGTTATGAGAAGGCCATGTTAAAGTAATGTGTTTTCAGCAGTGTTTTAAAGTGCTCCACTGTATTAGCCTGGTGAATTCCTATTGGCAGGCTATTCCAGATTTTAGGTGCATAACAGCAGAAGGCCGCCTTACCACTTCTTTTAAGTTTTGCTTTTGGAATTGTAAGGAGACACTCATTTGAGGATCAAAGGTTACGATTTGGAATATAAGGTGTCAGACATTCCGATATATAAGATGAAGCGAGATTAGTTAAGGCTTTATAAACCATAAGCAGAATTTTAAAGTCAATTCTGAAAGACACAGGTAACCAGTGTAGTGACATCAAGACTGGAGAAATGTGTTTGGATTTTCTTTTCCTAGTTATAATTCTAGCAGCTGCATTCTGCACTGCAACACAGGGCACAAGGCAGGAAACAAACCCCGGGCAGGGCGCCAGCCCACCGTAGGGTGCACACACACACAGGACAATTTAGAATTGCCAATGCACCTAAAATGCATGTCTTTGGACTGTGGGAGGAAACCGGAGTGACTGGAGGAAACCCACGCAGACACAGGGAGAACATGCAAACTCCAGGACCCAGGAAGCGAACTCGGGTCCCCTAACTGCAAAGCAGCAGCGCTACCCACTGCGCCCTCATGCCATCCCTATGCTAATATTCTCCCAGTCAAAAAAGAAATTAAATAGATGCAAGGATACATATAAATTATCGCTCTATTTCCAACCTTGTAACACAAATGGTGACTGTGAAACCAGCGTGTAGGTAAACTAACCTATTATACTGCCCGTCACACATTATATGTCCAATAGGGAAAAATAGAAAGTGGCCTCACGAAGTACAATGTTTTCCTAAAAGCGAAAGTGGAGCTTCACCGGGTGCTCATGTCAGCAGGGGTGCAGCTTAAGCATAAGCAGGCAGACGCAGACAGTGCCTATTTGATTTTATGTTAATTTTTCCAAATACAAATAAATATCAAAAAAAATTGTAACGTATTCATAAAAATCCACTATTTGTGCTTATCCGAATACCGTATTCAACTCCACCCCTACTTTACAGGGTAAGGCAAAACGTTTAATCTGGACCTAAACCAGATCCAGAATGTCAAATAAAACTTAACTAGCTCGCATTCAAGTTCTTCACTTGCAAATACACTACGTTAAAGTCACTGTTCTTAAAAAAATGAACTTGTTCAATGAATGTGCTCTTTTGAACTAGTTCATTCACAACATTGGAGGTTTCACTTTGCTGAATGAGTCGCTTTCTTTGAACTTCATGCTGAAGCCTTGCACTTCCAGGCCCTTCTTTGAGCTTCATGCTGTAGCCTCGCTCTTCCAAGCCAGACAGACAGACAGACAGACACACACACACTTCCATGCGTAGACATTTATATATAAGATGATTGTTAAAAAAACATATATGAAATTTGTATTCTTAGAATAGTTTTTTGTTGGAGCAAACATTTTTTGGATAGGCGCTGACCAAGCATTTACCTTGCATTACTTTGTGATCTTGATGGACATGCTCTATTTATTCATTCTGTGACAATGGGGCACAGACAAAATACATGTCCAGTCCAATTCAATTGAAATGGGCTTTGTCACACACATGTGATTGGGAGACATCTGAAAGGTCTTAAGAATAGTACTACCATGCCAGACTAGGGGGTGGCGAGCTGCATTAACTCTTTTTCTCAATCTTCTGCAGACCATCCACGGGAAATCTTGCTAGGTCCCAGCACCAGTGATGACGTCACTTCTGGATCCAACGTCATGGATGACACCACTTCTGGTTCCGGCGCCAGTGATGATGTCACTTCCAGTCCAAAAGATGTCACTTGCGGTTCTGGCCCCAATGATGTCACTTCCGGTCTCGGGCTTTAAAGCCGCCATCTTTTCCTATTACATTCAGTTCTGTTTTGGACACAAACCTGTGAACATCACAATCAATTTCTACCCATTTGCAGCCAAGGTACAATTTACGGTTGGTTGCTTTAAACCTTTTTATGACTCTGTGGTCTTCTTTTGTGACAGCTTGTACTACAGTGAGACATGACTGGAGTTCAATGAGTCAGTAGAGACCTACAGCTGAGAGGATAGAACACTGACATGGGTGAAAATGATCGAGGTCACAAATAACTTTGAAAGGATACCAACCAGTATACAGAGATTCCAGCAGCTGCCTCTACTTTGGACAGACTTGCTTTGTGGAATGATGACAAAAGAAAGAGTATTGAAGGGAAACAGTGAACTGAAAACAAAGACTTGCACAGCATCAGGAAAACACCAAGTGTGACCTGCAGGCCTTGGAGTGTCATTGGCGTAACGGGAGGGGCTATACAGAAGTGGAGTGCCTCTTTAAGAACTTCCAGCACTGTTTCTGCAAGGAAAAGGGATATCTGGACAGAGCCAGTAAAAACAAGTGTACCGGTACCTCTATGTTAAAGGAATATAAGGGCCCCACTCGGGGCAGAGAGTATGAGGGAACCTGACGATGTGAGCAAGAGTTAAATGTAGTGGACTCTGATCCCTCTATGAAGTAGGGTCCTGCAACTTCATTATGGAATGAAGTGGAGCAAAATGTAATGGACCTTTACTGTGTAAAACCAGACTGTAAGCACATATATATAATGATAAGGGGTAAAGGCATTAGAATGTATTTGTATAGTTCAGAATTTAGGGATGTAAAATTACAACCTTGTGATGATTTTTAAAAAAATATGCAAATCAGACATTAGAGGTATTGGGCAAAACTGAGTTTGAAGTGCAATTAGATGAGTAATAAACTTACCTCCCACTTCTTATTGCCCATTTTAAAGGAAAAGCATTTGTGGATCAAAATTAGACAAAGGTTTTAAATTTCAGTTGGTCAAAGGTGAATAGCCTAGTAGATTCAATGCAAAAATTGTTCCAGGAGTACGTTGAAGTGTTTAATGCAGAGCTGGGATATGTAGCTGGGATTAAGGCAAAGCTGCTGTATATATATAAATTAAATACATGAGTAACAGTTTTGCTTTAAACAAAGATTTTAATATTAGAAAATAATACATTTATACAAATTATCATTAAAATAAAATATTGACATTTAATTAATTATAGCAGACAGCTACAAAATGCCTTTTTGTGAAAAAATGTTTTTCATTTTTGAATTCAGCTCCTGGAAATATATAAAATCACATGAAATAATGAAAACAGTTTGTCCAAGGTATATCTGTATTTTGCAGTCAAGAATTTGTACCAATGTTTGCCACTAGATGTCAGCAACATTCAGCTATTACAAGGATTATGGCGAGATTCAACTTATATCAAAAAGTAGATATTTCTTTAAAACATACACCAAAAAATGTCTAATCTGTACATTTCATTATTACATGTTGCAGAAACAATTTTGTATTGGGTATAAGCGAGAATTGTTAGAAACACTTGAAAAGATTTTTTAATTTAAAAAAGGCAAGATGATGTGTCGGTTAGCAGTGCTGCCTTGCAGACAAATTAACGACAAATTCACAAAGCTGTATCCTTGCATCAAAGTTCAAGTTTATTGTCATTTTTACAAAGTGCAATGAAATTCTTACTTGCATGTATCTCACAGACTAGTGACATCAATACAATAATAACAACAGGCAAAAAGACCATGAATACATCAACGTCTGAAGATATTTATTAAAAATACTCATGAATATGTCACTATGAATGGCTTGACTAGCCTTGCGACCTCTGAATAAAAAACGTCCCTGAATGCAGAGGTGTGAAAGAAAAGAAATTTGTACCAGATGGCCAAGGGATTTTATAACAGTTTGCCTTTCTAAAGCAGCCTATGTCATACTGTACATGTCTTGAACAGAAGACAGCTGGGTCTCAGTAATGTTCATTTTCATCATTCTTGGTGTTCTTAAAGAAACGCATTATACAGCACATGCTCCACTTACACAATCATTATACCATTTAGGTTAATATTTATTCTGTGTATTATTCTGTATTGTCATTAAAAAGCATTTGGCGCATCTGATCAAGCTACACGCAGGAACAGGGCATACTGGTCAATTTACAATGCAGTAAATATGTTTCTGTCTTCAAAGACATAAACAAAGTAGAGCCAAGCAGGCAGAAAAACAAATAAGGCAGTAATGGAAGAATCTGTAATGGAGGTATACATACAGTATATGAAATTACAATTCAATTCAAGGAGTTTCCAAAGTCTTTAATGGTTATAAAGATAAGAAGTCATTGCCCAGTTTCACAACAAATGTGGTAAGATGGCCAGGGAGAAAAGGAAAACAAGAATTCCAATTGGCATGGATCCTGGAGAAAATATACTTCTGGCTACAGGGGCTCCCAAGTTTAGTCCTGGATGGCTGCAGTGGCTACAGGGTTTTTGTTCCAGCCCAGTTACTTAAGGATGAGCTCATTCTTGCTGATAATGGACCTTGATGACATACATTTGCTGGTTATTAGTGTTTTCATTCTACCACGTCAGGCTATTCTTATATTGTAGAATTTTCCTATCCAAGGCTGCCATCTAAATTATTGGGTTGATAATTCTCGGCCTTTCTCAAATGAATACACATAGGTGTATAGGAGACAAAATTAGGTTCCTTTGTTGTTTTGCACCTCATTGTTAATTAATAGCTGGTTAAGACTGAAATGAACGTGATTATAAGACTGCTAAAATGGGGTGGACTAAGAGTGTTGGTGGTGTGGGAATGGGAATTCATGCAGCCCTGACGATTGCTTGGGTGATCACTCTTTACCCACTTGCGACCCACCACAACTCACTTGCACACACAATGGCGGCAGCCTACAACCCATTGGTGTCAACCACTAATGGTTGAGAAACACTACATTACTGTTCTACAGTACTTAAATATGATTCGTTATTCATTATGATCTATATGATGCTGCACACTCTAAAAATAATGGAGCCAAATATGTTCTTCAGAGTTACGCCACATTAGATCAATCTTTAGTTCCCATACACATGTATGTTCAAGAAAAAAACCTTATTTAGTTAGATCCACTCCATAAATACCATTAATAGTTGATAACAAATTTGTGAAATAGCAATGGGTTCATGATTTTAAAAAGACAAATTTTCTTTAGTATTCTGCTTAGCGGCCTACTATACATTAAAGATTTCTCTTTAGTCCACATATTAAGAACCTTTTAATAATAATAATAATAATAATAATAATGATAATACATTTTATTTATTTTTAGGTGCCTTTCTAAACACTCAAGGACACCGAACAAAAGATATTCACAGATTATAAACAAAAGTAAAATACAAAAGTTAAAATCAGACAGAGCAGTTATAATCATAGAGTAAAAGCAGTCTTAAACAAATGAGTTTTAAGTTTAAATTTGAAAAGTGAAAATGATTCAATATTTCTAAGCTCAGGTGGTAGTGAGTTCCAAAGCTGGGGAGCAGAGCAACTGAATGCTCTGCCCCCCATAGTGTTAAGACGGACAAAGGGGACAGTCAAGTGGATGGAGGAAGAGGATCTAAGGGTACGGGAGGGAATGGCAACATGGAGGAGGTCTGACAGATATGGAGGGGCAAGGTTGTGGATAGCCTTAAAAGTTAACAGAAGAATTTTGAAATGAATTCGGAACTGAACTGGAAGCCAATGAAGCTGCTGCAAAACGGGAGTGATATGGTGAATAGAGGGGGTTCTAGTAATGATGCGGGCAGCTGAATTCTGGACCAGTTGAAGCTTATAAAGAGATATGCGAGAAAGACCAAAGAAAAGGGAATTGCAATAAATCAGACGAGAAGTGACAAGTCTATGAACAAGGACACCAGTGGTGTGGGGGAGTGAGGGAGGGGCAAATACGATTAATGTTATGCAAGTGGAAATATGCAGACCGGGAGATGTTGTTGATGTGGGACCGAAAGGATAAAGTAGTGTCAAGGATGACACCCAGACTCTTAACCTGTGGGGAAGGGGAGACAGAAGAATTATCAATAACAAATGAAAAATGATCAGTTTTGGATAATGTTGATTTTGTACCAATGAGGAGAACCTCAGTTTTGTCACTATTTAATTTAAGAAAATTTGAAGAAAACCGGGATTTGATTTCTGCTATGCAATCAATAAGTGAGGTGGGTGGAAAGGAAGCAGTAGGTTTGCTAGTGAGATAGAGCTGGGTGTCATCAGCATAACAGTGGAAGCTAATGTTATATTTACAAAAGATATTACCAAGGGGAATGAGGTAAATAATGAAAAGGAGGGGCCCAGGACAGAGCCCTGGGGTACACCTGAAGTAACAATGGTGGGTTGGGATGTGAAAGTTTTAAGCAGAACAAACTGAGTGCGGCCTGAGAGGTAGGATCTGAACCAGTCTAGTGGAGTGTGGGTAATGCCAATCGAAGATAATCTATTGAGAAGAGCAGGTTGACAAATAGTGTCAAAGGCTGCACTCAGATCAAGAAGGATGAGAATAGTAATTAAACCAGAATCAGCTGCCATAAGGAGGTCATTAGTAATTTTTATAAGTGCTGTTTATGTACTGTGGAGGGGATGAAAACCAGACTGGAACTGTTCATACAGATTATTTTGAGAAAAATGAGAGTGAAGTTGAATTTTGGAAATGAAGGGTAGATTAGAAATAGGACAAAAATTACTGAAATTAGTCGGATCGGCACCAGGTTTTTTCAGTATTGCGGTTATTGCAGCAGTTTTAAAAGATGAAGGAACAGTACCAGTAGTGAGAAAAGAGTGGATTATAGCAGAAATAAGAGGGACCAGAGAGGGAAGACAGGCTTTGACCAAAACTGTAGTGAGGGGGTCCAGTTGACAGGTGGATGGCTTAGACTTACAGACAAGATCTGAGAAAGTAGAAAGCTGAAAAGAGGAAAATGAGTGAGTTGGTGGGTGAAATTCAAATTAAGTACTGGAGAAATCCGTACAGAGAGACTGATGAATCTTCTGGATTTTTTCATTAAAAAAGGACATAAGGGAATTGCAAAATTCAGTTGAGTAAAGGTGAGAAGGTAAAGAATCCGGGGGTTGTGTGATATTATTAAGTAGTGAAAACAATGACTTGGTGTTGCCTTCATTGGAAGAAATAATGTGAGTATAATAGTTAGATTTAGTTTGGGTAATACAGTCCTTGTAATAAAGTACAGGGGTCCTTGGGTTACAACGTTTCGAGTTTACAACGCTCGCTCCCATAAAAACTTAAAAAAATTGAGACATGAGAAGGAATAAAGGTAGGGATTTTTTTTACACTCATTTTTTCTGTTACTACAGTACAGTGTACAGTACAGTATATTTATGTCCTTTTCTTTTTTCCCAGGCTTAGATTTTGTGTTTTTATGTTCTAAATTATGATTTTGCAAATGTGTTAAGATAGGTAAGTGACTTAGGCTAGAGTGTGTTTCAGCTTACACCAAAATTCGGGTTACATCACTGTTGTAGGAACGTAACTGTGTCGTAACCCGAGGACCCCCTGTATATGGTTTTTGTACATCTATTTATGAAGAAAGAGTCAAGTTTTTTTTAATATAACCGTTCAAGTTGCCAGCCTTTGGCTTTCAAAAGCCGAAGTTCAGGCATGAACCAGGGAGCAGAAAAGGAGAAAGAAACAGATCTAGTTTTTAGTAGAACGGCAGTGTTAAGAATACTATTAAGTCCAGTGTTATAGTGTGAGACCAGTTCTTCAGGAGTGGATAAATTCTGAATGTCCATAAGGGAATCAATACTAGAGGAAAGAGAGTCTAAGAAATAGACTTATAATAAGAAATATTCTTATTATTACAGAAAGACATGAGACGGGAAAGCTTAGTGATGGAAAGTGCAAGTTTAACATTGAATGAAATAAGAAAATGATCAGTTATGGGGAGTTTATCTGCAGTACAATCAAGCGGGTAACTCCAGAACAGCAAATCAAGTCCAAGATATGTCCTTTGCAATGAGTGGGAACATCAGTATGCTGCTGGAATCCAAAACTCTCAAGGCAGGATGTAAAGTCTCTAGTGATAGGGACACTGATATTATCCATATGTATATTGAAATCCCCCAGAATTATTATGTTTGATGAAACAGTAGATAAGTGTGTAAGGAAAACAGCAAAGTCGTTCAGAAAGTCATTATTTGGTTTAGGGGGCCGGTAAACAGTTGCAATGATAGTAGGAATAGGTCCATTTAATTGACACACAAGAGATTCAAAAGAACTGAAGGCAGGAACAGACAACGGCAAGACTTTCCTTTTTCTCACAATACATTAACGTGAGACCTCCACCATGGCCAGAGCCATGGGGTTGAGAGATGTAAACAAACCCCGGGGGTGTGGATTCATTAAGTTGGGAAAAGTCATGTGGTTTTTGCCATGTCTCAGAGGCCCCTTGCTCGTGAGTGAGCGGATGTTCAGCAGACTGAAGTTGACAATGGCGTAATTGTATTTAGCAACAGTGTTAGCCGACTAGGCTAGGCTGGCTAGCAGACTGTCGTCAGCGACTCTGCCTAAATTACGTGGAGGATGTCAGGAACTGGACCAGATGGAGTTTATTATTTTCGAACTGTCAGCTTGGATACTTCGGCGGGGCCCACGGTGGATGTATCTCCGGCGGGGAAGGAATACGATGTCTGGGTGGAGATACAGGCCAGTCAGTGGAGGCTCAGACAGGTGAAAGCTTAGCCGGAGTAGCTCGGCAGCTGAGTACTGAAGCAGGCCTTTCGCAGGTAGGATAGTGAGCGACAGGAGCAACCAAACAAACACGAACCAAATAAATATCCTACCGGTCCACATTTTAAGCGAAGATGCAGACAACTCAGATGTCCGGAAAACAAAGCCAGGTATGTTTCAAAGCGGGAATAGGCCTAAGAATAGTCCATACACAGCCAAATCAGCAGTCAAGCTAGAAATCAGTCTAGCTTTAAATGATTGAAAAATAAAACTCAACGAATAGATCTGCCCGAAATGAAAATGAAAACAGCTGCTTAGTCCATTAGATTGTAAGTTAATTGTAAAAAAGTTAAAAAGTAAAAAAATTACCGGAGAGCAGCAGTGACCAGTCATGCCAGCGTTCGCTCAACCGCAAGACCAAAGCCCATAGAGCCAGTTTCAAATGCAAAGAACCCGTATTAAAACTAAACGATTCCTTGTCAAGCAATGGGTCTATGAGGAGCCATATGACCTACTAACGTGCCATTTCAGAACTGTTATTTTTAAGAGTGCAAGTACATCCTTTCCATCATCATTGATAGATGCAGAGAAGTCTGGCACTGAGCACCACTGCAGCATATCAGAAAGAGAAAACAAGAACAGAAGAAGCAATTAGTCACTGAAGGAAAGTATTGGTAATGTCTTATAAAAGCAAAACAACTGATCCCTGGAATAAATAGTTTCAGTTACAAATAAAGACTTAAGAAACTGTACTGTAACCTTGGAAAGTTGGTCATCAAGAAGCAGTTGTGTAAATTTATGTGAATGGTGCAAAGAAAGTTGAACTGTTCAATAAGGAGTCTCATCATAGATAATGGGATGACGCTGTTGATGTGAACATTCAGGGTGAACATACAACAAATTTGACTCTGCAGCAGGTTGTTAACTTAATATTGGGAGAGACATACTGATCATGTGCATCTGTTGGGGGAGGGTTGGGTTGGCAAAATGCCACCTCCTTCCCCAGAAAGTCAACTGATTTTTTTTTTTTTCAGTATTGCTGTTTTTGCATTAATGGATTTGGACTAGACTCACCATGGCAAATCTATTAGTTATACTGCATTTTCAACTCTTCTATGCATTATTGGCTTTTACTACTTAACTGTATACCAGTTATTCCCTGTTTGTAATCATCTGAAAAATACTCTGTTATATTTTCATCCAAAATTCACTATCCACATCGAAACCATCATTTTCTGAATCTGCATCCACAAAAATAAAGATTTGAAATTGTCTGCCCATCCAGAAAAGATTTTTCAACCATTATTAAATTAAAAATGTTTACAAAGAAAGTAGACACTCAACAAGAAGAGTATATATAGATAGATAGAACTTTATTAGTTCCCAGGGGGAAATTTGGCTTTTTGCAGAAGCTCCTTAAAGAATTGAATACATAAATCTATACTAAAAAAAGGCAAAGCCCTCACTGACTGACTGACTGACTCACTCACTCACTCACTCATCACTAATTCTCCAACTTCCCGTGTAGGTAGAAGGCTGAAATTTGGCAGGCTTCATCCTTACAGCTTTCGAAATTCTATGCGTAATGGTCATAAATGGAACTTATTTTTCTCCATATACTGTAATGGACTTCAGCGCGATGGCCGTGGGGGGCGGAGTTGCGTGTCACATCATCACGCCTCCCACGTAATCACGTGAACTGACTGTGAACGCAGTAAGTAGAAAACAAGGAAGCGCTCCAAAGAGCGCTGAAGAAAAACGCATACAAGCTTATTCATAAGTGTAGCTACTGCGGAAACAAAGCACGGTGTAAACCGTAAGTTTAAATTAAGTTTATGGACACGGTCCTGCTGCCGTTTGTCATGCCTTCGTCGAATACTTTATTCGCGAGATACAAGTTTAATGAGAAGACACGAGGTATAAACGAGACTTTGGATCACTTTGTAACAGAGTTAAAATTGCTGTAGCGAGAAACTTTTAAGTGCCGGGTCTTAGCTAACATTAAATAAAGCCGTGGACATCGCAACATCACACAAGAGAGCAGCTCACGTGAACTGACTGAACGCTGTACGAGTGATCACTTCCATGCAACAAACCTGTTCAAAAAACGCATTACACAATTGACAAGGTAGGAAAAATATATGCTCCGAGCTGAGCTCCACAGCTAACGCGGTCTTGCGGAAGCAACTTCGTCATGCTGCCACCAAATACTCACAGAAAAATCCACAAGTTAATACACACGCTGTCTCTAGAGTTTCTCCACACTCAATGTATTCCTCACATCCCCGTTATACCCTCTGATCTCCCATTTCAATTCAAATGCCTCCAATTTCCAGTAAGGCTCTGCTTCGCGATTATAAGTAATAAGTCTCAGGGACAGACCCTACAAAAGGTTGCCATTGATTTCAGGCAAGATTGCTTTTCTCCTGGACAACTATACGTTGCATTCTCAAGAGTGAGGTCGCGCAGCTTCATCATATTACAACCGGAGTGCTGAACTGACAACGTGCTATATAAAGAGAACTATAACAATTGTAATAAACGAACAATAAAACAGCGGAGAACCCATGGATTAAATAAAAAGGCAGCTTCCTTGGCGAAGCAAAGAAAAAGGATGGCCTTATATGTTGTTCGTTTATAAAACAGCGGAGAAGCTGTGTAAAGGCTGCTTCACAAAAAACCAGCGGAGTGCCTTATATGAGCAGGCAGTCAGCTAAAGAAGGGAATCAATAAATATCTATAATCGTAATAAACGAACAAAAAATAGCGTACAAGCCGCGGATTAAATAAAGGAAACGGGTACCTGAACAGTAAAGTAAGTCTCAAATAGCTATACAATAACTATAACAATCGTAATAAACGAACAATAAAACAGTACAGAACCGCGAAGCAAGGAGAAACAATGGCCTTATATGGCGTTCAATTATAAAGCAGCGGAGAAGCTGTGTGAAGGCAGCTACACAAAAAAACAGCAGAGCGCCACACTCTGAATGTATTCCTCGCATCACCGTTATACACTCTGATCTCCCATTTCAATTCAAATGCCTCAAATTTCCAGTAAGGCTCTGCTTCGTGATGACAATTAATAAGTCTAAGGGACAGAACCTACAAAAGGTTGCCATTGATTTGAGGCAACATTGCTTTTCTCCTGGACAACTATACGTTGCATTCTCAAGAGTAAGCTCAGTGCACAGCTTGGCCATATTACAACCGGAGTGCTGAACTGACAACGTGGTATACAAAGAGATCCTTAACAGATAGTTATTGGTATATTTTACCTCAGTTTAGAAAGGTTTTCTTTTCTTCTTAATAAAAATTTAAAAGCAGTACTTCATAGATTTTGCTATATACAGTATATATATGTAAATATGTATATATATATATATATATATATATATATATATATATATATATATAT